>WIUZ02000014.1:0-600000 GCA_015956445.1 Thelephora terrestris | reverse complement strand
CCGTTTTCTCTAGTGGCCCCCCATCCAACGTTTGTCGGGACGAAAGAGAGAGAGAGAAGGGATAGTGCGGACGCTTGTGCAACGGGGGTAGCGCAATTGCGAGCCTCAACAGCATCTAATCAACTGGACAGCGAGGTGTTTGCACACCACCTAGTAGTATGAGAACCACGCCGACGCGTTGGCGGCGGGTCCGTCCTGTCTTCCGTCCACCTCTCGGGACCCCGGACTTCCCACCTCTCCTCCATTTCATCAAATCCTCGGCAGTTTCCTGGCAGAGAGGACCAGGAGCGCGGTGTGTGGAACCGTCCCCGCGGTCAGGGACGACTGCGGTCTCTCACGACAACTTTCTTTCGACTTGTTCGATCCTGACCCATCCGGTGCTGAAGCACGCGACTGAGGCTCTCGTGGGTCGACCCACACAGCCCTCTAAGCAACCCAGACCGACTCGTAGGCTCTTTCACATATCCCGTTCGGCCCGCACTTTCAATCCGCTCGTCCTTCCAACAGTTCAGCTCTTTTTTTTTTCCACACTCCCTCTCTACGCGCCGCTTTGTTGGTCTTCCTTCCAGAGACGATCCAACCCTACGCAGATCTCGTTCTGCTATGATCAGAATTCAACATGTCGTCTTTCGAAGGCGTTCTTGCTCTGACGATCTGTCCGATATACGCGTCGTTCGTGCGGTTTTTTTATGTGGAAACAACCCTGAACGTGCTTTGCGGGTTATCTATACTTCCGATTCCACCCCCCCTCCATATGTCCATCGGCGCTTCGCACCTCGAGGCTACGCAAAAACCGCACGCGCAATCTACATTCTTCCTTACGCAACTCCTCCCAAAAACTCGTCGTCGGAGCGCTCTAAACGTAAGCACGCCGCACCCTTTCTTCATCCCTCAACCCTGTAATGAAAGCAAGACCACGTGAAAGCACCCTCCGCCCACGCCTCATCAGGCTTTCTTGGGATGTTTCCTTAAAGTCCCAATTGGCTAGAAGGCCGTAGATCCACCGACCGACAAGCGGGATTTCAATCAATAATTCTTTTCGGAAATGGTTTGCCGGCCGCTCTCGGGGCCCGCATCCTACGTTTGTTCTCCAAAGACGATTGCTCCTTTGCCCGTTCCTGGAATTGAAAGAAGGGTCGCCCGGTGGCGGGTACCGAACAGCTTAGGAACACAGTGGCAACTACTGTACTGCGGAAAGCACCTGGAAGCGCACGCTAAAGTTTCGCGGCCACTAAGTACGGTTACGCGCTCCGTCCGGTGTGTGGCGCAAACGTCGAAAACAAGGGTGCTGTGACTTCTTGAGAGCGGGGAAGCTCGCATTTGCCCCCTCGAAGCGGAGCATCTGACGAATGGGGATCTCGATCCTCTCCTTTGACACTGGTGACCCTACTCCTCCCTCCCACTTGAACTGGTCGTCACACGCAGCGGCCGAATGTGTTCCTTCTTGGGCCAAACTCAAAAATCAAAGCCCCAAACGAGGGTGGGTAGAAGTCTCGAAGCTTTGAATAAGCGCTTCTCTCTCTCCTTTGACACTGGTGACTCTACACACCCCTCCCTTACACTTGAACTGGTCCTCACAACGCGGCGGCCGAACGTGCCAAACTCAAAAAGCAAAGCCCTCAAATGGGGGTGGGGGTCTCGAAACTTTGATTGAAATATAAGCGTTGATATGGGGATCAGAAGCAAAGGGGGGTGTAGGAGGGTTCTTAGATGGTCTAGACGAGTCTGATACGGTCTCAGTTCCTCTCATGAAGATTCTGAACCCCTCGTCCGTCACAGGGTGGTTTTTTTTCAAAACCAGCGAAGGGCGCGATCGTCAGGTACCCCTCCCTTCAATTGAGTTCTGGACCAAGGTCGTTCGAGACCGGGCTCTGTTGAAACGAGGGGGTGGGGGATGGGGCTCAGTTCAGGAGAGCATCAAAGCATCCCTCATCTGTTAACTCTCGAAATGGGGTTGTTTCCACCAGGGCATCGTAGATCAGCAAGTCACAAGATTTGCGCGTACACGGCTCCGGCCCCTTCAGGAATTTTGTTCGGCAGCTTCGGGGAGAGTGTTGTGTGTGTTGTGTGTGCGCGTGACCACCGGGGTTCCCGACGTACCCCTTGTTTTTTTTCTGCATTTGGGGGGGGGGGGGGGGGGGGGGGGCACCAATCGTTCTCCAAGCGTTTCCAAAGGATCGATCCACGGTATCGAGGCGGGCTTTCATCAGGTGACGTTTGGTTTGTGGGAAGGACAGATAATTGAGGCAGAGGGCTTATGGAGCTCTGCTTCGAATAGACATAAGGGTCATATGACCCCTCCGTTAGATCCCTGCGTTCCGGAAATCTCAAAACAAAAAAGTCAGAACCCATGACAGATTTTTCGGTTTCAACGGTCGGGTTTCGTTCCGTTCATACACGGACGGCGCTCGTTCCCTCACCTGAAATATAAAATGAATGTTACCCGTTTGTTGTCATATCAAAACAGAGAGAGATGGAGAAAGAGAAAAAAAAGAAGCTGACGACCGGGAAAAGACACCGCTGGGAAATCAGCCTGAGAATCAGACAGATCGACATGGCATCTGCCAGCGAATTTATTGGGGAGGGGAGTGCAGACGCCGCGCCCCCTCCGATCCGTCTTTTGTTCATCTGTCAAAAATCAAAATATATATATTGCATGACCGAGGCACGGGCGTTGAAGGAAGGAAGCAAAGGAGGAGGGACCCATAATACGTACACATAACGCCGCATCACGACGATTCGATGCCTTCACGCGTTCGGCGGTTGGGTGCCGAAAATGGGCTTCGGATAATCGAGCAAAATCGTATTTATCTCCCAAAGGCCCCGTGTGTGTGGGTTTCTGATTTGCGGGCGTAAGAAGGATCGCGATGGGATGAGTGGAAAATTGGATGGAAACGTTGTGTGGGGGACGGTATCGGCCGGTGAAAGCGCCGTTCTCGAAGACATCCGTCACCATTCTCGACATGTTACGACTCGGAAGCTTTAGCGGGGAAGATCTCTGGAGGGCACCGCCACGATATTGGGAGGTGGAACTGAGGGGGGGCGCTGCAAACAAGGAGGGAAGGAAACCTATCAGATTTCCTTGGTGAAGATCCAGAGGGCGCGATCCGATTCAGGTGGCGACAGACTATTTCAGTTGGGTTTGGAAGGGTAGGTGAATTGACAAACCGTTTCGTAAGACGATTTGGCGGGTAATTGAACTTGATTGGGGAATGAAAAAGAAGAAATCGAGTTTGGATCCGAGAGAGAGTGTGTGTGTGAGCGAGTGAGTGAGGAGGGTGCGTGCGTGCAGCGTTTTCGTTTATCTGTAACTAATCGTACAGCATCTGACCGCCAACGAGGAACGGTGCTCGAAGGATCCAACTGCGGCGAGTTGGGCCCGTGGGCTACAGTTGGCGTGAAACGATTATCTCTCGAATCGCAGGAAAGATCCGTGGTGCGCCAGGGGGGAACCCGAATACCCTTGGTATAGAGCTTCGCACCACGCTGCAAAGAGCCCAAGCGCACCAGTTTGCATGTGGCTCCACACACCCACGGTTCCCGGGCTGACCAACAGATCAGAGGCTTGTTATTATGAATTTTGTAACGCCGGGGGAAGCGAACCTTGCTCCATATCTCGCATCTTTGCGGAAGCGCCGCTGACCACCAATCCTCAGCGATGTAGATGCACGGGCGTACTGCTCAATAGAACAAGGCCGTGCGTGTTCCTCGTGGGATACGCTTGGCGGCCAGCCATAATGATCACGCGCTTCGGAGCTCGAGAGAAGGAGAGAACCCTGTGGGCAGACGGTTCGTAAATCCTTGCCCACCTGCCCTGATCATGCGGATTTTCGTGTTTGGTAAAAACCCTAAATCGATCAAACTTGGAAGTTCGGGGTCAGATGACCCCACGGCTTGCTCTTTGATTTTTGATTTTCGTTGATTGATATCGGTAACTTGGGAAGCGGGTGTGTGTGTGCAAGTCGGAGAGAGAGAGAGGAGAATCCACCGGACAATCGACAATCGATGGCGCATCGGAAAATTTCGATCAACTTTGGGCACGGCCCCCGCATCTACGTTCCGGAAGGAGAAAACAGATACTTAGGTGGGTACCTGATGCAAATCACCCTCTCCACCACCTATACCTATCATCAACGTCATATTAATCGTGGTACTTACTGCGGACCTAAATGCCGGCTACGTGATGCTCACTTAGTGCCTGATACACGCGTATTACAGGCTTATGTGTGAGAGGCTAGGGAACCGAGCGCGCAATTATGAGTGTATTTGGAGTTCACCCACTGTCTGGATGGTCACGAGTACGATGGTTTTCACGGTTTTGCCCATTGCCCTTGCCATGATTGATCAATATCTCTCTCTCTCTCGCTTGCCTGAACGAGCCCTTCGAATCAAGTGAGCCGTACGCTCGTTGGCGTGGTTTTTGACTTCGACAGGGCCGCCGGTGCCGAGTGACCGCCGCAAGTGCCATGGGCCCTTTGTTGTCCCTGGGAAATCGCGGTGCTGCGTATGGGATAGCGGCAAAGTTGCACGCTTGACTTCGGGTGGCACGGGTGCAATTTTTTCACACTTCTCGTAGATTCGCGATTCGCGCGACCTGAGAAACTATGGTAAAGCACCATGGAAGAGTCAGATGGCAAACCTCCTCGTTTAGCGGAGATTCGTGATCGAAGCTTGTCGTTTTCTCCCTCACTCTCACAGTCACTCCATCGGGCCGAGGGGTGGGATCGGGCGGTGTTTCAGCTGGTGTATCGTCACCGGATGTGCGTAGCCTAATACTACACGGTCACTTTGCGCGATACATACGATACCTTCTATGCGAGATGAGCAACTTTTGGCCGCTGTCGACGTCAGGATCACGACCGCATGAAACATGAATTGTGTATGACCAAACTTCTTTCAATCAAGGGAATATACGTTTAGTGTGCACTTGGTGGATCGTAGCCATGAAACAAGGCGATCTAAAGGCCGGCGGGATGCTAGGACCGGAAGGATAACACCGTCTGTTTGCTTTCCCTGGGTGCCGGTCAGACCCTTCCGTCGCTCGTTGGGTGGGGATGCGTGTGGATCGGATCAAGGAGGTTAGCGATGAATAGAGATGGGATGGATTGATTGAGGTCTGTCGTCTGTGGAGTTCGTTTTGGGGGGCAGTGCACGGCAAGCGAAGCGCAACGAGTGTAGATTGGGATCGCTCGAACCGCGAAGACGGTGCGATGGGAAGATGGAAGTCGTCCACTATGGTCGTATTTGGATGTAGGATGCTGAAGCGGGTGGCTGAGTGGAGAGGCAGGGAGGCGGCGCTTCCCAACTGTAAAATTTTCTTACTCTAAGCCGAAACAGTGTTCCGCTGAGTATCTCCCAGAAACCAGTTGCACCAGAGAGGACCCCGACGGAAATGGCGACATATAGAAATAAATCAAGAAGCGGCTAGACGGTTACGCTTTCATGCTATGCGGTCGTTTGAGCTGAGGAGAGGAAAACACGCAGCAAAAGAGTTTGGATTTTTGCAGGATCGGGGCCCAATCGGATGAGAGGGCCCCCACAACACCACGGGTGCATCTGCAGTTTTGCACGACGTGTACGGCACATACGTGAGTGAGGGGTCTCTCCCCTAGTCCCGCGATGCCAGCTCTCAGGAGGGTGGAGAATGCCGTTGCAATTCGCCAAACTGCTGGGTTTTGAGTAGCCATAGCGTTGGAAGGGAACCACCGCGGTCCGAGTGAAACGGGACGGCAGGACAAATCCCGGATCTAAGAGTAAAACGAGGGAACTAAGCTTTAGGGAAGCCCCACTCACGCTTTTTGATATGAACGAGGGAAAGAGAAGAGTGGGCTGGAGGTGAGGACAGAGCCACGCGCCACGCCATATAGGCGAATTCGGAATTCGGAGTATCCGGATTGGGAAAGACGGAGACGAAGTAGTGTGCCTTGGCTTGGGACTAACGGAAGGCGTGCAGCCCAGTCATCTTTGGGAAGGAAGGTATGCTCGTGTCGTGATGCCGAACTAGACGAGCAAAGGACTGGTGTGGATCGACGGTGCCGGTCCTTCCTAATGGTCCGATCATCGAAAACGACGCGAAGAGGTGGGCCTCATGTTCTCATGGGAAACAGTGAGGACATGCCATTGAAGAACAGGTGTTCATGTCATTCCTCGCTTCTCAGAGTGTTCTCTTCAAGCGAATCGACGGGCAGTGGGTTCGGTATTAACTCGAGCCCTCGAACGTTTCTGCCAAGCAACGGCGACATGTCTCCCCAGGATACGCTCAACGTTGGAAAGCTCTGATAGGCTGCTGCACATATTACATGCGTTCCGGTTTCCACCCCAGATCCTTCGCTGAGGAATAAGACAGGAGACGTGGGAGGAACGGAGATTCAAATGGGGTAAATCGTAATCCTCCCCGGGCCCCGTCGCCTTGCACAAGCAGCAGATTTTTCACACCCCAGTGGCGTGAAGCGGCCAAGCAGAACTCTGAGAAAATGCCCGGCGAGAAGGGCCAAGGAAGATGCAGGGTGAGGGTGGTGGGAGAGCAAGAACATACCCTGTCAGACTGCGGTGATCGCTGACCTGACTCTGTCAATCATTCACCAGTTGAACTCCGCAGGGGCATAAAACAAGAGAATACATTAGAAAGCACATAGAAAGAAGCACTGGACGAATCAGTAATACAAATGACGAATGCCAAGCGTCGTAAAAGGCGTGAAGAAATTCATAGGGGGGGTAAAGTTCCTGCGTGTGAACCCTGCTTATCAAACGAGCCAATCAATCGTCTCCGTTACTCCTTCCTTCCAGGTTCCCACACCATGCACCACATCGCGAATCCCGGCTCCGTCAAGCTGAAAAAATTCTTGACGCTTTGATGTTGAAAACCCAATTTGTGGAAGAACTGATTGACGTTCCGCCCCCCCACGTCAACATAATGGTGAAAGTATGACGCGAGAGTTGCGATGGACGGTGAACCGCGAGGCGAAATCCCGGTTTGATGCGTTTTGGGGCACATGCGGGCGCGCGAGTGATGCATTATTGTCATGGAGAATTGAGGATCGGCGTGCAGGTGGGTTTCACATCAGGTACCGGCGGTACGGCGAATGGAAGCGGCAAACAGCGGATGTGGTCCATGACGTGTCGGGTGGAAGCGGAGGCAAAAAACAGGCAACGTTTCACGCAGCATCACGACCGTCACGGCGGCGCGGATAGCGACGAACGATAGGTGGAGTTTTGGAACATAGCATAGGAGAAAATTTGTCAGATCAAGGCGGAGAAAAGTAGCGAAAGACGAAAGGTACCCTTACTGCGATCTGCGAGTGACAATCGACCACCACCTTGTGATTGCTTGCGGTAGCCTGTGAACGGGAACGGGTTAGACGACGTCTCACTTGGCCGGGTTGTTGGGAAGGCAGGCGGATGGGACGTGGGAAGGTAGTTGCCCCGGTACCACATCGCCCTTCCGACGTTCTCGGACCGTTGTGCGCTGTCGAGCCCGCAGGAAGGGAAGGTTTGAGATCACATTACCTTCCGATGAACCACCTCCATCAACGCCTTGCCTAGACCTCTCCCCCTGCACTCCTGGAGGACTGCGATCGCTTTTAGCTGCCAGTTATTTATGCCGGCGTTGTACCCCCATGCCCCGAAAGCGGACTTGTACAGCTCTTCGTATTTGGAAATTGCCTACGGTTATTGCGCTCAGAGCTCCGACGAGCTTTATACTTCAGAGGTGGAAAAGCGAGCACTTACATGATGGGTTATCCAATCTTTCTTTTCTTGACGCAACTGCGACAGGAACTCTTCCTCTTCCCTGGTCGAATTGAGGTAAGAACGGTTAGGACGAAAATTGGAGTGCAGGATGCGCACCAAGGTAACCAATCTTTGGAAGGAGGGCTCCACAAGGCCACGGCGTCAAACTCGCGCGAGTCGGGGGATGTCCAAGCAACAAACAGCCCACCGGAGTCCACACATCCATCGAGAAGTAGGCGCAGGTATGTACTTAACGCGGCGGTCGAGCCCCCGGTGTAAACTTTTACGACGGTATCTGCGGTCTGGTTCAGTGTCGAGCGTGAGGGTGCTTTCAGTAGGTTTATCGCTACTTTTATCCGGGACTTACCATTCGAGATCGTCTCGTGGAGAATGAAGAGCACTCTTTGTAAGTCCTTCTCTGTTTGATCCGCCGATCGATCGTAGCATCAGGGACCATTCGAGGCCAACAGCGAACGGGAAAAGAAGTCGAGAAGAGCGTGAATAAGGGTATCACCCGTATACAGCATCGAGCGGAAAGCAAACTTACCTGACGGTTCTGTGAGTTGGCGGACATGTGGTCGATCAATATCCATCCTTTTTCAGGAAGAGCTTGCGTGGATATTCGAGGTTCTCAGGGACGGGGAGGGGGTTACGACGAGCTCCGTCTCAGTGGAGTTTGCAGTGTACAGCTCGAGATCTATATAAGAGGAGTTGGTGGTGGTCTGGGCCCGAGATCCAGATTGCGGAGTGGGTGCGGGAAAGAGGGGTTAGGTGGTGTACGGGTGAGCTGGGAGGGCGATACCGGGAAATACGTGGACAACAGGGCCAGAGCCCGCGGAATGGTCGATGTGCTTAAGTATTTATGCGAGCTAATTCAATACTTTGCGCCCGGCTAACGCTGCCGGAAAGCCTGAGGGCAGCGAGTCCGAAGGTTTGCACGAGGAAAAACATGTTGGATAGGTTTGTGACTGACTTAAAGTTGAGGGGCGGCCGCGAATGCGGATGGCCCAGCCTCTGGTTTAAAGGGGTTGGTTCTATGCATGTAATAAATCAGAATAGAGTAGGGTGCAGAATCCGAGGGCTCCGAGGCGATGACGACCCGCTCGCCCCTCGCCGATTTCCCCATCAAAGTGGTGGTCAAAACGCGCTTGAGGCGTGTAGTTGGAGAGCGCCTGGAGTGGGCAGTCGTTGCAGCAAAGCTGGAGGGAGTCGACCTCTATCCTTCGCCCTCCATTCCAGGAAGATACCGAGACCGGAAGGATTGAATGGTAAACACCTTTCTCGCACGATAGTCACTGACAAAAAGAGAGGGTACTGTTCGCTTCGGTTGAACGAGATGTCGGAAAGCATCGTTAATCTGCGCTAGTGTGAAATGGGAGAGGTAGGTGTCCAGTCCTCGCTCCCCAATGTCATCAGGATGCCAGCGCTGTGGAATGTCAGGGCTCTGACTGGGGTATAGTTGAGATCAGCTCCGAGTTCATTCTCCCAAATGCGGGGACATCCCCAAGCATCATCGGGCGCGCCCTCTTAAGATTACGTCCAGCTTTCCTGCCGGGAGTCCTTTGTCTCGTTCCTCGGGCGTCACTTAGTCACCCCGCTATATCCCCTATGCAGCCCTCCGTCACACTTGACGACGTCATTCAGGCTCGGATATGAAAGTGCTCTAGGCGGGGCTCGAAGTATAGCCAACGCAGGCCGCGGGGATGAGCAGATGCCTCCTGAAATTAGCAGCGCTCAACTGGCGTAAGCGGTTAGCAGCCTCCCCGGTTCTCGGCGTATAGGTGCGTAGTAGTCCGTGGACAATTCTCCTAGAGGGGCATCTGGCAAGGGCACCCTGAAAAAGCCGGTCGAGGTGCCAGGTTAATCGCTGTTGAGGCTGGAAACTTTAGAAGGCGAACCAATATCGTTGCTGAGTGGTGACCATCGCATTGAAGAGTACCCGAGGGATTGGCGATGTATCACCCCTATGCATTGCGGAACGCGAGGGGCGGCTTTCTGTCGCTTCTCCTCGTCATCACATCGGGCATGATAGGGCCCGCAGTAGAGCACTACGACGTCATGTCGCCTCACTTCAAACCGAAAGGCTGAGTTTTAGGGCTTCAATCGGTGGTAACGCTGCCCCACTTACCGGCCGCAAGCGCGTACACGAGGGTCGAGAACAGAGATATTGAGAGAAAGGCCTCTTTGAGTCGTTGGTCCCACAGACTCGAAGACCCCCGAGAACCCGAGATACATCCTCCGTTGAATGTGCTGACCTTGATCCAGGTGGTTGGCAATGAGGAATTGAGACGCGGGCAGCGTAGGGTCGCGACTGTCACATGACCGTACCCTTTCGCCGTGTTTCGGCTACCGCTCCCTCTTCCGATGTCGACAACCTTCCTCATCGCGGTGCGTGGTCAAATAGCTGCGAATCTAATGCTCCCGACTGATGGGAAGCGAATCTGCAGAGCTGTAGACAATTCCTGTCCTCCTCTCTCCTCGTAGGGTGCATCTTCAGGCTTCAAACATCAGGGACCATGGCTCTACACGGAAATTATGAGCCTATCTTCTATCTCATATGCTCGAACGAACGATACGCTCGCCGCCTGCAAAGTAAGACCTCCGTAACCAGGGTCCCCTTCACCAATTTAGAGCCGACCGTCGTATCCTAATATGGACACCGGCGTCAGGCCACGGCATCAACAATCGCCTCGTGTTGTCCTGACTTGGGTTGGCTGAAAGCCCACCGTTACCTCTACGACTTCCAAGAAGCCTTACCTTCGTTACGGAGATGGATCCTCAAACCCGTACGCTTATACAAAACATCTGCGTTGGTTCTGGGTTGCTGATTTGTGTCAGATCACTTATGGCGAAAGCTAATGGAAACAGACCAAGCCTCCGAAGAGTTCCCGCGGTTGGCGATAGAGATCCTTGACGCTCAGAGACAAACCAAACTTGACGTACATCAGTTTGCCGAGGATGATGTTCCGCAACTAATCGACCTCATCGACAGAAAGGTAAGAGATCCATCGCACCGCACCTGTTTGATCAAAACTCAACGATTTTCAGGTACTCCAACACAAGACTATCCCGAAACACCTGAAGGGCACTGCTCTCGTTGTCCTGAGGCGATTGTGTGGAACCTTTCAACAACTACCCGGTTCTTGCCTTATCGGCGGAGAGTTGATGATCGACGGTGGTATACCGTTTGCGAAGCGTGCATACGCAGACTTACGGAAAGGGATTTGGAGGGGAGAGAACGTGGCCATTAAGGTCCTAAGAATCTCCACGGATGAAAGCAGAGCCGAGATCACTAAGGTACCGCTTGCCCCGGGCGTTATTCAGTCGTCGCTGACGCGTGATGCACCCTGGTCAGAGGTTCTGTAAAGAGATGGTGCTCTGGAAGCAGTTGCACCACAAGAACCTTCTTCCATTTTATGGCGCTTGTATGGGCAATCAATTCGGCATGGTGTCCCCATGGTTGGAGAGTGGAAACATCATTGGCTTCACGAGGAAAAATTCGGAAGCCAATCGCCTTAATCTGGTACGTCGTCGCGGCCGTAGTTATGCGTCTTGAGAGTACTCACGAAAGTCCCTCAACAGTTGATTGACGTAGCGAACGGCTTGGAATACCTACATCATAGCGGTGTAATTCATGGAAATCTTAGGGGTGTAAGTCATTTCGTTACCAGTGGCGCGAAATGAGATCCGTGTTAAGAGTGCCTGCAGTCAAACATACTCATCAGTAATCCCCCGTCACCACATGCCCTTCTGTGCGATTATGGCCTTACATCGATCGTATTCGATCCCTTCTCCCTGACGAGAGAATCAATAAACTGGACTGCCCCCGAGCTTCTAACAGTCGAGAATGACAGGCGTGGGCCTTCGCTTACAGGCGACATATATGCGTTCGCTATGGTCATATATGAGGCATGTAGCTTGTTCATTTTATTGCGTTGTCCGGGAACTGATTTTAGGTATCGGCGCTAGGTGCTGACCGGATCCCCACCATTCGCACATCGACAAAAACCAGAGGTTGCAGTTGATGTTGTCCTTGAGGGCAAGCGTCCCCCTCGGCCAAAAAACTCGGAGAGTCTGGGCATCACGAACGAGATTTGGAATTTATTGGAGATGTGTTGGGCAAAAAATGTCGCCTCGCGGCCGAAGGTCGGCCAGGTGGTGGCTTATTTAAACCGGGTAGCGAAAAACTGGACAGCGGACGCCACTGCTTTCCTGCTTGCGAGTTCAGCCGGGTTCCAGGAAGTTATGAGCATGGAGCCTGAGAAGGTACAGAAAATTGCGGATGACATAGACCAGGTGCGCAAGCATGTGCAAGACCAGAACAACTAGAGTGCTAACCCTATACGCCAGGCTCTCGACCGTGTTGGGGTCAGTAAAAATACAAGGAAGTATCTCCGAAGCTTGCAAAAGCTGTGTGGAGCCTCGGGAGTCCTTCCTCGATCGTTCTTTCTTGCTGGGGAACTAGAAGAGGTCAGCACGAAGCCGTTCGACGGAGGTGGTTTTGCGGATGTCTACGAAGCGACCTACGAGGGGCAAAAGGTTGTGGTGAAAGTTCTCAGGACAGATACGCTCAGTGGAGATCCAATGATCACCCGCACGGTGCGAATCTTGTGTATTCACTCAACCCCAATCGCCCCTCACCTTACGGAGTAGAGTCTTGCGAAGGAGGTGGTGGGCTGGAAGTGGCTTCGTCACGATCATATTCTGCCGTTCCTCGGGGTGACTTCGCTGCCACAGCCGTTCCGCATGGTATCTCCGTGGATGGAAAACGGGAATATCATGAGATTTCTCAAGAACCGCCTTGAAGAAAATCCTTTTGCCTTAGTGAGTATCTACGACCCTACGGAAACCTTACTAGATCACGACGAGCGTATAGCTGGTAGGTGTCGCCAAAGGTTTACAATTCCTTCACGATCACGATTTTGTCCATGGCGACCTCAAGGGTGTAAGGCGCATAATTACGAGTTAGAGCTGCTCAAAAATAACCCACCCTCTGTAGGTAAATATCCTCATCGACTCCGATCATCGCCCTCGCCTAGCAGACTTCGGGCTTGCAAGAATCATCGAGGATTCATGCGGCAGCAGCACACGGACTGGTCACAAAGAGGGAACGGCCCGATGGAGTGCGCCAGAATGCTTACACCCGGAGCTGTTTGGATTTGGGAATAGATCCCGGAAACAACTACCATCAAAGAGCACGGACATCTACGCGCTGGGAATGACAGTACTTGAGGTGATTGAACCGTTCGTCCTACATTTTATCCACCGCAACTCAACAATAAGTGGAAGGTTGTAACACGACGTCGACCGTTCGAACACATCGTAACCCATGCCGTCCACATGCACGTTCTTGATGGAAACCGACCTGAGCGCCCGACAGGAGTATTTTCTGGTGAATTATGGGAACTACTGTACCAATCGTGGAACCGAGAATACGAGTCGATGCCCCCCATGCGGCCGCCTATCTCCCTCATCCAGGCACAATTAGAGACAGAAGCTGAAAAGTGGGCCCCATCACCTGAGGCCATCACAACTGACGGTCCGTGCCTTCCCTATTCTCGTCGTGGAACCGGAGAATCCAAGATTTATACTCTCCTTAAGCTGGTGACATGGCGCGGTCGTCCAGCGACACTGAGCCGGACTTACAGGAGGTGATGGAAGAAGTTCGAGGAATCTTGGAAGAATTTTCCCATACGCCCACCACAGCTGCTCCTCCTCGTCGGGGACGGGAGTCCAAGAAGGGAAAGGGTGCCAAGTTCCCAAGGCGGAATAATTTCCAGATGATCCGGGAAAAGTTCAGGCTTTTCCTGGCGAGATTCGCTCGTGCGAGCCGGGAACCCGTGACACTTTCCGAAGTGCTCTTACCTGAACGCGAAGAGAGCGCAGAGATCATCCAGACGCGGTTTGGGAGATTGTTCTAGGACGTCTGGGAGATGCGTACAAGGCTGCAGGAGGTTTGTTGCTTCGCGTAAAAGACCTTCGGCTTGTCGTCCTCTCGGGCTGGGATTTGGGTCTCATATCTTCGCTTAATAAATGAGTTAGATCGGTCTCTAAGAGCCTCGACATTCACGAACGCTAATATGACCTTCCTGTTCGTCTCTGTTCGGTTGGGGAGTACAAAGTCCTTTCAGCCTCTGATTATCCATGGCGTGGCGTACCATTACCACGCTGCGTCTGTACTACCGTTTATTGCACATCGTGGTATAAGCGTACCTTCTATTATCGGTCAATTGGGAGACGCGTTTGGCTCACTCCCACTGAGTAAGAAGTTCGTACATCACAGATCGGCCGTGAGCTAAATCTTGAGACCCTGAGGATAAATTCGAATTTTGTAAGCTCAGGTTGGGGGGATTGGAGTTGGGGTTGGTGGACCGACAGCTGCGGCCCACAAACATCCGGAGAAGGGAAACCGCTTTCAGCCTTGACAAGGTCTTAGTCACAAACTGAGTACGCCAAGTGAAGACACATATCCGACGCTGCCAAACCACGTGCACGGCTTGGCCGAACGCCACCCGACCCGTTCATTAATCCGAGGGGCTAGCCCGCATTCCCTGAGATACACGAGGACAGCGAGGGGCGAAGACGTCGACATGAGGATGGCATGGAAGCAATCACTCAAGTAGTACTCAGGGGACGTTTCAGGTGTCGGGAAACTTGACATCGGCCAGCATCTCAGGGTCCGAAGGATCAAAGCGATACCTCCCAAAGGACTAGCTTGCAAACCTATCGACAGCAGAAATTCTGCGGTTGACCAGGTGTGCCTTCCCAGATATCAGACAGTCGATGACACTATATCGGTCTATCCGAAAACAGAACAAAGAAGGGGGAAAATGAAAGCAGGGTCGAAGATATGGTCAAACGTTCTACCTAAAATTAACCAACGATAGACGAGAACACATTCACAACGAGATCTGGACGTGCGTGCGTGCATGTCAGTAATGCAGAGAAGTCCCATAAATCTGGGCATGTCTTTGGAAGCTTAAGGAAGTGCAGATAAAAGCAAAGTCTCGTGGGAGGAAAGAATGATCATGTCCGGGTGCAAGCCAATGTTGTCCTCGAAGATAGCCAAGAAATCGAAAGTTCAGGGGTCCTTCAGCAACACAGACGAGGAGCGCCTTCAGTACTGCCTCAAATCTCTACGATGTCGAACTTGGATAGCATCCGGAGAGAAAGTCCTATTCGGCATTTTCTCCCAGATAGGATCCACATCCGGTCCGTCCAAATCACCAGCTCCGTCCCACCCCCAACACCACACTAGAAAGAGGAGTGGTCAACGTCCATTGTTCCATAACAAGCCTCCTGCCACGATGCGCTTAGTTGCCCGCAACGCGCAAGGCAGGGATATATATATAATAATCGGAGCATTTCCAAGGATGCCAGGAGGCAGAAACAAGGAAGAAACTCACCATGATCAGGTCCAGGGACAAACTCAACAGGTTCGCTCTCCTCTTCAATAAACAACCTATCATGAGGACCAAACCACGCCCGGTCCTGAGGATCCGTCCTAGGGTTATCCGGCAATCCACCTAGCCTCAGATACCCCCGGATGGCCGTCAAGTTCCTCCTCGACGGATGAATGATCGGGAAAACTCTCTGTAGTAGAACAAAGTCAGCTCTCTTCGTAAACAAGCACTAACGTCGGGCCTTCCCACATACATTATCATAGGCCAACTTGACCCTAGGCACCATCATGATCCTCCCAAACCCTGCCTGCCAATAATCGTTACAGATCAAACTGCACTCCGACGCGGAGCACTCGTTTTCTAATATATTCGCCATCCTGAACTTGACCGATGGCGGGGTATAGAACGGCATTGGGTCTAGGATCGCGATGCCGTTCCAACACGATTGAACTTGGACGGGCAAGTGGCGTTGCCACCGTTCGTTGGAGGACGGGTGATGGAATATGACTTCGAACGGAGCGTTTTCTAGGGCAGTGCCGTTGATGTCGCGAGCGACCCAGTTATCGTAGAACACTGGATGTCCCTGTAAAGGGTAGTCATTGGTGAGCGCTCGAGCCGACCTGACAACGAACGAACGTCCACACCAGTTCTTCGTGATACATGTAGTCCGCCGCACAGGTGATCCCGGCATTGTTCAACCGGCTCTGGTAAATCAGCTCCAGCAAGTCGTCCACGCAAGGCAAGATATCGTTCATGAAGACGATGGTGTCGAAATGCTCTCCATGAGAATCTCGAAGTTCATGAAGGGGTACGAAAGCGGCATTTCTCACTTCAGCCAAGTACTCGATACGATGAGCGAAATTGCCCCTGGTTCGCATCGAGGTACGAATGTGAACCTTCAGGCCAACCGACCGACAGAGAGCGTCGAATATACGTAGGAGGGCTTTCGTCTGATCGTTAGACCCGTTCTCGTAGATTGACACGTAGACGTTCTGGAAACCAAGAATGGACGAGACTTTGAAGAGGGTAGAAAACAGGTCGGGTATGACGTCGAACGAGTTGTACAGGTTGATAGCAAAAAAGTACTTGTGGTCGTCCGGGGTATGCATTGATGGGCTAGGCATCTGGTCCCCGTCCAAGCCTCCGAGGCCCAGACCGAGGTTGGTGATCCATGATGACTGCAAAGGCTCGTTGTGGCCAATGAGGGTGGCATAGCGTTCGCGTGCTTGCTGGGCATAGAGAGGGTTTGCATGTCGAGTGCACTCTTTGGTGTAGTGTGGTGTTAGGGTGGTCAAGAGCTCGAGCACTCGAAGGCGCTGCTCAAGCGTTGGCATGCTAAACTTGTGTTGATGGTCGACAGGAATGCTGAGAGGCCGATGCCCAGTTGGAGGCCTTCGATTCCATGCTCGGGGTGACTGTACGCGAAAATGAATGCCAAAAGTCACAAGGACGTCAATGTTCTGATAGCGCAAAAAGGCGGGAAAACACCGACTGATGAGAAGACGAGCTTGGAGACGACTATCCCAATTAAGACGCCAATCGTCAGGGAGAGCCAGGTGGGCAGAGCCCTGAAGATACTCTGGTTTGCCTTTGACTTCATGATGATAACATTCGTGAACCCGAGAGGGCGCGGGTGCGTCGGGAGGAGGGAGTTGCTGAACAAAGGCGTGCGATTTTTCGGTAAGGATTGGATTGAAAATCCCTCTACTCAGCTTCCGCGGGGTCTGATGGTCACCGTCTGACGCGAGATCAGAGGATTGAAGTAAGAACGGTTGGGAGACGGAGATGGGACAAAGGAGAGGCTAAAGTGAGCCTGTTTGAGGTTCGGGACACGTCCGCACGCCATTTCCATTTCCGGTTGTCGCGTCGGTTATCCCGAACCGTTAGTCTGCCGAAATGCCTCCGACGTTCTTAGAGAAGGGAAATGGAAACCAGTACCAAGCTCTATTGGACAAGTACGACACCTGGCTGTTCGACTGCGATGGTGTGCTCTGGAACGGCGACGGGCTCGTCGAGGGTGCGAAAGAGGCTCTGAAGCTGCTGCGGAATCAAAGTGCGAGGCTGATCCCTTCTGGGCTATGTGACGTCTGCCTGCTGATCTTCTTGCTTTCCTTGGGCGGCCCAGATAAATCGATTGTGTTCGTGACCAACAACGCCACCAAGTCCAGAAAGAACTACAAGAACAAGTTTGACAAGCTCGGTATCGATGCGACAGTGGTATGAAACGGATATGAGGGCGTATCGCCCGAAAACGCCCGAGATTAACGACAAACTTTAGGACGAGATATTCGGTTCCGCCTATGCGGCGGCGGTCTACATCTCATCTGTGATGAGGCTACCAAAGGACAAGAAAGTCTACGTCATTGGGATGAGCGGTATAGAGGAGGAGCTCAATGAGGAGGGGATTTCGTTCATTGGAGGAACCGTACGTCCGATCCAACTGTGAATCCACGACCACGCGGGGTTCACATGAGAATTAACTTGATACAGGACCCGGCCGATAATACCCTAGAGCCATTTTCGTTGGCAGAATTCACGTTAGATCCATCGGTCGCAGTGGTCTTGTGTGGGCTGGATACGAGCGTAAACTATACGAAACTTTCAAAGGCGTTTCAGTACCTGACCAGGAACGAGGGATGCGTCTTCCTTGCAACTAACGAAGACAGCACTTATCCTGAATCATCTGGACTTCTGCCGGGAGCGGGGGCAGTGAGCGCTCCTCTTCGGTTCGCGCTCGGGAAGGACCCTTTGTCGACCGGGAAACCGTCCAAGACGATGTTGGATTGTGTCCGGGCAAAGTTAGTCAGGTCAGAAGCAGGAAGACAGCGCTGACCGGGTTTCTTTCCATTTGTAGACATGACTTTGACCCCACGAGGACGATAATGGTGGGAGACCGATTGAATACAGACATTCTGTTTGGACAAGTGGGTGGGATCTCCACGTTGCTAGTACTCACCGGTAAGATTACAGTTACTTGATTGATGTGCGCTCTGTGGTGAGGCTGAGTTGTTTCTATGATAAGGGATCACGAAGCTCGCGGAGATAACAGGACCGAATGCATCAGACATTGTGCCCGAGTACGTGACTGAGAGTCTGGGAGATCTGGTGGTGGGCAGAGGTTAGGATGCACGCAGACGGATATAGGAAATGTAAACGTTGAGCCAAATCCGACTTAAAGGGAAACACTTGAACTTATGCTCGGAATGGTGATCGAGTGACGAAACAACGGTAAGCTTCTTCCACGTGCGCTTCCCTCATTAGGCATGTTCAAACGCTCTCCCGAAAAAGGAAACTGTCCGCCTTGTGCTTGAGATGGCTCCCCTTTGTATGCATCCCAGTATTTATAATTTCAGGCCATCCACCTTTCACATTTCTCCAGTCTCCCTCACTACAAACCTTGTTCCCTATCAAAACACGTCCACCACTCCAAAAATGTTCCAAGTCGCAGCTGCTCAACCCCACAACTTTCCTGCCGGCCCTATGCATCAGCCACAGCAACAAGTACCCGCCAAATCTCTTCCTAGGAGGCTCGCTCGTCCCGACCTCAGGCAGCCAAACCAAAAAATCATCGCTTCTGTTAACCCAGAGCTGGCCAGCGTTCCCATAGAGTATATCAGACGTGGTCTTGCGGACATGGGCGCCGAGTGAGTAGCGCATACATTCATCCTCCGATATCAGCGAAGCTAAGGCTGTCGCCTTGCACAGTTTATGCCACGCTATCAACCGCGTCGCTCCAATGTTACCCTCGCAATCTCCTGCCAACAACCTTGTCAACCTTAACTTACCACCATCATCTAATTCCAACCGCCTTCCGACGCATATACTCGCCCTCCAGTCCACACGATCGGACCAGAGGTTCCTATACCCAACCCATGCCTTGCTTTTGGCTGCCCATTGCACCGGTGTCCCACCCGTTCCCGTCCTCCCTGCCGGGTCTACTTCGCTTCCCGTCGTGCAGCTCAAAGTGACATCACCGAACCTCTTCCCCGTCCTCCAAACCTTCCTCCTCACCAAATCCTATGAGGCTTTGATTTCGGGAATTCTCCCAGTTTCCGCGTCATCCCTGGGCTCATTCGCTTCCCTTCCACCACCACAACGCACCGCCAAGCTCGGCCACATGCTGTACGAAAAGTCGCGTGGGTCGATGCAACAGCTGATGGCTTACTCGGATCAAATCTCCGCCTTTTGGAGGCTGATCTGCGCGCTCGGTGTCTTCGATAACGACACTTGGGAGGTTGTCGATCTCACTTGGGACGCCGTTCTCGGTGCTATGAACCTCGTGATTCAAAACGAGGATGCTGGACGTGGCCGGAGGATGTAAATCGCTCCGACTCCGACACACAAACCTCCGCGCACTTACATCTTAGACGCATTCTTATTTTTGGACTGGAGCCAAATACCCCCCCCCCCCACCGCAACCCCCCCGAGTTATCCCTCGGGTTTTCGACCTTCAACCGTATCACATATCTCTTCTCAGCTACCCACATAGTTCGCATTCGATCAAGTACAAGTATCGGACCCGTCGTTAATCTTTCCGTTCCTCAACCCATGTAGCAAAAACCTTCCTCGCTCTCTCTCTCTCTCCCCTCGAACTGTGTCCATAATGTCTTCGGATTTGCTTTTGATCTGGTTTGTTTTCCTGGTTTCGGCTTTTTCTCTCCGTACACACTTTCCCCTCTCTCTCTTGATACCGATCCCCACATACAATGTAGCATGTAGCCCTCTCGCGTTTAAAAAGATCAATAAGAAGTTAAATTAATAGACTTCCAAGCTAACACTGAGCACTGATGGGTCGGGCGGTAAACCACGTTACACAAGATTGAAAAAAAAAAAACGAAAACAGAAAAAAAGGGAGATAACCTCGAAGATGACCGGGACCCGCTATGTCGGTCTGTGAGATAAAACCGAAACTCTGGATCTGACCAACTGTCCGATTCTGGCTCTCGCTTTGTCCCGATCCAGCAAACAAAGTGAAACATATTTGAATTGAGAAGTCCGAGGGGGAGGGTGGGGAGGGGAACGTGGCAAACTGGACCCTGATTTTCGATTTAATTGTGCGACGACGTGACGTACGAATTAAAACGGCTTTACCGTTATGACGCTCGACCTCGCTGCTGGCTTGGGTGCGGTCACGCAACGTTAAAAGCGCCGGTGCCTGGAGCGAAACGCTCTCCGGATGGGTCCACGTTCATGATACCAGCTCACCGACGAAGATACGAGTTTCGTAGGGTATCATCCATCGGAACGCTGGGCCCCAGATGAAGACACGCCCAGAGGCCTCGTCCAAATCCACGCCCTCCCACTCCAAATCAGGTTCCAGCTCGTGGTTGGAGACGAACATGTAGAGAGACCCTCGTCCTTCCTCTTCCCTATTGGCTTGGGCGAACGAGATGTCTTCGAGAGAGGACACCCATACGGATAGTCCCTCGCTGTGCAACCGCGTCCTTGAATGGTAGATCTCTGGGTGTAACGAACCCGTGGCGATCAGCCCTTCGATCGGAAAGCGGCTCACGATCCGTTGGTAGGTAGGCGCCCCAGAGGCGGAAGGGGGGTCGGAAGGGTCGATGTTGAGGGTGATTAGCCCAACGTGCGCCTGAGCATTGGAATCGTACAGATGGTGTAACAGATGGATGTTGAACCGAGGGTCGGGTGGGGACGGGTCATATAATACTTCCACAAACCTCTCGTCTCGAAACACCTCCGATTCTTCTTCCATGATGCCAGACAACCGCCATGTCGGAGCTCCGTCGAGGCGCTGTTTTCCGTGGGGCAAGGAGCTGAACGAGGGGATGGTGTAACCTAGAATGCACTCTTTACAGTAGATGACGGCCAAGTGTGGGGTCGGAAAGCAAACTTTCCACGAGCCTACGACGACTTCGGGCGGGCCAATAATGAACGGAGGCAGCTCCCCTGACGAATTTCTATAATCGGGCGGGAGTTGGACTTCCAAGGTGACGCCTGGGTAGTCGAGATGGGAGACGATTACCACAAGACTTTCAGGGCCTGGCGTTTGGAAGACGATCCCTGCTATCCGGCCTTGACCACTGAACCAGAGGAGCTTCGACTGATCTGGAACCACGAACTCCGTCTCAAGATTCACCCCTCCCTCTGGAGTGATCCCGAAGAAGTAAACACTAGATTGCCATGAATATGTAAAGTCGAAAACGGGAAGGTTTGGGAGTCCTGTGGGGGCCCCAACTGACCTGTTCTCACGAGCATAACAAAAGACAGGGTGTGGAGTCATCGTAGAAAGCATTTTTTTCCGTGTGTCCTCTCCATCGTGGTATTGCCCTCTTGACAGATCTGCCAGCCGAACCAAGGAAAGATGACCGCCCGACAACACGATGCGGTGTAGCAATATAGACCCATCACTCTCGTCGATCGAAATCACGAGCTCCCCTCCAGGTAGAAAGGTGAGATCTAGTCGCCCGGGCAGGAGTATCGTCCCACGGGCCGCGAATTGCATCTTCCTCCTGTTATCTGGTATGGGCTGTCTGGTCCACCGAATTCGAAGTTTCTCCTGGAGGGTGGCGAACCGTTTGAGAGCTTCCGTCGTGAGCGTGGTGGGTGAGGATATCGAGCGTTTGAGCGCCATTTTCCTCCGGCGGTGGTTTTGCGTTTGGTCTAACCAGACGGGGTGTGTTTGAGTGTATTCGTGGAGGTCTCTGCATGTCTGGAGTCTGATCTGAGCAGAAGTGAATAGCACTGAGCCGTGCGGCTTACCATTCCAAGGCAGACGACGTCGATTGTATCGAGTTGTCGGAAGATTAGCAAGAGTACTTCGAGGGGGAGTGTTGTCACGGTCGCCATCTGCGAGGAGCTCGGGGGTTTCCCCCAGGATGCTGCGTGAGAGGTGACCGCCACAGTCACGCCCGGAAACAGGTGGATGAGAAAACGTGGGAGGCAGCGCTTATATCGCTTTGTGGCTGCTGTTCGAACTTGGGCTTGAGGAAGCTGGCCTTGGTTCTGGGAAGCATGTGCGCAGTTATGAACAAATGGTACGGCAACAGAGTCGCAGACGTAGAAAACGGTCGTTGTTATCTTTCCAGTACATTCATCGCGAATCAAAGCTGTCCCCCGGTCTCCTCACCTGTAAACCTCAAATTCACAATACGAATCGGAAAGGCAAATGGAAAGGACGTCACGGAACTTGCCGAATAGATCATGGTTTTACGCTTTGCGACTCGAAACTTCCTGCAAACCTCTCTCGGCTCGCGGCGGCTGACTGCAGTAGGCTGCTTGGTGACGCACAGCCTTCTCAATCGTTTGCTCCCATAGGGTCTCCCAGGTTCTGCAGGTCTGAAGCTTAACCTGTGGCCAGGCGCTGTCGGCACGCGAATCTCCGAACGGCATTCACTCAATATTCACAGAGATGTTAGCACCATCGTCAAGTGCACCACTACTCCATTATCGGCCCGTTGGTATGTGTTATGTGATCCTTATCAAGCGCCCTACTCGCGGTGTGGGACTGAGGCGGTCGAGCTTTCGCCCGACCACAAACGCCTCGACGCCACACCCTGACCAACTGGTACATCCTCTTACTCTGCCCCAACAAACCGTCTACTCGACTGCTGGTCTTCGAGAGGGACTCCGCTTGGCTGTTGGATTCAAATCTGGGGATGAGTGTTCGCTCTGGCCCTGGCACAACTTTCCACAGCAAGGGACTTTCTTCTTCCTGTAGGGTCATGATAGCCACCCGACCAGAACTTAAGCCAGACTGCAGAGCATTTCCTCACTGACTAGAATTCCAGGAACGCCCCTATCGCGACCATCTGCGCTAGGGGGATGAGAGGTACCACTTGGTGGATGGCACAGAAAATGCATTCCGAAGAGTTTGGTTCCATCCACGAGTCGGTGAGTGTCAGTTACGACTTCCTTCAATGGGAACGGATGGGTGTACGTTGGATACAAGGATCCTCGAGGTGAGAAATCCTCATCATCACGCTTATCAATCGAAGCGTTTCGGCGATGTCACCGTGGAGCGGCCCAGAGACTTCGAGGGAGGCCAGCCAAGTAGACCACACCCAGATTCAATTCGCATACCTATTGCGGGGATTTGAGTTTCACGGCCACCTGGCTTGCGGGGCGCAGATTCATCATTCCAGCTCCCCAAACGCCCGCGATGTGTTATGCCGTCGGATGAGGGTGGATCGATGACATCCGGCACTGGTTCTTCCCACTGACAGAATCTAACCCTCCGGCGTTGACTTGGGGATGAAGAAACTGACATCATTCTCACGGCGACCTTCATTCACCCAACAGCTCTCTTCGTCCACCAAACACAGAGCCGGGCAGAGAACCCATTTATTTAGACTCGATATCCATAAATCACAGGATTCCATTCAACTCACCGGCAAACAACTTTCATGGTTGTGAGACAAAGGACAGGGTGCCAGCTTTTCGGTGGCCGTTTCGATGCCAGGGTGTAGCGTGAGGGAATACGGCCGTGCAAATTAGTTCCAATCAGCCATGCACACCTTTGAACATTGTGGTATTTTACAGCGTTCGTCGGGGTACCATTCGTCGGGGTAACCATTGTAATTATACTCCCTCTCTTTATGCTAAGATGAATAGTCCTAGGAACTTTTGTCCTTGGTCGCTTTGAGCTTCTCCTTTCCCTTCTTTGCAGCTTCTTTCGCCGCTTCTGCTTTGGCAAACTCGTGGACTTTATCATTCAGTCCCAGACGGTTGCGGGCAATCTGGTTGTTCCGTTAGAAACTGAGGGGAGGGGGTAGTCATGACACAGCATTTACCTCGATAGCCAAAAATTGCACTCGCATAACTAGCGATTGGCTCAGTCACAGGCCCATGCGCTGAGACACGGAACGCACCAAAGATAGTATTTGATTCCGAGTACTCTTCGTCTGCGTCCATCCGTATGAGAGAGCCAAAGTTGTGGTCTGTAACCCTCCCGTTGTATCTATAAAGACCAATTTGGCGTTCACTCAATAGAACAAACGACGTAAAAGCTTACGCCTCAATGAATTTGCGCCACCTTTTCTTACCCTCAACGCTCTTCATCCACTCCTCATCAAGCTTACGCAGTTTCTCGTGGGGTTCCTTCGCAAATTCAGGGAACTCTTTCATGGTATGCTCGTAGATCTCATCGTCAATCCTGGCACGGGAGTGTGGAGGTGAGATCTCAGGAGGTGGGAAATCAGGGGCCGTTCGGATTCGTACTTGCTCAACTTAAGTTCCCTTGGAGGGACCTTCTCGAGCAAGTTCCAGTAGGTCTTGCGAATGTCGTTAGTCAAGTCGTACACGGAGATATTTGGAAAATAGACTACCTGTGCGTGCTCGACAGCCTTGACTGCAAACCTTTAGGGGTGATCAGGGTTGATTTGAGAGCTCAGGTGAACGAGCACGTACTGTTTCTCGATCTGAGCATGGGACCAGGTGGTCAGTTCTGGAGAAAATGTTGGAAAAATACTGCAAATACCTCAATTGCATTTTGGGCTTTGTTTGGGTCGAACTTGGAGGTCATGCTGGTGAAGAGGAACGAGCGTTGTGTGTCAAAAACGGGTTGTTGGCTGTGAGCGCTTCAGCGGCACTTTGAACTGATCAGCCTCTTACATCTCTGCCACCGACAGTGGACAGTCAGCCGATCAGCCGTACTGCCTCAACACCCTCTTTCTCATTTACCACCACTACCACCACTACCTTTCACCTCTTGAATGCCACCATATCAGACAAATGCTCCCCTCGACATGATCCCCTCCACGACCGTAATCATGAGAGAAGAAGACGAAGAGGTCAAACCCTATGTCATCGTAGCGGAGATCGGGAAGGGCTCTTTCGCCACAGTTTACAAAGGATACCACTCGGTCAGTCCTAGTAGAACCCTTTTGGCCTACCAAAACTTATCCGAGTCATTCCGGCAGGAAACTGTGAAGCAAGTCGCGATCAAGACCGTCAGTAGGAGCACGCTCACCACAAAGCTATTCGAGAACCTCCAGAGCGAGATTGAAATCCTCAAAGCCTTATCACACAGACATATTACCCGTCTCTTGGATATAGTTGTAAGTTTTCTGCGAATCCACTCCATCGCTTTCCTCTCAGCCCTGCCATTTGTTAGCGCGCGGAGAAGAACATCTATCTCATCATGGAATATTGTTCAGGCGGAGACCTCACGAACTATATCAAGAAACGCGGTCGGGTCGAAGGGCTACAGTATGCTCCCCATGAGGGCGCCAAGCCTCAATACTATGGACACCCTAGTACCGGAGGTTTGGATGAAGTGGTCGTGCGATGCTTCCTCAGGCAACTGGGTAAATTACGATCGACTGATCACCAGGAATGCTTGCTTATTTTCTTTCAGCAAGAGCACTCAAGTTCCTACGACAGAGGAACCTCGTACACAGAGATATCAAGCCTCAGGTATGGCCATCCCCCTGTTCGCTTCCGGTGACTAATTGCCTCGTGACCCGTAGAACCTTCTCCTTAATCCTGTGGGTGAAGAAGAAATCAGGCGTGGCCACCCAATAGGCGTTCCAGTACTCAAGATTGCCGATTTCGGCTTCGCTCGCTCTCTTCCCAACGCAATGCTTGCTGAGACGCTCTGTGGTTCCCCGTGAGTTCGACTCGCCCTATATCCGATCACCCACTCACATATCCGCATTCGGCAAGACTATATATGGCGCCAGAGATTCTCCGTTACGAGAAATATGACGCCAAAGCTGACCTCTGGTCCGTGGGCGCGGTCTTGTACGAGATGGCTGTCGGCAAGCCTCCCTTCCGCGCGAACAATTACCTTGAGTTGATAAAGAAGATCGAGAGATCCAAAGGTGTCAAGTTTCCGGACGAAGACCCGCGTCATCAACCTAGCTCCGACGAGAAACCCGTCCCACAAGACATCAAGCAACTCATCAGAATGCTGCTTACGCGCAAACCCATAGAGCGTTCCAATTTCGAGGAATTCTTCACGAGCACAGCTGTGGTCCAGTCGAAGTTTCCTCGACCACGACAACTCTCACCAATCGTGACGACGGATTTCGACTCGGACTGGAGAGGTTATGTACCCGAACATCATAACATTATACCACCGGAGGTGCTGGACCCCAAAGCTTTGATTCCCCCCAGCGACTTTCACTTCAGGAGGCGAGATTCGGCGAAGGGTGCAACCGGAACCTCGTCCACCACGAACGGCGGGCTCCCGGTACCCATGGACTCCAAGGGAGCACCACCATTGTCACCACCACCAACCGCAGTGAATGAGCTTGGCGGTATGAATGACGGGAAGCCATTATCAGCGGAAGCTTCTATTATTCCTGGGGAGACCGAAGAAGATGGACTACTTCGTCGAGAGTATGTTTTGGTTGGTGATACCAGAGCTGTGGAGTTTACCCGTGCTGTGGACGGTTAGTGTATTTCGATCTCACCTATTGAGGTTTCTCACCGCTCCCACTCCAGAAATCTCGACATCGAAGCGACAGCCGCTCGGGGAACGTCCTGTAGAACGCGCGGATTACTCCCCTTTGGAATCCCCAATTCCCTCAAGTTCAGCAAATACTTTCCCGCCTGTCCCGAACCTTGTATATGCTCCACCCCTCTCATCTTCGCCCTCCAGTGTAGGGTCGCGTGGATCGAACGCCCTCACTCGCGCCCTTAGTATGGCTTCGAAGAAACTGTTTAGTGTGACGGGCATCCAGCCATCTTCACACTACCGTGATTCGAGCGTCTCATCTACCCGCAGGAATCCTTTACCGGTCGGTCAGTCACCAGTGAATGGAGATGGTGTTGGCAGGTTTGGAGACGGGGCTGCAAGAATGGCGTGTGATCCGATGGAGGAGGAGCTGCTGGCACAGCTAGAGGACCTGGCTCAGAAGGCGGACGTGTTAACACACTGGGCAGATGAGATGTATGAGTTCGTAAAGGCAGTTCCCATCAGTGAGTTGTTCTTAGGAATTCCGATCGCCAGCGGGAATGACCTCTGGACCTCAGAACCGTTACCCGATCCGAACAAATTCGAGAAGCGTAAGGATGAGGCTGACAAGCAAGCCAATAAGCGGAAGAACGCCGATATACAAGCGGAATACAACGCTACGTCCTGCGTGGCACTTTACATGCTCTTGATGTCATTCTCTAAGAAGGGGATAGACAAGCTGGCGGACTTTCAAGAGCATATGAAGATGAAACACCCGGATGGGAAGTTTGTCGTCAGCGAAGGCTTCGATGATGGTGAGTTCGTGCGCGCATGGAGTCGCGTTTATTCGTACCTTCCAGACTCTCTGGGTGTCGGTTTCAAATTCACATTTTTCATACTGATTGATAGTCTGGTTCTCAGCGGTATCATGGTTCAAGGAACATTTCATGAAATGCGACGGTAGGGTGTTGTTGGTCAAGACTTGGCTCCCCACCCGTTATACGGAGGCTCCCCAGTTTCTAGACCAGATGATTTATGATCACGCATTGACTCTGGTGAGCATCTGGTCATGGAAGCTTGCCATGGACGATGGTTATCTGATATTTGAACAACAGAGCCGAAGTGCTGCAAGAAAGGAGCTTCTTGACCAGGCTCTAAGCCCAGACGAGTGTGAAAAGTTGTACAAAGAATCCTTATGGTGCTTGTATGCACTGCAGGACGATCTGCTGCAGGAGGACAATCCATTCCTGCAAGAGGATCGTGAGACTATTACAACTTGTGGGTGTTTGTTTGCCCAACCACCGCCAGAATTTTACGTCCCCGCTTCTCTAGGGATCAAGCGCACGAAGCTGAGGCTCATCCGCTGCAAAGCGCGCATGGGCATGAACGACAGGGACAGATTACGCGATGCTCGGGCTGACAAGAACTTGGATGACGTTGATCGTCTACCCCCTCCTTGGGAACCTCAAGTCGCCCAGCCACAACCTCGGGTTCCTGGCTCAGTACCCCCTACCCCTTCATCACCGTTATCAAGGGGGGTTCCCGTCCCTCGGCCTCTCAATGGGACAGGGGAGATTCCAGCTCTTTGATCAGTCTTTCAGTCAGTTGGGGTCGCTTCCTGTCTTTTCTTTCCTTCTCTCTTTCTCTTTCTTGGTTGCGATTCGTGGACCGAACGCCATTGCTTGCTATGTAATTCATGGTTCCGGTTTATCGTTCTCACACGGAATTCATTGTATCAATATGACGGTGAGGGTTCGTTGCCCGGGCAATTGTGGGCGACGCCCCCTCCTCGTTTCACTTTTCCCTGTCATCAATATCACCTTTCTCTTCTCCGTAACTGTATTAGTAGAGTATTACAGCACACCCAATAGTAATCCACACAATATTTATTTGCAGTTGTACGCACGTAGTCGTTGAGAATGTCGTCTACTATGTGGACGCCATCAGCAACTCGTCCTGGGGCGATTTTTTTCTTGGTGGGATCCGAGGCACATGAGCGGGACGATTTTTTTCAAGACACTCTGTATCTGGTTTCAGCTCGTTGTACCGGGATTCAGAGCCCGATGTGTGCCTTCACAAAATCAGGCTAGTTGCCACCAGCAAGCGCGGCACCATTCCGCAGAGATGAACGCCGAGACGTGTGGTTTTGGGAGGGGACATCTCGTCAGGGAGACACATCCGAGTCCGCAGCCAACGCTGCAGAGGCTTGACCTAACACGTCCGTTGCAGATCAAGGGGCTCGGAATAATTTCGGTATAAAGGAAAACGTGGCCTCGTGGGGAGGGGTCGACATGCCGCAAGGCTACTGGGTAAACCATCGAGCGGCGCAGTTTAGCAGAGGTCTCAAAGGAGGGACAAGGGTTTAGGACGGGAGTGGATTACACGAGCATAGGTGGCTGTCACTTTTTGGCGGTGTTCTCCTTCGACGCAGCATCTCCGCCATACAGTGCCCGCCTGACCCAGGCCGCAGCATGTCTGTCCCACCCTGCAACAGTCTTGAAAAGGCTGTCCACTTGTTGGTTCCACCGGCCCTGTAAGAGGGTGGAAAACGGACGGTGGGTGATGCGGTCGGAAGCGGTGGGGACCATCGCCTGTGCAGAATCGAGTTCGAACCGGTGAGACACAGCGTGTATACTGGGCAGAATCAGAGTTTGGTACAGCTGAAGATCACCAGTAAACCCACCCCCTGCGCAATTGTTTTGTTCTGCCAATGGGTTGGGCCCGTCGTGAGATCAGCGCCACTTTGCCATATAAAGGGATGGCTCACCTTGTTTCGATCGTATTCGAGAAACCGTAGTATACCTGCGCTGCTTGTAAGTTCCTGGTAAAATTCTACGAATGTACGTGACATACCCCGCCGGCAACGAGTGCGCCTGAAATTGTGCCGACGAGGAAGGACATGGAGGCAATGAGGACAACTTTGAAGTCGATCTCTCCGGCGCGCCTTGCCGCAACCCGACAGCCCGAACGGGAACGCTGCGGTCGAACCTTGACTTCCTCCTTCCGTCATCTGTGTCTGACCGTGGATTGCGACACACCCAAGAAGTTCAGCCGTCCTACAACGTTCCACCTCACTATTGTCTGTGACCCTCGTTAACTATGGCGCAGCAAGCACCGTTGATGTCAATACCGAAGAAGGGGACGGACGAAGTCGATTGGACTGGTCCCATCCGAAGTGTGATCGCCCAATCTTATGGAGAGAATCCAGATACCTACGCAGCCGAATGCGCCGCTCTCCAGCGGTGTAGACAAGACGCCGTCAAGGGCGCAGGGAGTGACCTTACAGGTTCGTCCCAACAAACCCCGCGTAGAACATACCTTTGGGATCTGACTCAACTTTACCACTCAGGTCGCGATCTACTTTATAGGTATTTCGGCCAGCTAGAACTCGTGGAGCTGCGATTCCCAGAAATTAGGGTCAATTTCCCTTGGCGAGATGCCTTTACGAGCAAACAAATCACCCAGACTTCCATCGCCTACGAAAAGGCTTCCATCATCTTCCTCATCGCAGCCACGCATTCCTCCATCGCAGCTAGTCAGAATAGATCCGATCCCGAAGGCCTCAAACGCGCTTACCATTATCTCCGGACATGTGCCGGAATGCTCACCTACATCAACGAGAACTTCCTTCACGCTCCTTCCACTGACCTCAGTCGGGAAGTCATCAAATTCCTCATCGGTGTCATCCTTGCTCAGGGAAACGAGGTTTTCCTCGAGAAGTGCATTTCCGAGAAGAAGGCACCGGTACTCATCTCCAAGTTGGCGTCTCACGTCGCGTACTCGTATACTTCACTTGCCGAGGAAGTGAAGGAGTTCATGGGGAAAGGCATCCTAGACCGACAGTGGGTCACGGTGATACAAGTCAAAGCCAAATACTTTACGTCGGTTACCCAATACCAGAGGGGCCTCGTGGACGATGCGGCGGGTAAGCACGGTGAAGCTCTCGTCCGCTTTACGCTAGCGGAGACCAACGCCAAGGAAGCGAACCGGACTGTACCTTCTTCATTCATCAACCAACTATCGCCGAATCTCCCACCCGATGCTGGCCCCTCCCTCCAGGAACTTACAAAGGCGCACCTCGCAGTTTGCACCACTCAGAAGAACGAGGCTCAGAAAGCGAACGACCTCATCTACAACGCTGTATTGCCCAACCCTGAGACGCTCCCAGCTGTTGACAAGACCTCCGCCACGACCCCGATCACTATACAAGAGGTTTACGGTAACGCGGACGTACAGAAAGTTATTGGACAAGACATCTTCATCAAACTTATACCTCTCAGCGTCCACGAAAGTGCGAGCGTCTACTCGGAAGAGAAGGCGAAGTTGGCCCGGTCTGAGGTAGAGAAGGTCGAGGTTGCGGAGGGTGAGGTCAAGAGCGTCTTGGATTCTCTTGGAGTCCGAGAAGGCCTCTCCCGGTACAAATCTATGATCGAGGGCTCAATAGGCCGAGAAGAGGAGGTTCCACTCGAAGTTCGCCGTTGGAGGGACGACATCCGCGTCATCGAGGAAAGCGAACCGGTCGAACGTCTCCTCTCACAACTTACCTCCTTGAAAGCGAGCGTTCAAGCAGAACTGGATGGCGTTTCGAGGGAGTTGGAAATCGAGAGCAAAGACTGCGAAGCTATGCGGGTCAAATACGATTCCTGGTCCCAAGAACCCTCGGCATCGCTTACTAAGAACATCCGCCAGGACTTGAAGTCGCACTTCACGGCGTTGGAAGCCGCAGGTGTTTCGGATGGACAGGTTCTGCAACTTTGGGGTGTGGTGTATAGTGATATCAAACTTCTCCTGTCGGAGGAGTTGGACGTCGTGTTCCGAGAGAGCGTAGAAAGGAGCGCGGGTACGGGGGAGAGTTTGTTGGATTTGGATGTGAGTAGTGAGATGAAGGACGAGGAGGAGAAGAGACAAATCGAGCAGTTGGTGAATGAAATCGAAGATAGGTTGAACGGATTGCACAAGATCAGTAAGGAGCGGGACCAGGTCTTGAGGGACCTGAAGGAGAAGGTGGGCTTAATTCCATTGTTCAAACCAGTCAAGACTGACCTCTACCTGTAGATTCAAACCGACGACGTCTCACATCTCTTGCTTCTGAATCGTCGGAACACAGGGGTTGAGAGCACACTGTTCGCGAACGAGCTCGAAAAGTTCCGTCCGTATCAACAACGCTTAGCTTCGACGGTTCACCACCAGCAGGCGACATTACAAGAGCTGACGGGGTTGTGGAGGAAACTTCGAGATCACGCCAGTCGTGGACCAGGCGCGAAGAAATGGGAAGAGCGCGAGAAACGCAAGAAAGACGTTATTAAACGGTTTTCACGCGCGAGAGACGGGTACATGGAAGTCAAGGATGGTATCGCGTGAGTGTTAATGAACGAGGCCCTGTGGACGGTGACTGAGCAGCCTTCCATCATTTACAGGAAGGGTCTTCAGTTCTATAACGAGCTCACCGAGCTCTGTTCTTCCCTGTCTAAGAACGTCAAATTGTTCGTTTCCAGTCGTAAGGCCGAACGAGAGACCTTGGCATCCCAACTGGAAACGAAGAAACGCCTTGCGATTGCTTCCACAACACCGTTACCAACAGAGAAGCCCCGGCCTCCTGTACCTCCTCCTCCACCCTCCCAGCCCCCTCATCCACCGCAGACCGGTCTCGAATCCTCTTTTGCTTCCATGAACGTCCGCTCGCCCACCATTTCTTCCCCTCCACCACCTCCACCTTCTCAGAATCAGTATAGTTGGTCAAGTTTGGCTCAGACACCGAGCCACTACGGTGCAGTGCCCTCTCCACCAGTTCAACACCATCAACCACCTCCACAGCCCTACGGCCATTTACCTCCACCATCACAACAATCTTACCCTCAACCGCCTCCACCCCCACGATCATACGCCCAGCCACCCCAACCACCCTCCAGATCGTACACTCAGCCACCTCCGCCACCTCCACAGAAACCCGCACATGATCCTTACTCTGGCTTAGGGATGTTGGACAACAACTTCGATTCGCAGTTCACGACCTCGGCTTCGCCACCACCGCCACCACCCTCGCAGGCCGTATATACCCAATCACAACGAACGATGTATGCGCCTCCACCAGCTCCGCCTCAACATAACCTGTATCAATCCCAACAATCTCAGAGTCCCTACCAACAGACCCCTGGATTCCCGCCTCCTCCAACGAGACAGTCCTCGTATCCGTCCCCTCCTCAACCTGGAGTTTATCCGCCTCCACAACAGTACGGACATCAACAACGACCGTCTCAGGGGTGGAGCGGCGGTGGACTTCCACCTCCACCCCCCACGATCACCTATAAAAGTCAACAGTACGGGGTCTCTCCGCCTCAACAACCACAGCAGCAGCAGCAACAACAGCAACAACAGCAACAGCTTGGAGGGTACCAGTCATTCCCACCTCCCCCACAGAATGGCTACGGGACATATGGGCAATATGGGCCTTGAGTTGCATTTGACCCCTGATGTCCGGGATCAAAGAGTCTGTTCATGCCATTATTTACAATCCCTCACTATCCCTTTTGGAGTCCTTGGGGTGTTCTTCATGAGTCCTTGTTTGTGTGTGTGTATGCATCAACTGGAAAGGTCAGTTTGTTCTTCTATTATCAGATGCGGTCTGTACTGTTTCGGGAGAAAATAAGAATAAGTACAACAATGCACATTGTGTTGGGAAATTGAGTTGGTTCTGCGTTGTGAAATGTTTTCATGTGCAGGGTGTGCATATATACACCACATGCCCTTGGGGTGTATCATGTATTCATCTGCGAAATCTCCATCAGGAATATATCGGTCGTGCTAATTGGTGTACCTCACACCGCTCTATTTTGTCAAAGAGATATATATTCTCATCATTACAATTGTAGAAGAGGTAAATCACAGATCTTTCCTACATAATGTCACGTGGCTCTTACTAACTATCCAGGCCATTGTATGGGGACCGGCAACCCGCCTCAAAATTGCGTGCGTATTTGAAATCACCCCCCGGTGAGAGGTATTCCGGCCGATTTTCCAGCACAACCACGGCAAGTGCGTTGGATTAGATGCCCGGGAATAATACAGAACGTCGCTGTACGTTGATTCTTGGTTTTGGACCTTCACAAAAGACAATACCCCGTGCTGAACCTCTTTCCCGGTGTTTGCCAAAGGATGTCCCTCCCTCAGCAATTGGAACTTGACAAGGGTTGAGTTTCACCATACCTTATGTCGCCGAGCTTCATGCTTGAAATAAAGTTTAACACAGCTGGCGAATCTTGTGTCGGACTGGAGATATATATATATTTTGTCCCTCACTGTCCCTTATGTCCGGCTTATGGCCGCCAAGGTGATCGAGTGACACCCGCTGTGTCGACTGACACTGGGAAGTCAGAAACAAGATTGTAGCAGCTACAAAGATGCATTTGGCACGAGAGGGAGTACATGATGTATGGGAAATGAATAGGCACCCAGCATCAACGGGTTGAGCAATATACTAATGCGTTCAGTGTGTATCTACCTCCACATGTGAGAAGGTCTTCCTCGCAGGTGATTGAGACCGCCGTCGGTTGGCCGTGATTTACTTGACCGTCGTAGTGCCACCAGGTACCCGATGGGGTGCTAAGACGTGCAACGAAGTGGCAGCTGTTGCCATATATGGCCGCAGCAAGCCGATAAACGTGGGACGAGAACGACAGCCGGAAAGATGGCAGCACGACTTGAGGTTGTTCGACAAAGATCTCGAACCAAATCCAGGATGGATCCAGGAATGAGCGGGTTTGCGAATAGTCTCTGCAGCATCCCGCACAAGATTGTGACATGGAGAACGCCTTCTCATCGATCCATCGCATGACCCACTCTTGCAAGGACTCATGATGCGGCGGGCTTTCCGAGTGGGTGATAGAGGTCCAGGTGTTGTGGGTCAACATGTAGGGGGCGCCGGCGGGTTTCGTGAGTTTGATCTTGCATTTTGGGCCGCCACAGGAGGAGATAAGGGAAAAGTATCTTGTGGAGGAAGTTTCGCCGCGCGAGAGTGAATTGATGATATCGATGAGGCAGGCGTCGACTCGGCCAAAGCGCTTGAACGTCACAGGGCTCTCGTCTGACAGAACGTCCCTGAAGGCGTTACGACCGTTTGCAAACAAGGCGGGAATCTGTTGAGTTGGTGGAGTTTTGACGGCTCCTTCGATGGCGTTAAGGATGATCTTGAGGTGGCGGGAGAGGGTTTTTCCCGCTGCAGAATGGCTGGTCCACATCGTCCTCCATAGTTTAGTAGCGTGAAAATATATCCAAGCGAAAGTCATGAAGACACAGTCGTAAGAGCAGGAGTAATTCTCAGAATCCCATCCGCACCCGTAATCGTGGATCCGCTGACCCGCTGTCTATTCGCGCGACCTTCGAATCTAGTGCTAGTCCCCAGTCCCTACCTCCCTACCCCGCTAGCTACTGACTACGCGAGCCGACGACCCCTCGATCGGTCACAGGAGGGTCACGCCCACTTGACGTCCCGATCATCGAACCGTTCCCGCGATCCCTTCGACGCGCGTCATCGCACGCTGTTTCTGCCTCCGTGGCCGTCCTCCCCGAACGGCACGTGATGTTGCGATCGGCCGATGTCTCCCGATCCCTTATCTCGCCGAGATGACGTGTCCCCTCCCTCGGTCCGGTTCCCTTCAGTCTATACACGTGTCGACTCGTTCCCTCTCGCTCGCCAATCATCTTCGACTGCTCCCGCTCTCCCGCCCGGTTACGATCTTTTGATCTCGAACCCGTAGACTTCCCCTTTCGGTCCTGTTTCTCACGATCGCTCCATCCTCTCGGTAAGACCTGTCCCAGCCTCGTTCCGGCCTCCCGATGAACCGTTTGTCTCCCTACCCTGCATCGGACTCTCGTTTATCCCCTTCTATCTACCTGTTCTTATTCTCCCACCGTTTCTCCATTTGTTCGCTACTTTTCCCATCTCTTTCGCGTAGATCGCACTGTCTTTACCTATAAATACCCTGTACTAGCTAGTTGAACGACCAAGAAACCCCTGGGCCTCTTCACACCTCTTCTCCCTTCTGCTTGAACGACCTGATCATCGAAAACCTCCAGCTCCTCGCTCTGACATCGATTCCACTAGCCCCATAGTTCCAATAGACCCCTAGCCTACTAGCCCAACGCCCACTAGCCCCTTAGCCCATCGTCATCGTCTAGCAGGAGTTTGCTAGTACGGAGTTCTCCCTTCTCGTCCCGACAACGTCGCGACCTACCGTGGTTCCCTCTCCTTTGTCTAGCTTCTCTCCCCTTCCCGACCTCTGCACAACCGGTGACCCCCCACCCCCACTTCTGCTATTCTGGTCGTGTCCCGACTCCACCCGGATAGTAGCAGTTCACCGCACCATTGATACTTGTGGGTTGGAAGGTTGTGAGCTCAGGGAGGGTGCCTTGCTGGAGGTGGAATCTGGGCGAGGTCGTGGGGTATGCTTCGCGTTGTTGGGGCTTAGTCCGACATCATCGACGAGTTCAAGTTCAGCTTCGGACTCATCGGAAAGGAGAGCTGCGCCACGCGTTCAACCGTTGATCCAAATTAGGAAAGTTTTTGGCCTCTCACCATCCACCATCACGATGTCATCTACCGTCTGGTTCCGGCGTTCCAATGCTCCCACAATCAGCTCCTTCATTCTCTCCTTCTTCACGCCAGTGAACAACCCTCTTGGCAGGCTGTCATCACCATCCACAACTCGATGCCAAATCAGTTGTCGTCGAAGTGAGTCGTTGGTTGGTTGTGATGCTGGCAGCGACTGAAATTCCCGAAGATCAAGGATCGGCTTGAACCCTTCAATCATCCTGGACTCTTCTGCTTCCCTCTCCTCTCTCAGCCTTGCACGTCTCTCCACTTCCATCTGCTCCTCCTCAACGGCTTCCTTATCCGCGACAGCTTGTGCTCGCCTTTCCTTTGATGGGAGTTTCGCCGCATCTAGCTCTCTTGCTCTGCGACGAGTGAAGGCAAGGTCTTCCTCCCCAAGACTGTGGTTGAACTCAAGGAGGCCAGGTCCACTGAGCTGAACCTGCATCCGCGCATCCTTTTGGTGGCTCGTCATCCTGGGTGCTCTCCTCGACCACTGCTTGCTCATTGCGCCTGACCCTTCATTGTGGTCATTTGTTGGGGAACGGAATGCTAACAGTTTTTCTTCTGCAGTCAGCTGGGAGATCTTCGAACCCGGGCGAAATTCTTGTGTAAATGCTGGCCACTTTTCACGGGCACCTCTGAAGAACGCGACAAGCGCACGATTGAGGTGGGGGAACTGATCCTGATGAGATAGGATGTGGTCAATGGTATGCTGGTCCCATGGAGTCCCATAGAAAGCCCCGGTCGTATGCGAGACGGTTTCGCCAATCAAGAGAGCCGGTTCGTTGATGATCGTGTCGCAGTGGGTCTCTATATCGTTGTGTAATGGTCCCAGGTCTAGAGCGTTTTTGTGTTCGTTGATGAGGCCACGAACCTGCATTGCATAGGGCTTGCTGACCGACTCGTGGTAGAGGGTCAGAACGGCCATCTCCGTCATCGTTTTTGGGTCTGCAAGGCCTTTCAAAATGTTACTCTCCATATGGTTCGGTCCCGCACCTCCCTTTTTCTTCATCGCATGCTGATTAATGAAGTCGACATATAGATCTGGATGTTGGATGATCTCGACAGCCGCATCACCATAGCATTGGTAACGGACATTTGATGTGTCGGGGAAGGTGATCGGTTTTCCAAGGCGGTCTTCTGTGTATGTCCGAAATTCTTCCGAACACCCCTTGCCCTCATCCTTGTTGTTCACCAGAGCACCAATGAGGCTCGCCAGCTTGACTGCTCCCCCAGTAGCTTGATCCACATCACCCTCTCCCTCGTCTTTGGCCGCACGTTCTTCCATCTCCTGCGCTCGGCTCAACAACTTTACCAGTTCGCCCAAACCCTCCTCTTTCCAAAACTTTGCTAAGCCAACAGCTCCGGCCTTGAAGGTGTTGAGATCCTTGTGCATTGCGCACCAGCTTTCAACAAAAAGCAACTCGATTCGGCACTCGCGCTCAGGCAAGCTAGCGAGATCCAGCTCTCCAAAGTGGCATCGGGTGTCTTCAACAAGATGTTCCAAGAACTAGAGTTGTTCTTCCACCGGCACCTTCTCCCAGCCTTCCCATCCACCCATTCCATCCAGCGCCTCTAGAAACTTGTTTGTCATCACCGCCTCCACCTCTTTTGATGGCTTCAACGACATTGCTCCCCTTCCGTGAAACCTCACTACTGCCTCGCGTTTTTCCCTGCCAAACTCCTTACCAAGTTTTTTCTGGTCGGCTGCGTGGTCTCCTGAATAACCGGTGATTTTCCGAACGATTTCATCAAGAGTCATTGGGCTCTTGCTCCCCGATGGGCTATCGTTATGGATTGTTGTGATGTCGTCAAAGAGGGTAAGCCAGCTTTTAAGTTGGGTGGAAGTTTTGTGATTAACTTCTCGGGTTGTAGCAAGGAATTGGCGAAAAGGGATGCTGGGTGTTACGCCCACAACATTCTGCTCGAAGGGTACAGGTGGGAAGGTAGAAAAACGGGATCCGATGCTGGCGCCCTTACACGTGGTGCTGTCTCCACTTGCAGTCCACGCTTTTCATAGGTACATGGTTGATGTTAGCTTACTGTCAATTGAATGGCAAGGCTGTTGATGCTTACATGGCGCTCTGTGGAAGAGTTCCGCAGCCCGCAAAAATGCTTTGACATATGCCTCAACTAGTATCCGACGGACGGAGCGGTCGCTGATTTTGTCTTCGCTGTCACTGTCCTCCGTGACGAAGCTGCGCCGGACCCTGTCAATCACCTCTGGGACTTTTGCGGTTGGGACTCCATCGAGGGCAACGAGCTCGACGACGAGGTTGCGGACCCAGTCCTCAATCCGACCATCAGGCCGTTTGATTTTCTTGTTTTTGACCCTCTCGAACTGACTCCGGGCCCTGTCAACCGCTTTTTCGACTGCATGGGAACGTGCTTCTTCGGCCCGATAACACCTCGTCCTGAACCGATGAACATCTCGTTGGAGAGAAGAAATCCTTTCGTTCAGCCCCAAACTCTGGGCAGCAGATTTCTGGAGCTCCTGCTCTTTGCTGTCCAGTGCGTGTGATAGCTCGTTCATCTTTGACACCTTTGAACTCAGCGTGTCCTTGAGCGAAGCAACCTAATGCATCTCTGAGTTTTCACACTCCCTTTTCACACCCATCGAAGTACACACCTGGTTCTCTGCGTCCACAAGCGTGTTTTTACTGTGCTCTGCATCCGCCTCCGCTGCAAAAATTCTTTTTTTCTGCTGATAGATTGTTTTTTTCAGTTCTTCATGGGAGGCCTCGCGGTACCCGATCGGGTCAGAGCGTGATCTGTGAAGGGTGGTAGTGTGAAGATTCTGTGCCTCAGAGCGACGTTTTTTTGGTTTTCTAGACATAGCAGCAGCAAGGTTGTCGTTAGGATTGAAGGTTTACTTATGCCCCTGTTGGGTGGAAATTCCGTTCGCTGGCCTCGATCACCGGGTTGAAGGGGTTTGCGAGGTACTTCAATTTCAAGGAATTCAGGTCCTTTTCTCCTGAAATGCAACCAAAAAATCAAAATTTATTGCTTCTGCTCATACTCTATGTTTTTTAATTTGGCGTGGTGTGTTGCAGTCCATAGAAATTTAGTTCGGAGAATGCGCCACAAGCTGAGTGTGTGGGAACTGCGTGGGAAAGTCCGCGCGGAATCAAAGTTTTGGTGAGAGTTGCCGGTCCCCACCAGTGAGTCGATGGGATGGGTACAGTCTACAGATGAGGTCGACAAGACCAGCGACTCGGTCCCAAAAAAGAAATTTTCATTAGTCACGCTGCTGACACCATTCGCATCCACCCGCCATCGGATTCGTCTTGTCCACCTCATCTATAAGGCTGGGTAGGAGCCTGCTGCAAAGCAAGAGTTCCGTATCCAGGGTGAAGCACTGACCATCGTATCCTAATATGGATCGCCGGCGTCAGGCCACGGCATCAACACAAAATCGCCTCGTGTTATCTTGACTTGGGTTGGCCGAAAGCCCACTGTTGCCTCTCCGACTTCCAAGCAGCCTTACCTTCGCTACGGAGATGGTTCTTCTAGTCCGTACGCTTATACACATCTGCGTTGGTTTTGGGTTGCTTATTTGTGTCAGATCACTTATGGCAAAAGCTAATGGAAACAGACCAAGCCTCCGAAGAGTTTCCGCGGTTGGCGATAGAGATCCTCGATGCACAGAGAAGCAAATTTCACGTAGTACATCAGTTTGCCGAGGAAGATGTTCCGCAACTAATCGACCTCATCGATAGAAAGGTACGAGATCCATCGCACCTGTTTGATTAGGGACTCAGCAATTTACAGGTCCTCCAACACAAGATTATCCCGACCCAACTGAAGGGCACTGCTTTCGGGTTCCTAAGGCGGTTGTGTGGAACCTTTCAACAACTACCCAGCTCCTGCCTTATCGACGGAGAGTTGATGATCGACGGTGGTATACCATGTTCGAATCGTGCATACGCAGACTTACGGAAAGGGAGCTGGAGGGGAGAGAATGTGGCCATCAAGCTCCTTAGAACCTTCAAGGATGATAACAAAGCTGAGATCACTAAGGTACCGCTTGCCCCGGCTGATACTAATCCAGCCATCGCTGACGCGGGTTGCGCCTTGGTCAGAGGTTCTGTAAAGAGATTGTGCTCTGGAAGCAGCTGCGCCATAAGAACATACTTCCGTTTTATGGCGCTTGTATGGGCAATCAACTCGGCATGGTGTCCCCATGGTTGGAGAATGGAAACATCATTGGCTTCACGAGGAAAAATCCGGAAGCCAATCGCCTTAATCTGGTACGTCGCGGCCGAAAATCTACGTCTTGAGAGTACTCACGAACGTTCGTCAACAGTTGATTGACGTATCGAACGGCTTGGAGTATCTACATCATAGCGGTGTAATTCATGGAAATCTCAGGAGTGTAAGTCATCTCGTTGCCCATGGTGCGAAGCGAGGTCCGTATTGAGGGTGCTTGCAGTCAAATATACTCATCAGTGATGCCCCTTCACCACATGCCCTTCTGTCCGATTATGGTCTTACGTCGGTCATATTTGACCCCTTCTTCCTGACGAGAGAATCAATTAACTGGACTGCCCAAGAGCTCCTAACCCTCGAGAACGACAGGCGTGGGCGTGATGTATATGCGTTCGCTATGGTCATATATGAGGTATGTAGCTTGCTCATTCCATTGCACTAGCGGGAACTGATTCAGGTATCGGCGATAGGTGCTGTCCGGCTCCCCACCATTCTCGGGTCGACAAAAACCAGGGGCTGCACTCCACTTTGTCCTCGAGGGCGAGCGCCCCCCTCGGCCAAAAAACTCAGAGAGTTTAGGCATCACGAATGAGATTTGGAATTTATTGGAGACGTGTTGGACAGAAAATGCTTCGTCACGGCCGAAGGTCGGCCAAGTAGTGGCTTGTTTAAACAGGGTAGCGAAAAACTGGACAGCGGACGCCAGTGCTTTCCTGCTTGCGAGTTCTGCCGGGTTCCAGTCACTGGAAGTGATGGGCATAGAGCCTGAGAAGGTACAGAAAATTGCGGATGACATAGCCCGGGTGCGCAAGCATGTGCAAGACCAGAACAACTAGAGTGTTAACCCTATACGCCAGGCTCTTGACCGTGTCGGACTCAGTAAAAACACAAGGAAGTCTCTCCGAAGCCTGCAAAAGCTGTGTGGAGCCTCAGGAGTTCTTCCTCGATCGTTCTTTCTTGCTGGGGAGCTAGAAGAGGTCAGCACGAAGCCATTCAGCAGAGATGGTTTTGCGTATGTCTACAAAGCGACCTACGAGGGGCAAAAGGTTGTGGTGAAAGTTCTCAGGACAGATACGCTCGATGCAGATCCAGTGGTCACCCGCACGGTGCGAATCTTGTGTGTTCACTCAACCCCAATCGCCTCTCACCTTCCGGGGTAGATTGCGAAGGAGGTGGTGGGCTGGAAGTGGCTCCGTCACGATAATATTTTACCGTTCCTCGGGGCAACTCTGCTGTGGCAGCCATTCTGCCTTGTATCTCCGTGGATGGAAAACGGGAACATCATGGAATTTCTCAGGAACCGCCTTGAAGAGAATCCTTTTGCCTTGGTGAGTATCTGCGAGCCTACGGAAAACTTGCTGGATCATGACGAGCGAATAGCTGGTAGGTGTCGCCCAAGGTTTGCAATTCCTTCACGATCACGATTTTGTTCATGGTGACCTTGCGGGTGTAAGGCGCATAATTACGAGTTGAAGCTGCTCAAAACTAACCCACCCTCTGTAGGTCAATATCCTTATCGACTCCGATCATCGCCCTCGCCTAGCAGAATTCGGGCTTGCAAGAATCATCGAGGACTCAGAGGACTCATCCGGCGACACCCCATGGCCTGGTGACGAAGAGGGAACGCTTCGATGGAGTGCGCCAGAATGCTTACACCCGGAGAGGTTTGGGTTTGGGGATAAATCCCGGAAACGACTACCATCAAAGAGCACGGATGTCTACGCGCTGGGAATGACAGTACTCGAGGTGATTGAGCCATTCGTCCTACATTTTTATTCACCGCCACTTAAAAATGAGTGAAAGGTTGTAACACGACGTCGACCGTTCGATCACATCACAGACTATGCCATTCACATGTACATTCTTGATGGAAAACGACCTGAGCGCCCAAGAGGAGTATTTTCTGGTGCACTATGGGAATTACTGCACCAATCGTGGAACAGAGAATACGAGTCGACGCCCTCCATGCGGCCGCCTATCTCCCTCATTCAGGCACAGTTAGAGAAAGAAGCTGAAACGTGGGACCCCTCACCTGAGGCTATCACAACTGACGGTCCGTGCATTCCCTCTTCTCGTCGTGGAACCGGAGAATCTGAAATTTATACTCTTTAAGCTGATAGCACGGTGCTGTCGTCCAGCGACACTGAGCCGGACTTCGAGGAGGTGTCGGAAGAAGTTCGAAGAATCTTGGAGGGATCTTCTCCTACGTCCACCACCGCCGCTCCTCGTCGGGGACAGGAATCCAAGAAGGGGAAGGGTGCCAAGTTCCCAAATCGGAATAGTTTCCAAACGATCCGAGAAAGGTTCAGGCTGTTCCCGGCGGGCTCTTCTTAGAATTATATTGTGTGTCATCCCCTTAGGCTGGAACTTGGGCTCACCCTGGTTTTATTGCCCGCATATTCGCCGTAGAAATGAGTCAAAGCAAATCTAGAGCCCCCAAGAACACCACATTCGCGAACGCTATGCTGTTCCTATTCGTGTGACTCTCGGCTTGCAGTTCGGTTGGAAGTACAAAACCCCTCCAGCCTCGGATTCTCCATGGCGCGGAGCAACATCATCGTGCTGCGCCTGCACAAGACTGACCTTACATTGCATATCCATTGCATATCTAGGTCTATACTATATGATGTTGACTTACCTTATACTGTCGGTCATGGGGGAATCGTTGACTGATGAGAGTGTTTCCGTCCCACATCGAAACACTATTTCGAAGGTATGGCGACAAAGGTGTTTACAAAAAAGTAAATGTAAAGGGAGGTCCAAAACGTTCGCGTAATATATATACAGGTAGACAGGCGCATCTGAATAGAAATTCGGGGGCAATGGTTTCCTAGTCCAACTCATACGCTACTGGCTCGGGCAAAATTTGTTGCTGTAGGTCAATAGGAGGCGTATTTACAAGGTCTTCTTGTGCGGCAGCGGGCGACGTGTTTGCAGGATTTTCTTGTAGGGTAGTACGCGGGATGTTCGTAGGATTTTCTTGTACGGCGGCAAGCGGAACATTCGCAAGGCCTTCTTGTACATCGATAATAGTCGTGGGTGTCATCCAGCGACCGAAGAGAGCAAGGAGCCCTATCGGAAAGGAGTTCATGGGGTCAGTCATAAAAAGGTAAGAAACTGGACCGTGGTGTTTACTTTTTTTTACCATTTTCGGCAGCCTTCTCAACCATTTCCTTCGTCGGGGAGCATCGAGGCGTGGAGTCTGAGGTGGGCCTCTACCTGGGAGGTCATGGGTGGAGACAGAAGGACCTGTGAGATGAGTCACACAGTGCAGATGGAGCGGGAAGGACATACGCAGTCGTAGAGACGCACAATCAGTTTCCTCTAGAACGCTAGAGCATGAGTTTGTGGGAGATGATAGTAGATAGATTGGGGGTCCACGGGTACAAACAGGTAGCACTTCAAAAGATTGTCACTCGACAGCCGTGGAATGAATTCAAGAATGACATACCCCCTTGCGCAGGCATACAGTCATCGTCCCATCTGATAACTTCCTCCGTTTCCGCATATACTAACATAGATTCCAGGAAGTAGAACTGGAGTGGTGAAGGCATTTTCAGATCTCCGTGTCGGCGAGAAATGAGGGAGAATACGCAAAGCACATCGACCACCTCTTTTACTCCGCTTTTTTTGCTAAATATCCCCTCCAATTGGCATTCTCTAATCCCAGATTGAAACGATGCGACGGCCTCAAGTATATCCCGAGCCATTGTCTGCTCTTTTATCCTCGGGGAACGTAACACCGGCTCAATCATCTCCTTGAGGCCCTGGTAATAGCGCGTTCTCAGCACACTCTTCCGGTCATCCCACGCCTTCAACAGCATCTGTTCGTCCCAGCTGTTTTCGCGTGTGGACCTAGCGAGCAATTCGATAGAAAATGGGTTGTAGTCCAGTCCCGCGATGAGAGCGTCCACTGCAGGCGATCTGTGCAGGTTACAGAGGCTGTAGAAGATGTCTCGTGCGCCATCCTCGGGGGGAGTTGGTACTTTGACCCGATGGAAACCATGGATATCTGGATAAATCCTGCTGGTAGTGACTAGGCAGACGTGCTCATAGCCGCCGAATTCTTCTATCCATGCATGCATTTCCTCAGCCTCGGGAGTCAGTGGGTCGAGGACAGAATCCACACCGTCGAGTAACAAGATGAGTGGAGGGGAGGACTGGAGACGTAACTGGAGTTGTGTCGCGTCGGTGTAAATGGCACCGGATAGGCACTCAATAAAACCCTCTAGCGAGTTCATGAGGTCATCACAACGCACAAAGTAACGATTTTCGCCATACTTGGCTTTGGTTTGGCCGTGATCCAAGACCGTGCGGGCCACGAAAGACTTGCCGACGCCGATCGACCCGAAAAGAGCGACGGACGCGACTTGATCGGTGAGGTCCAATATCTCGTTCGTAACTTGAGAGAAGCAGTCGGCGGGTACCGGTAGCGGGTCCAGGGCAACAACTCTGTCGTAGTCGTTACCGCTGAGGGAACCACTAACAACATCTTCCCCTGCGGCACTTGAAGGGGGATGGATGGAATGACTGGATGACGAACGGGCTGGCAATTTGTCTCCCGGGATGTCCCAATCGTTGTCAGAATCAGCTACTGGAAATGGTGGTAAGAAAGTGTTCCTCGCCTAGGGCGAAGAAAGACACACCACCCGGCGTTTGTTCCATTTGGCCTGGTTGGGAGTTCGTGAGAGCACTGGAGAAGTAGGGCGAAGGAACGTACTCACGGCCGCTGCCTATACCTTCTGGAACGACAATTCCACACAACATTGGCCTTTGGCAGAGGTGGGATGGAAGAGGGAGCTCACCGGGTATCAAATCAGCGAACAGTTGATCTACGGCACCTTATGAATTTGACGTCGCTGGGCAATTGTGCAAGAGACTCACCGAACTTTGCGAAGTCTGAAGCGGGGTCCCTGTCTCGTCGGGCGACACCCCCAACAGGGGGGAGCGTACCGCAGGCCGAGGCTGCTGACCTGACATGGCCCAAGACATCGTTCACAGGCGGCCGAAGCTGACGATCTGTTTGCCAGCAGTCTTCAAGCAGTTTCCAGACCTCGTCAGAGAGGCCAAGTTCCAGCGCGTTCTTGGGCTTAGAGGGTCTCACTCCTCCCAAGAGCTGAAACATCACCTCAGGCCCAGTCCGTTTGCCGAATGGTAGCGTCCCAGTGAGCACCTGGTATATCGTCATTGCCATCGCGTATATGTCGGCTTCCATCGTGGGTGTACCATCTTCCAGTCCAAACTTGGACGGGACAAGGCGCTCCGGTGCCATGAAAGGAGTAGTCCCTCCATACACTTCAGATTCTAATGGCTCCATCCCAAAGCCTGGGTCATACACGATGGTCGTACATCCGAAGTCCGACAGGCATGCAGAGACGGGTTCGGTATCGGTGATCAGGATATTGGCCTAAAGAATCACATGAGGGGCATTTGTGGGATCCTGACTAGAAGACGCACACCCTTCAAGTCGCCATGTACGATGCCGGATTTGTGAAGATGCCGCAGTCCTTCTACGGCATCTGCGAGCTATAAGGCGCTCGGTAAGTGGTGACAACTGGAATCGCGCGGTGGTAGCCTACCAGTTTCAGGTGATTGCCAGCGTTGGTACGGACGTACTGCGTGAGGTCACCGTTGGCCATCCATTCGGAAATCACAGAGAACCTCCCCTCCTCAAGGGTATCAAGGACCCCAATGAGGTTGAGAACGTTGGGATGAGACAGGTTTTTCCACGTGACAACCTCTTTGCAAAAACGCTGCACGGTGTGTGAATGAACCTGGACAAGAAGCAGTGGTTTGGTTTCCAACCTGACGGATTCGGATTATGTCGCCAAAATCTGAGATTTTCAACGACTTCACCGCAACGCTCTTCCCTCTGAACGATCCCTTCCAAACATCGGAGAAGCCACCGGAAGCGTAAGGTATCCCGGAGAGGTCGAACTTATCAGATACCAAATAGGAGTCAGGAAGGCGTCCTATCCTGCTACATAAATGTACGAGGACACGGAAAGTAATTTCTCTGAGTTCGTTGTCCAGTCGCAGTACTCGGAATACCTTGATGTACAGAGACAGATCATCCACCGAACAAGCGCCAGAGGCCATCCGAGAGAAACGTACCCTGTCGATGATTTCAATGAAAACCTTCGCATCTTCTTCAGCTAAGGCAAGGATAGCCTTTCGTTCGTCCTTCGAAAGCAAGAATGACCGGAACAAGTCCAGAAAGCCATCAGACTTCGGATCGTGTGGAAGGTAATGCAACCCCGGCGGCACATTGTTTGAGAAGACTGGCTCACGCGGATATCAGGCAATGACTCGGCAACAAGCTACAAGATCTCACTTTTCTTTGGCTTTGGTTTAGTGTTTTGTGGTTCCGATAGGCCTGGATTGAATGAGGCCATGGTGGCGGGTGCAGGAAGGAGGGGGGCGTGTTCGACGGCAGGTGTTGGACTCAAACAATGCGGTTGAGACCACGAGGCAGGCTAAGTCCATCTTGAGGCGGGTCAGCATCAAGACCCAGATATCTGGTCAGTTCACTTGGCGGATCACCGGACCCCTCTCGGTCTGCGATGAGAGTTGGGTTGTGGCTCCGGTTAACAGCAGTCCCCCCCCCCTGGCATCCTCCTCCCCTGCTCTGAATTTGAGGCTGGATTCCAGCCTAGCTCCGGTCCGCAATCGCTAATCGTCGACAAGCCACTGGGGAGATTGGCGGCAATTCTTTGGCTGCGAAACTGAAAATATGGTTTGATGCGGTAAACAGGAATCATTTCCGGGACCCCTATCGCAAAGGTCTTGCCCGCTGGTAGTAAGATTAGAGAGGGTGTATGTCATGGCTTGAGCCACGCGCCTTCAGCAGGTCTGTACATAACGGAATCACAGCACTGACTCTGATTGATCTAGTCCGGTGAAGAATCTCATAGTATCCTACAGGGGAACGGGCTCGACCTTATCTCTGAGCGACATCCTTGCTGCTACCATGTCTCGAAAACAAAACAAAAAGCCTTCCTGAAGCACAAGATCATTCACATCATTACCCTTCGTCCATCACGCCCTGACCCTATCGCAAATTGCACCGCCTCCCTGCAGGAAGACGCGACGAGTATGGCCTAGAGTTGGCGCAGCCGAGACGGATGCACAGCAATTGAAAATTTCTTAATCAGCACAGAGGACTACTTACAGTGGATGTAACTCGATAACCATAAGTCCAGTCAATGCCACAGAAGTCGGACTCCGGACTCCGGACTCTCCGGTGCCCGTACAATCAATGCTTGAAAGCACCAAACATTCGCTCTCACAGTTTTTACAGTGATTTTTTCAGTAACTTCGCCCAGGGTCTGCAGAAATCCCCCCCAAGCCCGGACCACAAACGTCGCCGGGGTCGGGGTCAGCAACCATGGTCCGATCCGGAACGCCAACTCGGCGGAAATCTTGTAGTGAAGAGAGCGGAGCTCTGGATCCGGTATCAGTGTCAGGTGCACTGCGTACAGTGTGGAGGTACTAGTTGAGCAAGAGTGGCGAGCGGCTATACTCAACCAATGCCTCCGACGCAAGCTTAGATTTGGAAATACAAATAATCACAGGACAATGTATACAATAGGCGTAGAAACAGTATACTACGAGCTCGTTGTGAGCTGAGCTTATCACTTCGTGATAGTGGACTTCGGCCCGTGCCCCCAAAATAGGCCATTCACCTCGTCATCGCGCTCAGGAGCTAGCTTGTCCGAAAGCTTAGGCACTGTTTGGCTCGGTTCAGAAACTTCTCCATGAACGACTTTTTGAGCTTGTCCCATGCCCTGCCTACAGGGCCCTGCTTCCTTGTTCGTGGGAGCACAGAAGGAACCCGGGGAAGGGGAGGCGGAGGCGGAGGCGGAGGCGGAGACGAAGGAATGTAAATGTGCAGTGATGAACGAGCTTGCGATTGCTCTGGGACCTGGCCCGGCTGCTCTTCGTGCTCAAAATTCTGCGGAAAACTTGAAGGATCGTCAGTTGGCGCTGGGCCGATGAGGTTATCGAGATTTTTGAGGAGGATCTCGACATCAACAGTTTGACCACGAGGCGGGGCTTGTCCAGTATTATCTTCTGGAGATTGGGGTGAGGGCACATTCTTTTGCCAAACCCAAGATAGAAACGAACCAGTACGACATAAATGTTGGCTCGCATATCCGGAGGAACCAGTGGAACTCGCCGCTGCGATACCAGGTAAGTCACAGGAGCAAGTCCTGGAGGGACGGCGGACACACCACTGCGATTTGGTTTCATTGAACTTGAAAAAACCCTCTGGAGAGGCCTGCTTGGCTGAATCCAATTGTCTGCCTCATCCTGCAGCAGCTTGAGAATGTCGGTGATACTGGGGCGTACGGATTGTGATTCGGGGGTTTCGAACTCCTCCAGCCACGTTTGGGTCAACAACGTCCACAACGCGTCCGAGAACCCCACGGAGGGCCTTTCAGGGCGAAACCCGCCCAAGACCTTCTGAATGACTGCAGCGTCTGGGTTGGTGTGCTCGAATGGTTTCCGGCCCGAGATCACCTGCGGAGTGAAAAAATTGAGGTCAGGTGGTAAAAGGAGTGGGTCCGATGAGTTTGTACGCACCTCGAGAATCGTCATTCCAAGGGCGTATATATCCATGCTCTTCGAGGGTAGCTTTTTTCGAGCACATTTGACGTACCCATACATTTCCGGGCTTAGAATCTCTGGAGCCATCCACCGAATGGTGCCCCCCACCCTATTGTCGCTATGCTCGTCACAGAAATTCACCTCCCCTATGATTTCAGTAAGCCCGAAGTCCGCCAAGCAAGCGCGGCGTTCTAAATTAATGAGGATATTTGCCTGGGTGTCGTCGTCCGTTAACGCAGCCTGGCATCGCGCAAGGACGAAGACGACTGTCTCACCCCTTTAAGATCACCATGAACGAAGTCATGTCGGTGGAGGTATTGTAGGCCGTTGGTCACGTCCACGAGCTAAGAGTCGAGTCAGCAACACCCAGGAATCCATGTAGGATACCCACGAGATTGAAAGGATTCTGATCTGGATTGGCCTTGATAAAACTCATGATATTTCCATTCTCAATCAATGGCGAGACCATGGAAAAGGGCGGAGGTTCAGAGGTGACCCCGACGAATGGTAGAATATTTTCATGCCGAAGCCACTTCCATCCTACGACTTCCTTCGCAAACCGCTGGAGATGCAACGTAAGTAGATTCCAGATTTGACCAGGGATTAGGCCCCAGACCTTGTGCCAGTTTTCAAGATCTTCCAGGGAGCTGGTCTTGAGAGTCTTCGCTACTACTAGCTGACCCTTGTACGTCGCTCTGTACACATCTGCGAATCCGCCTTTCGCGAATGACAGTGTTTCAATGTGTTCGAATCCGTCTGTAAGCATAAACGAGGCCGGCAAAACACCGGATGCGTCGCATAGCTTCTGGAGATACTTCAAGTATGTCTTCCCCGAGTGTCCACTGATGCCAATACTGTCGAGGGTCTGTGATGTAGCGTCAGGATCATAGCTCCGACAGAAAGGTGAGGTCCAATCTCGGCAGCGCACCGTGTCAAGCTGGTTTGCAAAATCCTTGGCCTGGTCCTCCTTCAAATTCAGTACTTGGTCTACCCCAGCCCTACTCGCAAGCATGAAAGCAGGAACGTCGACCACCCAAGTTTCCGCCGCTTGCTTCAAACAAACGGCAACGAGATCGACTGACGGTCGCGTAGATGGTTCTTTTCCCCAACAATTTTGCAAAACTTCCCAGACCTCATCGGTAAATCCCAATTTCTCTGAATCTCTCGGCCTACGCGGCCGCTCGTCCTCGAGGACGACCTTACAAGCCAGCTCTATATCCCCTCTCCTTTCGAATGGAGCCGCCCCTGTGAGCACCTAACGGTAGTGAGATTCCCTCGCTTCGGTGGAGAGTTGAGACCTACCTCGTAGATGACCATGCCAAGTGAATAGATGTCACTCGAGACGGAAGGTTGAGAAGTAGCATTATCGGGAGCCAACAGTTCTGGTGCGGTCCAATTGATGGACGCCCTGCTAAACGAGGAAGCATCGAATACAATTGTGTTCAAGCCGTAATCCGAGAGAAGGACTTGTGGGGGCCGACTGTCACTGATTAGGATGTTTGACTGAAGGGATCTTCAGCAAGGTGCCACCATTCGCGACCATGGTAGTAAGACATACCCCCCGAATGTTCCCATGCACTAAACTCGCACGGTGAAGGAACTTCAGACCATTTGCTACATCCACCAACTACGAGGGAAGGAACGGTGGTCGAATTTCACGGTTATGCATTGGCCAATGAGACTCACAAATTGAAGCCGGTTAGCCTCCGGGTTCTTTCTCGTATAACTGAGGACGTTGCCGTTCTCCATCCATGGGAAGACCATGCGATACTGGTCCGGACCCATTGAAGCTCCGTGAAATGGGAGAACGTTGGGGTGATCCAAGAGTTTCCACAACAGTACTTCTTTACAAAATCTCTAAAAATCGTGTTTAGTCCCCCTTGAGATCCTAAGAGATTGGCCAACGGACGAAATCGTCACCATCGTTGTCTCGCTCCTATCATCACCGGGACCGAACCTCAACGTCCTCACCGCGACCTTTCTTCCATCCCAATCCAGTTTCCAAAGGTCAACGTATCCGCGTGATGCGAAAGGCGCCTCTTCTTTCGCCCTGAAATCTTCGTTGATTATGCAAGACCTCGGCAGCATCCCAAATGTACCACATAATCTTCGTAGCACAGTGAATGCTACACTTTTGAGTTCCCCTGCGATGTCCGGATGTTTGAGGATCTGTGTGGAGTTGGCCTGGCTTCCATCATCCGCAATCGAGTGATAGGCGGCATACCGTCTGCTCAATCAACTCGATGAGATTGGAAGCTTCCTCCTCGGTAAACTGCGAGGCCTCGTATTCCCGAGTCCTCTGTTCGACCAAGAGTCGTCTTGCCGAATGCGTAAAGTCATTGGATTTACGATCTAGGGTCAAGAGGGTTTGCCACGAAGTCGTTTCTGAAACTAATTCATGTTGGTGATATTAATCTAGTAGTGAGGTGAGAGTCGTACGGACGGAAGCCGAGGATGTCATTAGAGATGGACGAGTGAGTGAAAGGAAGTATCTGGCGGTGAGGCGATTTTATGGATGTACATTCGACGCCCGATCGCCTTGCGCAAAAAGGGCGTACGACACGAGGTGACGAGGTGCCGCCGGTTCGTGATTGACAGCTACTCGTTTGCGTTTCGATAGACCCATTGGGGTGAACATGCGGTTTGTTCGTGTACAATTTGCGCTGCGTGGCTTTCGGCCGTCCTGCTTTCCGTCTCAAGTCAACACAGTTCGCTGAGTCGCGGGGATGTCGAGGTCACGCGGACAGAGGGGAACAGGCTGAGGATGGGGTGAAGCTGAGGAACTCTCTAGTGGATAAGGGGAAGGCTGTGTGAGGCGCGTTACATGCTGTTTATCAGCAAGTGCTGGTTGAAAGGCGAAACCGTCAGAGGAATAGTGACTGGCTCCCATGATGCCATCCAGCGCTTGTTCGAAACCCACGCCGTTCCGTGCACCTGACCATCATGACCTCTCCTGCCACTTTTCAGAGACCACGCTCCTTTGAATTCGAGGCTTTTTATCACCGTCACCTCCCACCTCCTCCACGCACGCCTCCCGGGTGAGGAATCCCGGTGTTGTCCTGACACGCGCATGCTGCATTAGCTCCAGAATGCGTCGATGATGGGACCGTGTTCCCCGACAGCGAAATAGCCAGAAGAAAAGGTGCTCATAGTCTAGGTGAGAGCGATGTGATCGGCTATTGCAATGGCGGTCTGTCGAAGCGTAACGCAATGTTGTTTGCAATGAGCCCCAGGAAGCGCCGACCACCTCTCTCCTGGCATGGTCCGATTCCATTCTCTTCACTGCGTCGCATATCAGACACCCTGGTCTTGGACTTACGAGAATTGGCGACCTCTGTGCTACGTTGGATTGACTTCCATCGCCCCGACCCATATTGAACCGTGTAATAATGATTGCGCGGGACGACCTCCTCACCGCTGCTTACGGTGGACTATCGACGATACACACGCTTTCTCTCAGGCACTGTGCGCTGTGTGTAACATGGGGCACTTACTTCCTTCAAGGCTTGTTGTGGCCCAAGCTTCGGCACCTCAGCGGTGTCCCATTCTCGATCGCGCCATTGTATCCGGCCATTGTTTCTCACACGGTCAATGCAAAGGACGTCAGAACCTGCTCTCAGTGATGTATATAAGTAATTGCAGTCCACCACCCTGGACAATACCACCTGCGCCACCTACCTCTACCAATGGGCCCTGCAGATTCACTCTTCGACGCCTTCAACCTCGCGCTTCATGGCCTCGGCATCTCGTGCATCGTGGGTGGCATAGGCTACGCGACCGACTCTCAGTTCACCTACCGCCGCATAGTAGAGTGGATTGAAAGGCTTTGCAGGGGAGACGACGACGCGATCGTGGCGACTCTTCTTTTCCTTTCCGTCACATTTGGCTCCGTCCTCGCGTAGTTATCGATCGGGCTGGTCCCATCGGCAGCTGGTCTGCGACGTGTTGGTGTCCGCATCATCTCTCAACATCGAGCCCCAGAAGAATCCTCTGCACCGTTGGTCCGCCACCACTTTACGGCAATCTAGTAAAGGCCTTTAGCGGGCTTTGCATCACAATTGCACCTTTTAGAATGCCTGGTGCCCTTCTCCCTTGTATTTGGCAAGTGTACACAAAAACCTGGAAGTCACAGATTATTGACGGATCCCAGCAGTGCGATGTGGGAGTCGTTCAAGAACATGAATGTCTACGTCCCAATTTACCCTCCCCTTCGGTAACATTCTACGATTTACCCCAGGAGGAATGCAGGACATCCCATCCCTCACCCTGATACAATCCCCCCAGCACCGGCAACGGCCATACCGTTATCTTCCGGAGCGTGGCCACACTAGAAGTGCTTTGTGTACAAAGTGAAGGTTTCGAGACCGGAGGGAACCGTGGGTTCCGCTAAGGCGGTGGACTGACATCGTGCGACCTGCATCGATTCATCCCTGGTCGACTGTCACGATGTGGCCAGAATCATTGGTCACGCCCCTAACAAGCAAGCTGGCCTGGGCTATGTCCACTTCGTCCATCAGCGGACACGTCCGGCTGGTTGTGTCCCTCAGCAAGTGTTCTCTATCTCCAAGGAATTTCTCGCCGTCTTTTCTGGTGAAAAGTATGGAGTCCTGCAGGGCATGGGGCATTCATATCCTTGGACACATTTAGAGTCCTCCATCATCATGCGGTGTCGTATTTATGTATTGGTATTGCATGTACGGTATAGCAAATAATACCCTTGTTTTTGAATTGGCTACTCTTTAGGTGCGATGGTCAGAGGTGGCGTAACCGAAGGAAAGAACGTAAACCCAGTCCAAGAGTATCAGTCTGATTATCTGTTGTGGCGTGTGCACGAGTCGCAGGGTCGCTCCAAGCCTAGGCCAAAACCCAAGAAACGAGCACGCAAAGAGTTGTCAAGAAGATAGTACCAGCAAAGACCCTGATGCTTCCGTTAAACTGTTTTGTGGGTATATTACCACCAGTTCCTTTCTTCGTGACGGTGCTGTTGCCAGGTGCGGTATTTTCACCGTGGTTGGGATTACGAGAAGCCCAGCCCTTGTCGTTTAGAGGTTGGTTCCATAGAAAGTGGGGTTCCGCAGGGTAGGCCTCATCAAAGCGAGCGAGGAAGCTGGTGTACGTTCCATTTGGGTCGCCGTAGATCGCTCCAACAGCCGCAACGATCGGGTAGAGTTCGCTAGCTACCTCTTTACCAGGGTCGATGGTCATCGTGAAGTCGAGGGCCTTCTGGATCGTCGCGCCAGAGTTAGTGGTATGTTGGTAGACGTCCCAACCTGCGTATTTGGCAAGACGTGCGTTTGTCTATAGAGGCAGAATAATGGAAATTTGTGTAAACGCTGAGACATCACAGATTATGGAGTAAAGACTTACGATCAGAGCAGCCAAGTTGTATGCGCGGTAGTGATATGGTCTTGTTCGCTTCGCTTCGAGAGGTTGCTCCCCGTCAGCATTAATCTGGTTCTTGTAGATGCCGTTGAAGAATTCGTCAAGAGAGGTCAAAGCTCCAGTGCTATTGCCAACCAGAAACTTGAGGGCGGCGATTTGGTTGTAGTAGAAAGAACCGTGGTTACTGATAAGAAACGGGATCAACTTATAGCCGAAGGCGAAATCAGTGGAGATACCAACTTCGCAGCGGCCTTCTCCCCGAGGGCGAGTGGACTGTTTTCAAGCCAATCGATGTATTGGGTCGACCATTGGTTCATCTTGTCATCCAGATCCTTCGTCCAAGCGCTGGCTGTGGCGTTGCGCAAAATCATGAGGGAAGAGGAGATCTTGGTCATTCCCTTCAGGTCACTTCGTATCCGAGTTAGTTTGACCAGGAACGTACCCCATAATCCTGACAAGGGACTCACAGGACACCCGTTTGTGAGCCATTGTTGCCGCCAACTCCGCGCCTGCCCTGGGCAAAGTCGAGGTTTGGATACATATAGGTCGCAGGGTTGATGAACCAGGTATCGATGTAGTGAACCGCGTTATTCATGTAGACGTCGGAACCGTTGATAGCCCAAGCAAGAGTGTTATATAGGACGGCATCGGACATGGTCTGGAACGCGCCGGTATCGTTGACCGATCTAACGTCTGGGTTGAATTTACCGTCATGTAACACATATTTACATTTAGTGTAAACTGTGAGTGAAGTTAGAACCCGTGGAACTTGAAGAATGGGCGACGCGCACGAACCTTCCTTCTCGGGGAGCACGGTAGTGTTTCCCACGTTTGAACAATCCGGCCACCAGTACGGCAACCAACTCATGTATGTGTGCTTGTCTCCCGTGGGTGGAACGATGGTCTTGTTCATGACGCCTAGGTGGTTCCGATGTCAGCACCGACCGGCGGTCCTCGAGAAACCCCCATGGGTGCTATTCGAGAGAGGGAAACACATACTCCAAGGTCCCAAAGCCGCATACTGATCGGCCCACTTCAAGATGGTCTTCTGAGCGATTGCAGTGTTTGCAGGAAAATTCCTTCCGAGAATGTAGTTCGGATCGACAAAGTCGTTTGCGTAGCTCGTCAAAGAGTAGACGGTCGTAGGCAGGGCCCCTAGAATGAGTGATAGAATGCCACGAGCAAGTTGGGACTTAGGGTGTGTTAGGATGGGCATGCTGAATAGAAGGTCTGTGCGCCCTGTACGAGGATGGGGGCGAGGAGTGGATAAGTTGGTCTGTCGAGAGCACGAGTCGTTTTGTATCACCAACCGAGCGATCGAAGGTTGAAGTTGAATTACATCGGAAGGGGAGTTGGCCAAGACCAACACACGGACCTTCCCGCGCTCCATACAAACAGCACTTGGTTCGATTTCAACGTTTACCGTCCGAGGATGCCGAGACGGGCAGAAAACACAAGAAGGGCGATACACATCATGCGCCACTGCTGAGACCAACGTGTCCTCCCAACGGAGCTGCGTGGTGGCCAAGGACGCACGGAGGGACCTAGCTGCAAATAGAAAGGGTGCAAGAGGTATCAAATTAGCGGGTACGCAGATCCAAAATTACAAAGTTCCGAACCTATGGATACATTATTCAACCGGCAAAGCGCGACGTTGACGCGACTGTGAACGAAATCCATTATTCTGTATGCGCGGGCACGTCACGGCAAGTACAACCGTGCAAAGCAAGAAACAACAACCAAGGCCCTCTTTCATGCCGAGTAACGTTAAAAGTCGCCGAGATCTATCTCTACGTCGGCAATGGATGCTTCGAAACTATCGGTCGAGCCAGGAACAGCCGAAGAAGATGCCGTAGCAAGCTCTGGTGTGATGTCGTTGAGGCTCGGCGTCATGGGCCTAACCGGCAGTATGTTAGTCGTCTCCTCTTCATGGGGGCAGGATCAATCACATACCTCGGGGTGCCGATCTTGAGAGCGGCCAGGGCGGATGGTACAGGTGAATTGCTCGCTCTCGCAGCTGCAGCTAACTTCCTCTCCCTCTTCCTCCTTTCCGCCTCCATCTGTTCCGCCTTCCGCGTCGCCTCCAGGTTCGCCTTTCGGTTCCGTTCATTCACCTTGGCCATGACATCGGTGGCCGCGTCTTCACGTTCCATCTCTGGGTTGGCTGCGTTGAGCTCTGCGAGTTGAACATCTATTGATCGGACCTCAGACATGTCTTGTCGACGGAAAGCCAGGGTTCTAGCTTGTGTTAGGCGCGATTTCTGGATGCGCACACTGGCGGCAGATTGTTTGCTGGACATCATTTGCTTGCGGGCGAGCATCGCGCTGATATCACTCTGTGCTTTGTTTAAGCCAAAAGCGCGCCAGGTCGGAACTTGTATAAGACTCACCTCGGTGATGATCGCTGTGCTCAGCTTCGTCATCTCTTCAGCTTTCTTGATCAACTCTTTTTTCGTTGGTAGTTTAACCTTGTCATTTTCTGCTGCCTTGGTAAGCCGTTCAAATTCGCCCTGAACCACAGGTGAATAGCCGCTCAGGGACCAGGGGGTGGGAGCGTACTGCCTCAAAAGCACTATTGGACGTCCGGTCCATGGGCCATTCCCTTGAGGAGTCCCCATGTTTCAGGATAAAATTCTGGTTCAAGTTCTGCTCGTCCACCTTGTACACTTTGGGCGCGTCCACAAGGCCAACGATCTCGCAAATCCGATAGACCGATTGGCCCTTGTCGACTCCTATACAGTATCTCACCCAAGCTCCTAGTCACGTTCGCATCCGTCAGTGGGCTACGCCAGTGGAGCATACGAATGCATACCTTTGCAGAAATCGGCGAACCAAGGTGCGGCATAGTGCTTGGCTAACATCGTGCGAGTGATTTGGCACTTGCACATGTCCTCACAAGTCAAGGTCTCATTAACCGCCGTGGGCTGGCCATAGAGCTGTCGTTCGCGTTCTTCTTGCTCCTCAAACTTGCTAATTTGGCCATCTTCCTCCTCCTCGGATTCTGTTTCCATCTCCATCGGAGATGAGGACCGCTCGCGCTTCGGAGAATTGGTTTTGTTCTGGGAAGGAGGTGTCAATGACACGAAACATGCCAAGAGCGACCACAGTCTGACCTTTATTTTGTCACCCTTTGCCAGTCGTTTAGCCCTGTACTCGTCCAGCTTCCGAGACTTCTCTTTGTTCCACCCACGCGCAGCTTGGGATCCTGTGTTTCTCGCCGGTAAGTCACGAAGTCCGGGAACTCACGCCAAACGCGCACGTTTTGGCATTTTGGAGGCTTCTGCCTCGCCACCTTTCTGGGCCTTGACCATCTGATCCAGGTTCCGTGCGTCCTGGAAACGCTGCATTTCCTCCAATCGCTGTTCGAGAATCCCCTCACGTTCAATCTCAGGCATCGAGAGCAACCTTGAAGGTGGCCAAGTCGTCAATCGTTGTGACGTGTGTACGCAGTAGTGTATACGCACTTCTGTCTGTCAGCCTCATCGACGTATTTGCCTTCTAATGGGTATGGATTTGAATCCTGGCCCTCCCCGCTCCCTGGCCCCTCATCGCCCGTGTCCGCGCTATCAAAGGTCCAACAAAGCACGCCAAATAGATGGTGGGGAGAAATTGAAGGTGGATGATATGATTCTGTTACCGCTCCCGCGTCGTGTCAAAGCACAGAACATACTCACTCTGGCTTTCTTCGTTTCGACGATTTGCTTGAGAAGTCTTGACGCTTCTTGCGTTTCTTCTCAGGAGAATCGCCGGCGCCGGCAAGTTCGAGAAGTTCGTCGGAGAAGTCGCCATCGGATTCGGACATGTTGGTGGCGAACGTGGAGAGCGGACGGAACACGGGCTTTGGAGGTTGGGGTCTTTGTTACCGTGGGAGTATTTCCGGATAATACACCTTGATGCGGATGCCCTACAAAATCCTCGGCCTTTTGTAGTCCATATACGATTCCACTACAAATCGCTCGCTGTATTCGAGTTTGTCGTCGCGTTCCGTCGCGAACTCAAGCCGTAAAACGGTGTTATGTTCAATCTCGCAGCTCCCGGTACGCAGGTCTGCTAAGGTGAAATCCAGCTCCAAATTCAGGGGCGGGGTGGACCCGGTTCCTGGTGGGACGACGTCGATGCCTCTGAATGAATCTATCACCTCCTCATATCTGCGCTGCACATGTACAGTGCACACACGTCCCAGGGAGCTGCTCTCTGACCTCTCCCCTCTGGATCCGTGCAGGCTATTGGCATGCTGAAGCGCCACGCACCCGGAGGCTTGCTATGGTGTTTTTTTGATGAAAACTCAACTTGATGTCTGTTTCCACAGGATGACCAGTTCCGAGCGCGAGTACGTCGCACCCCGTCGAGACGTCGGCGAAACGGCACTCGAGCTGGTCAAGGAAGGTGGTACTCTCAGTCATGTCGGTAGCGCGGCAATACGTGCGGTTAAGCACAAGAGTATCTTGGTCCCCTGGAAACATTAATAGTCACACAGAAGCTCCCGAAAACGTTCTTTCGGGCACAGAACACCACGGACATCCCAAATGCTCCGAAGAACTACCTTTCACGTCTGGTGTAAAAATACAGGGCAGGTCTAGTATCCGAACACACCTGGTTACTCTTTGCCTTGGTTCTTAAGGCTTTGGGCTCAGAGCCTTGCCTCTTTCCAGCAGGTATCTGGTCAGCGGGTGTCATGTGGTTTTGGCCGACCTTATATCTCCTTGAAGTGACATCGATTGTCTCTCCTGGATGTTTTCAGGGCGTGAGCAGCGGCGTATTGATGGTGGGAGAGATCTAGGGGGAAAGCGGGAAAAAGATTGATTCACACCAGGAACGAGGGGCGGGAGCGGAAACAACCTCAAGTGTTTCGGGTCCTGTGTCGCAACTGCATCCGCTGCCTCCGACCCACGTTAACTCGAGCAGATGCCAGGTGTACGCAAGAATCTCCCTGAAGGTAAATTCAATCCTACACCCACAACGCGAAGATTCACCGGAATGCAGGCCTCAAGGAATTGGAAAATGACTCCAAGAAGGTCCTCTGTTTGGCGTGTAAGGCGCGCGTTTTTGGGACTGTGCCTTTCCAGCGTAAATCCGTAAGAAAGCACATCGGAAGCCAAGCACACCACCGCGCAATTCGCGCCGCAGCTAAGGCTAAAAAAGAAGAGTCTGCGGCCCGAAAAAGAGTCCGAAGACTCGATGCCCAGGCTCTTGCCATTGAGGCCGAAGCAGAACGATCTGTGTTGCCATTGACCAGAGAGTTGCCGGCAAAACCTGCACCGCGTACCCTCGTTGAACACGGTGAGACGTTGAAAGACAAGGGAAAGGTGGGGAAGGCCTAGGATAGACGGGCTTGAGCAAGCCGCTCAATTGTATGGCAATGACGGTGATGGTGTTCAAGTTGATGGGATTCTCGCGTGACGCAGGGTTGGGTATGTAGGTCATAAATAAGACGGCGAGGCTATGGATACAATAAGGACATAACATATTATACACTACGTTTCTGTTGCGCATACTATTTCCCGGTGGCGGCGGACTTCTGGGGCTTCGAGAACAGCGTTCCGCACCACTTAGGTTCGTCGCGCTCCGGGACGAGCTTGTCTGAAAGCTTAAGCGGTCCTTGTCTCCTCCGAAAGGTCTTCATAAAAAGCTTTTTAGACTCGCTCCAAGCCTTTTGCACACCGCTTTTCTTTTTCGCAGGTGGGAGCCCTTGGAGAGCTTGTGGGGAGGGAGAGCGATGACGGGACGAAGATTCGGCATCCATAGTACTCCAATCATCATCGGTTGCCTCCACACCAACGAAGCAACTCAAAGTTTTCGGGGTATCGGCGAAGTCAACCTTATGACTACCCGGCGCAACGTCATGAGGATCACCTCCTGGAAATCATGGTAAGAACACGTTCCTCTACAAAACCCGCTATGGAAACGAACCTGTGTCCCCTACGAGATTGTCCAGAAACCCGGAAACCTCCATGGAACTCGCCGCTACGATAATGGTATAAGCTACAAATGAGTAGGCCCAGGGTTTAAGCACACATACTACTAATGGCTGGTGGTTCCACCGGAACTTGAGGGTCTGATTGCCAACTCGTCGGGGTCCAACTTTGCTCCTCGCGCTGTAACCGTTCAAGGACGTCGGCGACATTGGGGCGCGCGGACTGTGCATCAGAAGATTCAAACTCCTCCACCCACGTTTGGGTCAATAACGTCCACAACGCATCCGAGAACCCCACAGCAGGTCGGTCAGGGCGATCTCCATTTAATACTTTCCCTACAATCAGATCGTCTCTGCTGGTATTCTCGAAGGGTTTTCTACCCGTTATCACCTACGGGGGGAATATGGGTTCTGCGACGGAGCCAACAGGAACAATTAGGTCATACGTGCCTCGAGGATCGTCATTCCAAGGGCGTACATGTCCGTGCTCTTTGACGGCAATTTTCTCCGGGCACGTCCAACATACCCATATTTGTGCGGGTCTAGAATCTCCGGTGCCATCCATCGGATTGTGCCTCCCGCCCCATGGTTGTTGGGTCCTTCAGCGGAGCTTGTCTCCTCCGTGATCGCAGCAAGCCCAAAATCGGCCAAGCAAGCGCGACCTTGAGAGTTGATGAGGATGTTCGCCTGCGTATCATCGTCCGTCACCGGTCAACATCCTTGCTTTACGTCAACAAACATGATCGCTCACCCCCTTGAGGTCACCATGAACCACGTCATGTAAATGTAGGTATTTCAAGCCGCTAGCAACACCCAGAAGCTGCCCATCGAGTCAATAATGCCTCATACGAAGTACGAGATACCCACAAGGCTGAACGGGTTCTGGTCCGGAGTGGCCCGTATGAAACTCACGATATCCCCATTCTCCATCCAGGCCGAGACCATAGAGAAGGGCGGAGGGCTTGAGGTAATCCCAACGAACGGTAGGATGTTATCATGCCGGAGCCACTTCCACGCCACAACTTCCTTCGCGAAGCGCTGAAACTCTGACGTAAGCAGATGTATTATTTGTTCAGAAATTAGACCAGACCTTGTGCTCGTTCTCAAGGTCACCCACGGAGGACTTGGGAACCTTCGCTACCACCGGCTGACCCTTATACGTCGCTCGGTACACGTCCGCAAACCCGCCGCTCGTGAACGGTCGCGCTTCGATGTCATCGAACCCATCTGTGAGCATAAACGAGGCCGGGAAAAAACCAGACACGCCGCAAAGCTTCTGGAGATACTTCAAGTATCTTTTCCCCGAGTGTTGCCTGATGCCGACCCGGTCGAGCGCCTACGAACAAGCGTCAGAACCGCAGCTTCAACCGATGCGTGGGGTGTGATCCTACCTCGTCAAGCTTGTTTGCAAAATCCTTTGCTCGATCTTCCCTCATCTTCATCACCTCTTCTATCCCAGCTTCACTTGCGAGCATAAACGCAGGGACATCCGCCACCCACGTTTCCGCCGCGCGTTTCAAACTGACAGAAACGATGTCGACGGAGGGTCGCGTAGTGGGCACCTTTGCCCAACATTCCTGCAAGACTTTCCAAACTTCGTCGGTGAGTCCCAATTTCTCTGAATCCCTCGGCCGCTGCGGCCGCTCGTCCTCGTGGACAACCTTAAATGCCTGCTCTCTCTTTGCCCCTCTTGCAAAAGGAGGCGTTCCCGTGAGCACCTAGCCGCAATCAGTTTCTTTCGCTTTGGTAGAAGAGTTGACACTAACCTCGTAAATGACCATGCCCAAGGCATATATCGCTCAATTCGGAGGGCTGATGGACCGTATTATCCGGGCTCAACAGTTCGGGCGCGGTCCAGTTGATGGACGCCCTGGTCAGCGAGAAAGGGTCAGAGATGGTTGCGTTCAGACCGAAGTCCCCGAGAAGAGCGCGTGGGGGCTGGTCATCGCTGATTAAGATGTTTGACTGGAAAAGTCTTCAGGAGGAGTCACATTCGGCGATTGTGACAGCAAAACATACCCCTCGAATATTCCCGTGCACTGAAGCCGCCCGGTGGAGGAACTTCAGACCCCTTGCTACATCGATCAACTGCACAACGGTCGTCAAAATCCACAATCGCGCATTTCCTGATAAATCTCACCAATCGAAGTCTATTGGCTTCCGGGTTCTTTATCGTGTAGCTGAGGATGTTGCCATTCCCCATCCACTTGGAAACCATATAGAACTGATTTGGTTTCACCGAAGCTCCACAGAATGGGAGAATATTTGGGTGTTTTAAACGTTTCCACAACACTACCTCTTTGCAAAACCTCTAGAGGGGATAGTGAGCTCCCCCGAATAATCGGGCAACAAAGAAGAGCCTCACTTTCGTTATTTTACTTTTATCATCATCAGGACCAAACCTCAAAGCCTTTACCGCAACCTTCCCTCCCTTCCAATCCCGTTTCCAAAGGTCTGTGTATCCACGTGTTGCGAGAGGTATCTCTTCTTGCATCTTGAAATCTTCATTGATTGAGCAAGACCTTGGAATTTCCCCGAATATACCACACAGTCTCCGAAGTAGAGTAAACGCAGTGCTTTTGAGATCGTTAGGAATATCTGGATGCTGGAGGATCTATAGGGAATTTCCTCCGCTAAAACCACCGCGAATACGGAAGAGAGGGCGAGACTTACGGTCGGCTCTAGCAATTCGATGAGTTTGAGGCCTTCCTCCTCAGCAAATCTGGGGACCTCAAGTTTACGGTCCCTGTGATCGCTCAAGAGTCGTTTTGCCAAACTCGTAAAGTCGTCGGACTTCAGATCTAGTGTCAAGAGGGATTGCCAAAAGGCTGTTTCTGGCGCTAACCCCCACGTCAGCAGAGTGGATCTGAAAGCAGGAGGTCAAAACGTACGGGTAGGAGCCGAAGAAGTCATTATATGGGAGGATAGAGATGGACGAGGGCAGTGAAAGAAGATCTCTGATGGGGGACGACTTTATAGATGAGTGATGTATCCTTACCACGCCCAAAGGGAACATACGGCATGAGGCTGTTGATCATGATTCCAAAGCGTCGCCGTGGCAGGACACGAGTCACACAAGGCGGTGTTGGTTCATGATTGGATGGAGAAGACGTCAAACAACTACGAGGATGGACGCAAGTGATTCATTCTAGGGGCGTGCCCACTATGTTGTTCGGCCTTCGTCGATCCGTTCGCTTTGGAGGATCATTGAGTATTCCCTTCGGTCGAAAGGGGAAATCTTCAGCGGAAAACGTTTATGTGAAAACCTATTCCTCCACCAGTCTGTCATGACGCCTGTCCCAGTGAGGATGCGTAAGCGCTCAAGATAAAGTACTCACCTCATATAAAGGAGAGTTCCATCCCTTTTGTCACTAGGTCTGGTCCCTTCTTGCCCGTGTCCGTGCTGCCAAAGGTTCAACAAAGCACATTAAAATGAGTTCACGGGAACGAAGGCGATTAGGGGCTCTAAATGAAGGATCCGGGCCCTCTTTGCGTTTCTTTTTGGAGACATCAAACGCATTGAGCACAGAGTTGGAAGGAGGGTGTCACTGTACCGTGGGAACGTTTCCGGATCCCTAAGGTGAATAACGGGAGTTACGTGTTATCGTTGCCCTGTGCAGTCCGCGTGCAAAGGGCGACATATAGTTTTCATTCGTTCCCGTTTATCGGAGACAACTTGAATCCTAGCGCTGCGACGTTTCGAGAACAGGCGGACAGGGTCATCCAACGAGAGCGGCTCAGATTGTCGGGGCTACCTTTCCCTCCAAACCGCCAAGGAGTCAATCAAATCCACCAAGGGTCAAATTATACCAGCGGGGCGCCTCAAGGTTTGATCTTTCTGACGCCAAACCTCTTCGATAGCAACCCAATTATTCCTTTTGCAAGAATAAATGATTAAATGATCCGATTAATCACGCATTGCTGGCCTCAGTGAGGCACCCTGCGGATCCCATTGGCTGCACGAATTGTACCTTGGTGTGATTCCCCGGGCAGCCCACCGGGAGAGAAGATCATCGATAGTAGATCCATGTTTTGATATGCTTTTGGTGGACGGTAAAAGCGACCAAAAAGGCTTCCCAGGAATGGGTTTGGATGGGTATCCCCTTGAGCACAGTGAAGAAACAAAGAATGCATAAGTGAAAAGGTCCATCTATTTATTGTACCTTCTTCGCCTTTGTTTTCGTCGCTTTGCTTTGCGACTTTTCAGGTTCAGAAGCCTTTCTCGCCTTCTCCAGTTCCGCGGTTGCTTGTATGTTGGCTTGAGCTAGGAGGTAAACGGTGGAGACAAAGAACGCGACGAGCGAGCCCAGTACGTGGCCGAATATCGCTCCATATGCGGGGGTCAATGGCCATGCCTGCAGAAAGAGCGGTTGTAGGTGGAAGCAGTGGAAGTTGGGGGTACGGACCTGCCAGGGCCTATCCCAATCCAATCCAATTGGAATCGCTCCACACCACGCGCCGATCATGGCACCAACCACAGGGTAGAGGAGAGCTCGCTCAGTGTCTGTGCGTGGTCTACCCCGGGGTCAGAGGTCATATAGTGAGAAAAGAGGCATTAACTCACTTGAATTCGGCGAATATTCTAACCCACGTGAATCTCAGCACGACATTAGTGTCTCCGCCGTTGAACATCGGGATGGGGAGCGCCCCAATAACATAGGCAGTTGGGAAATATGTGAGAAGACATAAAAGAAGTGCAAGCAAAAACGTTTGGAGATGGTGGCTGCAAGGTTTGGTGAGTGGTTTGCGTGTGTTGAGGGAACGGTGAGACGTGCCTCGTGATTGGGGCGCCGAAGGCCACGATGATTGCGTGAAAGAGGACAGTAACCGGGAGAATTGAGGCAAGTGACCTGCGCAGGTTCTACTAGGATTTGAGTTATAGGATAGATGCGAGGATGGGTGTAGCCGTACCGTAACCCCCTGTTTTCGCCACTCCATCTCTGCCTCCTTGGCTTCGAAATCTGTCTTATCGGCCGGCCTGCGTTGGTCATAAGCTTGACGTCGGATCCTGCCACCCCACGAGAAGGATATCAGGGAGACTCCTGTGCATAGCCACGCGAGAGTCAAAGGCGGACTGGCGGTGATGGCCTCAAAGAACTCAGGCTGTGGTCGATCAAGTGACGACACGGGTCGCAGGAGCGGAAAGTCGGACGTATTGCTGAAGATCAGGAGAGAAGTTCGAGGTAGAAAGAGGGCGGTAAATAATAACAGCGAGCTGTGAATCCCAACTGTTGCCGCATAGTTGAAAAGAGGGAGTGGTCGGGAAACCATCGACGTAGCAATCGTGTGAAAGTTCAATGTGCCGTCCCACTTTCCGGACGTCGTCGTCGCGTTATGTTCGCGCGTCCTTGTCCAGGCAAAACGTGTTGAACCTTTCTAGACTTCCCAAGTTGCCAGAAGGCACGCTGCCTCTAATCGTGCGTCGTTCGTCATCCTACGTGTTCATTGGCATCTAAGCCTTACAGTCGAGGAGAAGTCTACCGGGCGACTTTGACCACACTATCGTATCGAAGCCGAGTCTGAAAGCGGTAGATGACAGTTTCGCGCAGGCTTTGAGGCTCGAAGCCTCTGCAGAAAAGAAGTCCGGGGAGAAGGTATCCCGTGTGGCTCGGTTCCCGTTAGCCGTCATGTCGGGCCTTGACATCCGGATGATCCCCAAGAGGATGCTTGTCGCAAAGGAGCAAACACCGTCTCCAATTCTTTCTAAAAACCCCAGGAAAGAGGTGCTCGCCCGATTGCTCTTTATATGTAGACCGTCGCCGATGATTTCTCTCCAGCGATCCGACTTGTCACTTATAGTGATCATACCTAAGGCTACCGTACATCGTTTCGCTGTGGTTCGAGTCAAAATCAAGAGGAGAGTCGTCGGTGCTCTCGACCTAATCATCCGCAGAGGCGCACTTCCGTTTCCAGAAAGCGAGCCAACCCAACTGGGCAGATCGCGGACACCCGAAGTCAAAGACCACAAACTGGACTCGGAAGACCCAAGAGTTCTACTCCACAATCCGACCCTCGCGGACCCTCAGGCTTGGATTCTCCCCCGTATGTAATCACGACAGAAAGCACCGGACGCGATTTCTCTAACCCTCGTTCAAGATTGGACCTATATCGTGTTCCCAAAGGCCGAGGTTCTTAGAATGCCTCTTCCAGATTTGGTGGAACGACTTCGTTCTGGACTGAAACAGGTGAACCGGAGGGCGAGAGCATGGCAAGACCAATACCTGTCTCCTGAAACAGGAGAGTTTATTGTGAGCTTATTGTGTACTACCCATTCGTGACTGCGCCCACTGAAGTCTCTCTTAACGAACCAATAGCCGCTCCTCTCCAAAGCCAAAGGTCTGAGCCTGCCCTCAGAACCCAGGTCTTGGGGATCTGAGCCTAAGTCGAGATATCAAAACGGAAAACCTTCCACTCCCAGGCAATCATGGAAGCCTTCTCGATTTTCTCCAGATACATAAGAACCTCCTCCGAAGGTGCACATGGGTTCTTACAAACTGCGAAACTCGTCAACGTAAAACGTACTCTAAATATGCTGATGCACAGCATTCTAGGGTTTAACTCAAGTTGGACTGTCGAAACACCCCCCTTCCATCTTGATGACGTGGCACGCCTGGCCTGGGAGGCGTGCAGCCCTCCCGAATGTCATAGCGCCTAACCGTGAAGGCCTTGTGTTGAAAATTTACGTTCGCTTCATTTCCTAGGCCACTGAAACAGACAGACGTGAATTGAGTTCATAATCGCATGTTTTATTGCATAGGTTCCATGATTCATAATCCCATATGACGCTGTGACTAAGAGATACAGTCTTCGATGACGCCACAATACAACCAAAAGTGAAAAGCACAGATACAAGATTGATAAGTTAGAAGGAGACGAGCGACAACGAGAGATGGTCCTGCCAATGCCTATACAACCCAAAATTTGATAAGGAAAAAAACAACACGGGGCGAGTCTATGTGCAGTACAGCAGCTCCCTTCGTCGGTGTGAGAGGATACATAACGTGAAGAAGGAACCGAATATGAATCCGGTGAACCAAGTCGAAGCGGTCACCCTGCCGATGAGCGCTTGCTGATAGGCCTTGGAGAATTCGTATGATGGGGAGGGGTGGGTGACGGCGGTCTCGGCTTCCTCTCCCGCTTCTTCATCCTCGTCAACGGGGGCAGAAAAAACGGGGGATGCGGTGACGGCTTCAAGCAGTCTCCTACGTGAGGTCTCCTTTTCGCATTCCACGGAGAGGCGACGGATCTGGTCGACGATGCCCTGCATCTTCTCAGCATCCGCGGTCTTTTGAGTCTTCCGGCTCTCCCGAATCTCCTCGAGCACGATCTCGACCATAGCCTTGCAGAGCTCGGAAACTTCCGAGTGGTCCCTGACCCACAGCTGTCCGGGCCAACGACCGACGACGATCGCGAGGCTCGTGAGAGCAGTTTCTGCGGAATTCACGTCGTCAAAAGATATCCGATGCAACCATGGTCGGAGGAAGGCGAGCGAGAGCCGGACTGCGCTGGTGGTGGTATCGCGTAACCTCTTTTCATTCGGCATCTTGAGGAACCGCTCAGCAGCGTCCTTACAGAACAGCTCGAATGACTGCTTCCTTTGTGTGTAATCCCAGGATAATCGTTCGAAAGGAGAGGATTTTTCGGTTTCGAAAGTGGTGAGGTAGGACGGAAGCTTTTCCAGAAGCTTGAGAAGGGGGATGGAGGAGTACACGGCTTTGCGTGGGATAGAATGGTGGACGAGAACGCTTTGTGACTCGAGGGCAAATCGATACCACTTCCAATGGTCTACATGTCGTCTGCGTCGATTTTTCTCGATCAGCTCCGATTGGTTGATCACACCGACAAAATGGAGACTCACTCTTTGGATTTACTCTTTCTCAAAAGCTCAACCGCAGTGACTGCACTGTCAGCAACGAGTCGGGCGTCGATGACCGCGATCTCAACATCGTGCTTCATATTCCCGTGGTATCTCCTCACAGCCTCCCACAGGGCCCATGCAAAGCTGAACGATGATGAGACGAAAGGGGAAGTTGACTTTGTTGTCCAATCCATATGTTGGGAGACATCGGCGTAGGCAGCCGGCGATGCCTTGGATAACGGAGCAAGGGGATCGTTCTCGAACCGCTTAGCAAGAAAGAAAGGGGCATCGGAATCATCGCATGTGGAAGTGGGTGTCGGCGTTGGGTGCTTTGGGGTGTATACCCGGAAGAGGAATGGGTTGGTGTCGATCAGAGCATCAAAGGCGACTTCAGCGCCGAAGCCGTATTGAGGAAGGGAGGAATCGCTGGGGGACGTCGGGGAGGTAGCTTGTGTCATGTCAGGGTAGGTCAGGATTGGGAGGGGGGGAGCGGGACGATAAGGCGAGAAAGCGACGGGTTCCGGATCGGAATCTCAGAAATTTATATCCAACCATCCGGTCCTCGTGCCCTTGCATGAGCGCGCGTCATCAAGATCTATGTCGGCCTCGTTCCTGCGGCTCGGAGTGAGCGATAGGGTGCTGATTGACGGAAAATGCCCCATGCACGTGCAGTGGGCGAGGCTCAAAGACCGTTTTGGGAAACAGTTCCAAGATTCGAGATTTTTAGTTCCGATTTTGACAGATATAGTTCACCAGAAATGAAAAGTACCGAGGCTGTGCCCAAGCGCTCGTATGTTTGCCGGTCTGGTCCAAGTACACGATGATGAGGGGAGGCTTGTTGTCATCATATCAGCGTGTCCAATGGGTCACGCAGTCGGAACGATGACGACAAGGCAACCGAAACTGTTTCGATGACTGGCTTGAGGACAACGAAACCCGCCGGACGTCGGCCCTCGAATCAATGGGCATCTCATGGGGACGACGGACGGTCATTGCCACATTTGGGTGAAGGCCTACGAACGTCGTAAGCGTGGGAAGCACGGTACGAGAATGACCCGAATAATGGTCACGCGACCGAAGGGTATGGTATTAGTAACCCGCGGTGACAAAGATGCTCGGAGAGTTACACGCGTTGGATAAGAGGGGTACTGAATGGGAGATGAAGAGGATCGGGCCAGAAGTCGGAGTTGAATGGGAGGTCAGCCGATCGAGAAGAATGAAGGCCCAGCGGAGTTCTGGCCAAGTTTTCTAACGGGGGATGTAATTTTCGAAATCGAACCTTCGGTGGATTCGAGTAGTTATGTCCAAGAAATCCCCCTCGTTGTCTGAGGTGATGAATCCGTGGCGGATCATGAAATCGATGAGCACTGGACGAAATGGTTCAGACCAAGGGAGACAACAGGATGCGACATGGGGAAAGCTCACCAACGGCACAATTCGGTTTGAAAAGTCCCGCCCTCATACGTTTTACAGCCTCGTTAAGGGGAAGAAGCTACAAACACCGATGAATGGGCCCGAAGACCGGCGCCGGCGGACCCGATTATGGTACACACCTCGAACTTTTCCACTTCCCCGTCCAGGGGTTTTGGTTCAAAGGACACCGAACCGTCTCCCTTTGGCAAAAGTAAATCGTACACGAACCTGCCTATTGTTGAGAAGATATTACAGCTGGATTTACACGAGGTACTCACTCAATCTCGGGTTGCAGCCATCCAGCGCTCGTCCTGAAGAAGTAACTCACAACACCCACGGCACGAGCATGTTTTCGAACGAGGTCTTCTTCCAAGCTGGCCTCCTCCATCGACTCTTTGACCAACGATTCGAAGTTTCCCATCCCGCTTGGTGTCCCCCCCGCAACGCTGTTGTCTAGGTATCCTGGCCATCTAGGGACACGGTTGTTAGCTTCGACGTCACAAGTCCAAACAAGTTCCCCCCACGTTTGCTTTGTCTTCGCCCGAGTAGGCACCCATATTCTAATGGTCCCGTCGTCGCCCTTTTCGTACACTGTCATATGGACACCACGTGTTATCAGCCCGAAGAGCGCAGCAGCGGAACGTTCAATATCAAACACGTGGTTTGCCTCTCCGGCGGCACGCACACTGGGGTCGAGGCCGTCGGAGTGCGGATAAGAAAGCCTGGGATCCTTGACTGCAAGCGGGCCCAGATAGTTCCCGTAAATGGGATAGACCTCGTTTCGCCACTTTCGTGGTCCCATAACATCCTGGAACAGTACTCCACCATCTCTCCACTCCTCGCACAAGTTCTTAATTGCCGTACTGCGTGCTTCTCTGGTAGACAAGTGGGGAGCAAAGCATATTCGTTCGATGGTATTCGTCTCGGGACGAACACATGGAGTCCATTTTTCTTGAGTCCCTTCGGATTGGTTCTTGGCGTTATCGGACAGGAGCGCTTCGACCACCTCTTCCCGAAGAAGGCCGATAATTGAACTTCCCGGAGTGATAGAGAACGGAACAAGAGGTTCGTCGTCCCTGACATAGTTGTCGCATGTCCTGACCACATCAAGAAGAGAGGCCATAACGAGGGATGCGAGCGGAGATCGAGAGTCGATTTGAGTCGATTTAGGTTTCCGAATTTAGCAGTGTTTGGTTCCGAGGCTTTTGCCAAACAACCACTCCCGTTCAAGCCCAGTATGTCCTTCCGTTACTTCGTCGGTGAGACCGCTATCACGCAATTACTTGGATTTATCTCAAACTCGCCTCAGAACACATGGAAGAGGATGACAACACACCCAAGGCATTGCCTGATTGGGTCGAGCTTGAGTACAAAGTAGGCGATCTCTACAGCCATGCAGACAAAAATTCCGATCAGCTATCGTACAGCATATGAGGATGTTGGCCGGCCCTGGCTCAGAGGTTCACTTTACACACTTGTCACAACGGTGTGGCCGTGCACTCCTGAAATCCTTTAGCGAATCGTCAGCGGGGGCTAGTGCTGACGATATCGCTGATGTTTTTTGCACCACCCAAGGCGTCGTGGACCTGACAAAGGCTATCGGGGTTCCTTTGGACCAAGTTTGTCTTCTGGATCCCAAGGCAGAACGCGAACTTTCCCCAGACGATACGTACACAAATTTTCTCTTCGGCGTATGTTTTGATATGTTTTCTCATCTCCGCGACGCTAATGTTCACCAAGGGAATTTTGGGTGAACGGCCACATCGATTATAAACGCAGCACCTGGATCTTACATCTCGCAGGGGACGACCCACCTCGTGATCGCACGTCCGAGCTTCGAGCGCTGGGGTTTCCGTCAAGGCACCTCGGGCCCATTCAAATGACAACCGATACGGCGTTGGGGGTCACGAAATTCGTTATAGAAGATAAAGGTGTGTCGTCTCATTTCGAGGTTTCATCTCGTCTGATCCGGCATCTTCAGTTCCATTGTCTAAAATCCCGTACAAAGTGAGGGTAGTTTAATCGACCTCGTCTTCGCTCGTGACGATTGCCAGGATCACCCGACGATCGTCTTCAACCCCAAAGAGAGCGTAGAAATGCCTTTTAGTAAGATTTCCATTAGTGACCGTGGCCACGATCTGACGACATGTAGGGTACATAGCCGACGGAGATGAACCACGATTACCGCCGGGCATGCGGGAACTTCTCCGCGAGGATCTCAACAAGAGTTTCGATTTCTAACCAGTAGACGTAGAAGAAATCAATAGATGAAGGTAGATCTATCGACAAAGACCCCGGCAATGCGCACAATACGAAACGAAGATGGCCCCTCTCATTCGTCTTCGTCTTCTGATATGACCAGTCGATGTCTTTTCGCTGGTCTGGTGCCTGAGGTGGGTTCCGGGTTCCCATTATCATTGTCCTCAAGGTCCGGCAAGGGATGAGGTTCGAGAGGAGGTGATGAACTTTGAGGGGGGCTGGACGCTCTCAATCGTTTGCGAGGTCGAGGACGCGGTCGCGCCGGTTCCGGTGGCGGTGGGATGGGTTCATTCAGCGAAGGGGCGCCATCTTCCTGAGGGGTCTGCGTGGTAGCGGGTGCTTCGTCCGACCCACTTCCACTCTTTTCCACCTCTGACCCTGAAGGGACATCCCCTCCGCGCTTTCTCCGTCTCTTCTTCCGCTCCGTTCTTTTCTTCGTGCCTGTGGCTCTCATCGTCCCACTCGTTCCAGAAGTCGCAGCGACAAGCGCGGTCTTCTCCGCAAGTTGCTTCTCTCTCTCGAAGAACGCTGCCCACTCATCGTCGTCGGCATCACTATCCTCGATCATCGTTGCGGACTTGTATTGCTGTGCCTCTTTCTTCTTTCTCTCCTTTCTTGCCAGTGGCTCACCGTCCTCATCGACTTCAACATGCCGAGGTTTACGTTTCCGTGGCTTCTTCTTCAAGAGCTCTGATGCCTTCTTCCCCTGGAGATCAATCGGGGACTCCAGGAACTGGTCAATGACGTTGAGGTGACTTTGCATATCGAAGGGCATGAGTTTGGCGGGGACCATCCACTGGATTTCATCAAGGTCTGGGTTAGAGCATTCGTCAGTGTTCACAACCAGGAAATTATTTTACCCACTGTCTTGCTCCTCTTGAACTTCGAACTTGAGCAACCTAAACATTAGCTTGAGGTGGGGGTCGTTCGTTGCAGCGTCCGCCTGAGCCTCATCTTTATACGGGATTGCTGTGTGCGTTTCAGTGCGCTGAACACGCCCAACTCGTGGTCAATCTTACAGAAGTCTGTGAATTTTGCAATTGCTTCCCCAGACGGGTTCCTCCACGAGCCTGGTCTGGCATCAGATTCGGGTCCTTCCTCATCTTCATCTTCGTTGTCCAATTCAACCTTGTCCGTTTCCTCGATGATCCGTTTTCTCTGGGATATTACCCCCAAGAGTATCTACGAAACCACGTGAGAGCAGGTCAAAGCGCAGGGGCCTGGCAGACTGACCTCTTTGGCCCAATTGATCAAGTGAGTCTTCTCCTCCTCGACAAGACAGGTTATGACGATCCCCATCTCTTCAGTCCAGGTGTAACCTTTGGTAACTTGAACTTCCGCAGCCACTTTTTTCTCCCTCTCGACAAACTTCTCTTCAGGTTTCCAACTCGAGAATTGTTTCCAGTGACTGCGATTCTTCGGATATAGGGCCTGAAATATCGGATAAAGTCAGTCAACAGCGCAAAACCAACATCGACCGCGAGTGATGGAGCCGCACATGAACAATGATGAATGAGTCGTCCTCGACGGCCTTGAAAAACTGCCGCAGCAGAAATTGTATCAGGTTGACGAGATCCTTGTGGGGCTGATCTCTTGGTAGGTATGGTTTGTGGTCCAGGATGCTCTTAAAAAGAGCGAGCGTCGAAACCTTGTGCAAGCTCGGTCACAAAGGTCCGTTGGGACTGATCACTTGTACGTACGTTGAAGAATAGACCTTCAGCCTTGGCTCGAACCGCTTGCCGGTGCAGCAGGCTGACGACACGTTTCATGTGCTCCGGAGATGGGAACTCCTTGTACCTCGCAAGGTATGCTAATAATGTTCTCGTCACCTCTGAGTTGGCAAATCTCTGGTTCATAGGTCAGCACAGCACGACCGTCGGGTTAATTTGACAAACCAGCTCGAAGCCCTCGAATGTAAGTCGCATTTCCTTGACCTCCTCCTCTTCGTTATTCCCCACCTCTTCATCTTCCACGTCTGGGATCCCTTCCTCTTCGGTAGGGCCTGGGACCTCCCATCGATAACATGGCAGGGAACAGAGACAACGAGGGCGGACCTTTTGGCTTCCTCCTCCTTGCCTTCTTGCGAACGTACATCTCCCTACCACCTCCCACCTTCGTCCACTTCTCCAGCATGCGTAGAAGTGCGTAAGTGAGATGAACGCTGGAGTCGAGGTAAACCAGTGATTGCGTCCCATCCTTGTATGCCTTCAAACTCTCCAGAGCAATTTCCAAGACTTCACCGTTGTAGATAAGTTGGTTCTGGAGGGCCTCTGCGGCATCGGTCAAAGCGAAGTCAGTAAGATCCTCGGTTGACATCCGCTCGATGAGAAGTAGTAGTTGAGTAAGGCACTCGATGCCAGCCTGGAACTCCGTCCACATTTTCGGCTACCGGGTGGGTCAGTTTCGCCCGCCACTCGAAATTATTGACAAAAAACCTTTGCATCTAGAGCCTCGCGCATGCGTTTGAGGACCCATGCGATCCACACCCGGTCAGTAACCTCTGCAACGAATCCAAAATCCCAACTATTCTCTTTCTTGAGATCTTTTTCCTTTGCGTGGGCCTGAAGGAAGAACTCCAAGAACCATTTTGTAATGAAAAGGAGACGTAGGTTGTCCTTTTCTGTGATCTTCGGGCGTTCGGATTTGATATCCTTTAACAGCGACGATAGGAACGCTATAAGATGAGTTGTCAGACAAGTTCGCGCCCGGTCGGCCACGGGTACGCACGGGAAAAGCAAGATTTGACGAAGTCCTTAGCAAGCCCTTGAACAATCTTCCGTGATTCGAGTGACAATGTGTCCTCTCGAGCCAATGCATCGATCGTCTTCCCTTTCTTTGTCCTCCGTTTCTTTTCCGCGTCGAACATTTCCCCGGTTTCTGTTGTAATAGCCTTCTGACGATGAAGAACGTACGCCTTGGAGGGGGGAGCTTCATCCTTGGCGTTCGAAGGCTCACCGGGGTTTGCGCGAGGTTTAATGTTCTTTGTCACTGTTATTGTGGTACCGAAGCGTGAGTGCCTTGACGTTGCGTTACGGGACCACTCGAGTTTTCTTTGTCCTTCAATGGAGAGTAAACGGTTCAAATTGGAGCTTGCTTGCTACGGATTGAGATCAGGGCTGCGTCACCGTATAAAGGACCATGAGTTTACTTTCTCGGCTTCAATCACTAAGTTTTCCGGTCGTACTCCGCGAAAGATGAGGTAGAATATCTCGAGGGCAATAACGTTCCAACGGTTGAAAAGAGGGTCGGTAGGGGCGTTGGACGCAATCGTCAACAAGAATTCCAAAATGAAGTCTTCTGAAAGGATCTTGATCAGTCGGCTCTGTAACGACGAGAGCTCGGCTTGGTCAGAACTGAGATTGCTGTTCGAGGGAAGGTCCTTGATGAAGGCCAGGTTCCGAACCAGAAACAGCACAACGGTGATTATTTGGATGTCGCGTTCCTTCCGTTCCTTTGGAGGTTTCGCGAGGCAAGGGAGGACGATCGAGAAGAGGGCCTTCAGAACTCCAGGTTGTAACATCGCCGCCTTGTACCGGAGGTGGCTCGACAGTAGTTGAGTGTAATCGGCTCCCTTGTCGAATTCCTCGTCCATTTCCTTCAACTCTTCCGCGAGGTCGATAGGCCAAGTCATCGCGGTGATCAAGTCGGCACATGCAATCGCCCGTTTGTCTTCGACGTGCCCTTTACCAGCAGTCTCCATGAGTATAGGAATCAAGTCGTTGGAGAGGACTCGGCAGTCAGAGAAGACCCTTGCGACGGTTCGTTCATCGTCAGTGTCGTCCTTACGCCAGAACTTCTTGAGGTCCTTGAGACAGCTGTAGCACTCATCTCCCATCCTGTAGATGCCATCTTCGAAGCCCCCCAGGGCATCAATAACACTCTGGATGGCCGGTTCAAGAACGGTACGCCTATTAAGCTGTTCTTCGCCATCAGACTCGGAGGAGATTGAAATTGTGTGGTCAGGCATTAGACACGACCTTTGCACGCGACACCGCGTTTCGATCACGACAAGTAACTTACCGTCGGCGTGGAGATCTCGTGACGGTGTGAATGCGATCGAGGTAATGGTCCCGTGCCGCTCAGTTCCGCTCTTGTCCCTCAGGCCTCAGCCGCCACCAAGAACCGCGGTTCGTATCTCTCGCTTAGAGAATCCTGGCCGTTCAAGTCGCACAAAGGGTTTGCGAGGTACAGACACAAGTATCTGCATTAACGTCCACCAACTGACCGCCCGTACTTGATCAGGCGGAGGCCTCACCATGGACTCTCCGCATTCCATCCTCCACGATCCACCCCGCTCTCTAACCCCATTGTCTTCGGTCGCGGACTCGAACGAAGAAGTCAACAGACTATCAACCGTCTCTCTAACCCCGGAACCCAGCCTTGTCGACCATCATATAGACGAGGAGTCAGACCTCTCTCCACTCACTTCCTCCGACGAAGAAGAAGAGGAAATCCTACATCCTATCGAGGGCGGAAGGGTGCTGCGACCTCGCATTCCGAGGCTCTCAAATTTTGCCGCGGAACAGCCAGCCTCCAGTCCTGAAATAATGAGCCTTCCCAGCCCACCTTCCCCGGTGGACCGGCCGTCAAGGGCGTCGAGAAAACGCAAGCGCTCACAAAGTCCCGTGGCTACAACCACCCTCGTGGCGCAGAAACAGAGGCACGGCCCTGGACCCTATGTCAGCGAGGATCGGTGTCACCAGTGTCGCAACGGGCCGCGGTATGCATTTATGCGCTGCACATCCAGTAACGACTCCGGCAGGTCTTGTAGAAAGCTCTTCTGTGTGTCTTGTATCATCAAAAGGTCCGAATCTTTCTCACCCCTCTACGCCTAAATTCGCAATCTTGACCGATCGTCCTAGGTATCCTGACCACATAGAATTTAACCCTCGGCTGAAGAAGTGGAAGTGTCCGTTTTGTGCAGGCACCTGTAATTGCACAAAGTGCTGCTCCAAACGGAACGCGAACTACACATCCACATCCGGGGTCAAAATCGACCACGATACGTTGCTCCACTATGCCGCTCTGATGCCAGGAAATTCCAACTCCAGGGAACGTCCTCTCACTCCGGAACCCCTCAAATTAACCAAGAAATCCAAATCCAGGCCCGCACGGAACCTTGCGAAAACCAAAGTGGACGCCGGCCCTCAGCAAAAAGTCAAGAACGGAGGGCTGAAATCGGGAGTGGCCCGCGATGCAGGATTTATCATCAGCGGTCTTGCGGATACCGCCGCGATGTTTGAGAAGTTCGGTTGCGTTAGTGGGGAATATTGGGGAGTTGTCTTTTCCCACGTGGACGGTGGAAGGATCGGCGTTGCCTACGTTGGCGATCAACTACCCGATATTTTCTTCCTCAAAGACGAAGAGGACGACGGTCCAGCTGATGCACCCTCTCCTCCCCCTGCGAAACGTCTTCGAGCATCCACAAGGGTTTCCGCCTGAAGGGTGACCCTCACTCCGCTCATCTTCGACCATGTCTTTTGCTCAGCCTCCCATTAGTTCACGCTCAATGTATTCCCTCCGCATTTTTATCGTCGCCCTTGCTCTCTTATTAAATACCTGCCGCGTTGCAATGTTTTCCAGTCGCATCTATTCCCTCTGTACAAATGGTAATAGAATCCGCTTTCCGTCACTTTCACAGTCTGCGGATCGGCCGCTCTCCGGGCCGTCGTGGGAAATCAATACTTTGTTCCTTTCAGCAGCCATCACACACCCCCTCCGACCAAAGGCCATGTCCGACTCTCCCCCCCATCGTGTGCCCATCCCCCACTCGCTATCGATGCCAGTCCCACTACGTTCAGCATTGAAGCGTAGGGATTCCTCCCACTCTCGACCCTCACCCCCAATATCTCCCCCTGTTATATCCTTCTCCGCCTCCACGCCGGGACATGTGTGCCCCTCGACGAGTTTGGCATCGCCAAGCCCATTGGTGTCTTTAGGGGGCTACACGCCCAAAGTTTCCTTCGATACCTTCGAGAACCCAGCTGCATCGATGTTCTCTTTCACCCTCTCGGCGGAAAGCGTCGGGTATACAAGAACGCCACAGACGAGGGTGTTTTTGTGTGCGTCTAGTCTGGATGAGAGTGGGAGCCAGGCGTTGGACTGGGCTCTGGACTCGTTAGTTCAAGATGGGGATGAACTCGTCGTGTTCCGGGGATTCGATGAGGATGATCTGGGTGTGTATCACTTTCACTCCTCCCACTACCGATCGTGTGCCACAGATTGGACACGGTTGCTGTGGTCCCTTGGGCAAATGCTAATATCCTGTTGGCCTACGATTTAGCTAAAGATCACGATGTAATTCGAGACGAAGCTCGTGAACTCCTACAACAAGTTCAAGCCAAGTCTGTGGAATATGACCCCGAGCGAAAGGTATGTATCGTGCAGATTCTTTTGCTCCAAGTTCCGAAAAATATCGTCCATGCTTCTATGTGCTTGGCATCAGCGCATACATTCACCTCCTTTTACGATTTCGTTACGCAAGCCCTGACCAACTTATGACATCGGCGTTTGCGCCATCCCCCTTTTCAGATATCCGTGGTAATCGAGTTCATCGCGGGGAAAGTGACAGATAACATCGACCGCCTGATTGCGTTATACCGGCCTGAGTCCGTCGTCGTCGGGACAAGAGGTCAGAGGGGTATGATTCAAACATGGGGAGCCGCACTGGGTGCGCCAGGGATGGGCAGCGTCTCAAAGTATTGTCTGAGTCGGTCCCCCGTTCCGATCATCGTCGTCAGACCAGAGAGGAAGGTCCGAAAGGCGCAGGCCAAGCGGAGAGCTGACCCCAAAAGGGGGAAACATTTTGACGGGTGAATTCTTCCATCCCTAGGTTGTTGCGCTTTGTCTTGGGGTTAAAACTTTCCACTAACAGGTTGACGAAGACGAAGAGCCTCCCGGCTGAGGGTTAAGGGCGTTCCCGTGGATTTTGTGGTTACTATGTTTCTCATTCTGGGATCGCTTGGATGGATGCTCTTTGTTTGCTTTGCTTCATTTGGTCATTGATGTGTAGTCGAACTGTTACGTGCCATACCCGTTGCTGGCCAACGCAAGAGAGCAAAAATGTATGTACAGGAAGGAATGAGTAATGATAGGACTATGTTCGAAGCCAAGCGGTCTTTGCTATCTTTTTCTGCCGTTTCTGTTCCTTGAAGCGATCCTACAGCCTCCACGTCAGCTGGTATCCGCGAGGAAATGACCTCAGAGGGACTCACGAGATCTTTCTTGGTCGGCTTTCGTTTCTTCTTTCCCTCCTCCTCCGCGGCCTCCCGTTGTTCGAGCTCCTTCTCCCATGCGCCAACGTCGAAATAAAACTGACTCATCCGTCTCGCGCGTTCGTACTCGGACAGATGGGCAGGCTCTCTCCCGTCCACTCCGGTGAAAGCCCCGGTCCTCGCGTTAAACCTCGCAGTGAACGCTCCGGACGGGAGGGAACTTGAAGGACCGGTTGCGAGAGAGGGATCGAGGTGAGCGAGAGACGGGTCGATACCCTGCGCTATCGCATTGGCTTGCATTTGTTCCCACTGAGTCAAACTCGGTGTCATTGTTCCAGTCGCGTTCGTCGTCGAAGGACCAGCAACGGCTCCTTGTTTCTCGTCGTCTTCTTCCGCTTTATCGTTGGCGTCGTCGTCTTCGGTTTCGCCGGCGGCATTCTCCTTGCCTTTACCCTCCGTCTGTTGCTGGCCCTGTTGGATGGGGTTGATCCAGGTCGTTTCCCGTGTGGCTGAGTTATAGAAATAGTACGCGGCATGCGCAGGAGACCATATCGCCTGCCAGCTCCCGACAGAGTAGGCTCCAGAATTCGTAACGTCGGGAACCGCATTGTCGCCAGCCGTAGTAGTCGCAATCGATGTGCACGTTCCTTGCGTATCGTCCGCTGTGGAATCGGTCAAAGTCGGTTCGTCGACCTTATCGTCCACGCTGCCTGTGTTCGTGGGAGTGGTGGATGTCGGGTTGGATGGAGCCTCTTCTGCCATATTTTCCTGGTTCGCGGGTCGATCGCCTGGAAGAGTGCAGGGGGAACCAAGTTGTGTGTGCGCGCTTTTTCTCACGCCTGCTACGGGACTGCAACTGCAGCCATTTATTGCTTGACCACTCCCATGCAGGGATCTGGACGCATATCAGCCAGAGAGAGACGATATGGTATGTGAAGTATCAGGCATACGTGCACCCTTGCAGTTACGCGAGCGCCAAGGTCCTTTTACCGGCCCCTCCGACGAGCGGAGATGGCGATAGCATGCGACAAGATGTTAGCGCACATTCACGGTGGTTAGATGGTTCTTTAGATACAAGAGACACAGATTAGTTACAGTACAATTAAGATTCGGGTACCAAACTGATTGGGTAAACATAGAGCGCTTCCGATGCGGCCATCTTCCCTAGTCAATTTTGTGGTGATAAGAGCACTCCAGCCAGGCCAAACTAGCCCCACAACTGAATAACTGAATAGAGATTGAGATCGAGGCCGCGCGTACAGAGGCCTCCAGCATACTCCCGGAAGACGTACAAGTCACGCCTAAGGAGCATGTTCAGCGCACTTTATCGCAGGTCGAAAAGAGTACACACCGCTATGGCGCGCCCCAGGATCATTGCACTTCAACCCCGAATTTCTTGAGCTTTTCGAAATACTTCTGGACCCTACTCGCGACCTGTCGAGGTGTCCGCCGTCCATTCATCGCTTGTGAGATCTTTGCCCACCTTCGAACGAATCCCAACTCGTAAATTAACACATGTGTAACTGTCAAGGTCAACGGAACTTACCTGTTCTTCTCACCATCCGGTATCTCTTCAAGTAACCTTTCTAAGAGACGTTGCTCTTCCACCGACCACGCCATTTTGAACGTGTCGGACTTGCGGCCGCGGGAACGCTTTGGTCTATCGTTGACCGCTTGCACGGGCTGTTCTGTTTCCTTGAGCTTGGGGGGAACCTTGCGTGGCGATGATGGAGATCTGGGCGTCTTTCGAGATGAATGTCTTTCTCCCGCCCCTTTTACATGTGGCGGACATGGGGTGGACGTTGACGAGAGCGGAACATCAGATGCAAACGGCAGCATTGTAAGACTAGACCCCATAAAATCGGGATTCACCAACGCGTTATCCGCATGGGGGGTAGTGTTACAAACCAATCGCAACGCAGGTAATCGCCGATGACCGGTCCCAACCGGACACCGTTGGGGAGTCTTCACTGAATGGGTAGAATCGACGGTCTGCGAAGGTCTGACTTGGGCCTCTGCCTCCACTTGAGCCTCGATGAATAGCGGATCGTTCCTCAGGTAAGCCAACAGAGGGTCAACGATCGTGGTTTTGCTGTTCCTCACGAAGTTTTGGAGGTACGAGAGTTCCGAACATTGTGTTTCGGACGGCTCGTTTCGTTGAGCGTGAACTGCGCGCGACTTTGTGGCGAGTTCGTCGAGGAATGTTGGATCTGACAACCAGAAGGGTCTTAGCGGGGAACGAGACCATCTGTCTGTTGTTTTACACACCTTTAGACTGGAACAAAGACCAATCTACGGCTCTGACTATGCTGACCTCTGACCCGGCCTCCTCATCCAGTCCAAAAGCGCCGCCGTTGAGCTACAAGCACGTCGATCCAGGAGCCTCGCAAAATCTGGCGCGTGAGCGTACCTTTTCGTGAATATAATCGACGGTAGGGTCTTGCTCATGCTTGACTTCGTTTTTCAGGGCGTGCAAACGCTCGATCTCGTGCTGGGTTCGAGAGAGTAGCTCCCGCTGAGACTGTATATACATGGAAAGTGTTTCTAGGCTGTAGTAGCTGGTTGTGAGCTGGCTGGATGGCAAGGGAAGGGGCGACGTACGTTCTAGCGCGCATGTCGTCCATTTTTGCCCTACCAGGATGAGGGGGGATGTATAGCGTGATGCTGGAGGGGGCGGTAGCATATCCGAAAAATCTAAGCAGCTCGGAGCTTTCCGAACGCCCGAAAGCAGTCTCAGCCACCAACCTGCCACGACCATTCCACGTAACAAAGTCAAATTCCTAGAGGTGGAAGTCCGAAACTTCAAGATAGGCAACTCTCGCGTTAGAGCTTCGAATTCGAGGCATAGGACGGCTTGTGTACTTTTCGTGAACGATGTGGTCACCACGGGTTCGCCAACGACTCTACACTCAAGGTGTTTTCTTTTGTCACCTTACCGTCTGCGTCCCGTTTGAACTCCCAGTTTTCCACCTGCTGGTCAGTTCTCTTAATTTCGGCCGTCAGCTAAACATCTATCGTTTGTTGAGCTGTATTCGTGTGAAGTTGCCTACATATTCCATGCGAGACCGACGCCAAATTGTGGATAATACCTATTTGCTCCGCAACGTCAGCAAACTCTGTTCCTAACTCACTCCGACATCGTTTCATGTGAGGAAGATGTCCCGCCACAGTGTTCGTGCCCCTCCCCTTGCACGGGACGGTTGCCTAACTGTTCCCACGAGCCTCATATTGAGCGACAGCCACTACCATGTCGACCCAAGCTGCCCGCCTTGCTCGACTGTTCACGCCAGAGTATGCCCGGAGGGTCAATGCCCAGATAGTCCACCCCGCAGAATCCGTGGTAGTAAAGCCCAACGAGTTGGAATCTGGCCTTAGTCGACCCCTCCACGTTGCGGCTTATGAACCTGATCGGCCGGCAGCGTATCTTGCTGCAACACTCTCATACGGAATAATAATGGGTACTTCTTTCTCAGCAACTACTTTGCTTGTTGATACCCACCAATTTCCAGGACACCCATTTCAGGATGGCAACAAACGCACAGGTAGCCGGCTCAGTTACACACTGAGTGCATGTATTCGAACCTCATTCTATAGGGTTCTTCCTTGCAAATGAGTACCTGCGGGCGATGGGACTCCCCGGGCTGACAGACGCGGCTGACCCTGGGAAATCACAAGAATCGGCGGCAGACGTTGCCAAAAGGTTTATTGACGTTGCCGCGGGCAAGTCGGATGTGACAGACCTCGCCACCCCCTCCTCTTCTTCTGGCATTTGATGGGGAGAATGGTGTAGAAGTGAGCGCAGTTCGGTCACCTCTTTCATCACGGCGATGGCTGATCACAGACTCCGTCCAGTACAGTGGGAACCGATTCAAACCCGTTACAGTCTATTCAGACGCGCTTTGCATCTCACCTCCGCGATAGGCCACTGCCGCTGCGTCCACGAGAGTACGAATGAAGCGTCCGTACATTCGTGGCCTGCGCACGGGCGCAACGGTGTTGTCCAAGGCAAGAATTACGGGTCAGCGTGTTAGGTCCTGGAAAATACGAGAGCGGACCTGTGTGGGAGACGGAGCTTTTCGCACCAAGTCTACGATCCGCCCAAACGTTTGCGCGTGCCAGTGGCCCGTTAGGCTGCTTTGTTCTGGTGGAAAGTTTCTCCGCCACTCTCGAGCGCAGCAGGCCCCTAATCAGCCTCGTTCAAGACACCGATGAATAAGTATAGTGCTGGTCCGAAATGGACGCGACAGTCGGTGTATTGCCGTCACCGGCGATATCTGAACAGAAGTATCGCCCCGAATGGTGGCAGTTATAGTTCCTCGCGCGAACGCGCAATTGCACACGCGGCAAAAAGTTCTACGGATGAGTTGAAGGACATTTCAATCTGTGGCTTCCGGACCACGTGCGGTTGAAAGTTCTGCTGCGCATTGAATATTGAATAGTGAAATGCAAGCGGCTGTGCTGCCTCGAGACCTGAAGCAATGCGTGCGGGTCTCAGGGGAATGAACGTAACGGCAGGGTCCTGAGACCGAGCAACACGCGAGTCCCTGCCCAGGTTCAATGATGTCTGCTGCGCCGCACGGAAGGCGCCAGGATCCTGTGCGATGCGGCGCCCGGTGTTTTACTCCAACGCCTCACTCTTTGACGTCACGTCGTGGAGTCCGATGGGTATATATAACCACGGATTGACAATACATCTCCCCCTCTAAACAACGGTGACCACCACCCTCAGCACAACATGTCTTCACCTGCTCGCATTCCCCCATCCGGTCCCAACGATCCCGTCCTCGCTTACCCACCAGCTGCGAGGGTCAAAACCAACCTTCAACCGGTTGCCAAAACTCAGATGAGCCTACGTCCAGATCCTAAGGAGACTGGGGCGGAAAGGCTGAGAGGAGGTTGCATCCCTTGCCCTGTAGGTGTCATTCGCCCGAAACATCGCCCGTCCCTTTCTTACTGGCACTCCCCGATAGGATGGATGTTGCTTTTGCGTTCCGATCCCCTGCTGCTGATAGCACACAAACCGCACTGTGGCATTCCCTCAAATACACAATCTTCGATACTACGCCGTCTAATGACCATAATTCGTGATGTCATCTTTTGTACCCGTACATAAATGAAGAGAGTACTGAAGTGAATGCCGTTCCAAGCGAAACGACTTCACTAAGTGACCTCCCCGGTGATACGACTTGCCTCTCACACTGAAGTCTCCTCCCACTTGCGCGTCAAGCCGTGACGTCATATCATCTCCAGATCTAATCGTTTCCCCTACTTTGGCACAGCCACAGGCACTGTGCCTTATGCGAGGCGGCTTCCCAGTCGATCAACAAATCATCACAGTCAACCGTACCAGACCGTACCAGCCGTACCCCCAAAATGTCTACCTCCCGAGCACATCATTCAAGCCGCAAACAGCCCACCACCGTTCCAAATACGACCTCTGCTTAGCAGCAACCAGATGAAAAGGTGAACAAATTGCGAGGAGGGTATATTTCGTACCCTCAGCACGCAAAGATTTCAAATTTTCGTGTTGAATCACTCCTCCCCAGCACGTGGCACACGCAGGAACTTTTGCAGAAATTCTGTTTTTCGTACGCCACATGATAGTAGATACTTGTAGAAGGTGCGATTTCATTTGGTGAATCTCTAAGATTGTGCATTCAAGAAAAGGGCTACGCTTGTGGGAGAATTTTGGTTTGTTAAATCCACAAAAGATGTAATACCGAGTTAAAGTCCCGGGCAGTCATTTTACCGCGCAAGCAAGCGCGTGGCAAGGGCACAAAGGTGAGTTTTAATGAAGGAAACGGAGGCGGGGTTTTCTAAGGACTACCATGGCCGTGCTTCCAAAGTTCAGACCAACCTGAGCACACCTTCACCGCTCATCAGCGGGAACATAAATGCGGCGATTCCCTCGTCGTAACTCTGGGTCAGATTTGTGACACTGACATCCACGGTTATCCCAGAAAACGTGCCGCCCGGCGCAGAGGGAGCCTCAGAGCTCAGTCCGATCAAACGCGACAGCTCCACATCTACGGACATGCACGAAACCACCATCTCGTGAACTTCCTTGGACCTGGACCTTCTGTTGCCCCGGCTCTCCGCCCAGAGGGGGAGGGAGATGTGGAGTTCGATCCGTAATGGCGGGTCTCTTGGGGTCCCGTTTGAAGGTTTCGGAATAGAGGAAAGGGTCGAGGAAAGCCAGCCGGAAACACAGTCCCCGGAAGTCCAGATACGGATGCTTCTGAGGGCGCGGTGCTGGGAGAAATCGAAGGGTTGGAATTCCATGGGCTTTATGGAGCCTGAGCGATAGAGGTTGGTTATTAGATTCGAAAGCCAAAAGGTATAGCATCGGGTTGCGCACCAATATCTATGCATAAGATGTCCAGGTACTGCAGTGTAGCCTTGCACTCGCCCACCAACGATGCGAGAAAAGGTGTATCAACGATAGATGTCACCCGATATTTGATACTTTTCGGTTCGAATTTGAACAAGTCTTCAAGTTCGAGCATGGCCTCGAGGAATTCTTTGTGAGATATGTAGGGAGCGAGCTGGAGCCTCAGAGCACCACCGAAGCGGTGTACCCCTCGATCTAAGTCAAGATCACCGTGTCGAAGATTTATCTTCGAGCGGATCGATGTGGCGGATAATTGAGGGTCGTTTTCGAATTCGTCAAAGGTCAAGCTAACGTTTTCGACCGTCGCGGGGAGGATGTAGAGCGATTCTAGGACACCCTTGCCGGACGTGAGCTCAAAATTGAACCCGACGCTCTTGATCCCGGAATTTGGTGACGTCCACGTCCGCTCTAGAAACGAGGGAATATCCAAGCACGATTGGAGTTGCTCGCCTTTGAAAACTATGTTCCGCACGTTCTTGAATTCGGGGAGATGGGAACTCTCGAAGGCGTCCTGGAACTCATCGCGGGAGATGGCCAAGGTGAGATCAGTGGCGTGGGTGTTCAACAAATTGGCAACCGCGGCTCGCAACGTGGCACCCTCGTCATCTCGGCCGTCGGTAAATTTGTGGGGCGTGAATAGCTTCATGAGTGCGTACACGTTCGAGCTTGATATCTCGTATGAGGAGAACAGATGGAGCTGGCATGCGGGTAGAAGACACTTGGAAGCCAGGGCACACTGTTTGAGAGTTTTAGAATCGTAGTGCAGATGGTCGAGTACGAAATCTAAGAGTTCTTGGGCCAGTCTGGGACGGCAATAGTCGACGGTGGCGAGGGCCATGGGGAGGAAGGCGGACAGTTCCCTGGCGCTCGCTCAGGGCAGTTTAAATACCCCTGCGATCAAGCCTGCGATCGAGAACAACTTTAAGAAAGGCTGGATGACTCCGAGCTTCCAAATGGCAAAGGTTATGTGACTAGGGTGCACACGTACTTGTATTCGCGGCGACTCATAATACCAGATGGGGATCTGGATGAACAAAGGAGAGATTAGATTTCCCAAGAACGTACCCTACTTCGTACAAAGCGAAACATAAGAAAGGGGGTGGAATTATGGATTGATCCAATCGTAAAAGAGAGGGACATACAGGACGAGAACGTAAAATGAGCAGCAACAGCCACAGACCGAAAGAATGGATGGGTGTGAATCAGGATGTGGTTGGCTCGTCCTCGTTCATCTTCTCCTTCTCTTCAGGATCCAGCCAACTCTCCTCAACAGTTGCTCGCACTCTCCTGACATACTCCTTCATGTTTTCCCTATACAACTGCGCTGCTTCAGCATTTGCTGGGCTATTGGGATTGGGATCGTGTAGTAGTGATTGGATGGATGTCAAGATGGCGGCAACATCATAAGTGGGTGACCACCTGTTCTGGAGGATGTCTAAACAGAGTTCGCCGTTGGCGTAGACATTAGGGTGGAACATTCTGGAGAGGAACTTGACCGTCGGAGGCTTGTTCGGGTATGATTCGTCGAAAGTGAGAACGAGACGGAAGGTCCCATCTTCGAAGGGTGTCTCAGCTAATCGATGACAGGAGATACGTCAACCGAGCGATCAGTCTAGATACTGACTGCGAGAGTGTACCTGGACCGAAGATCACGGCGTTCCAAAGCATGATGTTGTCTGGGCATGGACTACCCGAGATTCCGGAGGGCGGGTCCGTAGAGAGCCTCTTGAAGTCGCGAATCAGACGTCGCCTGCAGTTCGTGGACTGTCGAGATCGCAAGTTAGTATAGGGATCAGTCAGGTAGACCGTATGTGCGAACCATCGTGGGCGTTCCTGTGAGGTGGCGTGGACCGAAGAGGAGGTGATGGTTGGTGGGAGAGATTCGCAGCTGGGGTGGCCGTGATCGTGACCCTTTCTGTCACCGACCGCCACCAACAATGGACGGTCGCGCTCCTCGGTATATTATTTTTCTTTCGCTTTTCCTGGAATTTCCCAGCTTATTGACCTTCGCCCACCAGAATTAAAAACCGCGCCCCAGCCGCATACCAGGTACCGTACCAGGGCGTGTTTACGAGGCTTACTTATTGTTTGACACGCTCTTGTTTCCATTTAGATCACTGCTGAGCAGCTTCTGCGGGATGTGAGTTTCATGGACCAGTATCCCCCGCGTATATCCCATTGACTGTTGATCGGATAGGCTCAAGAGAGGCAAGAATCTCAATTCCGGGCTCCAAGACAGCGCGTAGAAGACTTCGAGGAGCTTCATGAGTATCGAGGTCGGAAACGAGAAGAGTTCGAGAAACGGATCAGGCAGACCAGGGGAAACATGTGCGTATTCGAATCATTTATCACGTAGTATTTGCAGTTGATTCGACTGCTAGAAAGGAGTGGCTGCAATATGCTAATTGGGAGGTACGCTACCATTTGGATGTCCATTCGATTCAAAACCACCGACATTCTATTCTGTCCATAGGCCAGCCAAAACGAGTTTCCCCGCTCTCGTTCCGTCTTCGAACGTGCACTGGATGTCGACGGCCGTTCTGTCAAATTATGGCTTTCCTATTCCGAAATGGAGTTAAAAGCTCGGAATGTACAACATGCCCGAAACCTCTTCGACCGTGCTGTAACTCTCCTCCCTCGCGTCGATCAACTGTGGTACAAATACGTATACCTTGAGGAACTCCTCCAGAATGTACCAGGCGCCCGTCAAGTGTTTGAGCGGTGGATGCAATGGGAGCCGGATGACAAGGCTTGGCAAGCTTACATCAAACTGGAGGTCAGGTACCAGGAGTATGATCGGGCAAGTGCCATCTACGAGAGGTGGGTTGCCGTTCGTCCGGAGCCAAGGGTATGGGTGAAGTGGGGCAAGTTCGAGGAGGAAAGAGCGAATCTCACCAAGGCCAGAGAGGTATTCCAGCAGGCGTTGGAATTCTTTGGGGATGAGGAAGAACAGATAGAGAAAGCTCAGGCGGTCTTTAGTGCGTTCGCAAAGATGGAGACAAGGCTGAAGGAGTATGAGAGGGCGAGAGTGATTTACAAGGTGACCAAGATCGAATCTTGTCTCGCGGCAATACACTAAACCTTCTCTAGTTCGCCTTGTCAAGGTTGCCCCGCTCGAAATCTTCCGTTCTATATGCGGCCTACACCAAATTCGAAAAACAACATGGTACCCGGTCAACATTAGAATCTACCGTCCTCGGAAAACGGCGTATCCAGTATGAGGAGGAACTTTCACATGACGGCCGGAATTATGACGTGTGGTTCGACTACGCTCGACTCGAGGAAGGTGCGCTTACAGAACTAAGAGAGGAAGGTGCGACCAGCGAAGAGGAGGAACAAGCGATCAACAGGATTAGAGAGATCTATGAGAAAGCGGTCGCTCAGGTTCCGCCAGGCAACGAGAAGCGGTTCTGGAGGAGGTACATCTTCCTGTGGCTGGACTATGCATTATTCGAGGAAATCGAGACCAAGGTATTTAAACCCACCTCCGATACTGCTATCCACCAATTAACCCTTTGCAGGACTACGAACGAGCTCGGCAGATATACCAGACGGCTATTAAGCTTGTTCCACACAAGATTTTTACCTTTGCCAAACTATGGCTTCTGTTCGCCCAATTCGAGGTTCGAAGACTAGATCTGCCCGCTGCCAGGAAGATACTTGGTGCAGGTATTGGGATGTGTCCAAAAGAGGCGCTGTTTAAAGGATACATCCAACTGGAACTCGAAGTGCGTATTAGCGATTCTGCGAGCGTATTCACGTTACTGACAACTTTTTGCGATCAGCTTCGAGAGTTCGACCGCGTTCGGACAATATACGAAAAGTATATGGAGTGGGATCCAACAAACTCTTCTGCGTGGATCAAGTTCGCGGAACTGGAATCTCAATTAGAGGACTTTGCACGGACGAGGGGTATCTTCGAACTGGGTATCTCCCAACCGTCACTATCCATGCCAGAGATATTGTGGAAAGCCTACATTGACTTCGAGACGGAGGAGGGCGAAAGGGAGAAGGCGAGGAGTCTGTATGAGAGACTCATCAAACTCAGCGGGCATGTCAAGGTGTGGATCTCGTACGCTCTTTTTGAGGGCGAGGCTATCCCTGTGCCAAGAGCTGAGAGGGAAGATGACGATGAAGACGACGATGAGGAGAAGGAAGTTAAGATGGCAGAGGGTAGCCTGGAGATTGCCAGGCAGGTGTTCAAGAGGGGATATGAGGATTTGAGGGCCAAGGATCTCAAGAGCGAGGTATCTCCGATTCTTTGACTGTTAACGTTCACACCCAAACTCACACCTCACAGCGCGTTGCTATCCTCGAAGTCTGGAAATCCTTTGAAGAAAAGCACGGAACGCCGGCGGACGTCGCGAAGGTGCAAGAGATGTTCCCCATCGTCTCGCTCAAGCGCGTATACGATCCCGAGACGGACACGCACGTCGAGGATTGGGTCATGGTGTTCAAAGACGACGAGAGGGAATCGAACCCGACGAGTTTCAAGTTCTTACAGATGGCCCATGCTTGGAAGGCGAAGGGAAAGAAGGCAATGCCTACATTCGGAGGAGGCGCGGATGGTAAGGCGGATGGGGAGGGTGATAAGGAGAAGGAAAAAGATGAGGACGCGGATGCTACAAAGTCGAAGAGCAAAAGCAAAGGGAGGGTCAGGGACAATAGTGATGATGAGGGTAGCGATGTTGCCAGTTCACATGGAGGGGATGACGATTGAGTCTGCACTGATAGTTCCATGTGTTTGTTCCCTGTAATCTGAGTATATAATCTATGACAGGATACGAGTGTATGGCAACTGCGAAAGGCGGATACAGTTGAGACGATGTTAACGAAGCTCGAATACAGTGATGTATGTGTGAGTACAAGTGGGAGTGTGTGTTTGGAAGAGTGGGTGGGTGAAGGAAAAAAAAAACCACCGAGGCGAAATAACGAATTAAATTGAGGAACCCGCTGTGGGTCGAACGACCGGTTTGATTATTAACGGCATTTGTGGCCTCCCGTCGTCCTCGCCTTTGACGCAGGGACGAAGAACAATACCGGATTTGCGTTGGATCATGTGTGCGGGCAGGGCCGGGGTGATCTCGAAGTTGAGGATGAGAGTGAAAATGATGTATTTCATCCTGAAGGTTTCGCCCCCATGAGCGTTGCTTCGTTTTATGAAGATGAAGGGAAGGAGAGGACTCACTCGAGCGTGGAGAAATGGTACCCAATACACGCCCTTGAACCACCGAGGAAGCTCATGATGTTGCCCCACACCCCAGGCAGGGCCTGGGCACCAGCTGGAATATTTTCCCAACGTTCTGGTCTGAATGATATGAGAGAAGCATCAGCCCAGGACCCGACCAGAGGAACTACGGGCCGTGATGCATCGAAGGAGTTAGCTTACTTGAATTCTTGGGCGTCCTTCCCCCAGACGCGTTTATCGGTGTTTAGCGTAAAAATGGGTATAAACACCCCATCCCCCTCGGCGATCCTGATCAGTCCCCAAATCAGCACATGAATTGAAACCGAGGTCGCATCGTGGCCGTACCGGATCCCGGTACCGTTAGAGAGAGGAATGATATCATCCCTCATCGCGACCCTTGATGTGGATGGAATGGGGGGGTACAGCCTCAATCCCTCTCTCACGATGTGATCCAAATACTTGAGGGACTTGATCTGCTCCATGTCCGGCGATTCGGTGCCCAGTTGGCGGATTTCCTCACGAAGCTGCTCTTGTGCCTTATTGTTGTGGGACAAACAATGAAGGCACCAGGTGATCCCTGCGCTGCTCGTCTCGTGACCGGCGACGATAAAGGTGGCAATTTCTGGATAAGGCGTAATGATCGTCATTGTCAGGCGTAACCGAGGAGCAAGAACAAAAACGGGGGACAAGGACTTTGACTCACGGTCTTGCACGTCTTCGTCAGACATAGATGAGCCTCCTAGGTTGGTCATGTTTGCCTTCACGAGCAAACTTAGGAGGTCCTTCCCAGATTCTCGAACGCTCTCGAGGTCATCGGCAGAAACACCGTCTGAAAGTGCAAGCTTTCGCTCTCGAACGAGCCGAGCGCCAATCCTCTTCATCACGGTTCTCGCGTCTGCAAATTTCTTGTCTCGTTGCATTTTCTGTATGGGTCGGAGGTAATCCGTGGGATCATCAAAGGGCGGGGTTTACAAAGTTCAGCGTTCAGTACCAGTATCCCGCACTTAGTCTCCATATGGTTAATGGGCAGGAGGAAACTCACAATTACTCGCAAAGGTGGAACGAAACTTTGCAACATCGCCATTTTCGTAGGTTTGAGGCCCCCTCTGAAAATGGTTTGGAACGCAAGGTTGAGCTCATCTGACGAAGACGTCATCGAGTTGAAATGGTAACCGAATCCTGGGATATTGGGAATCCGAACATCGGTTGGTGACCAATCCTGCGGCAAGGGATCACCGAGGACTCACCTGCAATCCCCATGATGTCCAACGTGGCGCAACTGACCCATTCTAGTGCATCAATGCGAATTGGTTGCGCCGAGGAGCATAGCCTCAACCATACATCACGCAGCTGTAATGAGGCAGGGAATGGATGGCGAACATCAGCCTCAATGCGTGAAAATATCAAGCAGGTCCGATTCGGAACGGGATTACCTCCATTGATTTCTGCAGAAATACGGGCGTAAGGGAACGGGTATGGGCAGGTGTGAATGCCGGGTTCTAGAATGGGGCGTAAGGTTCGCTCAGACAATTGCTGTGTTTTCAGGATTATGCCAGTACACACCATGACGCGCCGCTAGGAATCAGAGTTAGTCTAGATTTTGATCGGGATGGATGAAATGTTCGGAGCGGACCTGCTGTTTATGTTTCTCGCCTAAAAACGAATGGGCATTCAGTTACGCCATTTCGAAATTAGGGGGTTCGAAGATTTATCCACCTTCGACTAAGAGTAGGCCTAATCGGAGATTAACGTGAGAACAAAGAGGGGGAAACAACAAGGCTGCGTCACACCTGCTCCCAATATCTTGGATAAGTGATACCTAAGAGGCTCGGGTTTCTGGTAGTTCTCCGAATGCTTGAGGATATGACTCAAGGCACGAACGTCGACCGTCATCAGACGGGGTTTCTGAGCGGGATGAGGGTAATATCTTTGGTATGAAGCTGAAACTCACGTTGAGCAACCCAGCGTAACTGAAGGTTGTGCCATACTTGGAAACCCACTCTTCGTGAGGCAACGCGTTTTCGGGGTCGAACCTCAGGTCGAAGTTTCCCAGGAATAAACTTTTGGATTCTGGTCCTGGGAGGGCCCGCAGCGGCGATCTCCACGCCTTGAACCAGATAATGAGTAGTCGACGTAGCACGGCAGCACCGGTGAGGGAAACGAAAACCAAGAGGCATTTTAGAACCTTTACGAGCGAGGGTGCAGCAGCCGCGGCGACTCTTAAGAGAGCCGGCACACGGTCCTGGATTTCTGTCAATAGTCTATGCATCGAGAGACGACAGAGGTGTAAGGGGGGATCCCAGAGAGGCAAGCACGGTATTTAATCCACGGCACAGAGCGGCTAACGATGCAGCAGCAGACCTCGGGCCAGGTCCGCTCGGCGCATGCGGGAGGTGGGTTGCTTTTGTGATTTCGGGGAATCTCAACTAGGTCCGGTCCTGGAGTCCATAATCTGAGTTTGAGTCAAAATGCATGTATACATTACGTCTGCATCCGTTCCGCGCTCCCAGTGCCACGAATGAAACATCACAAACAATACTTTGGAGGTCTACTGTCCCTTGTTGCGTTAGTACGGAGCATAATGCCGCATAAGCCTTGATGAAACCTATGAGAATAGAAGGTCGGGGCCCCAGCACAGAGCTGGTTTTGTATACAGTGTGATACGCTGAATAATAACTGTTCTGGATTCGCCTGAATACAATCAATCTTGAGTCGTGGGCCACAGCATGGTGGGAGGGTGAAACAGGAGTCGCGTCCGAGTAGCGTCCAGGTGGTGATGCCACGCCCGGCGCATCTGCGCAAAGGTTGGCAGAAACTAGACCCAGGTGGAGTGGGAATGCATCGTTCAAAGTAGTTCGTGCCGGTTCCGAAGGTATGGTGGATACGGTAATCGAATCGGTTGACACGCTGCCATGGGCGTGGCAGATGTCCCATCCCACGATGGGATTTGTGGCGTCAAGATCGAAGCACTCCATCAGTTTTCATCCCAACTGAGCCGATGAAAAGGGCGTCTGTTAACAAAAAAAACCACCGGACAAATATGCGGATTGGTAATATTTGAGATGCAATCAACCACGTTCCACTACGAAAACAAAATACAGTGCTGCAAAACAAAAAGAGGGTAATCAACCCTGTCAGATAAAGTCATCAACGGATCGTGAGGACGCCGGACTTCGTGGTCCTATTGGCCTTCGGAATGCCCTCGCCCCAGAGAAAGTCCCCATCGTTTTCCTTCACCCCCTTCTTCTTTTTGCTTCCAGAAGCGATGTCTTGACCCCATACCCTCCAGAACTTGAGATTCTCGTCACCAGCCCCAGTCACAACAACGTCACCGGCAGGTCCGAGAGCGCTGAACAACACGCGAGATTCATGAGCGTCTCGAATCTCTGCCACACAATCGAGGGAAGGATAGGAGTGGATCATCACAGAATTAGTCGGATAGCCGTGGGTGGAAAGGATTTCCTTTCTGTGGGGTGACCAATGGAGCGTGGTTACTTGTGACGGCGTTTTCAATGTGTGCAAGCGTGCTCCAGTTGTACTGTTCCAGACGTTGATAGTTGCATCGCTAGTGCCACCGCCAGATGCCAGAAGAGACGGCTGCCACGGGCACCAAGATAACGCCTGTAGAGGTTGAGGTTAGCCTAGTTTGGTCTTTAGATCTTCAACGAGGCATCGAAAGTACCTTTACGGCGGCAGTATGATTCCTTTTCGTCCACTTCGCACCTCCTCGAGAAGCCTCGGTACTTTCGCCGGTGATACTGCCCGTGCCCATACGAGCGTCCCAAATATTCACAACGTTGTCGTTTCCTCCGCTGGCCAACAGCTCGCCATCAGGCCGCCACTTCAGCCCGCAAACCTCTCCAGTGTGCCCAACTAATTCAGCCACCCTGTGTCGGGCGATACGGACGTCGTGGTGCCAGATCGTGCCATCCCCACACGCAGAACTGAGGATATGACCATTCCAGCTTAACGCGGCAATCTGGCCAAGGTGGCCAGACATCGTCCGGAGTTTCGAATTGTTCTCGATGTCCCACAACTCGACGTCCCCCGTACCCATTCCGATCCCCAAGAAAGTGCCATCGGCCGAGAAATCCACCGACGAAACGTAAGACCCTTCTGGGGCTTCACCAACGTGTACAACGTCTCCCGTGTCAGCCTTCCAAACATAAGTGTTTTCCGTCAAAGCAACTGCCACGATGTTAAGGGCGCTCCAAGATAATAGGTTTAGATAGAAGTCGTCAGCCATCCCAGGAGCATCGAGCACCCTTTCAGGCACGGTGGGAACCTTGCGCGACTTATTAGTGACGGCGCCAGTGTTGGAGGCCAATTCCCCGGGTCGAGTGTAAAGGGAGCGAGCATATTCCCGGTGCTCTGCCATGAGCTTGGAGGACGCAGACGGTGGTGGAGGTTCATGAAATCCGAGCACACGCTTGTCAAGCTGAATTCCGACCGCATCGGCGAGGCGAGCTGTGTGTGCGGGGTCTGCGGAAACAGCCTCGAGTGTCATCGCGTCGAGTTTCTTCGTGATTCCTTCATCGTTGAGAATATCTCGTGCAGGGATGTAGCGATCGCCGTGTTCTCTCTGATCATATGTCGGCGTCACGATTGTGGATAGCGACCGAAAGTGGTGTACCTACCGATCTGTTAGCAGGTGTAGACCTCGACCTCTTCATCTCGGTTTTCGGAGGTGGTACATAGTCCCTGGTGATGACATCGATCCTGCTCTCAGCACTCCCTTTCCTGATAATCCCACCACTCGCTTGCTTCGCCAGGCTATCCGTCACCTGGATGCCCCCTGTCAGCCGCTTTATCGGCGAGGGTGGTCGTGAGCTCGACTTCGTCGGCGCGATGAATGGGTTCGAGACATCTCCTATAGCAGTCGCTGATTGCTTGGGAAATCGACTCTTCGTGGGTGAGTTGTAAGCAGCGGAATTTAAGCCGGTGGCGAGTGTAGAAGTCAAGGGGGTCTTGGTCTCAGACCTCGACCGATGTCGCGTAGGCGTTTTAGGGTTATTGGAAGGCATGGTGGGAGAGGTGGTACGTGGTCACGGTTTTCAGTGTTTGCCTCGCGCCGTTTCAACCTCGAGGCACGTGCAGGCCACATTGCAGTCACCTGACCTCAGGAAACGGGTAATACTAACTACTTCTTGTGATCTAAAGTCAATAGCCGAGAGACTAGGTAAGGCCCAATGGTCTAGTGGTAGGATACTTGCTTTGGGTGCAAGGGATCCCCGGTTCGAACCCGGGTTGGGCCCCATCTTTTTGCGTCTCACTTGTCCTCCATCAATCACTTGAACGTTTGACGCTCCCAACGACGCCAAGCAAGTGGGGAGAAGAGGTGTACTTTACTAACAAACAATACAATCCTCCTTAAAACTAAGGTTGTACATGGTCTTATCAACCGTCTTCTCAATCTTCTTCCAGTCAGATCGCCGCTGGATGAATTCGTACACGTCCTAGGGGAAAGAATCAACACCGACGGGTTTGAGAACTGCGATGCAAATTACCTCAGGCCGGTAGGATCCACCGTAGCGCGTGGCGTCTCGCACAATCTGCGCAAGATCCTTGGCGTCCTCCACAACAAAGACGTGACCAAGCATCTTGAGGTGGGAAAAGTCGGTCGTGATGTTCTGAACCTAATTGTTGCAATCAGTTGTCATCATCCAGGAATGGGAGGTCATTCGGTAAACACCTTCAGCCCAACGATAAACGCGTGATAGGCGTTAAGGTCCGCAATGAGCTTGAATCCGCCATTCAGTGAAATAATTTGACGTTTGATGTGTTTTTGGAGAATGCTGGACGGTTTGTGTAAGGAGTATTGAAAGCTCCGGTGAATGTGAGGAGCTTACGCGATCAGTCGGATGCCAATTTCCTGATAGAATACCTCCAGGACTTCCCTGCTCGTGCTACCCTTCACTAATTTACAGTGAAGTTCCAGACACTCGATTGCCTGACTACACCCGACCGTGATTCCCAGGTCTAGGTCTTGGTCCTCGGCAGGGTAATATTCACGGGGCTGCGTTCTCGTGATGATGATATGTTCGACCTCAAATCGCGTCAGGGAAATTCTGGACCAGAGTAGTTGCAAAGTTCGCTTACCTGATTCATCAGCACATCCGTTCCGGCGTTTAGGCCAGCAGCTACAGAATCATCCAGGACGTTTTCGAACCGCTTTTTCTCTCGCACGACACCATTGAGGAAGTCGGTTTTGTCTATGTGGGGTGCCTGCGCGCCGTCAGGAGATAAAATTACCGGCAAGATGTGTATGCGTACGAGCTCTTTATCGAAGTAGACCTGAACCATCGACTGGATCGTATCTCCAATATGTACCAGCTCGAAGAATTGAACTAGAGGGGCTACTCGCTGTCCAGGTTCTTGGAGTTCATCAGGTTTGAACGTGTGGAGTTTCTCGACGGCCCTAGAGATGTGTCAGGCTTGTCAACTTGCATCTGGGACGATCCATACCTACCTCCCGAATCCGGGCTTCAGGTGTCGCTCAGCCAACGCCTGCAGCATCAGAATGAACACTTCTTCAATCGTGTCCTGCACCTTGTGCCCGTAGTGTCCTGGGTAGGCAGAAAAGGCATCCGCACGTTTGAGAGACTCTCTGTCCGCGTGGATCAGCTCCAGAGCCACGTCAAGTGATAGGAACAAATCTAATGTTTCCCAGGAAGGAGTTATAGCAGTGGTAGGAGACTGTAATGTAATGTTCGGGGCTATAGCGGGTCATCCGTCAGAGATGGCAATGAAAGAGACACGGTATTCCACTTACGCTGTTCCTGAGTCATTTCCTCGAGTTCACCAGATGTTCTTCGGGTGGGGGTAGGTGGGGGTTCATCGTCTTCATCGTCTTCGGCTCCAATCTCGAAGAGCGTACCACCAGCGTCGAACCTCTGGGAGTAACCCTCTGGAGTTGTGTTGTTCCCCGCCCATCGTTGCGGATTGAGCATCTGTAGCCCCTGCACAGCGGCAGATCCTGCGGCCCCCGCGGCCGCACCTACAGCCCCAACCGTCATTCCAACCGTCTTGGGGACAATAGTCACAGGGAGGAGAAGCACATCCGTGAAGGAGGCGAGCACGTTACGTTTCACTTGAGCTGGATTCTGTGAAGAGAGAAAACGAGCGTGATCCGTGGTGCTGCTTGAGTGTTCTGAGATCTACAAGAACATAAGCCGACGGGTTTCAGAAGTAAAAAAAGAAACTTTCACCTTTCTATCCCAGCCCCGGCATATCAGTTCTAAAGCGTTTCGGAGACTCTCGATCTCCTCATCCAGATACTCATCCATATTATCCTCGAACATACGGTAACTGGGTTCACCGTCAGGCTATGAAGGAGGCTCCAATAAGGTACATTACGTACATGACATCTTCCGCTTGTGGTCGAGAAATATTACTCTGGGATGGGCGGGAAGAGGAGACCTGGATAACTGCATCAACCAGTTTCCACGACTCCTTGAAGCATGCCGCGGTAGCCCGGAGGAAACTATCGTTTGAGATCTCGCGGGCCCGGCTAAGAAGAGGAGTGATGTATTCCGCAATAACGTCCGTCGCGAGTTTACTCGCGAAAGAGAGTATAGTGAGAGACTCTGGAGGGAACACTCTAATGGCGACAGAGCCACTCTCCGTGAATGATTTCAAGACGTATTTCATAAACTCGTCCATAGCGTCGAAGGCAAGTTGGGATTGCTGACTTCATGAAACTCGATTAAAGGTATGCCTTGATTCAACAGTTGGACGAACGCACGTTAGGTTATCCATTGGATTCCACTTTGCTGCCTCATAGAAAACCTCTCGCTTCTCCGCCCAGACCCTACCCAGCTCCCACTCTCCGACTCCATCAAAAACCTCCCAACTTGCCTCCGCAGCTTCGGTCATCCCCTTCTCATCCTTTCTACTTTCTGCGATGTCAAAGGCAGCGAGTAGGTTGGCTTCATGTCTATCGACGGCTGATCTTAGCGAAGCATTGAGATCGCTCCATTTACGGAGTGGTTGGATTTGTGGAGAAAGCCATAGTAGCAGCAGGTGCAAAATGCGAGATTGTTGTAGAATGGGTACGGGCGGAACGCCTGGCACCGAGGGGAAAAGAGACGCCAGGATAGCGTGAGGCGGAGATGACAGGGATGTGGTGTAGGGTTTCAAGAGTTGATGAGCACGTCGATAGAGCTCCAGATGAGTGGGCGGCCTCATTGAAGAGATGGACGCATACACTTGGTCCTTATCCTCCTCAACGGCCATGAAACCAGCCGTGGTAGGAACTTGAGCTTGCGCAAAATCACCAAAGTCGTCGTCTACGTCTCCCACATCCAGCGTAGGCGGCATATTCTTCATAAGCCCACCATCCTTGATTTTCTTTGCGTCTTCCAGGTGATCGAGGAGAGCTTGGAAGTGGGTATATTTCGCAAACCGTAGGGCGTTCCACTTGACCTCCCATACTTTTTCGTGTCGTGAAAGGTTTGATAGCGAGCGAGAACATCGAGCGTATGCAGGAAAATCGGGAATTGGCAAACGAACGAGAACCAAGATGTGAAGGTCGACTGGTAGGCGGCCAACGAATTGAGTGGGCGCCGTGGCCGCCTTTCCCGGCTTGCCTGTCTTGACGTCTGGCACATAGAGCCGGGTCGGCTGGAGAGTCTCGAACTTCTCCATGGATCGCGGAGAGAAAGGTCAAGGGCCAGCATTATTAGCGCGCTAGTCTCGGCCGCGCGATCGCGCTGACAGCTGATGTAACTCCGTGACTTGGGGAGGGGAAAAAAAGAGGGGCCCAACCCGGGTTCGAACCGGGGATCCCTTGCACCCAAAGCAAGTATCCTACCACTAGACCATTGGGCCTCCCAACGAGAGCAATAAATGTCACTTCAGACTTTTTGTTAACTTTCGGGCAGGTTTCGTTGGCGGGCTCAAGTGCCGTTGCACCTTTAGAAGGATGGAGAGAGATGTCCTGTCGTTAGGCAAGGAAAACCAGAGTTACATGTCCGTTGATCCGTGATAACACGTTGTGGTCGTTGGTATTGCAAATAAAAAGCCTGTATCAGAGGAACGATCATGACCGCCCAAACCACACCGCCGTCCTCCAATGGCGACGACGACGAAGGATGCACTGGCACGTATAAATTGCCCTATAATCTACATTCCTCTGACAACTCTACGTGCAGTGGAATTCCGGTCACGATGAATCTGTTGAAGTGAATCAGAGGGCACTTATTGACAAAGTCCTGGCGAGGTACTCCGGGGAATTCACTGGTGTGTTCCACGCAGCTCTCCGCCAAAGCAAATAACGTGAACATCGATGTGTAGTTTTTCGCGAATTGCTGCAGAACTCAGATGACGCTTCCTCCAAGGCAGTAGAGATCCGATTCGAAACCAAGAAGTATATTGATAGAAAGCACTCAAGCGAGAGTCAGGCCCCGCCATTGCCAAACGAACGCCTTCCTGATCTTAAGACCGCTTCAGTTAGTAGCTTCGGCTTTCCGTTCCGCTTCGTCGGTCTGATCGTTCTCGTTCAGGTGCATAGATGGACGTTCAAGAACAACGGTATGTTATTCCGAGACGAGGACTGGAATCGGTTGAAGAAGATTGGTACGAAACCTTCTCAGTACGGGTTCGCCGCTTACCTGATGACTTGATTCAGCTGAGGGGAACCCGGACGAAGAGAAGATCGGCGCGTTCGGTGTTGGCTTCTACAGCTTGTTTTCCGTCACCGAGGAACCCTTTGTCACTTCTGGGGGGAAATGGATGGGGTTTTACTGGAAGGACAAGAAAGATCAGGTGCGCTAACCCTGCCATCTGCCTTTGTACATAACAAGACTCATGGTCAAAAGTTGTTCGCCCGTCGCGGTAACCTCCCAAATAAAACCAACGACCCGTGGACCACGTTCGAGATGGACCTGCGAGAACCAACTCCGATTCCTGCTGCATTTGATTTCACCAGGTTTCTAGTATCCTCCATTACTTTCATGGGTTACCTCCGTGAAGTTAGCGTTTATTTAGACGATAAACGATTAGTTCACCTGACCAAAGATGCTGGCACCCCAAATCCACTCACCATTCCTCGCCATCTGAAAACCACCAGCACAAAGGGTTTCATGAACGTCAAGGGCTTGAAGTCTACTTGTACGCAGTTTCCTCCTCACCAGGTTTATCTCGTGTCAACCGCCGTAACCTTCTACAGCCCTCCAGATCACCGCGGATGTTATGAAATGGGTCTACAGTGCCGGAACGGAGAAACCCAGGCCTATCACTTTGATCGAACAAATCAAGCCCAAGGCCGGGTTTTTCTCCTCTCTCTTTGGGTTTGGCGGGAGCACCCCTCAACGGGCTCCTTCCCCGTTGCCTCCTCAGCCGGCTATTGATGAAACCGAGTACCTGAAGATCGACCAATCGAGTGTAGTGCTGACGATTTTCACGGCCGAGGTGGACGTCAAACTAAGCCAGAAGATATCGACAGAACTCCATCGATCAACGAAGAAGAACCCGCCTCGTACGCTTAAGTACGAGCTGATATACGTTAGTCCCCGCACACACTAGTTATCGTTATCAAAGACGTTGATGTGCCATTCAGACGGGAAAGGGGGATTTCGATGCGAGCAAGAAAGAGGATGACGCTCAGCCCAAGGCAACAGGTAGTATTTTCCAGGGCCTGCGCGCGGATCTGGACGGGTAAGCGTGATCACACGCTGTGGATCCTCTTGCTGACATTAGCCTAGATCTGGTTCCGCTCGCGTATTCATCGTAAGTCGCGCGTCAAATACGTTGCACCTATCTCTCATACCGTTCAGGGGCACGCCACCGCGCAAACGACTGGTCTTGGAGGTCATATGGCTGCTCGATTCATCCCCACCGTCGAGCGAGAATCGGTTGACCTCGTGTGAGTGAACCGTTCCTCACTGCAAACGTCTGCTTACCGTCCATTGCAGAGACCGAAATGTCGCTGGTGAGCTGTTTTATACAGTCCGAGAGCAGAATGGCAGAATGGTCACACTGCGTTACAGTTTGGAACACGGAGCTGCTTTTCGTTGGGGGATTCCTTGCCCGTGCTGCCTACGAGTTGGAAATGCAAGACTTGAATACCTGCTGGAAGAACCTTGCCGTCTCGAAACAGCCTGACGAACCTCTCGATTCAGACGTGCGAAAACAGTTCTATGACAGAGCCAGCCATAATCTGCAATTCTTCACCTTCCATCCGTCGACTCCGTCCGCTGTCGTTTCCAGTGAAATGCGTGCTGCGTTCTTCGACTGTATCAATAAGGGAGCGGCTTTTCCTATCGTCTCAAGTGCGGGAATCAGATCAGCCCTTGACGTACGAATGCCGGACCCTGTATTCTCCGCGTTCTTGAGACATCTCCCTGTCTTCCCAGAGGAGCTATTGGACCGTTCCAAGTTGATGGTCGCTGCTTTACGGGCGAAGGGGGAGATGTTGAAGGATATCACATTCGCCGACGTTTTGAAGGAACTCCGGAAGCGACCATTATCAGCAGAAGAGATGGTTGCATGTCTCCAATGGTGGATCAGCACGTCTCAGCAGAATCCGACAGGAGTCGACAATATACGTCGAGAGCTACTAAGCGCCGCAATTCTGACCATTGGCTCACCAGACAGCGGAGACGAACAGAACATACCATTACATGGAATACAAACGTACCTCAATTCACGAAACGTTGTTATTCCTACAGATGGACCGCTCCCTAGCCACCTACTGCCGATATGCGTCAGTCGCAAGTTTGACTTGATCCAACTCCACAGGTCTCTTCAATGGAGGGAATTAACGGTCATGGAGTGGGTGCAGCATATCGTGGACCCCGGTGTTTATTCTCAGAAGGCCGAGTTTAACATCACCGAATCACCAGCCTGGGCAGATCGCGTACTTCAAGTTCTCAGTAGATCTTGGGTGACCCTGTCGAAAGTTAACCAGACCAACATCATCGGTTTACTCGAAAAGCTCACCTGTATCCCAACCTCCTCCGGGATGATGGTTCCGAACGAGGCGTATTTCTCCAACGCAGATATCTTCCACGACCTGCCCGTTGTCGCTCTTCCCTCTGGAGTTCAAATTAGAGGCAATTTAGAAAGAGTGTTAACCGACATGGGGGTACGGAGGCACGTCGAACTCCAACTCATCTTTAATCGGTAAGCTCCTCGCTTCCTGAAGACCTGCCCTTCTAAATCGGCGGTTGTAGGATGATCAAGACTGGCGACTGGACTATCCCAGACCTAATCAAATACCTTGTTGCAGTCAAGTCCACACTTCAACAAATTGAGATTGAAAGACTCAGGCTCACTCCTGCATTCCCCGAGGAGTTAACCGCCGATCAAGATCAGATCGAAGACGGCACTCCAAAGAAGGCCCCGAAGTTCAGGGCCTCTGACTTATATGAGCCACTAGATGTGTTCAAGAGCCTTGGGCTACCGATAATAGACTGGCGAGGGAAAGATGGCAAGCATAAATGGAGGTCCAACAGCGAAGAAGGTAAGCATGCCGACATATTTAGGTTTATCGTGTGCTGATGCAGCCATTCCCAGCCAAGTTTCTATTCGAGTTGGGCCTGAGACGATACCCGCCAACAGAAATTATACTGGGCATTGCTGCCAGGGACGGACCACAGGGGACACTTGCCCTAGATTACTTCCTCGACAACTATATGCAGAAGTACACGGACTACACTGCAGAAACACATGCTAGTATCGCTTTCGTTCCTGCTATTCACAAGGGCGAAAAGAAACTGTTGAAGCCACTCGAAGTCTTCTCGAATCCTGATTGGCAGCCTCTTGGTTTCCCCGTTTTGGATCCTGCGCTGAGGCAAGATGCAGCCAATAAGCTTAAGATAAAGGAACACCCCCCGACCAACCAACTGGTCCGCCTTTTAGAAGCGTCCCCCCCAGTCACTCATGCCCAGGCTTGCGAATGGTTTGGGATCCTCTCTCGGCGAATATCAGGTCTGTACAATGCCCGATCCGACGGACATGGGCTGACGTTTGTTAGACTTTCACGCTTCTGAATTGGTCAAATTATCTGCGATGCGTATCGTTCCTACCCCGAATGGATCTCCGGAGTCCACAGGCCCTCGGCTTTTACCGCCAATTCAGTGCTATTTCGAGGGCGAATCCAGCGGGCAATTCCGTTCCAAATTGTTCGTCTTCGTGGACTTTGGTACCTCAGCGAACAGCTTTTTGAAGGCATGCGGAACGAAAGGAGAACCTTCGGTAGAGGAGATCGTTCAGATCCTGTTAAAAAATCCACGGGCATTCTTTGAGCTTGCAGAGGGCCGGGACAAGTAAGATCTTCAAAAGCAAATGTTTTACGTTCCTCTAACATTCTTGTCCGCAGCTATCTAGTGGAATTACGCAACATCGCCATAAACGTCCGGTCACTGAACTATACTACTATCCCCAGACTTAAGAAGGCGGCAATTCTCATCGGCTCCCGGCGTGTTCGAAAAAAGAGATCAGAAAAGGCCACAGACCTGATTGATGGCGATGAAGAAGATTGGGATCAAGAGTACGATCTACTGGCCCCAAACCGGGTTGCAATAGCAGACGATACAATCGCTCTTCAACAATTCGGCCAAGTGGTTTTCTGCGCCCCACAAGAGGACATTCTCGAAGGCAAGTGTCCCAGCATACTCCACTGGTATTGCATGCAAGTCAACTTTTGAAAAACACAGGTTTCTATCAATTTCTTGGTTGCAAACGCCTCAGCGATCTAGTTCAAGAAGTCCACGAAACAACGCCGGAGATCATTGGACACAGGACAGCTCAAGATGTCCGGTCCCTGATTCTTGAAAGACTACCGCTTTTCCTCCATGAGCACACTCACGCGACCACTCGGGTGCCCTTTACGTGGCTGAACAATGAGAAGAATTTCATCGTTCGGACATTCGGGAAAGTCGCGGTCACCAGGAGCCTCAACTTCGCTGGTGCCAAATCCTCCAAAGTTATTGAAACGTCAGCCATTGCGAGACGCGAGGGCAAGGGTGCGATACAGTTGTGGTTGGCTGGGAATACGCAAGTGGATATGTACGAGGTTGCGACCTCATTGTGCCGTTTGCTCTTCGAGACGTACAAGGTCAATGATGCACTGTTGTTCATGACGATACTATCAACGGATCTTCGGGCATTACGGAGGCGAGGATATAACGGTAATTGAGCTTTTTTCACCTTTGTCTACCTCGCTAACTGGATCTACCGATAGTTGATCGCATCCTAAAGCAACAGAAAGCGGAGAGGGAGGCCGCCGCCCAAGCCCTTGTCAAGGAGAAGGCAGACAAAATCGCTTTGGTTTCGCCGCCACCTGTGCCATCGAAACCTGAGATTTTCCCAGCACCCGCTCCGCTCCCAGCCCCAGCGCCAGCCCCGAGTCCAGTACCGGCACCTACACCGACACTCAAAAAGATAGCAGCACCGACACCTACGCCAGCGCCGACAAAGGTAGCAGCACTGGCACCTAAACCGGCACCGACAAAGATGGCAGCGGTGCCGATACCAGCACCAGCACCGCCAAAGATACCAGTTCTACCGCCAACACCAGCGCCCATGCCGATACCAGCGCTAACGCCCACTCCAGCCCGGAAAATTACCCCTGAGCAGCACTCTAGGGGGACCAATGCGAATCAACTCACCGCTAGCTCGAAAACCCACTCACCCGCTGAAAATGATTCAAAGGGGCGATCAAAGCTTAATTGGGTGGATAGCTTTGGAGAAAAGACCTATTCCAAGCCGCAGCTTCCCACGTCCTCGGGTACTGGCACACCGGTGCCCGATAAACCAATAACAGATTTGGTGACGCCGTTGTCCAATATATGTGGGTCAACTATGACTCTTGGAACCCGTTCGCTTACGAGATTGTTCACCAGCTTCGAACATCGAGACTGCGATCAGGGCATGTAAGGAGGAGAAGAGTGATATTCTTCGGAGCCGGCAGGAGATGCAGATTGTCAAGGAGAGCCTCAATGACGGATACTGTGATATTTCGGGTCATCTGGGGGATATAACGTTCGTAGGTGAGTTGAGTGCACTATATCAATCACTTCCATTGCAAACGATGGCGTCCAAGGCGAGATGGGGAAAGTCAAGTTCTTTTGTTGCAAAGGTACGACTGTTCGAACGTTTGGCAGATTCACGGCCTAAAACACCTGGATCTAGATGTCCAAGATCCCCCCGGGCTCATGGAGGATAAAAAGGATTCAATCGCTCGCTTCATTCATATCCTCCAGCCAATCCGAGAGCTATACGATTTACCCCCGACCAGCGTACATATCTTCTGCGACCTTGCAGGGGGTACTATCGCATTTAATAGGGATTCAAGCATATTCCTGAACTTGAGATACTTCGAAGCCTGGCGTATGTACTATTCCCTGCCCTCCGCGCCACCGAGCTCATCAGCATTTAAATAGACTGCGACCAAGTAGGGGAAGGGGAGCTGACCGATGCTTACACTTCATGGTAGCCGATCTTCCTCTTGCAACCCACCACCCGCTCACCAATTGAAACCGATTAGGTACTTCACTTTGGCACACGAGGTAGCCCACAACCTAGTCCAACCCCACAACTCGGAACACGAGTTCTATTTTTCGTCAATTTGCCAGAAATTCTTACCGAAGCTCACGGAACTAATACTGAAAGAAGAAGCACGAGCGGAGCAATCACTTTGAAGGGTTTGGCATATGTCTGGCAGGCGTCACAATCCTATCCCAGAATGGGGACATCCACCAGGACATTGCGATGCCCCGCTCCGTTAGAATCATTACCATCCCGGACCTGTACTCTAGTAAAGCATTACTGAAATGACTAAGCCGCCCTTCCCATGCGAACTCTCCGCTGCTCAAGGAACACCACGGCACATGCATCACAGGCCTAGTAAACCCTGACTAGCCTGACTTGTTGCTTTGACCACAGGGTTCTCGAACTACCAGTCGCTTCGACATCCAAGTCCCGTATGGATTTCGTTCGTCCTTTGGGTGTAGCCCCACTGTTTGTGGTCTCGGGCCACTGGCATGCCGACTTGATCGGGAATTGGTGGTATACTGTGGTGGCAGGGTAACCTCGAAGCATTGAAGTTGAGTCTCGATGCGAAATGTGACTTTCAATTCCCACGCGACTGCCGCACGGCGATCCCATGGGCCGACTGAGATCGATTTCAACGAAAATACTCCTAACAAAACGCATTCCCACTCACAAGCCGGGCAACGAGGGGTTTGTGTTTTAGAGGTGGTTGGAAATCGGGTTCGTGGCTGTCGGGAAATATTGAAACAGTTCGGGGTGCGTGACCTGCTGGACCAAAGCCCAACAGATCGCTAGTTGCATTTTGGGTCCCAAATATTGTTATTATTATTTTGCCTAAATGGCCTCTATAGGATATGGGCCGGGTTGTTAGTTGCTTTCTCCGCACTCGTTGGCAAAGTTGATCAGAATGTGGGGGTTGCAAGGGGAGCCTGAATTCTACTAAGTCCGATCAATTTTGCATTCACCCGGGTAAATATCTATCCAGTGAATTGAAGGTGCGGCATAGAGGATCCGGTGCTTGGTAGTGAATACGAAGCATAGGAACTCAAGGTCCCATTCAGGATTGTGCGATATATGTATCTGGGACTCACGTAGAGTTAAAGGTTTACGTACGTCCTCACTACCTTAGGTAACGGAGAACCCACGACCCTGCCGAGCGAGCTTGAGCTAGGCGTCATGCCGCATTCAGATTGATAAGTTAGGACAATTCCGAAGGGGAAATGAGGCAGCGTGATTGTGTGATGCGAGAATTGATATGGATAGTGCAAACCTGTCCAAAACGTTATTCACAATACATGCAAAGGCCACGAGCTCGATGGACTACCGTTTGTTGTGCCTCTACGGGCGTTCGCTCATCCTTCTCGCAGCCCAGAAATGACTTCCTCCGGTGACGACCCTCGAGAGACCCCGCTCGGCGTTGTCTCTCGATGGCAACAGCTCGCTTCAATGGATCGACACTCCCCTGAATTTGTTCCCTTGCTTGCATCCCTCACCACCGAGGAAAATCGATCCTTGACAATGGGACTCTGTGGCGCCAATGCGAGAGATGCACTTAGTATCATGGACGAAGTAAGTTCGACGTCGTTTACGGTGGAGGCCACAACTCACGTTGCCCCCCTCCTCAGGTCATTGGGAGTGATGTAGTTCCGAGCAAGTATTGGCATCGCGCCCTCAATATTATGCGGAAGCTTGCCAATAACTCGGGACAAGTGCCCGCTCGTTACCAAGTCGATAGACGCTCCCTAACCGTGGAGGCGGTCGTGATTGCCAATGGAATTTCTGCGGAAGTTCGACAGGGAAGGTTAGGCGGGAGGACGGTAGCTATTAGGACTCTGAGAAACGACCGGAAAGTCGATAAGAACAAGTCTCAGAAGGTTTGTGTCCCGTTCGAGAAAATTATGTGGCACGTATTGACACAATCTAGCTCTTCTGCAAGGAATCGATCATGTGGATGAACTTTTCTCATCCCAACATCTTACAGCTCATTGGTGTCGATATCGACTCTCAAACGGGCCAGTGTTCGATGATCTCGGAAATGATGTCGAATGGAAACATCAGGGAGTACATCCGCCAGAATTCAGCGAATAGACACCACCTGGTACGATGCCTCTCTGTGCCGCACAATCGATATTCACTCTTTCTACCTAGTTAGAGGGGGTTGCTGCAGGTTTGTGTTACCTCCACGAACACGGGATTGCTCACGGAGACTTGAAAGGGGTATGTTCGTCAGCATTATTTATACTCTAAATCATCACAGGATTTCCAGAGCAACATCTTGATTACCAACGATACACCTCCCCGAGCTTGTCTGGCAGACTTTGGACTTGCGACACTCGCCCCGAGCACGGAAGGAGCGACGACTACGAATACGGCCGGAGGCACACTCCTTTATATGGCACCAGAGTTGCTGTTCCCATCAAAGTTCGGCAACCAGACGGCCCGACCGACGAAGCCTGCGGATGTCTACGCTTTAGGGATGGTGATATTCGAGGTACTCACCGGCTTGCAACCATTTCACGAAAGGAAGTGGCCACTTGTCGAAATATTTTACCACGTTATGAAAGGGGAGCGACCTGCCAAACCAAGTGACGCAGAACAAGTCGGGTTCGGGGGTGGGACCTGGGAATTGGTGGAAGAGTGTTGGAAAGAGGAACCGACGGAAAGGCCAACGGCCGAACGAGTGCTTACCCACCTCTCCACCATCGCCGCATCCTCGGCAGCCGTCGGTCCAACTTCGGAGATACCCCCTGAGAACCCACTGGAGTTGGATTCTTCTAGTAAGCTCCTGGGTTTCATGGCTCGCGACAGTTCTTACATCGGTGCGGAAGGTGAAATGCAGCAATTGGATTGCATAACGGCCGCGATCCGACACCATACGATCGCGGCGATCAGCACCGTAAGCCCAGCCAGGACGAATAACATTCTATCATCGCCCAGGGTCTCAAGCTACATTTCGCCGGTCTCAAGTAGGGGCAGCGGAGACGTTAACCGCAATGGTGGTGCTTGATGGCTCTTGTCCGTCACATTCGCAGCTAACCTCCGAAAATTCTAGTCACGTCGCTAGTGCCATTCAAGCCCAAGACCCCACCCTTGTTCACGAGCCCCACTAGAAAGTCACCCTTTCAACGCTCGATCCTCGCCATAAAACCTCAGCTTAAAACAAAAGTCTCTCCGAAGACACCGTCGAGGTTTGGCCGTTTAGGATGGCATGGTGTCCTGAACAAGCTCACGCCAAAGCGCGCTGTTGGTCCTCCTGGCCCTAAAACCCACAAGCCCCGATCGCGAACCGAATAACGAGCGTGCGAGTGCAGTACGGACAGACGAGGCAAAGGCCCCAGCGCGCCTAAGAGAAGGTGGACGCTTGTTGTTATCACCTGACCTGGATAGACGATATAAAATCGGATGGAAATGCAAGGATGGAATACTCGAAAAAGAGACAGACCCCAGCGCGTGAAAGGACAGGCGAGCAAGGCTGACGAGTGGGAGTACGAGCCGAAAACACATGAACGCAAATGTGTCGAAAATGACGTCAAGTGAAACGAAAGAAATGAAGCATAGCAAACGTATCGTGAATCCACGAGAGCTAAAATAGACCCCCACACGTAACACCATCGTCCTTCCCTTAACGCGCATACGTACTGATAAATCTTTCCTCTTGAACTTTCCGGCGCGAGGGTTCGTTGCTGCCATCGCATTTCTTCCTTTACTCGGAAATTGTCGTAATAGGCGGGTGACCAGGTCATCTAGCACTGGCTAGACATCTGGGCAGAATATGGTATCCAAGAAACCCACGGGTGGCTGCTTAGGTTATGCTTACACGTGTAGACCGACAAATGCCATCGATTTCATGCTATTTCGATCTGACACATATGGAGAGATGGCTTAATTGCCACCTCCTGGGGGTAAGAACGGGAGTTTGAGTGACATAGTACTATGATGCTCGTGAATTACAACACGGCGGGTTCGGCACGAACTAAAGGGGGGGACGAGAGACCAGTCCCTTCCGAGATTAACAAGAACATTGCCGGTCGGAATCGTGGTCTATTTGGTTATCCGTTCCACTGGAAAGGTCGCAGTTAGCTGGGGTGATATAAAAATCCATGGCAATATTTGTCAAACCTGCCAGAACTGTTAAGAAACGATTCGCTGTCCGCTGCCAGAGTCGATGGGGTGGAACTTGGGCCTACAACCCTCGAGGTCGCAGCGACGAGCTCGAAGTGCATCGAAGTATCCCTGGCCGTGGGACGTCCTTGGGGGATTTCGTTCCAGCATTTTTCTATAAATTCCCAAGTCCCTTCGCCGAAACCGCTCCCCACGGGGTCTTCTGGTGTATTCGGTCTCCTGCGAGAGCTGGAGGACGTCCGATGCTGTGCCAACCCACGCCGTCCAAATGCATAGGTACCAGTAACCACCTCGTAAACAACCATCCCAAAGGCAAAAATATCCGCTTCCTTCGTGTGTTTGCCGTTCCATAGCTCAGGAGCCATGTAGCCGAACGTACCTCCGCCATCCTTGTGCGTGGTTGGATCAAAAGACATCGATGGCACAAAGGCACTGAGTCCGAAATCTGAAATGCAAGCTTGTGGGGGTGTCTCGTTGTTGATAAGGATGTTGGGCTATGGTGAAATCATGGTGATTTAGCGGAGAAATACTGGGTGATGGGAGAAGCCGTCAAAATAGAGAAAAAAAGAGACTCACCCCCTTCATGTCTCCATGAACGATCCCGAGTCCGTGGAGGTGTTCAAGTCCCCTTGCAACGTCCTTCAGCTATGATATTGATCAGTGCTTTGGGCTGTTAGTGAGAATCAGAGGTCGTACCAGGCAAAGCCGGTTTGCTTCCTTGGTGCGGATATACTTCATGATATTCCCATTTGTCATCAACTCGGAAATCATAGAAAATTTCTTATCCTGTGGCTTGATGTCGACAGCAATAAGTTTGAGGATGTTAGGGTGGGATACGTTCATCCAAAGAACGGATTCCTTGCAGAACGCCTGGATCCAATATGTCATTAATGAGGGATCGGGAATCCCGCTGCACATCACACACCTTGTGGATATTGTCAATGTTAGTCTCTCTCGATGTGCGGAAGGTTTTTACGGCCACAACCCGGTCCCCCAATCTCCCCTCCCGGATATCCGCAACTCCTCCGTTTGCTATGATCTCTCCTTTGACCGTGTATCTAGGCCATCCACCAGTCAAATAACTTTTTGGAACTTGACGAGTCTTCCCAGCTAACTGTCTCAACATCTTGAGGGCGTGCAGCTTGGTTTCCTCTGACTCAATTCGATTTAGCACCTTGGGAACGCAAGGAAATCGGACAGTATATGTCAGCCATGGTCACGGAACTTGCGTCGTCCCAGCTGATTTGACTTACTTTGTCAATTGTGTTGATGACGGTAGCGGCATCCTTTCCCCCGAATTTCAAGGCAGCATTTCTATTCCCCTCAACATCAATGAGTTGTCCCAACTGTTGGTGATCAAGTGATTCGTCATTTTTGAGTCCCTGCCACTGTTTGAGGATTGTTCGCCGGTCTGGAGGAATAGGGCACTGGTCATGGTGGGGGTTCACTGTCATTAAAGGACCGGGATTCATCGTATCGCGCCGACTGGAAAACTGCGTCCTGGTCAAGTTCATCGTGCTGATTGGGCTCACAGTCCTGTCCATCGCGGTCGTGGCCGTTCGGTTGGTGAAGATGGTAGGGTTGGCCGAGGAAGCTGTCCTATTTCGGCTTGTGGTCGCTGTGGAATGATGTGGCCGTGTACTACCTCCTGCATTGAGGTGAGCATGGTGGTGGGCCGAAAACAGATGACTCTTACCGGCGGGATTGAGCTCCGGGGAGCTCTGAGTTGGGCCAACAACCGCCGCGGACAGAGCAACGCCTTCCAGATGTGTAAATACCTGCTTGACTGTCGGTCTTCCCGGTGGGTTTTCCCTCCAACATTCTTCTACCAATTCCCAAGTACCACCTCCGAATCCAATTTGCTCGGCATTATCCGGTTTGGTTGGTCGTTCTCCCCTCTCAACGAGATACATGACCTCAAGAGATACGGGCTTCCTTTCATGAAATGGCTGCAAGCCAGTGAGCACCTCGAATATTACCATTCCTAAAGCGTAGATATCCGCGGGCTTTGTCGGTCGGGCTGTCTGGTTGCCGAACTTCGATGGGAACAGCAGCTCTGGGGACATGTAAAGGAGTGTTCCGCCGGCCGTATTCGTAGTCGTCCCTCCTTCCGTGCTCGGGGCGAGTGTTGCAAGTCCAAAGTCGGCCAGACAAGCTCGAGGGAGCTCATCGTTGGTGATTAAGATATTACTCTGGAAATCCTGTGATGAGCCAGAACATCGTTGGTGCTGATAGACATACCCCTTTCAAGTCTCCGTGAACTATCCCGCGTTCGTGGAGATAACATAAACCTGCAGCAACTTCCTCCAACTGGGTAGAAAGAGTAAATATCGATTGCGCGGCTCGGGGAGCTATCGTACCAGGCGGTGCCTATTCACCGAATTCTGGCGGATGTACTCCGTGATATTCCCATTTGCCATCATTTCCGAGATCATCGAACATTGGCCTGTTTGAGAGTCGACATCGACACCAATGAGCTGCAAGATGTTACGGTGGGAAAAAATCATCCAGATGATAGACTCCTTGCAGAAAAGCTGGATTGCGATGATCATCCGTCAGCGTCTTTCACATACTAATTTGCCCAACGAGACACTGCGGACCTTCTGAGACTTGTTCTTATCGGCTTTCCGGTCGTTTCTCAGAGTCTTGATAGCTACCGCCTTGCCGTCTAGCCACCCTTTTCGAACCTCTGTGAATGCGCCGCTCGCAATCACGCCCGTTTCCGCGGTTAGGGAACCTCGATCGACTTGGTAACGATCGGGAATTTGTCCCGAGTTAGAGGCAAGCTTCCGCATCGTTTTGAGGGTATTTTGCTCATGCTCGCTTGAGATTTTACCGCTCTTGATGAGCTGAGGACGGGGAGCGACGTAAGTTGTGGCCTCTGTGGAAAGCGTCGAACGTACCTCGTCCATGGCATTGAGCACGGCCCTGGCATCAGCATCGCAGAGCGCTGTTGTTGGGGATCGATTGCTTTTAGCGGTAAGGGATGAGAGCAAGCGGAGGAAATCGGGGGATTGCCAATCCATTAAAGCGAGTCGTTGCCACTGGGAGACGACTGGATCCGTACTGGAGGTCCCTCGAAGATCATCAGAGGGAACAAGAGAGGTCATTTCTAGACTGTGATATGGTTGAGACACTACGAGCGAAGACTGGATTTGCAGTTGCGTCTCCCCGGAACGTTCGGCTTAGTGATGGGGGGGGGAGGGGGAGTGAAGCAGCCTCTAGGCTGAAAGAACATATAGGCATGCGAAGGGTCCCGCGGGGTCGACGTGTCGTAGTGTGTCACGGCATCTTGAATCACGTTGGGCGGCCCAAGTATCGAGAAAACGCAGTGGCCAGCACGCTTGTTAGGGTCACACACTAGAGTAAAATCCAGATCCGCAACGAGTCTGGATCCCACAAGCTGTTAGTTGAGTACAAAACCAGTTTGGAGATCGTCGATCATCGATCAAGCTCAAGAGTCACTAGAGTGGACAGGTGATATGTGTATCAGCAATGCCATCTCGCGCCCGCACCCAATTCCACCACCCACGTCAAGACGGCGTCGTGGTGTATGCCTTTGGATGGTTTCTAAGGCGTGAGAGATATACAATCTCTACTGAATATGGGCGCGAATCTTTCTTCATATGCCAAGATACGTACGAAAGAATTTTATCCTCTTCTGATACCCCGCGCTGATGTGGCCACACCTTTATAAGGCGCTCTTCTCTTCTGGTGGACTCCACGGCCTGCACTTGTCCTCAAGGCGTTGTTATTATGACCCGTTCCTACCACCTTTGTTGTTCACGCAGCGCTCCATGCTCTCTCGCATCCCGGCAGCACCATCCCATAAGAACACCTGTTCTTTCACTTCACGGTCTACAATCCTCTTGACTTTGAATCTAATGCCCGGCCTATCCCCCTTCGCTCAGCGGAAAAAAACAAATCGTGGTCTCCGACTTCTAAGCCCAAGGAACCCTTATTCTCCCTCTCCTACCAACCGTAATCGGCACCGTGTTTCTGCAAACCAACGAACCATCCTCTCGAGGTGGAAACGCCTTAACAATCTTGAATCGATCAATCATCAACAATTGGCACCACTCGTTAATGTTGAGGAGAATAGAAACTTCGCCTTGGTATTCAGGGAGAAGGACGCCATCGTTGTCATAAACGCGATCGACAAAGTAAGACCAATCGATACAACCCGAAATCCCGCAACCCTGGCTCATAACCAACGTCTGAAATTCCTTCCGAAGGCGCTGAAACAGGTCGAGGGCCCCGATAAAACCAGGTCGAATGCTCTCAAGCTGTTAAGAAGACTAGCGGGGAACACACGTCAAGTCCCAAAAAGCTATACGATCGGTAGGTGGACGAGGTACACGGTCAGGGAAGAGATTATAGCGGGCGGGGGATATGCGGATGTCCGAGAAGGGAGGCTGGGGCACAGGGTTATCGCCATTAAGACCCTCCGTGTATCGCAGGAGACTAACATTGACGATTTACACAAGGTGTGTGATGCAGTGGGTCCGACATAGAGAGTCCCTCGCTGACGTTGACCGATGATTGGTTGGCGTGACATGTCGGATCCAGGGGTTCTGCAAGGAATCTGTGCTCTGGATGAACGTGTCCCACCCTAACATCCTAAAACTTATTGCTGTCGACATCAAACCAAAGGCTAAGAAATTCTCCATGATTTCCGACTTGATGATAAACGGAGACATCATGAATTACATCCGCACCCAGAAAGCGAACCGGCTTTGTCTGGTGCGACTCCCTCTGATTCTCACAGCTATCCCAAAGTGCTGATCGTGATCGCAGCTGAAGGACGTCGCAAACGGCCTTGAACATCTCCATGGGCTCGGGATCATCCACGGAGACCTAAAGGGTGTGAGTTTTCGGCTTCTTCCTTCGCTAGTGCAGCAGCTTCACCCGCTAACTCTCCACAATAGGACAACATCCTTATCAACGATAAAACACCACCGCAGGCTTGCATATCAGATTTTGGACTCTGCACAATCGCACCGGGGATGACTTTTTGTCCGACCACGCACAACAACGGTGGGGGTACGTGGGGCTACATGGCCCCCGAGCTATTCTCGGAGGATGGCAAACGCACGAAGGAAGCGGATGTGTATGCCTTCGGGATGGTTGTTTATGAGGTGGTTATTGGGTCCCGTTCGTTTAGGCAACACAGGCGAGAGGAGCTTCCAATGCTCACCATCTCCGGGTCAAGACCAAGGAGACCGGAAGACCCCGTCGCAGATTGTTTTGGCCAAGGGACATGGGAATTTATTGAACGGTGCTGGGAGCAAAATCCTCAAGGACGCCCCACGGCCAGGGAGGCGTCGGAACACTTCGAGCGCGTTGCGGCGACTTCGAAAGTAGTTGGCCCAGGCCCCTTCCCGCCGGCTCGGAGGGCGGACAGTGAATCATCCCCAGGGCTGGATAATGGCTCGAGAAGTTTTTGTGAGTGTCGTCAATGTTATGGGTTCGACATTGTATCCTCTCTGACTGTAGCCTGCTCAGACAATCTATTCGCCCAACAGCCTCTCAGCCGTTCGAGCAGACTTCAGCAAACAGGTTTTGCTGCGCGTACATTTATTAATCCTGGGATCGTTCGACCTCCCGTCCCCATCCCTCCCACTGTTGAAAACAAACGGAACTTATTGGATCGCGTGCGTCGTAGGATCATGGCCCTCAATCTTCTTTCCTAGTTGAGTCATCCGAAGAAGGGGATTTTCCTCCGACACTTATGTCGCACTCTTCACTATGTAAGTATGTACGCCTATGAAAGATACACGGTGTGCAACTTTTCGTTCCAGGCGCCGACCCAGAAACCATGACCGCGACCATAATCGCACCGGGCTTTCATCAGCAAACCGTGGAAACCCTGTTATAGCCTTGCGGCGCTGGTGATAGAGGCGCTCCCTGGATAAGGGGTCGTGGTGCATTGTAACCCGTCGTCGTTTCCTCCGGAGGTGTTGTAACGAATTATAACGCGTTACAAGCTTGCTAGGTGGCGATCGTATTCCTGTAAAGCCTCCGTCAAGGTATTATAATTCAGTGTAGCATCTCGTATCACACATACAGGACAATGACAATGCCGTACAATGCCTCACATTACCCTAGATGGCAATGGTAACTAGGATACACAGAACATCTGAATTATCTACGAATACAAGCGGACGCCAGCCCTGTGTAATACGATCTTAGGCTCTGCGCGGTTCGAGTCCAAGCTCCACTACTCCCTCACAGGGAGCGCGCAAGCTCTAAGCTTCGAACGGACAAGTCGAAGCCACATCCGAAAACTTTGCGATGACCTCGTGTTTATTTTTGAGTACATAGTTCTCCCAATGTATCCACAACTCCGCAATCTTTATGGACAGAAGGAACCAAAGGGTATTTACATTGCACTGAGGGTTCTGTAATTCTGGAGAGGCGGCACCATCCCCCTGATCTGGAGATCCCAGGATAGTCGTTGTCGGTGACCGAAGCGACAACCATCGGGTTCCGACCGTCGTGGAACGGACGGCCATTCGTTGAGACGTATCACAGCGTTCGCAAAGATACCTCTGATGGACAACAGGTGGCGGACGAAAGCGGTGGTTTCCTCGGAAATGAGCCACATCGGACCCGTCCGTCCAATAATGACGTCGCACGGATGGACCAGTTGATAAATCGGTTGTGGCGTAGGCACGCTGACCGAGTCATAATGGACGTTTTTGCGCGGGGGATAGGAGACCTTGAACCGTGTCTTCTGATAATCAGGGTTGACGTCCACAAAGATCTTGAAAAAGATTTGTGTTCCGCCATGGAGACGGAGGACGGACCAAGTGGAGGGCGGACTCTTTTTGGATGTTGTAGTCGTTCAGAATGCGCCCATCCTCCAACTACTTTCAGCGAAGACAAGTCGTTGCTGATCGGGGGGGATGCCTTCCTTATCCTGGATCTTGGCCCTCACAACATCGATGGTATCTGAAGACTCCACCTCCAACGTAGTCTTCTTACCCGTGGCGGCCTTAACAGGGATTTGCATGCCACCTCGGAGGCGAAGGACCAAGCGACGAGTGGCCGCCTTCTGGATATTGTAGTCCGAGAGGACGCGCCCACCCTTGAGTTGCTTTTCGGAAAATCAAACGTTGCTGGTCGAGGGGAATTCCTTCCTTGTCCTGAATCTTCACCTTTGCATTGTCGATGGTATCCAAGAACTTGACCTCAATGGTGATGGTCTTGCCAGTGAGGGTCCTGACAAAGGCCTGCATACCACCACGCAGACGGAGGACTGAGAGGAGCGTTAGGTGGGCTTCAACAAACAAAAATGGAGGCTGACTCACCGAGATGAAGGGTGGACTCCTTCTGAACGCTGTAGTCGGAGAGGGGTACGGTCTGCTTCGTGCTGCTTCCCAGCAAAGATCAGGTGCTGCTGGTCAAGGGGAACACCTCCTTGTCCTGAATCTTGGCCTTGACGTTGTCGATGGTATTGGAGGACTCAACCTCAAGGGTAATGGTTCTACCCGTTCGGGTCTTGACGAAGATCTGGATTCCACCGCAGGGACAAAAGACCAGGTGGAGGGTTGACTCTTGAATGTTACTGCCGACATGTCAGACACATTTGCGATGCTGATGAGAATATAAGTCATCAATGTACCAGCCATTCGAGGTGGGCCTGTCTTCGAGCCGCTTGCCAGCGAAGATGAGACGTTGCTGGCCAGGGAGAAAGACTAGTGAATACGACGATGGTGGGAAGGGCTGCAGGCGCAGGTCTGCGTTTGAAGAGGAGAAAGGAGGGATAACGGGTGAAGATGAGGGAAGTTTGGTTTCGATCATCGATGCTCAACGTGAAGAGGGATTGGAGGCAACATGCCGATTGCCCTCAGATCTTATTTCCCACCGGACCGTCAACGTACTAATATACATTCCCAGTTTCCTCATCTAAGACATCATCTGCCGCATCCTCGACTCCTTCGTCCTCTTCGTCCTCTCCATCATCTTCGTCCCCTTCACCCTCATTGTTGTCTCTATCATCTTCCTCACTTTCATAATCTTCCTCGCCTTTGTACCCTTCATCGCTGCTGTTGTGCTCGGTAGAGTTCCTATTTGCAATAAATTCATCTGGTTCGACTTCGATGGTGTCGTTGTTGTGCGCAGCTGCGTCTTCGTTGTCGCTGTCTGCGGGGGGGAACTGTTTAAGGTGACCAACCCCTCCACCAAGGTACCTCACAAACATGTCGCGATCGACAAAACTTTGAGAGATAAGAAGCGAGAATTCAGACTAATGGGGCAACTCACACATTCACATAGAAGTTCGTCCAGTCGTCTGTCTCATTGGGACACCGGGCAATAGTAGGTCCATCATACGGCATGAGATCAGAAGTCCGCCCCGAATGGAAGTCTGGGATGAGGTGGGAGCCCCGAATGATAAGATCAGGGTCTAAAAACCCGAACGCGTCCTCATCTGTAGCTTCGACAAACCCAACCTTTGGGAGACGTGCTGTCTTGAAGCCAGAACGGTGTCCTGGCTCGATCCCAAGCCATCGGACCCATAGGAATTCCATGCGTTGAGCCGAATGTTTCGGAGCCGCCGGGTGAGTAGTTGAAACGTGGGCATGGTAAATCCCCAGAACCTGTGCATACCAATACGGGTGAGCACTCGCGCCAACCTCCGGAGACCGTAGCATAACGTAGGGGTGAGTGGTGGTGTTGATCGTGTCACAATCACGCCGGACGTCGTGTGTGGTATAGTTCACAGAGAGCTGCTGAACCGAGAACATCGTGTTATTGACCAGTCGGACAGAGTTCCGTTCTTCGTCTGTGAAGAGACAAGGGTCATCACTGTCAAGACCCTTGCCAAGAAGCCGGCTGAGGAGATGGACGCGAAGCTTATAGATAAAATTCTGGAACATAGGTGAGAACGTTGGTGCATAAACAGGTGGACGGGGGTCACCTTTGCCGCAGGATCTTGTGTGCTGCCGCTCGAAAACGAGGCCAGTTGAACCGGGTCATTTCGAGAGTTCGACATCGTGTGGTGGAGCTCGGGCAAACCATCCATTTTATCATGCCCGCCCATGGTGCCTCCCTGGGAAGGATCACACGATTCTGATGCACCGAAGTGATGCGCCCGACGGTAACGACGTGAGATCTGTTCGGGGGCGTCTTTTTTATTCGTCAGCCCATAAAGTCGCTTGACAAGGCGATGCGCAAGCTCTCCCTGGATGGAATCAGGCTTCGATGCAGCAAACAATATAACAAATTGTGGAACTCACCACTTGTGTTGAGTATGAGTCTGTGGTCCCGAACTGACGGATAGTCGCGACGTAATCTCCAAGTGCATGGAACTTGTACGTGTTCAAGTTCAGCGTCTTCTTTGAAGAGCCTCCCCCTCCTTTTCATGTGCCTGTTTCACGGGGGAGCTCAACAGTTTCAAATGTTTCCGAAGTTTTATCACGGAACTGTCGCATGAGGCGGCCGAAGTCCTTGGTAACCGCTTCCAGTAGATCCAGCGTTGATTCAGTGTGCATCCTGAGCTTCGCAAGCGCGTGCCACTCCGCAGCCTTGTATAACAACCGTAGTAGCATCCGGTTGAACGGTTCAGGGAGGAGGCCTTCGAATATAGGGATAGAGCACTGGCCAACAGAATGTCGTTTCAATAACCTCGTGAATATGAGAAATGGAGGGGAGATGGAGCTTGCCTGTAGAATGTCCTCAAAATCACGGGCGGCAAGTTTTTTCATGTCTGACACGTTGTTATGAAAACGCCGTATCGTAAAGCGGCCAAAAGTCGGAACCTGGCGGAATCTGTTCGGATGATGTGAGCACACATATTGCCGGGTTCATATCATATGTACCTTGTGTTTAAAATATCCACTAATATACCTGGCCTTTCCGACGCCGCATGGAGAATCCTGATCAAGTGAATGAAAAGTGCCTTCCAGACCCCAAGCTCAAATTCGTGTAGAAGATCAACTACCATCATCTGGGAAACATTAAATTCCTTCCCCAACTGTCCAAGTTGTTCACAAAAGGAGTTCTGGAGTATAGTTGATTGAGCCATGTGGATTTATGCTGGAACAGGAGTTCACTCACAAGTGTTGGTACAGAAGATGTCGACTTCAGCAAACCGTCAACACGAGCACCTGCAACAGCATGGCCCAACTGATAGATGAAACTTCGTGCCGCTTGTATCTTTGTATGAAGGTACTGGCGAACACTGTTTGTTCTGAAGTTGAGGTCGTGGACCCATCCCGTTCGATCAAGATGTGTCTTTGGCATCAGACAGCGAGGACACGGGCAGAGCCCATTGTCACGAATTGTTGCCAGTAGAACCCTGGGAACCGTTGATAGTGATCGGTGTAGGAAGAAATAGTTGACTCACTTTTCGGGATAGTCGGCGGAATAAGTGAATATTCGTGGGTAAATTCGGCGTTTGATCCCGTCGTGGCATGTGATAACAACTCCATATTTCATGGCATGGATGAAATCGGCGTCAAGAATGTACTTCCAGACAGCGTGTATGAGTTCACGCCGACAGTGGGCCATGAGCTGACTTCGCTGAGTATCCCATTTGGGGTGCCAGCTAGAAATCCAGCTCTCGAACGAATCAGGGAGCTGCAAAATATGTGGGTGAGAATGTGTGCCACAGGTATTCAGAGTACATACCGATGGGATATAGGCAAGGTGATGACAAGCTCCAGAAGACGGGCGTGACCGAATATACTTAGATAGATTTCCAAAAAACAAGTATATTGGCCAGAGCTTTGCAACCCCGAAATTCGTAAGGTGAGTCGAGTCAGACCAGAACATTAGGGCAGCAACGACCTTCTCAAGTCTGCATCCTGGGTCATCGAGTGGGGGTGGCGAACGATTTTGGACTCATTTGTGTTCGTTAATAAATTTGTCCGAGTTATAGAGCTCGCCATATATCCGTTGCTCTTCGTTTGTGATCGGTGATCGGTGCATGAGGGCGAACGGCGTGAAGTGGAATTGTCGTGATAAGGGACTCTGGAATGCAGCCTTGACGACATTTATGAGCTTCCGGTAATGGAGTCCAGGGACTGAGTATGTGCGGGAAGTTGACAAATTGCCTGGTTGACCGGTGGGGACTTCAATTGTAATCGAGGCCGCTTGAAAACCATCGTCGAGCAGTGCAGCTTTGTCGGCTTCATCCAGGCGGCCATTTTCACGGCGGGCATTGAAGTTGCGGAGGTCCTCAGCACAAAAATCGGGAGCTTTGAGAACGTCGTCAACAAAGCGATTGACTTCACCCTCTGACTTGGAACTGCTTCCGGTGTTCAACCATCGCATCGTTCTCCAAATCGACATATTTGCAAATGGCCAGGGGGGGTCATGCTCCACCTTTTCTGCATGTGAGGGAGTTAAGGGAGGAAGTGCCTGAGTGGTGAGGTTCGAGAGATCACTAGGGTCAACAAATGCGTCAGGATCGTGAGAAGGATGGAAGAGGTATTGGCGAAACAGTCCGAAGCTGTTCAGTGCTGTCCTCAGTGGGTCCGTAACCAGTAGATAGACGGCTGGAAGCCGGAGTAATGCTGGAACGGCTCGAGGAGGTTCAGGAAGGATGTCCTGGAACCGTGCTGGGACTCGTTGAGTCCGTTGCAGTCGCGCCGTTGGCTCTGTGAGTGAGACCGCCATGTCTGTCATGTTGGTTGGCGGTTCGTCCAATGGAGGCTCCTCGTGGTATGCTCCAGGCATAAGCACATCTGTGTCACTAAAGGTTGGATCCACTGCAGTTGGAGTTTGCATTGCACTCGGCCCCTCTTGCAAATAGTTAAGACAGTTTTGTTACGAGAACAACTAAACGTATCATACCGAATTTTTCTTTTGCTTCTTGGGCGGCCGTGCTGCTGCGGCCTCTGCTCGCCGCCTCTGCATCTTCTCTTCATGTGCGCGCCAATGCACGCATGTCTTTTGGTGCCGGTTGAAGGGGCCGGGCTTGTTCCACCCCTCCCGGCATGGCCGTATGCAAGCATACCGTGGGCCCATGTCATAGGATGCTTGGAGGATGTATCGGAGTGGTGGTACAAGTGTGAGATGCCCTCGCAAAGGTCATTGCAAATACTTCGTTAACTCGGCAATCTCTCAGGTGGAGTAAACGTACCAACCGTCAACCTAGGCAGTGCGGTGAGACAGTTGGTAGCCAGCGGGACTTTTTCATGCACTAGCAACGTTGTTGGGCGAACCGATGGTCAGGGAAACGTCTTTAAAACTCAGCGAACATGGACTCGGGTGTAATTCAACCTGATAAATACCCACCGAAAACATGAGCTGAGAGGCAAATCCCACTTTTCTCCCCATGCCTCCCAATCGTAGTCACACTCCTGGACAAGGCGAGAATGACTCGGAGAGCACTCCCCCTCCAGAGCAAGATCACCCCGCTATAGAGTAAGTCCTCAATTCCAAGCGTCAGTAGCTATTCTCACTCCCCCAGTATTGTGGAGGTTAAGTTAGCAAGACGCAGTGGGCGTGGCATCCGCCGCCTTGTCACTTTGTGCGGGACACCAACCCAACTTGTCGCGGAGTATGACAGGCGCCTCTTGGAGTCAGAGCCCGACGGCGATGGCGGAAACGACGGCAATAGCGGTGATGACGACGGCGATGTTGACGGTGATGAGCATCTTACTGCTGAGAACAAAGAAGAGATAAAGAGGTCAGTTTTTTCAACGCACATCACTCCAATGTATAGCTCGCTTCTCACGGTTCGATTTTAATGTCCTAGACGTCGAAACCGAGAATACCAGTCGTACCTCGAGTTAATCAAGCTGATTCCTTCACTGAAGGAGAGGATTGCAGACCCACGCGAAGAGTTGAGGATCATATACTATGCACAGGTAAGTCATTTGCTCAATCACCATGGCCTTTCTTACCTTCCTCCCCTAGCTGGTGGATGGAGCGAACAACGCCCGCAGTGATGACCTTTCTAGGGTCAAATCGGGTGTCGCTAGCCTATTGAACAACAGAACAAATGGAGCCCCAAATCCTCCCCTCGACCTAGACACGAGAGATGGCCGAGGACTTCAAAACGACGTCACTGGCAGGCTCCTCTGTCCAGTTATATATGACTGGGATGATCCCATGTAAGTATCTTTCATTACTCCGACATTTATTGAACAAACTTACAATTGTTCTCCGAGGTTAGCACTCGAGCTAAACTACGTGACGGTCTCGACGAACATGATGCTTTTGATGATTACTGGATCCGCTGTTTGTACGAAGGCGAGAAAGGTGATCCGGAAGATGTCGAGAGAGGATTCCTGAGGGGCAATCTTTTGATCAAGGTGCGACACCTCCACCACCCCCCTCTCTGCGAGGCGCTGACCTGTTGCCGGACAGACTTTCCAGATGATCTTCACGTCACCATCATCTGCACGGGGGAACCTCGATGCAGAAGAGACCTCTGAGGCTCAGGGTAGGCGAAGAAAGGCACCTTCAAAACGTCCGTCTGTCGCAGCACAGCTGAGGATGAATGGCCAGGTGACAGCACATGCGATCGCATACGCAGCTGTCCAGGTATGTCTCTCCATTTATCATCCTTCCTGCCGGCTCACTCTCACTGGGGGCAAGGTGTCACTTACCCAGCAGATACATTGTGATTACATTGTGATTTTTTAAACAATATGTTCAGCCTGTGGCCAGGAGGTACATGCTGAGTTCTTTTACAAAGTACCCATCAATGTGATCACAATGTGGCCAGTGGGTCCATCTTGATCACTTTCCCAAAGTACCCATCAATTCGATCACAATGTGCCCTGTGGGTCCATGCAGGATACATTGTAAAAGTATTCATCAAAGTGGCCACTGGGCACTTTGTGAAAGAAAAACCTGGGTTCTTTCACAATTTTGCTTACAATGTGTCCAGCATCCACCTGAGCCACTCATTGAAAGTTCTTTCATAAAGTATCCAGCAATGTGTCCACAAAGTATTCAACCAGATACTCAATGGTTTCTTTGAGAGTTTGTTGTGAAATCCAACCACATTGAGAGTTCATTGTGAAAACATTAAGAAGAACCTCCTGGGGACATTGTGGTCACATTGCTGGTTACTTTTTGAAAGAACTCTCAATGAGTGGCTCAGGCACCCAGTAGGATAAATTGTAAATAATATTGTGAAAGAAAACCCTGGTTTCTTTCACAAAGTGCCCAGTGGCCACTTTGATGAATACTTTTACAATGTATCCTGCATGGACCCACAGGGCACATTGTGATCGAATTGATGGGTACTTTGTAAAAGTGATCAAGATGGACCCACTGGCCACATTGTGATCACATTGATGGGTACTTTGTAAAAGAACTCAGCATGTACCTCCTGGCCACAGGCTGGACACATTGTCTAAAAAATCACAATGTAATCACAATGTAATTGCTGGGTAAGTGACCCCTTGCCCCCAGTGTCTCCTGCCCAAGCTTCACTTTTCACTCAACGACGCCACACACTGGATGAGCGACTACAACAGTTTCAATTACGAAGAATTCTATGAATTTATTATTGACTTCTTTGAGGAAGACCAAACGCCGGAGGGAAAGGCGGCAGCAGATGAACTTTTCAATTGGTGGAACCAGTACGTCTCTGGCTTCAGTCCTGTACTTATATGACTGACACTGCTGTAGACGTGTGTTTCCACGGTCTGCGGCCACTCGAGGCGCCTCGTCCAGATCAGCGAGGCGGTCGTCACTCGCACACCTGCGACGACAGCGCAGAGCACGCCCCCGAAGTTCTTAGCTACAGACACGAACGTAGAGTAGCATTGATTCGTGTGTTTGCTTAGTCAATCCTAATACCATCATCGTTTCGAAAATCCCATTGTGTGATTTGCGAACCAAGCGAAGCTGCTGCGCGCATCCTATCCGATGCTAGCATTGCCGTCACGCCCCCCTGAAGCATGGAATTCAATATAATGTTACCGGACTTTATTGGGGTCACTACCCAATGTAATCACAGCGAGCATCCCACAAGGCCGTTTAAAAAACACCGGGTTCACAAAGGTCATAGATTAGTGTACTTTGTTGCGACTCCTACAGACAGGGCTACTATCTTATACAACCGGAGCAGGAGATCTACAACGCGGCTTAAAATCCCGCCGAGTTTTTGAAAGTGGTAGGGTGGTATATTTCGTTACAGTACTTACAAACTAAGGAACGGATTGTAATCTCTGATGGCATCCAATAACCTTGCAGTACCCCGTGAAGTACTATAAGTATCGCGAAAGTGGTAGGCCGATTTATTGTGGTATAATGCGTTATAATTCTCGCCTAAGGAGTCGGAAGGCTGATGACCGGTTACAATTCTTTTACTTTCCATGATTTGCTGATGTTCAGGCTCAAATTACAGACACTTCCGCAACCATGATCCCAGAGGATTACATTATTCGGTTATCGTTATCACTTCCGTTGGTTGTCGAAGGTGCTTCGGAAATCGTTGACTCACGCAACGCGGATGCTTGACCAGTGTTAATGGGTGATGGGCGATGTCTGAGCTATATGCTTACCCAACCGTCTAGTCTCCAGCTAGGCGTTCTGCATGAGATCCGAAATCCAGATGTTCAATGGTCGAATCGGAAATTTTTCAACTCTGACTGGCCATCCCCACTGAGTGAACGAGGGCTGTAGAGAGTTGTTCCCAAACGTCTTGTATCAAGGCTACCACTGTTGGTAGACAGATTCTGCACGTCAATTCCGAAAACCAGGTGTCAACTCAGGCGCAGGGCACGTGATTTATTCCAGAGTGGACGAAGCAACATGACTCGCGGCGAACTGGTCAACGTGATAAATACGATAGTGCAAACCACAGAGTGATGGAGGGGAGGATGATGGGCATTTGAGAGACGTGATGTACGCGAACTACTGGGTGGGTTCACCCTACTGAACTGAGGGGGGCGAGAGACCGGACGCTACCAAAGCCAACAATAAAATCGAGTGCGTGTGTCATCATCCGTTGGGGGGTGCGATCCATTAGAAAGGCCATGGTCAGTCGCGATGATACCAAATTCACGATAATATTCGTCAAACCTTCCAAACCTGCCTGAAGTGCTTCGACGCCTCCGTGGCTGTTGGGCGTCGCTGTGGGTTTCCAAGTCCCCGAAACCGCTCGTCACAGGGTATTCCCGTTTATTATGCGGTCCAGGCACCCAAACCCCAATACCACTCCAAAGGCATAGATATCCGGTTCTTTCGTGTGTGTGTCACCACCGTCGGGCCATAGCTCAGGGGCCATGTAATTTTTTGACCCCCACCGTCCTTGTGTGTGGTTGGATCAAAGGAAACCGGCGACATATGGAGGCTGAGTCTGGAGACTGAATGCAAGCTCGTGGAGGCTCCTGATTGTTGATAAGGATGTTGACCTATGATGGGATTGTGCCAGGAAGTCAGTTAGGAAAGCCGCTGAACTTGCCACAAAGCCTTCGGAGTCCGAGAGGGCAGAGATGGCAGTTAGAAGGTCGGGTCCTCGGTTCAGAGGCGCGAGCCTCTAGGGAATCTGCGGGAAGCGAATGAACAGCAAGAGGGAAAGTCGGGATACGAACGGGAGAACGAGGCAGAGGACAACGGGAAAGCCAGAGAACAAAACTACCGATAACAAACAAAGGGAAACGTCGGGATACGTCGGGACAACAGAGTCAGAAATCGGGACACCAGCGGGACACGAGAGACCAGAGGGACAACGAGAACGAGGGCGAGACGACGAGGGAACCGAAGGGAGGACCGTAGCAACGCTGCTAGGCCTCAGAAGAGAGAGAGAGAGAGAGGAAGAGAGAGAGAGGGAACACTGCTGAGTTATTCTGGGTCTATCGAGTACAGGAGTCTTTATATACACTACTGGGGACTCTGAGAACGAAGGAACCAAGGGGAACGAACCAAAATGATGTCAAAAGACCTTATGACGAGTCTATGACATGGGGAAGGCGGGGGATCGAAGGGAATGATGAAGGAAAGGAATGTGGTTGAGAAACGAACCAGAGGGAGGTCTGGAGTCGCAAGCAGGGCGATCGATCGAGACGTGATCGGGACGCAGAGAATGGAGATAGGGAGATGAGAACTAAAGATATAAAACGTACTGAAAAGTCGGGACGCGATCGGGACTGATCGGGACGTGATCGGGAGGGAGTGTGAAGGAAACAAAGTCCTAGGGATACTAAATGCTAAGAAACGCAGGTCGCAGGTCGCAGGTCGAGGGGGCGCAGGTCGCAGGTCTAAGTCACAGGTCGCAGGTCTAAAGGGGAAAACGTCGGGACGTCGCGATGTCGCGAAGGGGGATAAGGAGAGAGGGAAGTGTAGCGAAGCAAAGGGACAGGCGAGTCCTTGTCGGGACAGTCGAGAATGCTGAGGGAAGTCATCTAGACCTCGCGCAGCGGTTGTCGATAGTCGAGAGAAGGTCGCGATTCCGGATAGTGTCCGAAATACGGTCACGACACCGCCGCGCTAGCAAAGGAAGCCATTGAGTCTGGCACCCCCTTTAGGTCTCCGTGAATGATGTCAAGTTCTTGTGGAAGCATTCAGGCCCACCTGCGACGTCCCTAAACTGTGTCCATAATTGGTGCTTTGTACCAGCTGTGAGAATCAGGGGTCGTACCAGGTGGCCTGGAACTTTTTCCCCTTCTCTGGGGTCCGAGTGTGGGTTGACCAGACCTTCGGGACTGGTCGTTTCGCAGGGCGCTCCTGTCCCGGGGAGTGGTTGCACCAATTTTTTTTTTTTTTTCGGTGTCGGTTTATTGTGCGGAGGTAGTGCTACCTATGTTACACATTACTAACTGCGAAGTCTGGGTGAGGTGGTATGGTCGATGGGTGATAAGGTTTGAATCCGTGGTGCGAGCTGGCCCTCATCACTTCCCTCCTTTCGCCCGTAACCTGTCCTTCCTGCCTTTCCTTCCTTCTCGTACGTTGGTCGGTCCGCTTTCGTATCGTTTCGAACATGACAGCATTTTGATGAGGGGAAATTCCCGAGTGATGAGAGGTGAGCTAAGATAGTTAGCAGTGGGCGGTTTTTGGTGGTCTGGCGGTTGGCGGGCCGTACCGTCCTACTAGGTACCTATTTCTTCCGATATTCCCAAGGGTGCCTAAGGGTCGATGGGAGTATCCTCGGTGAATGGGTTATGTCACTGTGGTTTCCGAGCGCGTGCGTGTTTTCTCTTTGACTTCTTTCTCCTTCAAGACGAAATTGTCTTTCGGGCGAACTTCCCCGAAAGTTGCCCTAAGACGGCCGGTGTCGCTGACGTAACGTAGTAGGTGTGGGATCCCTTTTCGACTGCTCATGAGGTGGTTGGACGTAAATTCTCCTCTGCCGACACTAGCCATGAGGCGCCCCCGAGCCCTGGTGTAGTGAGGACAGAAGAAGAGGAAGTGTGTGATGGTCTCGTTTGTTCCTTGTCCGCAGTGAGGGCAGTGTGTGTTCTCTGCTCGTTTTATCCTAAATAGGATGTGGTTGAGAGGGATGTGTCCTGTCCTGAGTTGTGTCAGCAGGCTGGCTTGATTTCGTTGAAGTTGGTCTACGATGTGGAGAAAGTCGTCGGATGGAAGTGATTTGTCGATAGACGCGGTGCGGTCGTGACGTGGTGAGTTCGCCCATTCACTGAGCCATCTAACCTTGAGGTCCTTCTTGAGTCGTTGACGTGTCACTGAGATGCTGATCGGAAGTGGTCCCTTTCGTAGGAAGGTAGGAAGTTCTTGCGCGCTGCTTGATTTGCCCTGTGCTGCTAGTTTTGCCTGTTCGTCCGCTGAACTAACTGAACACTCCGGGTAGTCGGATACCCTAAAAAGAGTGTACAAGCAGTTGAGGTGGGTACCGGTTGAGTGTTGAGTTCTGTACGACCACCGGAACAGAAGATCTGTTCAGAGATGCCCGAAGATGTCTGGAGAATCGCCGGGGAAGACCGCGACGACTAGAGTAAAGCGCGAGATTCGAGACAAAGCAGAGGGGGATAGGAACCGAGGTTGCTGAGAGTTGCGATAGAGAATCACCGCGAAGTCGTAAAGTAGCTGAGGCAGGCTTTTGGTAGGAGCAAGAGAGAAGACACAGAGAAGCCGAGAACTTGACTTGAGAACTGGAGAGCGAACCGGAGAACTGGAGAACTCGGACTGAAACTGAACTGGGGGATCTGAGTCGATGGATTCCAGGCTATCTAAGACACAGTATATAAAGGAAACCGAAGAATCTCCTAAATAAGCAGTGTCGAGATAGTCCGTGAGAGAGAAGGGGAACGGAAAAGCGAAACTAAGAGGAACTTGGTAAGAGGGGTAACTACTAGGGGGGGGAAATGACGACGAAGGCTGAGTAACTACAGGGACGATGACGAAGGGGTGACGACGGCACGAGAGGAAGCCGCGTCATACAGGAGAAAATGCAGGGGAACAGAAATCGAGAGCGGAAGATAGCAATGGAGGCAAATGCCCGGAGAACGGGACGGTGCGGGGAATGGAACTGATCGATCGACCGGGAAGTTCCGATCGATAAGGATTCGCGGGGACGAGAGCACAGAACGATGGGATAACCGGAGATCGATGGCGGGAGGAATTGATAACGATAGATGGCGATGGCGAAGGGCTAGAACGAGAGTCGAAACGAGGATGAAAGGCGAGGGGAACGAGGCGTCGGGGATATCAGAGTTCCGGAAAGTCGAGTAGCGGGTGGCAGATGGCAGAACGCGAGGATTCGAAACAGGGTTCCCGAGAGGGGACGCGAAGCGGGGAAGAACGTTCGAGAAACAATAGAGGCGGTCCGGTGATCAGGGTGAAGGCTGCCTCGAGGCAGTCGCGAGGCCAAGAAGAGTCCGGAACTCAATGGAGTCGAACGACCAATAGGAAGGAATCGGAGATTGAGAGTTTCGACGTCGCGACACCGCCAGCTCGTTCCCTTCAATTTCTTCATGCCCTGGTGTCCATACGAACTCGACGTAGCACCATCTCTTCAGCTTCCACTCCTCCCATCCCCTGCTTCCATCCGCCAGCTTCGTCCTCCCCTTACCCTTCCTGTACCCTTTGAGCGTTATTCCTCTCCTTCTCGCTTGTACCACTTGGAAGTCCTGCAGAGCGTCGTGTATTCTGTCCATGATGTGGTGCCCTGGTCTCGACTTCTGGTTCTGTAGTCCCAGTAGGACCGCCTGGTTGTCCATCCCTATTGTAACTCTGTTGATACGCTGCTTCAGCTCTGTCAACATGTGCAGTGCTAGTGTCACCGCGACCGCCAACGCTTCGTAGACCGTGTGCTCCTCGTGTGTTCCTAGGTGGTACTTGAGTGTTTTGGTACGTGTGCCGTTTCGTATCAGTACTGCCGCCGCTCCGATCTTGTTTTCATAACCCGAGCCGTCGGTGTAGATCGCTGTCCCTGTGATGTCGTGAGCCGCTTGTATCACCTTTTGTCGGTCGTCCTCTATGTAGACGTTCGCCAACATTGAGTAGTTCCGTCGTCTTCTGGTGGTAAGGATGGTCTCGTACTTTTGCGGTTTGACCGCGGTGGTGAGGAAGAGGAGGTGTAGGGGACTGCGGTGTCGTTTGGGATTGCTCTTGACGGCTCGTTGGGTGGGTTTATGAAGCGGGTGGCATGCGGGCAGTGTGACTAGACGTGTTGCAACTCGCGTCAGTGATTTGAGGAAAAGGAGGTGGGGAAAGGGGAGATGTGCGTGAACACTGAGGATGTCACCGGCGGTAGTTCGCATTGCTCCTAGGATCGTGATAGCTGCTCTTCGTTGCTCCGTGGCAAGTTTTTGTGTGAACTTGACTGATCCCGTCCTTCTTTTCGCATCTGGGGTCGGAAGGTGGGGGGTGGTGTACCATACCTCTGCCGCGTATGTCATCTTGGGGATCGCAATTGCGGTGTAGAGCTGCCTCATGCCCTTGGCTGAGATGCCTGTCGATGTGCACACTAGTCTGCGTACTAGGTTGATCCACGCGGACGCCAATCTGCCTGCGCGTTCGGTCTGTGCGTTCCATTTGAGTTTGGGGTCAAATAGAACTCCTAGAAAGCAGTAGGTTAGCGATGGATTGATAGTGGTCGTGATGTTAGTGTGTGGGTCAGTGATCATCAGGGCAGTGGGTTGGTGTGGTCTAGTGGTGAAGTCCATGAGGGCGAGCTTGGAGAGTCTGAATTTCGAGTTGTGGGTCATGGACCATTCGAACGCGCCTCCCGTGCGGGTCATCATCTCCCTGAGTTTGTCGTGAGTCTTGGTGAGGTTGTGTCCTATGGCGAGGAGTGCCACGTCGTCGACGTATCCGAATTGTTGTTCATCGGTGGCTGTTGGTGGGCTGATCTCAAGGAGTCCGGTGTTGTAGAAGGCGTAGAAGATCATCGAGAGTGGGCATCCCTGGTTGTTGCCGTTGTCGATCGCTATGAAGTCGAAGAAAAAGTCGTCGAACGAGAGTTTCGTTTTTCGGCCGGTCAGCATTCGTTCAGTCAGTAAGACGTAGCGTTCTGGGACCGCTCGTTTTCTCATGTTGTGAATGAGGACTTCCTTGACGACGTTCAGGAATGCACCCTGTACGTCCAGGAAGAGGATCGAGGCTACCTTTTTGTGTCTCCATGCCTCCTTGATTCTGTGGGTTAGTAAGAGCATCGAGTCGGACGTGGTTTTGCCCGGTCTGCCGCCAAATTGGTTGGCGGGGAGGGCCTGCCTTGATTCGCAGAAGTGGCTGAGGTCATCAGCAACAATAGATGAGAAAAGTTTTCCGAGCGTGTTGAGCAGTGCGATGGGTCGGTACGCTTTTGGCTCTTCGTATGACGGTTTACCTGGTTTCCTTAGGACTACTGTGATTGACTCCTTCCACTCTTCGGGGTAGACATCGAGTTCAAAGATCGCTCTGAAGACATAGTAGACGTGTTTGATCAGTGTATAAAAGGTCTTCTTGAGGACGACGTTTGGGATTCCATCTGGGCCTGGTGCTTTGAAGGCTTCCAGCTTCTTGGTGGCTTTGCGGATCTGTTCTGGGGTGAAGTATTGGCATATGTCAGCAGGTCTCGGGTATTGTGTGGGCGGAATGATTGGTTGTGTGGGGGGTGGAGGGAAGAATGAGTTAGCAAGCGCGGTGCTCTTTTCTTGGTTTGAGCTCATGTGTCTAATTTCACCTGTGTGATCTGTGAATTTGAGTGTTGGCATTCGCGTACGTCCTCCGTCAGTTGGGGGGTCAGTAGCGTATTTGTTCGCCGTCCACACGTCTCTCTCAGATGCGTTCGTGAGCCAGTTTTCCCAGTGGTCCTTCTTGGACTTTGCTATGAGGTCTGCGTAGTTCTTGTTTGTGGTCTTGAGCTGTTGGTGTGCCAGGTGGTTGGGGGTGGTGTCAGGGTTGTGGGCCTGCTTACTGTTTAGGGGACGCTAGAGGATTAGCAGATGGGTGAGGGGTATCGGGTCGGACTCTGAAAGGAGTTCCGGGTGTAGATGTGAGGGAAGGGGGGATGTCGAGAGTGAGTGGGGACTCGGTTTGATAGGGATGGAAGGGCGAGTGATAGTCTTGACAGAATTGACTCAGTTGCTGAATAAAGGGATCGAAATCTTGGTCGCTGAGACGTTCGAAGCTCACGAGATATTCTAAAACCGAATAAGGGAGTTCAGTTGGGATTTCCCACCACAAGACGATAATAGCAGGAGAGTGGGTGTGAACGTTAGTCATAAGGTGGATGCGAGGATTGGGAAAGTAGAAGGCTGGACTTATACTGAAGTAGACGGTTGCAAGAACGCTCTCAGTGGTGTCTGAGTTCCAAAGGAACTGATGGTCAGCCCCTAAAAGGAATGGGGGAGTAGTGACTCCGGAGTCAAGTGCCGCGAAGGGACGATAATATGGGAAGTGAGTAAGTAAACCGGCGGTTCGGTTTACTTGAAGACCTCTGATGAGCTTATACTCCCAGACAGATCTTCTGACGTCGGGTATAACCGGGCGTTGAATGGGACTGGTAGAGGGGAAGGGGTTTGGAGCTCTGAACATACACTAGCAGGAGAATTCCTGCTTTGATAGAGTCAGAAAGAAGTAACACGTGAGGAGAATTCCTCAGCTTACTTTTGTTTATTTGAGAGGGGTGCTAGTAGAGGAGTACAGAAGAGATTGAGAATGGGGAAAAGAAAGGAGCGAACGCTCTTCCTTATATACCCAATCCTCCACAGGAGTCATAATTCTACAACAAACCAAACAGGGATCAACGTGGTCTGTGCGTACTTTAGGGTAGGGTAAATGAGTCAGAGGAGGAGGACTTAGAACGACGTATATCGAGTACAAAATAGGGGAATAATAGCGAATGAGTCCTTGACACTCTTGGTGGGGATTTCTCTTGATCGACGGGGATTTCTCTCGTTTCATGGTAGTAATAGAAGCGTGATGGGGATTTCTCTGGATTTGATGGGATCGCGATTGGGGCTGAGGGTTTGTTTGCCCTAATCGGGGCTTTAATGGATAATGGCTCATTGTTTTCCTCTTTTGGCGTCCTATTGAGTCAGTCGTATATAATCCAGGGGGTTATTGGTCTTTTCTTCTCATCACCTCTTTTCCTTCTCCCACCAACACTACTATCACCTCCTTTCTCGATTTACCTTTGCTATTATGTCTGCCTACGCTGCCAACAGTGCCCTGCTCAATGCTGCCGCCACCCCCTTTGATCTCTCTCCGTCCTTCGAGACGGACGCTCCCTTCGACATAGAACAACACTTGTACGACACCCCCGCCAACATCGCCCACGACAATCAGGTGGCGGTGGATTTCTTGACCGCTCACAATGCTCCCGCTGAGTTCTGGGAACAAGCTGGATACGAAGACCCCAACAGGACTCGTCGGTGGGCTCCTGGGGTTACTCCCATGCAGGACGCGATGGAGCAGGAGCGGGAAGATAGGATTTGAAATTGGAGAAGAGGATGGACGTTATGTATGTGGTCGTCAATAGCCTCAACGAGGACTTCTCTCACTTTGCCTTGGAACATTGGAAACCTTTCCAGGAATCTCTCCTCAGACATTTCGGCCATCGATGCCATGGAGCGTACTGCACGGACGCAACTCCTCACTCCCCCGTCGTCCCTCCGCCACCTTTGCGATCAGGGAGTCCCTCTCCCTCAGTCCCCTCCCTGGAGTCCTGCTCCGACTCGTCTGATGGTGGAGAGGACCCAGAAGAAGAGAGGGCGCAAGAGTCCGATGACTCGTACTGGTCAACGTTGTCGTCCCTCCGACAAGTCATGACAGGTTCGGATGAAGTTGAAGGTGGAAGTGGCGGGTCTCCAGGACCGTTATGGGTTCGCATTGGTGAGCGCGGCGCTGACGGACGTGAAATGGGAGATGCATGACAGTTTGTTTCATGATGTGTTGGGATGCAGGGAGTGTTGGCAGGATCCGGTAACTCGAGTGTACTCGTACTGTCCTGCGAGTGTACATAACCCTCACCATTTTGCTCATCGTTGCCCGTTCGATCAGGACTGCACTTGCGACGTGGACCCGTTTGTTTTGGTCTAGGTTTGTAGTGTTTGTTAGTCACCTTTGTACTATTACGACGAATAAGACCAATGTCTTGAATTATCTGTGTGATTTTAAATACTATGTCACCTGTTCGTGACAGGTGGCTCTCCATCTGTATGCAATGTTAGCTAGCTTATTCCTCGCTTTCCTGAGGACCGTGAGGTTGCTAGTCCACCATCTCTTGGTGTGTGGGAGTGGTTTGGAGACTGGGATTTGGTCTTCAACTGTTGCCTTGAGTGTGTTGTTGATGATGTTGAGTGATGTGCGGAATTCTGCTTCGGTGGTGATGCGTTGTGGCTGTGGGTGCTCGTTGAGGAGGGTGGTGAGGTGGAGGTTGAATGCCTTCCAATCTACGTCCCGGAAGTTGCGCGTCTGTTTTGGTGAGTTTCGCGGTAGCGGGATGTCGACTGTCGATAATATCGGGAGGTGGTCGGTATTCGGGCCTCTCAGGCCGGGGTTGGTGGTGCATGAGGTGAAGAGCTCTGTCGAGTGGTTGGTGCACCATACGTTGTCGGGTCTCGTCCAGTTGCCGGTCGAGAGAGCTTGGAGGGTCGGTATGGTGGTTGCACCATGACAGCTGCATCAGCAACATGGAGTTTTACTTATTTCAGACTTTTTTCAGCCTTTTCCGACTTTTTTTGCCTTTTCCGTAACCTTGAGACTTATTTTCTAACTTCTATAAGTTTATGTCCTAAGCGCCCTGCCATTTATACCGCAAAATCTGTCAGATTTGGCTGGTGGGAAAAATAAGTTGATTTCCCTTTTGCTGATGTGTGTATTATACCTGTTTCGCCGGTTGGCCGACGCAACCTCGAGCGGTACCACGAGGATACCATGACATCCCCGGTCCGTCGAGTTCCCCTAATGATGAACGTGAACCCACACAGCGATCATTCCGGGGCTCAGTTTTGACGTCGACGACACCACACACCGTGCGCTGGTTATCACCGAAAAAATGAAAGAAAAAAAAATCCACCGGGGATCGGCCTGAGCAATCTTCGCCACAGGGGGCTACTTTCGTAGGTGTTTTGGCGTTCATAGCGATGTCATCAATGAACCTCCATGCCCTACTGAGGTGAGAATGTAACGGTCACTAAGAAGCTCTCACCCCATTTCACCACACTAACTATCATCACAGACAGTCAACGGGGAGAGAACAAGGTGGAATACACCACGCGGGCATGACATCGGTGCAAAGTCGGTTCGGCCCTGCCCAGTTTCTTGGATTCGGCTGGTCGCGGTTCGGTTCGAATCGAAATGATCAAAATTTGAGCGGCCCCGTTCTCAACGTACCTATCCGACAGTCAAACTGCCGTTCCTTGCAAATTCCAGCTACCCTGCGTCTATATTTACGATGAGAAGAGGATCCTTCTGTGGGCCTATGAGCAAAGATTCCTGCCCTGGAAGTGAACAAGACAGTTCAACGGTACCGGTGTCCACTCAATTTTGTCTCCCAAACACATTTGAGAAGATGGATACAACGTGCGTTGTACTGAAAGTTCCCTTCAGTCGAGGTACAACACCCCGCACAGCACTCGAGAACCGTAGTACGGCAGTATATTACAAGGAGACGCGCAGGGAGCGGGCCATTGCGTGACGCCCCACTCAACCACATTGCACTCTACCCCCACCACGATGTACTTCGCAGGTATAATGGACCACCTCTCCGACGCTCCAAAGATGGAGCTGATCGTCTGGGGTTCGACCATGGGAATCCTCGCTTCCTCTACCTTCCGAGTCCGCCGCCAGCTCGCAAGCGCAAGGTCGAAGGCCGGGAACATCAAGCCAGGTTCTACCGGCCCATGTACCCAGACAACCCTCGCGATATTGGGGCAAGTCGGCGGAATGAGTCTTCCGACGCTCGTTTACTGGACGGCTACCGCATGTAACAAGTTCCACCAACCGGAATGGATGACGGAATACGCTCTCCCAGCACCTCCTGACGTCTTCGGGGCTGACGGCGTAGTCGTTGGAAGGGCGGTTGGATTGCTGGCTTTCCTCGTCGGGACTACCTTGACGCGCAGCGCGTTGAAAGCTTTGGGGGACCAGTTCCACGCAATTGGAGTGAGTTTCCTTATTTTCCGGTAGTACCGGAGACTGACTTACGTTCCTTCAACGTTAGATCAGGGAAAAACCTCGGCTGGTTGACAGTGGCCCTTATGCATACGTCCGCCACCCAATTTACACGCGAGTCTCAGTTACCTCCTCCCGAATTTCCTCCTTATACTCCTCTCCATAGCGGGAACTTGATAATCGCAACCTCTTTCGCTCTAGCATTTTGGTCGTATATTCCTCTGTACGCCCTTCCGATTACGATTGGTGGACATCTTCTCAAACTGCCGATTGAGGTATGTGATTACCGTTGACCTGCACGCTGAAGTCATGGGCTAAGAGTTAAAATGTCTAGGAGAGAACCCTTACGGAGGACCCGGTGCTTGGTAATGAATACAAGGTGTACAAATTCAGGGTCCCCTATAGGATTATCCCATACATCTGGTGAAAGCCAGGTTGGGAATGTCCGATACGAGTCGGAATGAATTGAAACTTTACGTTCATCTGCACGTGATCTGTGCACCCATCTCATTATCTCAAAACTCTCCATGGAGATCCCGCATCCTTGTCTAGCCGCTTCGAGTCAGGAGCTGCATTACGCCACTTTATCATTGTCGACCCATGACCCTCATAAGCATGATGGCTGCCGCAAGCGGATTCTTGTGACAAGTTCACTGGAAATGAGCAATCTCATATCGTGATTGATTGGAAACCGGGAGGTTTTCGCACGGCACGCCGATCCCACGCGTCCGGTACTCTCCACATATTTAGATGTCCTGGCAGCCTAGAGACCCCCCTTTCTCCAGCATGAGCGACTGCCCTAATCTTCCCAACACCAATCCAACTACAACGGAAACAAGAAAACACGCGGGCTATGTCTCAACACGATCTCGCCCCTCCTTCTTGTGGTCCCGAAATGACGTCTCCCGTCGCCTCCGACGATCCTCGAGAAGCTTGGTCTGATATAAGTCCGATTGTCTTTCTCTGGCGAGATCTCGCTTCAATGGATCGACAATCCCCTGGGTTTCTCCGCTTACTTTCTTCACTTATAACCGGAGGCAACCAATCCCAGACGATCGAGCTTCGCGGTGCAGAGGCCAGGGACACGCTTAGTATCATGGACGAGGTAAGCCCGGCGTTTTCTGCGGGGGCAGTAACTAATGTTGCATCCTCTCTCCAGGTCTTTGGGGCTGGAAAAGTCCTGGGCGAGCATGAGCGTGGTACCCTCAACACTATGCGGAAGCTTGCGTATAACTCAGGACAGGTTCCTCCTCTTTACCAAGTAAATCGTCGCTCCCTGAGAAGGGAGGAGACCATCATTGCAGCTGGCACCTTTGCGGAAGTTAGGAGGGGGAGGCTAGATAATAAGGCGGTGGCCATCAGGACCCTCAGAATTGACCAGAAGACCAATGGTGATAAACATCAAAAGGTTTGTTTCATCCAGCCAGTTATCCGGTACCAGCAGGTATTAACGAACAATACCTAGCTCTTCTGCAAAGAGTGTATTATTTGGATGAAGATTTCCCACCCCAACCTCTTACCGCTCATCGGGATTGATATCGATTCTCAAACCGGCCACTATTCGATGATTTCGGAACTGATGGCGAATGGGAATATCAGGGAGTATATCCGCCAAAATTCAGCAAATAGACACCGCCTGGTACGACACATCTTTCAACTCTAAAAATAGTGTTAACGCTACTTTCTGCCCAGTTGGAGGATATCGCTGCAGGTTTATGTTACCTCCACGAACATGATATCGTCCACGGAGATTTAAAAGGGGTATGTCCATCGAGACCGATGGTATTCTGCATCTTCACAGTATTTCCAGAACAACATCTTGATCACCAACGAAACGCCTCCCCGGGCTTGTCTGGCCGACTTTGGAATTTCGACCCTCGCCCCTAGCACTTCGGGGGTGACGGCCACGGATAATGCTGGAGGGACGTTTCTTTACATGGCCCCAGAGCTGATAGCTCCATCGACGATCGGTAGTTCGAGCGCCCGACCGACGAAGCCTGCCGATATCTACGCTTTGGGTATGGTGATACTGGAAGTGCTCACCGGTGCCCTGCCATTTTCTGAGAAGGGGTGGGTTACTACGGAGGTCACGTATCGAGTAGTGAGCGGGGAACGACCGACCAAACCCGACGATGCAGAACAAATTGGGTTTGGAGGTAGGACTTGGGAATTAGTGGAAGAATGCTGGGTGCAGCAACCAACAAGAAGACCGAAGATCGAGCAGGTGCTCGCACACCTAACTCGTGTTGCCGCGTCCTCGACAGTTTTTGGCCCAACTCCGGAGATAGTGCTCAGTGTGGACGCCTCAGAGTCAGATTCATCCAGTGAGTTCTTTGTGTTTCTGGCATGCAGCGACCTCTCACATCGGCGCGGAAGGCAACATTAATCCATACATTGGCGCAATGACCACCGAACAAAGGTCGAATTTACTGGCCATTCCAACCGTCTCAACGGACGGAGATACCCCCGATTCACCGCTCAGCACTGTAAGCGGCGCAACTAGCATGATCAACACCCTGGCCCCGAGCACCATCACACCAGTTACAAGTAGGGGAAGCGGAGTCTCCCAGAGCCCAGATGGTAGTTTTTGGCTCTTTTCCATTGTGTCTCATCGTTAACTTCCTGAAACCTTAGTCAAACCGCCGCCGGGATTGCATGTACCTTCGCAGTTCAACAGGTTGCTCCGCCGACTCTCATCCCCAAACCTGTCAACGCCGTCACCAAAGCCTTCGTCCGCCAAGTTATCAGCCCTAGCCAAGAACCTTCAGGTTAAACCCGGGAACGTGGTAAATTCCACCATCCCTATGCCGATGTTCATTGCAATGAAGCCACCAAAACACGATCGCTTCGGTTTCGACGGACTTTTAGACAGACTCAATCCAAAGCACGCAATGGATCTTTTGGCTTCGAATTTTCGGGGTCATTGACATGGGCTTCTGCTGGCTTCTATCAGTTTATATGCGTGCAGTAGAGGGCGGTGTGCCTCGTAGGTCGATCTAATATTTAGGTAAATGTAGCAGTAGCAAATCTTTTCCTTGATTGTTTGTATGAACACAATATGTACTTTATTTAATGACGTACCCACTTTGATCCTAAGCCCCCGGAACACTAACAGAGTATTGAGCGAGATTTTCATATCAAAAACGCGAAACGGGTGCCTATCTTGTTGCCCATGCGATCAGGTCATGGGGGCATTAGGATGAATGAGATCAAGGAAAGATCCATGGAGAACCTTCGTTTCGACTTGTCATCAATTAGTTGGCTCCTTGCTAGTTTCGTGCAACTCGATGTCACTATCAGGCCTTCCAAAGGCGTGGCGGAGGAGCGTATCGTTGGACTTGGCCGAGGGTTATGTTGGTGAGATGCAGAAGGAGCCGCTTGGGCACTATTTCCTTCACCCTTCTTGGGGAGGGGGGACAGGGCAACGCAACAGAACCGTGAGGCTGCTGTGACGGAAGCAGGAGAACGGAAATCAGGAGAAATCAGGTCGTTCCCTTGTCAGTTCCGATGTGGACGTTCGGCACGTTCGGCACGGACTCGAAAAGGAAACGTTCTTCGGCACGGTCCGGAGCTCCAAGGCTAAGCTTTAATTTCCTCTCAGCCGCAGCGCGAAATTGTTTCTTGGGTATACGCAACTCAGGTGGCAGTGATGGCGCTCACTCCAGGTTTACAATTAACCCACAGCGGTCCCAGAGGACCATCTGATTCGGGTTGTTCCCACCTCAATTGGCGCAGATACACAAAGCGCGATTGAGTGACTCTTATGTCGATGGCATATTTCATGAAAGCGGTGGGTTCACTCCGCCTTCGATAAGCTCATCCGTGGAGCATAGGAATCTTACTCTATCGAATAGAAAAACACTATGTTGCAACGCTGATCTCTCTTGGTTAAAGGCGCCGTCTATACAAAGGTTCTCGCCCGGATGAGGGGCGATAGACCGATAAGTAGGACACCGGGCACCCCCACGCGCTCAGCCCTTCGAAATCCGCAGAACTAAGACACGCCGTCGGGGCTTTGCGTGCATGCCCCATGCACGGAACCACTCTTAAATACCCCCCGGTCCATCGTGCATGCGTCCTCACCTCTTCCCCATACTCTGGCAGTAAAAAAGTACAATATCGTTATCTCTGTTTGCTAATAAGGGCACAGCCCATCTCACGACCTCGCGACTCCCCCGATCTCGTCCCCAATGGCCACCGACAACAACCGCGGCCCACGGCCCGCTCATGTTCTCGATCCGGGTACTCCTCGTTTTCCATCCTCCATCAGCTATGATCAATAACTCATCATCGCTGCAGAAGATATCCTCCAACAGTGGAAAGGTCTACTTTCTCGGAGCCTCAAACGCATTGATCTCCATCAAGTAGCCAATCTTGTCAAGGAGAATAGGGAAATAGCTATGAAATTCAGGGGCAAGGATGCAGCCACTATCATAAATGCCATCGACAAGGTAATCCGATCTTAGCCCTTCATGCCCACAACGATAACTCACAGTACCCCATCTGTCTCGAAGTTGCTGAAGGGTGGTCAACTTCCAGATGAGACCCAGAAACGCGCCTTAAATCTTATGCGAAGACTCGCAGGAGCGTCACGCCAGGTTCCGAAAAGCTACCTGGTTGGGATATTCACACGGTGCAAGGTCGAGAAGACAATCTTTGCGAACGGCGGATTTGCAGACGTCAGGAAAGGCAGATTGAAGGGGAAGGATGTTGCTATTAAAACAATCCGCACATCGCTCCAGGATGAGATTGAGGGGAGAATCATTTTAATTCACGAGGTGTGCAATATGACTTGTTATCCCACTCTTGACCATTGATCAAAGTGAAACACCGTATTTAGGCCTTCTGCAAGGAATGCGTGGTTTGGATGAACATGTCTCATCCTAACATCCATCAACTTACTGCGGTCATAATCAAACCTGACGCTAGAGAGTTTTCAATGGTTTCTGAGATGATGAAGAACGGAAATATCCTCATCTACACTAAGAGAAATAAGGCAAATAGGATCCGCCTGGTGCGAGTTCCGGTCCCTTCTGCCCTTCCGGAACCAAATTGCTAACAAACCCACAGGTGGTGGATATTGCAAGGGGCCTCGAATATCTCCATAAATCGGGAGTTATCCATGGAGATCTCAAAGGAGTACGTTTACCTTTCAAATCTTCTTAACGTTGACTACTGACCCGTTATTGTAGCCTAACATTCTAATTAATAACGAAACACCTCCACAAGCGTGCATCGCAGATTTTGGACTCAGCGCTATCGCACCGAGTATGTCTTTCCGCCCCACTCAGGGTGGTGCAGTCGGCACTTTTGGCTACATGGCGCCCGAGTTATTGTCTGGGGTTCAGGCTTCCAAAGAGGCGGACATGTATGCCTTTGGGATAGTCGTTATGAGGTAATCACGGGGACCCGTCCGTTCGGAGACCATAGGCTGGAGGAACTTCCTGTGCTTACTCTTCAGGGCTCGAGGCCGCCCGCCCCGGAAGATCCAGGGGCTGCCGGGTTTTGTCAGGGAACCTGGGAATTCGCCGAAAGATGCTGGGACGAAAATCCGGGACAACGCCCCGCGGCTAGACAGGCGGTGGAGCATTTCGAGCGGGCTGCGAAGACTTCAACGGTTGTTGATCCAGGTCCTACGGTATCGGTCCGTGAACCAATATACCCCAGTGTGGGGAACAGTTCCAGAAATTTCAGTCAGTATCACAACCTCACACGGTGCCTCTGTTCTGACAGCGCTCCAGCCAGGCTATTTGGCCCACCGTCGAGGAGTAACACAGGCAGGTTCCAACAGACGGCCTACGCCACACGTGTACTGGTCAACAATCGGGCCGTCCCCGTTCCAACCCTCCAGGCTAAACGGGAGCCTAACCCACTGCTTCGGATGTATCATCATCTCATATCACCCGGTCTGCCCCTCGTCTGGAGCCGTCTCCGCAAGGTGGCAATTGAATTGAATATATACTTGCATCAGACATACCGTTCATTCTCCCTTTCTTTGCATGTCCGAGACTTGCAACGCACCTTTGTTACTAGTATGTTGTGCTACCGGATAGCCCTCCAATTTTTCCTCTCTACCTAGCTCGTATTACTCGTAGCCACTGCCCGCAAGCATTGATCTTCCCCTCGAGTCACATCGCTTCTTCCCCAGAGTCGATCAGGATGGTTTGAGATCCGGCTCTTTTTCGGTTACATGTTACACTTTACTCCATCACCACGACCTTTGCTCATGTCTGTTCCACTTGACCCGGCAGCGCTCGCCCGCGTCTTTACTCTGCGATGACATAGTCCTCTCCATATTCCCTTTGCCAACGTGGCATGCGTCATTCGGCAGTACAGTTGTGGTATTCGATAAACACGTTCGCCATGCGACTGCCTCGTTTCGACGCATTTAAACTCCTTTGGAACCCAGCCCCGGGTTCACAGCCTCTAATGTTCAATTTCCAATTGTGGAGTGGCACCGCCGACTACGTGCCCCTGCCTCATTCCATTGGTTTCTTATACTTAAGTTACAGTTTCGCTCGCTTCCCCCTTCACTGGCCATGTTGGGTCGAACCCTCCTCTCCACCCCCTAGCGTTATATAACCACATTATCGACTTTCTAATCCGCTCTTCACGACCTTGCGATTAACGATGTGGCCTATCCGATTCCGCCTTCCCCGATTCGTGCGGCCGACTCGCCCCGATCCCGTACTTCCAGTTCCGAACCAAGATAACATCCGTCCCCTCCCCTCATCCAGTGGCCTCGATGTACAACCCGACTTTCCAGATCGGCAAACGATCCTCTCACAGTGGCAGCAGCTTGGGACGCTAGACCCGAAATCTCACGGCTACGTCGAGCTCCTGAGGACGCTTGTCGATGTTGAATCCAACAGGAATATTGCCCTTGGGTTCACAGACTACGATGCAAGAGTTGTGATTAATATCATCGGCGAGGTGAACTCCTCTAATTGACTCTACCTCTATTACTCTACTCATATCCATCTGTGCTTCCGTATATCACCAGGCCCTGAGACTCCGGGGCGGCACGCTTCCGAGGGGACTTGCCCTTCACTCCTTCTCCATGCTTCGTAAACTTGCCGGGAAAACCGGTCAACTACCAGGAAGTTATTTGCTCAACAAAGATGCCGGTTATCAAGTTGAAGAGATGCCATTCGCCTGCGGTGGGTTCGCGGACGTTCGGAAGGGAAAATTGGGCAACAGGGCAGTGGCTGTGAAAACCATCCGCGTTTCACAAGATAAGGACATATCCAAATTCGGAAGGTGGGTACCGTCACGAGGGCACCGTATTGGTTCTAACAATTTTTGCACGCCTGATTTTAGGATTTTTGCAAGGAATCTGTGGTCTGGATGCACCTTTCCCATCCTAATGTCCTGGAGCTTGCTGCAGTCGATGTCGATCCTGAGAACGGAATATTTTCTCTGATTTCTGAGTTTATGGTCAACGGAAACATCATGGTGTATATTCGCACGAAGGAGGCGAACAGGATTCGTCTCGTAAGTTTGGCATTTTATATTTCTGGTCTTTCTTTGAGTTGATTGTTTCAAAGTTGGATGATGTTACGAGAGGTTTGCGGTATCTTCACCAACGTGAAATTATCCATGGGGACTTGAAAGGAGTAAGTTCCGTGGTTCGCTGCCTTGCTTATCAGAAGCCAACCTTCTAATGTGATAACCGCTTAGGCTAATATCATAATCAAGAACGGGGCGACTCCTCAGGCGTGTATCTCCGACTTTGGTTTTCGACCGTCGCCCCTACCATGTCTTTTGCCATGTCCGCCAGTGCCGATGAAAATAAAGGGACCTGGTCTCACATGGCTCCCGAACTACTCATCCCCGGAAACTTTGGCCTACACGATGCCCGGTTATCCAAGCAAGCGGACATCTACGCTTTTGGAGCGGTGGTCTACGAGGTGCTCACAGGGTTCCCCCCTTCGGTGGAGAGGGGCGTCGGATTCAGGAATCAATAATATGCATCATACAGGACCAAAGGCCGAGTAAACCGGAAAACGCGGAGGATATTGGGTTTGGTGGAGGCACTTGGGAATTCGTCCAACGGTGGTTGGCACCAACGCCGTGATGAACGACCTACCGCGGAAGATATTCGCAAACACTTTCGGCGCGTGGCAAGGACCTCGACTGTCGTCCCCCCTGGATCTGCGAAAGTGGTTCGTGAGGTGAGCCTTCGACGGCTTCCGGACCGGAGAGTCGCTCCGATCAATTTAGTAAGCATATTCTTAGTTTGCGCGCGCCAGACCAATCCTCACCTGCCAGGACAACATCGACAGCCCAACTGTTCCTCTCCCTTCTCAAACAAGTATGAGCAAAGTTCAGCAATTCAAGTTTGTTGCAGGCGTTGTGGCTGGTGGCGGCAGCCTCCACCCTGCAGTCTCTGTGCCTAGTGCACATTTCATTCGGGCGGCGCCTTCGCTGTTCGACCGCATCACCGCACGTATCAAGGGTCGAGGGCCGGTACCTCGTCTCGTCGCACCTACTTCCCCGCCTGCTCGGGCTTGACCATTTTATACCCATATTTATATGTCCCCGTATCTTTACTTCATGCCCATGCTTAAGCTTATCTGGTACGTTTCAAACGTGCGGTGCACGTCCCGCTTCCGTCATAACGATCACGACCTCGCCACACTGCAGCCTTAGTTAACTTTGATTTATCGATCGCTTATTTGACAATATATGCAGTAGATCTGCAGGTATTTTCCGAGTTTTCCATGGAATCACACCGATATGCCACCATTCCTTGTCCCGTTTCATTCATACTTAGATCGGGAAACTCAAGTCCTTGCGATGGCTTCCGAACGACAGCCAAAATGGCTATCCGGATTACTCTTACGTTGCGCGGGTATCGGAGAAACTTAAACCTTCCCATCAGCCATCCGCGCAATCATCCGTGACCCGGGCCCGTGCCTTGGTCTATAGCTCAGATTAAAATACGGTGGCTTTGAGTACGTCCACGATCATCGGCCATCATGAAACCGGGCCTACAACAGTCGTCTTTGTAATCTCTTCCGACGCAATTATGCTCGAGGCGAAAACCTGTGCACTCTTAGATATACATATCTCAGAGTCACCTCGTGACTTCTTCCAATCTCTCTCTTGCTCGTGACCATCTCTCCTCTGCGGCAGGGACTCGTGGAATCTTCTATTGATCCTATTTCATTCGGACCATAGGAGCGCTCACTTACAGCGTACCGACTCCGCATATCTCATTCTCCGCACTCCCTTGAATATACCCGCAATGTCACTCGATCTACTCCGCCGACTTTTTGGCAAGGATAACGACAATCACAATACCCCAGATCAGATGATATCTCCCTCCGAGGTGCATACGGACAACGAGACCGTCGTGCGGAGGCGTTCAGAATCGTCTCCAGATGGAGACATTTGGACCAGCTCGACCCCGAACTCAAGATTACGCCCTACATCTCAATCTTTTGCTCGACGACGAGACGGACAGGAAAGCCACAACATCTCTCGAAGGTGAGGACGCTATCGTTGTCCTTGACATCCTTGCAAGGTGCGCGTTGATGTTACTGCTTATCCGGGGTAACTACGAAAGCACGTCGATGCTAACCCGCTTTTGCCGCAGGCTCTTGAGCGAGTTCGAAATCTCGAGAAACTTCGAATCGTGTGCTTCTCGTGTTGCAATACCTCGCATATAAAGCCGGCCGCATACCAAATCGTACAAGATGATCGGAGCCTAAGCTTCGATATGGATCCTGAAGCGTTCGCTAGCGGGGGATTTTCTGATGTGCGAAGGGGGGACCTGGGCGGCCAATTGGTTGCCGTCAAGATTTGCGCATAGCGCGAAGTAATGACGCAACCGAACTCCAAAAGGTCGGATTTCGGGCCGGTATATTCCTTCTTTGCACTCATGAGCGCGCGCTGGTCATAGGATTTCTGTAAGGAAGCGGTCCTTTGGAAGAGTATCTCTCACTTCCATCCCAATATCCTTGGCCTCATTGCAGTCGATACCGACTCCACCGGGAGGTGCTTTATGATATCCGAGTCATGGTGAACGGCAACATCTTCGAGTTCATTCAACGCAACTCGGTGAATCGCCTCAGGCTTGTGATTGGTTTCTGGATCTTCTCTCCGCTGGGCCGCAACTGATTTTTTCTCACATCTTAGCTTGAAGGCGTCGCAGAAGGCATACACTACCTCCACCGCCTCAATATCTCCCACGGGGACATCAAAGGGTGAGTATTGCCTACCATCGCATCTCGCTTGGTGCACAGACTTTACTTCCATCCTCGTTTGGGATGATAGCCCAACATCCTGATCACAAACGCAACCCCCCCTCAGGCTTGTCTTTCTGACTTCGGGTTTTCCGTTACCTCTCCGACGAACAGTTTTCCCGTTTCCATGTGTGGGATGAACCTCGGAGGGGGGACGTCACCGTATACGGCACCAGAGATCTTGTATCCGCAAGAGTTTGGCCTTCGCGACTCAAAACTATCCAAAGAAGGGGATATTTTCGCCTTCGGGATGACCATGTACGAGGTCGTGACGGGAAGTCAAGCCGTTTAGGGGCAAGAGGCACCCGGAAATGCTTTTTGCGGTCACGGAAGGAAAGCGTCCCGAAAAACCAAAGAATGCGGAAGCCATTGGGTTTGAGAATGGGATGTGGAAACTGGTGGACGAATGCTGGAGTCAAGACCGAGGCAGCGGCCAAGCGCTCGGGATGTTCGTGTGCGGACTGACCTTCGCGGCATCGAAGTCAGTGCCCGCCCCCCCTGGCCCGAGGATACCAGATCCACTGGCTCAAAGCGTCAAAGTTCGTCCTCCAGTATTCGACTCCTTTGGCTTGGTGAGTAGGTGTTCACCAAACTTCCCTCTCCCCAACTGACCTGCAGCATAGCGAACTTATTCTACGGCGCGAAAGACAAGGGCGCACAAATTGACCCGCACGCATCAAGTATTGAAGGTGGAAACAATATCCACGCCCAAATATGGATCAACAGTTAATCGGGCGTTCAATGATCTTTGCGAGAGAGGTGGTCGGCGGGATCCATTCCTCCGTGCCCCCCGCGGTCGACGTGGGTTCGGGATGCTCCAAGGTTTCCGAATCCGCAGGTTCGTGGTCGGCGTTAGGGCGAAACTCAAATTCAGATACCCTCGACGACGCCGGGACCGGACTCCTCCGACCACGCTCCTTGTCACTTGATGCTTTGACGACGTTTGTATATGATATTTCCAGCTGTTTCCTTCACTGCTCTCTACTTCCCATTGTTACTTAATCGATTGTACAACAGTTTCCGTGGGGTTTGCCGAGTATCTGGGCAAGAATGTCCCGTGGCCATACGATAGGTAGAGCACTTCGAGCGCGCTACGCCGCTGACCCAGGCCATACGGCATCGATACACAACCAGTCCACCCCAGACTGGTGAGCAGTTTCGATTTAGCGATCACTTACACAGTTGACTACATGGATGTATGCAGAAGATCTGCAAGTCTCTTCCGGTGTTCGTTATGAGATTGTCACATGGATATGCTACCATTCCTTGTCCCGTTCTATTCACAAGAGAGATCGGGAAATTCACTTCTCGCTATGGCTGCCGAAGAATGCCAAGCGGCCATCCCGATTACGTATGAGTACGTTGGGCGGGGTCTCGGAGGAATCCGATCCTCCTCAGGACAATCCCAATGACCAGGGTCTTGATCTGATCTGCGGCCCAAATTCGAATACTCTTAAGCACGGGGTGGCCTTGCTTGTCCCCAGCTATCATGATCATCGCTCGTCACAGAGCCATCACCCTCCCACGGCACTGAGGCTTCGGGCAGTCTGAAAGGTCCCGGACCAGGCTAGCGGTCTCTCGGTGGTCGTAGATCTCTTACGACAGAACGTTTGAGGTGACAACTTGTGCGTTCTTAGATATATCTCAGAACCACCTCATGGCTTCCCTCTTGCTTACGACCATTTCATCTCTCCTCTGCAGGCGGGACTCGCGGGATCCTCTATTGACACCTCTCCATCCGAACCATAGAAACGCTTACGAACAGTGCACGCAATTATCTCGTTCTCTTCATCCCCTGGACACACAAGCAATGCCATTCGATGGATTCTTTCGCCAATTCCTTGCCAAGGGTCACGATACCCCAACGCCCAAGCGAAGTCCCCCTTCAGGGTACATACAAACGACGAGACCGTCGCGCGGAGGCACTTAGGATTGTCTCCAAATGGAGACATTTAGACCAGCTCGACCCCGAATCCAAGATTACCCCCCACTTCTCAACTCTTTCCTCGACGACAAGGTGGACAGGAAAGCCACGACCTCTCTCGAGGATGAGGACGCCATCGTGTGCCTCGACATTCTTGCAAAGGTATGCTTGATCCCTTTGCTTGTCCGGGGCAACCATGAAACCGCGTCGACCTCGTAGATGCTGACTCGCGTTTACCGTAGATTCTTGAACGAGTTCGAAACCTCGAAAACCTCTCGAATCATGTGCTTCGCGTGTTCCAGTCGCTCGCATATAAAGCGGCCAGGTACCAAATTGTTACAAGATTGATCGGAACCTAGACTTCCAGATCGATCCTGTGGCCTTCGCTAGTGGAGGGTTTTCGGATGTGCGGAAGGGGAGCTTGGGCGGTCATGTGGTTGCCGTAAAGGTTTTGCGCATGGCGCAAAATAGTAACGTGGTCAAGCTCCAAAAGGTGGGATATACCGGGCCGCATTTCTATCACTCTCACTCACGAGTGCACGCTGGTCGTAGGATTTCTGCAAGGAAGCCGTTCTTTGGAAGAGCATCTCTCATCCCAATGTTCTCGGCCTCATTGCAGTCGATATTGATGGTTCCACTGGGAGGTGCTTTATGGTTTCCGAGCTCATGGGGAACGGCAACATCTTCGAGTTCATCCAGCGCAACTCGGCGAACCGCCTCCGTCTGGTGATTGACTAATGGATTTACTCCCCTCTGGGCCACAACTGATTTCTCTCTCATATTAGCTTGCAGACGTCGCTGAAGGCCTGTACTACCTCCACCGCCTCAACATCTTCCACGGGACATCAAAGGGGTGAGTCCCTATCACCCACCCCACTTATCACATCTCTCTAGCTGTACAGACGTTGACTTCCACCCTCCTTTGGGATGATAGCCCAACATCCTGATCACAACGCAACGCCCCCTCAAGCTTGTCTTTCTGACTTCGGGTTTTCCATTCCTGCTCCGACAAACACTTTTCCCCTTTCCACCTGTGGGATGAACCTCGGAGGGGGGACGCCGCCGTATATGGCACCGGAGCTCATTCGACCGTCAATGTTTGGTCTCTCCGGCTCAGAAGCATCCAGGGAAGGGGACATCTTCGCCTTCGGGATGGCCATTTACGAAGTTGTGACGGGAGTCAGACCGTTTAGTCTTGAAGGCAAGCGGGTCCAGGAATTGATTTTCGCAGTCACGGAAGGAGAGCGACCCAAGAAACCAGAGAATGCGGAAGCCATTGGGTTTGGAAACGGGATTTGGAACCTAGTGGAGAAATGTTGGAGTCAAGACCGGAAGCAGCGACCAAGCACTCGAGATGTGCGTTTGCGTCTGACCTTCGCAGCGTCGACGTCATCGTCCGCCCCCCCTGGCCCGAGGGTAGCAGTTTCACAGGCCCGAACCGTCAGCACCCGCTCTACGCTATTTACCTCCTATGGCGAGTAACAACTCTTCGAACCCCCTTCCTCAGAGCTGACCTATAGCACAGTCAATTTATTCAAAGGGAAAAGCGCCCGAACTGACCCAGACGCGTCAAGTGGCGAAGGTGGAGATCAACACATCCGCCTGATAAGTTTAGATCATCCGAAGGTCGAGCGTTCGATTAGTGTCGCGAGGGAGGTCGTCAGCGGGATCCATGCCTCCATATCCCCCACGGCTCGACGTGGATTCGAGCTGCTCGAACGTCTTCCATTCCGCAGGTTCATGGACAACGTTCGGACGAAACTCAACTTCGGATCCTCTCGACTGCGTCGAGACTGAACTTATATCATACTCTTTGTCATGTAATGCTCTCATACTCCTTGTTCCACGGCCCGTCTCACTATTGCTCCCACTCCTTTGCACTTCCCATTGTATCAGTGAACTGCTGTTCTCGATAGGGTTATCTATTCATCTCGCAGCAAGGGTTGTCATTCGTAATCACCTTGAACATCGGAGGATGCTTTATAAGACGCCCTTAGGTTAAGGGTGGCCGTCAGGAAGGATCGATCCTTCCATTTCCAGCGTGGGTAAGGCAAGTCCCCACACCTGCCCCTCCGGTTTCACTATTCACCTGGAATGCCATGCAATTTCCCACCTGCTGGTGATGGTGTGTAAGCCGTGGCCGGAGGCATGCACACCATGCTCCAAGTATAATTGATTAAGTCATCCTCCATATCCGTCGGGCATCAACATCAACACGAGTCCACGTTACACAAAAGCCACCCGGCTTGAAGCGTATGCGGTCACTTATCACGAATACACCTTCGCAGTTTGGTGTACTAACCTCAAAGAAAAGCGGTGATCTTCTGCGCGCGACCTTCGCGCAGCCTTGTGATTTGATCATGAGGTACTTTGCTGAAGTTTCAGCGGCCCAAATGCGCCCAATCTGAAAATTGATGGTCTGGGCGGTTGCCTTGGTGGAATGCCCGGTGGTAGAGGGTTTAATCTCTGAGTGACTCGAGAATAAGTGGATCTGCGCCCTGTTTTCGCAGCTGCCCCGTTGGCCAGAACGTGGGATGGGTGAGGTAGCTCGTCCTTATCTGTGTGTGGCGAAGCTGGTCATATCTTGAAGACGCCGGAGGATGCTTGGAAGGTGACGACCGCGAAAGACAAGGGTACTACGCGGTCATATGGTGAAAGCTTCTTGCAGAGGAAAAGTCCGCCGGAGTACTCCGCCAACAGACCCCGAAAGATAAAGTGATTCTCACCTACACAGTTCGAAGTTCAGATTTCTCCGAGAAATCTGAACTTCGCCAACGAGTCGGAGGCGGGTTTCCCAACCGCTGGGCAAGTCCTCACGGCTGTAGGAAACATTTTTTTCAACAACCCACAGACTTTTTTCCAACTTTACTTGCACAGTGACTGTAGTGGGCGTTCACGCAACAGGGCAGATTCCGGAAACCGCTGAAGAACGCCTGTGTAAGGCGGAGTTGAATGTAAGCGCGAACATCGGAAAACAAAAACGACGATGCACCCGTATAAACCGTGCTAAAACAGCATCCGATTGCGGCGTTTCATAGTAGCAAAAATGGGAAGGGTTGACACACAGTCGTTCGTGCTGTGAGACCAACAACCTCCTACTCGTTCCCCGTGTCTCCGCCTTTTTTCGTCCCCAAAAACAAATTCGAAATCCCACGGTCCCTTCCTCCATTGTGCAGCCCGAGGGTGGGAGATCGTTTAGAGGAACAAAAAAGGCGATTATACTTGACTTTGGTGTGTTCGTGAACCTTAGCCACAAAATTAACAGGCTTCTTCTTGCACAGAGGGCCAGATCCTCTCTCCGCTAAATTAATCCTGTTCACGTCGATCGCCGTCTTTTTTTTTTTTTTTTTTTTGAATTCTGATTTAACGTGCTACAGCAACTCCTAACCTACTGCTCATCTGTATGGACAGAACACATGGTAAAACACTAAGTAGTACCAACTCCTACAAAGACAGACATCCCATTTTAGCTACGTGGAGGTAGGGAAGAAAAAGAGAAAGTCCATGCAACTACCGAATTCGGGGTTCAGAGTTACATACAAAGGAACAGAACCGTAACCAAAGAAACAGAACCCAATCCAAAAGAAAAAGTCGTTGAAGTGTGTTGTTGAATGAGTGTCTTGTGGCAACAGGGTGGCCATGTGGATGCACCAGCGGCGGATCCTAGTGTCGCATGTATGGAAGGAGTGATGGTGGTCAGGCGACCCGTGTCGACGGGGACCTGGTAAAGAGAGTGGACTCCGATAGGCCTGAATCGGTGGTAGGGCAGGGGAAGGAAACTGGGAGGAAAGGGAAGTGGGGGGGATGGACCGGGTTCCACGCGCAAATTGCTGCGTGGGTGAGGGCCGGTAACCTAGGCCATTGGCTCACAGGGAGGGAGGAGGGGGCCGGGATGAGAGGGTTGTGCCAAATGTAGGGTGGGTGCCGTTATCTTGGGAAGGATCATCGATGGGCCTGGATGGATCCAAGGAAGGATAGGGTGAGGCGTTTACGATCAAAAAGGCCCTGAGGCAGGATCGTGGCCTATTGAGGCGGCACATGAGGCAAAGGGCGTGTCCGGGTGGTCTGACAGCGCGAGGCGAAACACCTGTTGCGTCGACGGTGGACGAGGTTGGGGAAGACCACTGCTGTATGGGCAAGTGGCACGGGTAGACCGGCGTCCGCTGCAGGTCTGTTGCTTTGATTTGGAAAGGTTTGGCGCACACAGCCAAAGGGGTTTGGGAAGGGAAAGGGGCCGGACGAGAAAGGGAGCATTCGAGTAGTCCACCCGGGATTTTACAGGCATTCGTATTCTCGGTGGGTTACCTGCTTGGCACAATTGGCGAAGTCTGACGGGATTCCCATTGAGAACGCCATCCCCACCAAGGTTGCAAACTCTCTCCTGCCAGCAGAGGGGCCCGAAGGCTTTGTATCCACTTCCAGTACGTGATCCGACCTGATCTCTACAACCAACTTACACCCCAAGACTGTTGCAGACGTACCAGAGTGACCGATGTCCCACGATGGCCCTCCAGGGGACGAATCCTCGCAGGAGGGGACCGTGGGAAAAGAGCGACCAAGTGGAAGTAGAGGACAAACCGCGGATGGTCGATCGCCGTCATGCTTCCTTGTTAACCTCCTAGATCTCTTCCGCAATGCGGTGAACACCGTCCGAGGCGTCATCAGACATTGGATGTCGACTATCCTCGCGTCTGCGCCGACGCCTTGGGCAGGTGTTGGGGATTGACAACGAAGGCTTGCAAGTCACTGCGAGCGCTCCCAAGGGCAATGCGTGCGGTCACAACCGGCATTTAGGTGTTTTATGAATACGTCCACACCGAATCGCGGTTTTGGCGCCCAACGCGCACCCATGGTGGCTTCAAAACCGGCGGCGCATTCTGGTGGGAAGCTGTTGCGAGAGGGTCTCTGAGTACCCCAGATACCGAGAGGAGTCTTCGTGCCTTCGTAGTCGCGATGGAAAGACAACATTTACACAGGAAGTTTCAACAAATCGAGGGGTTTAACAACGTGGCCTTTGCTTACTTGGCGATCGACTGTACCTTCGCCCTTAGCGGATACGTGTTCAACTCCCAGCCGGTTTGACCTCGGCGGCGCCGTGCCCTCAATAACAATGGCAGTGATTGATCGTTCGAGTTGCTGGTACTTACTGGTATCTACGAAGATAGCGTCGTGCTTATGGCCAGCCAGGGTGATCCTAGAGCAACAGAAGATTCGACTGGTTGCATTGTGGCCCGCTTTGGTCTCACGAGACCTCATGATGTTCTCAGAGCTTAGTATGACGGGCCTCGTATCAATCGGTTCTTTAATGAAAGAGCCAGCGTTGAAGTACGGTCGCATACCTACGCAAGCGCGGGGGCAAACCGCCTCGACCAGACTCACAGCAGCGCACTCCACTTGTCCCTGGAGTTAAAGTCTCTCTATCTTGAGTTTGTACTACACGGGAGGACGCCAGGGAAAGGGAAACACAGAATACGTTCCGGCATGTTCCGGCCCGATCGGGAGCAGGATCCTCCCTGATCCTCCGAAACGAGGTCTACAATGTACATATGTACATGGATCCGTCTTCTCAAGTGCAAAGTTCTTCGTTCTGCTATTGACATATATGTCGTTCTCTGCATTCCTACCGAATCGAATGGAAGTCGTCTCTCCTGCTTCCTGATCGAATTCAGAGCTGTGGGACACCACCGCCATCATGATCACGAACGTGTTGAACAGAACCTCCGTAAAATTGAGGACCATCCTCCCATATGCGGTAGGCATCTAACTTCCTTTGGTGAGAGACAGAACCCACGCCCATTGTACGGGACACCACAGTGGTCAGGCATTATGATCGTAACGACGATCATAGTGCCTCTCCCCTTGAAGCTACGTTCTGCAGAGGCTGTGCCAGGGCCATTTATGTAAACAGGAGGATGCAATTCACAGTACATACACGTCCAAATCTTCAAGGATCTGCATACCTTCCACCGATCGTCGATCATCATTCTCCCGAACTACCTCACCGTTGGGGAATGTGACTCGGATAGGGTACATTCAAACAAATCACTTGATCACCGTCTTACGTCCTTTGCTCTGCGCAGGCATTCATAACCTGGCACACTGTAGAGCTGGAACGCCAGTCAAGCACACGACTGTCACAGAGAAACCGCAGCTTCCGGATCCATTGTTTCACCAAATCGACCCTATCGATCGAGCAGCTGCTGTACACTCCCATGCGTCAGAGCATGTAGCCGGGAAAGCTCTAAGACCGTTCCGTCGTAGCGGTTCGTCTCTATTACCCTACGACGACGCCTCGGTGGACATCCCGATTCCTCCGCGAATCATCGTAACTTCTGAAGCTCACCAACCGGTTCAATGGTAACAAAATGCACCGATCAACACTCGCGTGCCCTGCCTGGACTTTCTCGCCGTATTCATAGGGAGGTCATCAAAAAATTTGAGCCCACCAGCTTCCAAAACGCTCCACATCCGGGCCCCGACAAGTATTCTTACCTCGGAGACATCCGGTCTATTTCCTAGCAGTTTCTATTCAGGGACGTCAGGGACGCTCAACGACGGGGTCGGGTTCCGGTTTGCATCGATCGGGCACACAAATATGTAAGTACATACGCATATAACCCATACATCCGCGTCCAATCTCCGCCAGAGCGCACCCAAGATACACTACACAAAAATCAGGGTCGCATTCTCCTTCACGATCGACCCTGAACATGTCCTTGGCGTCAAGAAGCTCTACCGTGGCGTTTCAGCACACAGCAGCAAACCAGATTGCTTTCCTTAGATGGCCTGTCAGACGAGGATTGAATCTCATCGAGCAATCCTTATGTCATCTCCGTGGCTTCCCTCGGCCGATACGGGGGACGGGAGAAACGAGAGAGGGGGGGCGCTAACAGCGCTAAACATGTATTGCGCCGGCCGGAAGCGTTTCAGCGTCCACGAAAGCTACCTCTGCAGGGACTTGGGGGGGTGAAAGTTACTACGGTGGATTTTTTGCCCTGTGGGACTGGTGTGAATCTGCGACGGGACAGCCCCACCACTGCTGGAGGCATTGGGCCATTAGGAAAATCTCGTTGCTCACCTGCGTTCCCTCATCGACCCATGTTGGGAGATTTTACCTAGGAACGCCGTCGGAATAACGATCACGTATCACGACAAAGCTTCGCGAAGTGCCTGAGAAGAAAAAAAGATAAAAACTCGTGGTTAAGATTACCTGAAAGGGATGTAGAAACCCGAGCGCCAGGGGTGGGGCCTCAAAACGTCATAACACAGGGACGGAATCGGCGGAAGAGAAAAGGACGGAGATAAGATGAAGAGCAAGGAGCCTGCGGTAGCGCCGTAAGAGGGTTGGGAGGGTAGGCTGGTGGAACCTGGGCAAAATTGTAAGGAGATACGGGGCGCAAACTCCGAAAACGCTCGGATGACAGCTGCTATCGGCGTTCTTGCGGAGGGTGGGGGGGAAGCTCGCGATATATACCGTTCAGCCAATCAACCCAGACGATCAGCGTTGGAATAATTGAGCGAGTCCAATATTGAATGCCGAAAAGCGTCTGGGAACCACGTCCAGATATATGAAGCTGCGCGAGAGTAGGAGGGGGGGAGGAAACAATGTCGCGTCGGGGTCCAAAGTGATCACAGGTTTAATGACGCTTTTCATGAAAAAGGGCCTTCGGGGAAATCTCCCTGAAACGCCAACCCGGAAATAACCCCCTCTCAAAGTCCTCAGGTGTTACCCCGAAGGGTAGAGGAGGATGGGAAGGCCTGGATGAAACGATGAGCAAGTGCGAAAAATCCCCATGCAGCCTGTTAGAGCGTCAGGATATTTTCCGAACGGACAGGGAAGCACTGTACCGTTGGGATCGCAGGAAGAAGGGCATTCAATCAGAGTTACCAAAAATGAGCCCAGGGGGAGGAGCGGGAGAATGTTCTCGCCTGCCGTTCCACCGCCAGACAAATGAATCGCCGGGTTCGGGCGAGACGGAGGCGTGAATATGAAGTGAACCACGCTGACATTAATGTACGCGTAGTACCCAGGGAGTGGGGGTGGTACTGAGAGCCATGCTTTGAAACCCGTGGTCTCAACGAGAGCTGTCTAAACTATATTCTCCGTCGCTTGGAAACGGTTAAGGGGGTTGGCGGGTACGCAAGATGAACCCGTTGAAAAGACCCATAGTAAGTTCTGAGAATGATCATCGCGCCTAAATGAAAAATGAAAAACCTTGAATTCGTGTGCGCACAATCGGACGTACGCATCAGCATCGCCCAAACGACCAAACTGAATGTCCGTACGTACGCTCAACTCGGCTCTGAATATTCAATATTCAATATTGAGCATTCAAACTCGAAACTTTGAAACTGGCGAGGGCAGCAACAACCAGTTCATTCGAGCATTCAAACCGTACGAACAAAAGGGCCGGGTGCACGTAAAAAGATGATGCGACACACACGCAGAGAGGGGTTCTGCAATTGATTTCTGCGGCTACAAAAATTGAGAGAAAAACAAAAATAATATCACGGACGGATGAGACTACCGGGGTCGTGCTGTAAATAAATGATAGAGAGAGCTGAGAAACTCATCAAATAAAGAAAACCGGGCGAACTGAGGATGGTGAGGGAGCGAGGTGTGCATGTGAGGGGGAAGTGGGAAGATCCGCGAATCCAAATCCACAAAATCCTAAAAGTGTGTAGCCTGAGAGTAACGACAGTCGATCTAGCCTAGAAGACGGATCCCGACAAAAAAAAACCAAAGTGAATCCATGGAAGCTAAGATGTGCTCTAATGTGGGTGGGGTACCACGGAGTATGATGGTATTTTAGAAGTAAAGATGACGGTGAAAAAAGGGTTAAAATCCATTTATACATGAAGGTATCAATGTACGAAACACTTTGATATCGTGGGTGGTGGAGGAACAAGAATGGGAATCGTTCATAATGCACAGGGAGAACGGATGAAGGGTTGGGGGGAGACGGGATCGGGTATGTGTGCAGAAGAAAAAACCTCAAACTGATGGTAGTTGTAAAGAGGGGAAGGTGTAAACTAGATACCGTAGCGAACGTGAAGATGCGTCAAGACTTGATAGCAAGACGTGAGAGGGAATAAGGGTGCCATAAAGACATCAGAACCGGACAAAGGATTGAAGAACGAGAGAAAAACAGAGGGGAAAGAGAAACCCTAATCCTACACAAACCGCCATAAAACTTCTCAAAAAAAATGACGTCGAAACTCCGCGGAGGTAGGGACGGTACCCAGGTCGAGCGGGAAGGGTTCAACCGAGACAAAGGCAAACCCTCAAAGGGCAATACCAAACTCCACGCTCGAAGACGGTGAAGAACCTCCTGAGCTTCCACCAGTCCGCAACGGAGAAGGCACGCCCAACCTCTGACTTCTGACACCTGGAAGTCCACTGGTCGTCAACGTCGGCCTCTTCAACCCGGAGGCAATCCCAAATTCCGATGTGAGCGGGCCGCTCTTCTTGTACATCATACCCGTCCCGATCCTCGAACGTTGTCTTGATGGGTCAAGAAGGGGTGAAGATACATTGGGAATCGAGGAGGTCGGCACAGGAACAGGCCTCTGAAGGCTCTTGGAGTTCTTCAAAAGCGGAGATGGGGATACCGTGATAGACGAGGGTACAGACTTGGTTCGATTCCTCGAGTCCAAACTTCCCGTCGAACGAACGACGGGATTCGACATCGAACGACCATTTGCCAATGGCGAGTTCCCCAGCGAGGTCGACCTAAGCATCGAAGAACTGGTCCCTAGCTTCAGTGGCCTCGGCCCACCCGATAAAGACTGAGTAATCGGTGGCCGCTCCACTACGCCAAACTCAGATGGGGTCGGGATACTCTTGAGCGATGGCTTAGACTTCAATGTCCGAGGACCCGGTGTTGTCGGGGTAGTAGGTTGGGATCGACGAGTAGGAAGAGACCTTGTCGCGTGATTATCCTTGGGAGGTAACGGCGGTGGGAGCTCCGTATCGTCATCCTCACGTGTGGTTGGTAACCGCGCACTCGACGACGAACTGTTACTAAACGTGCTGCTCCTCGTAGAAGATTGCCTCGTCCAAGTTCCATCAGCAGACACCGTGCTCTGAGTCCTAGAGAGAGGAGAAGGTCCTGCGCCAGGTAGTGATCGCATAGAAGCCACCGAAGATGTCCGTGAGATCGCCATCGAGGAGAGCCGACGAGTGAGCGGTGATGGAGAATCCTCGTCCTCGCTATTCGCGCGGCAGACGTGAGCACTAGGACCAGAAAGGTCAAGCGGAATAGATCTACATACCTATCACTCCACCCCAGCCCCGTAGTAAGACCGATGCCGCCACGTAAAAGTCTGCCATCCCTGTGCCTTCTTCGGCGTTTAAGGGTATCTCGGTGGTCCTTGAACAGGCCAGTCTTTGTCTTCACAGACGCTGAAACGCCAAGTGAGAATATCTCCAACGCAACAAATTGACTAGGCTTACCGGTTGATATGGTGCTTCCAGGTCGGGTCGAAGTATCAAGGGCCGCAATCACCTTGGAACGGGGTGATATAAGCCCATCCCTTAACATCACATGCCTAAACGAAGAGAGAGGGTGTTGAGGATCACGCTGCGGCGGAGAAAAAGCAAAATCACTTACGCAAACGGGGTATGCAAATCCAGGCTAGAATCAGATTCTGTGCCATCACCTTCCAACTCCCGTTCCAGCCTGTCCATATCGATTTCGTCCATTTCCGCATCCGAAGCGCCCTCGTGTCTCCCCACGGGCAAACTCAGCTTCCTTGCCACCGACGGCCTTAGAGGCGAAGGTTGACCAAGGATGGCAGAAGGCGCGCTAGACCTTTGCGGTTGCCTGTTAAGCGGCAGCGCCCCCGGCTGAGGCCGCTCCCTTGACGACGAATTGGATAACAAGGAGGATTTCCTCCGCCGGGGCTTGGGCGTCTCAGAGATGATGGTCTGAATGTCTGGACTGGTCCGACCCCTGGGAGTGTCACCTTCCTTATTAGGAAAGGAGAGTGGAAACGGGGAAGTCGTCACGGGCGGCGGGGATTTAAACGACGAAGGGGGCGGAGACGACTTTTTCGACTTCCCGAACGGTTGTGAAGGAGTTGACCGTGGTGGAAGGGGGAACTGAGGCAGGCAGTTATCTTCGTCCATGTCTGAACACAAAAAATCGAGAGTGACGGCTGTGAGGTCCGCAGAGGTCGAAATCCCGTCGTCCTCTTCTGTGATTGAGATTTCCATTGGCGGAAGTAACCGAACGGGAGGAGACTTTTCGACGGATATAGGAAGCCGGTGCGAGTGGGAAGCCGAAGCGGACAAGACGGAGAGGGAGCTGGTGGAAGGGTAAGAGCGGAGTGAATGGGAGGAAGTGAGAGACTCGGTTCTGATCCTGGCTGATGATGATGTTGATGATGAAGAGGAAGATGAAATGCTACTGCCGGACATCGATGGCGACAGCCCCGGAACACCTCCGTTGGTCGATCCATTGCTGTTCACACTCGCCGTCGTCGCGGTAGAATCACGTCTTGAGGATGTGCTGATAATCGAAAGCTTGGACAGCCTCTTGAGCCTCGACGCGGAGGAAAGGAACAAGAGCGTCTCTTCCTCGGTGATTGGCGAAGGACCGGTTGGAAGCGGTGGAAGTGGACCGGTGGGTGGTAGCGATGGTGGAGGATTTGGGGGAATGTGGGAGGAGGTGGAAGGATTCGAGGTCGGTTGACTGTGCATGGGAGTTCGAGGTGAAGGTGGAATGAAGGAAGGTGGGGCCGGGAACGACTCGAGAAGTTCTGGAACCATGACCGTTAAGCTCCGTGGTGGACTGCGTGCAGGCATTGGGCGTGATACGGGAGGTGGACGAGGAGATACGGGTGGGAGGGGGGATGAGCGTGTAGGAGGGGAAGGAGGAGACGGGAGTGGCCCTATAATTTGACGGGTGTAAAGTGATGAAATAAGCACAACCGAGGAGATTTGTCAAACTTGGTTTCCTCCTGAAATCGGACGCCGGTAAGGATACAGAGGGGACACCTGGAACGACCAGCGACCGGGAGGAGGTGCAGTGAGACGAAGGAAGCGGAGGAAGGGGACGCAACCGCTAAGGCCGGGAAACGCACACGCGGGTACATTGCCCATAATATTGCACGCCTGGGTTTGATTATTTTTCACGATCGGTCGGAATTTCCTGATGCTCGGTTCTCTTCCCCCCTCACCCTCCTTCCTGTTATTCGGCAACAATAACCTTCCAATGGTCTAAAATCCCTCTTCGGAACCTTTCCGAAAACAATAATAATAGCCAATAATTATTTCTGATAAGATACAAGTCCCATTCAGGATCCACGGCAGCAGCCCACTGTGAGCCCATATCTAGACACGATCATCACCAGCAGCTGACCTGGAGCAATCCCAGTTCGTCCAGTCGTCCGAGTTCACCCCTGACTTCCCTCAGCACAGCCGACCCACTCCCAACCTCGACCAAAAGCGAACCAGCCATGAACCGTGCGCTACAGCTACCGCCGGCTCCACGATTGTTGACTCTCATCAGCATATCGACGGGATCATTCCCGTCCCTGCTCTCACACTCAGTCCAGCCACCGTGGTTACCAAATATAGAACAAACGCACCTCCCATCCAAACCCTCAAGGTCCTCTCCCAATACAGCACTTTCAAGCTTCCTCCAGTCGACATCGCTTTTCCCAACGGGGTAGACGAATCTGACCTTGGTCCGCTTCCGGTCTTTCCACCGGTCCGCTTGCGTTGCTGGGTTGCTTGATGGCAGGGAAGGAGTGACAGACGAAGGAGGAGAAGCACGTCCAGCTTGGCAAGTGGGATCAGCAATCTCCCCATGCGACCGGTCCCTCGCGAACCACGCAGCGATCTCGTAAATCAGATCGGACCAACGTGACCCCGGAACACACATAGTCACCGACTTTAGTTTCCGAAACATCGGAAGTCGAAGCGTTCTGGCTGTTCTGGCCCCTGGTGACACTGGGAAAGCAAAGCAGAGCGACAAAGACGATTAGTAGTGAGATCGCAGAGTCGGTCGAGATCGAAGTGGGTCATTGAGTAAAGTAGAACTCGTCCCACTCAATGTCCAAGGGACCAGGGGGGGCGAAGAGTGATCCCGTCAAAGGGTCAAGGGTAGTGGCGAAGCGTGAAAAGGTGAAAGTATGAAGAAGCAAAACACTTCCTCTCAATTAGGTTGACGTACATCGACGCCGAAATAAGGGGGGAAATGAAAACAGAACGCTAAATGACTTACCATACATGTACACGTCCTTAGCCTCTTCAACATCCCTAAACAGCTGCAAGTCGCTGACATTGGGCGCAATGCTTTCCAATATGTCGCACACATCAGGCGCCCCGAACAAGTTATCTGTGTTTCCCATTGTCGGACCGTCTGGACCGGGTACTTTCGGTTTCACCACAGCTGTTTTGGTATCGATCAGCGTCAAGAATGAAGACTGATTTCCAATTTTCAATGAAAGGGGAGGCAATGAAGATTCCAAGGATCCGAACTACCCACCTTCAAAGCCTAGGCACACGCTCTCTATTCCGGGCAAACGACGACCCCGAAAGTCGCCTCTCCCTTTACCATCATCCCCTCCAAAACCAACATTCGACAGGCTTAGCTCCCTCAGCCTCCCACCAAACGATTCGAGGAAATCCAGGAACATATGGACAGATTCAAAATCTACCATATCCAAATGTACCTTGAGCGGATCGCTGGTGGACGCTGGTCCCGTCCGCGTTTCGGAAAGCGCACTCGTTGATGTCGATGACGGCGTCTGGTCGAGTGAATGACTGGGGTTGTGGGAGATTGGGGCAAACGCCCGCGCGATCTCTTCCACCCCGGTTGACCCTATCCACCACACAAAGGCTACTTCTCGGATCCTTGGGAGCATCCTCACCAGCTTTACCGCTTCCGAGACGTATTCCACGATCGATGTTGGCGGGTACTGAAACTCGATTTTCCGAACAAACTTTGAAATGTCCCACGTCGCAGAGACATCGCAGATCGACATGCACGTGGGACGCGTGTGGGATTGCGTGCTGATGAGGTCAGGGTTAGGGTGGAGATGTGTGGATCGTGCGTGGGCTTGGGTGATCTGATGGTGCGTCGTGTGCGGGGCAGGTGATGGTGATGGGGGTGGGTTCGAAGTCGAGGAGAGGGGGTGCGATGAGGGCGATACAAGTTCTTGAAACCGCACACACCTCTGTAAAGAAGGTATGCGAACTGTCCTGAACAGATGGTAGCTCGTTGCGTGCGAGAAGACTCTGGAAGCCAAGGAGCACCGGATGAGCGACTCCTTATCGTCGTGGAGGTGATCGACGATATGATCAATGAGTTCTGGTGGAAATTGCGAGGGTGACGCTGCTGAGCGTTGCTGCTGGGGAGGCGATTCGCGCCCCGCTCGCGGCTCTACGCTTTGGCTGTCGATTTCCCCGGGTTCATTTCCGGTGGTCGTCGGCTTCTTGAGTGGAGTCGACAGCGTGGCCGGTGGTGATATTGGGCGAGATGGTGTCCCATACTGGGCGAGAGGATCGTTGTCTTTTCGAATCTGCATCGTGTTGAGGGGGTGCGAAGGTGCGAGTGGGGGGTGGGGATGTGGTGGAAATTGAGGATGGAGGTGGGGGTTTTGCAGATATCGGGATATATCACGACGATCGCTCAAAAAGGATTGTTCTTCAATTCGAGCTGTCAAACCGTCCTCGGCACGGGTAGAAGTTCCAGGGGGCGATGCGTAGCAGAAACTCGAATTCGAAAGCGTACGAGGGGGGATTCCTGGAGGTGGGGAGGGGGAAAGAAGAGCGTGGGGTGGGTTCGTCGCTGAATAAACTTTTAGGTTAGATATAACCGCGCGAAGGACATCCCCATATGCAACTTCGTTGCTCGCACGGTTGTTTGCTTACGATAGTTTATGTTAACACGGCCGGAGGCTGGAAAAAAAGCCAACTGGAGACGACGCGGCTTGGTCACAACCAGGGTGAGGGGGGGCGGGGCACAAAGTTGCGCTGTCTATGTATATGTATAGAACCGTATAGTGCAGCCTATTCTCCGCGCTTTTACATTTCCGTATCGCATCTGTACGAAGACTGTCGAATTGGGGGAGATCAAAAACCGACGTGCATGACCGCGTTCGAAGGTTATGTGACCGAATATACATATCATGAAGAGTCTCGAAGGCAGAGTCCAGTCGCTTGGTTCCGTTTTGCCGCATCACGCATTCCTCGCTTAACGGTCATCAAAACTACCACCTATCCCCCCGGGCCCACAAAGGGGAATATGAACATTCACTGCCGCTCGAACGAAAACCTGATTAGCTACGCCTCGTACAGCACTGGTATCGGCCTGAAACAAAGGGAGCGAGAGAACTGAGAGGGGCGGGGTGAGGGCAAGCGCCGGGTCTCTCAGAAGGAGTTCCGAGCTCGGAGGGCACGACATAGACTATTAGAGGAGCAAGAACGGAGATCTGAGAGTCTGTTCCGTCAACGGATGGAACGTACGAGACAGAAGGAAGGTGATCGGTACCATGCCGTAGAATCAAAACCGCCCCTCGATATCGTTATCGACAGCAAACGCAAGAGCGCTGAGAGGTGCAAGAGCGCTATCCACCCCTCAACTTGGCTTCATGGTCCGAATCGTGGCAACGAGATCTTGGACACTCGAGCTTCTGGCGCATATGCGACCGCTGTCATCCTTCATCGTTTTCTGCCACACCCCTGCCACGCTCGCGTCGTCGCGCCAACATCGCAACTGCGCCTCGTCTCGACACGCACCGCAACTACTGCGACTGTCCCAAATTCCGGAACCCAGGCCCCTGACTAAATATCTGGTGCGGTGGTGACACATCAGATCGGATAACTGGACCCTGGAACAACGACCCACAATTCGCAGCGCCCTCACTAACGTTTTTCTGATCTAGTGGTACACCACTGGAACCTACCAAGAAGGGTATCCCGCCCGCTTACCTCTGTGTAAGCGGGTTCGTTGAGGTTCATCAGTTCCTGTCAACTTCCCGGGGATAAAATGAATGTTACCGAACGTGCCGGCCTAGCTTTATCCGGCTGAAGGGGGATGTCCTAGTATTGCTGGCGAATTTCAAGGACTACAACGACCTGCACTCCTATCTCTCTTCAGTTGCGTATACTCCTCCGCTGCGGCCAGCCCCTGAACAGCCTCCCGGAACTTCTGCCCGTCTCCCCATTGGAGCGCAGGCCGAAGGCAGTTCCCGGCCAGGTCGGACACATCGGAAGCGTCATAGTCAACGCTTGTCACTCTTACGCATCTCGCAAAGATGACGAAGCCACTAGGCTGTCCAAATTTTGGACATTTGGACACCAACCGTCAGGTTCCGACCCCATGGAAATATATGTATATGTATATATGCTAAACGGGACACCCGTTTCGTTGGAAACTTCAATGAAAGGCCGATAGCCGAGCCGTATCGGACTCGGATCGCTTTGACAGATGGTCTCCCAAAGTGGGCTACGTAACGCTCATCAGAGCCGTCATGGACGCGACTTTGTCGAAATCCACCGACTCTGTGAGTAGTCTCAGTTCTCTGCGGCGGAGAACGGGTAAAACCGCGTTCTTACGGCTTCCTTTGCTAGGGTTGACTACGGACGAGGACAAAACCCCGTCGTTTCAAGACTCCTGACGCCTCCTGACGCTCGCCATGCGGGTCCCTACGCTTCTTTACGCATCCCACGCGGCTACCAGGAATGATCGACGCGCAGGGACATCAGAGATCAGAAACCGTGGGCTGAGGACGCCCCCACGGACAACGGCGAAATGGAGCTTACACCAAACTTTGTAGCGGAGTTCCGCCAGCCTTTACCGTCATCAAACGCTAAGAGATAACAGCAGACGTCCTTGTGGTATACATTCGGGGGCCTCGGTAGTGCTGGACGTGCGAGGTACGCGCGTCTATTCCTCACAACCCAGCCGTGCGTCGCTGGAGCTTAACCATACAGCACCGCGCGGTTGTGGATGGCGTTCCCCACAGGATATCCCGCTACTCTCCCCGCGAGGGACGATCAAATGCTGACCGCCCAATTTCCAGCTCCTGTTGCTCCTTATTCTGCTCCTCCGTCGGGCTCCTATGCGCCAATTTTCACGCGGCACAGGGGCCGTTTAGAAACCGATGCACGGTCAGGGACCGTTCCGTGTCGTCCCACCTCCCGCACGGCTCGGCGAACTATTGTCTATCCTACAACAAAGATATGACAGCACTACCACCACCTTAGGCTCGGCGAAGACGGGATAGCGTTATACGGGTATTGGACAAACCCGGGTCGGGAAAAGGTGGACTCCAAACCTACGCTATAACTTTGTCTGGACCCCGCTCACGTAGGCTTCTTTTGCTAGTCCAGCGTAGTCCAGATCCGAGTGACTAACTTCTGTCAGCCTTTTTACACTGATTATTGAGAGCTGGTGATCGCAGCCAGCCGGCCGTGCGTCTACGAACGCCACCGATTATTTCATATCGCGCTGCCGATGAAAGGAGAGCAAGCGCGCCCTCCACTTCAGGAATGGAAATCCCATGGCACGCCACGCGGACTCTAGTTCAAATACCCTCGGTGACAGCCGTGTTGGTAGAGCGCACAGCGCAGCATCTACTGTCCGCGCCCGTTGCATAAGCACGTTCGGCTTCACACTCACCTCGAGGCTCAAACCCTTGAACTCAATCAGGCGACTCGGAACACCCGATACACACCGCCGACGGTGGCGGTACCATTTTGTACGTGATCGCCGCGGCTCACAAAGTGATACCGGGATCACCAGAGCAACACGGTGAGGCCCAGACCGAATGCTTGACTGAATGGGATCTCAACGTTCAACCCTTATGTATACAGCGCGCGTTCGAACCTTGCCCCATTAAGTTCAACGTTCCCTAGTTTGCTTGCTTTCCCGCTTGCCAGGGGTTCGGTTCGAAAGTTCGAATGGGTTGCATGATGAGAGAGGCTGATGTCAGCCGCATATATCCTCTGTCCCTCGGTCGATTCCGTTCACGATATTGGAAATTTGAGGCGAGGTCCTCTGATGGCGCCCCCTCGCTCGAATCCCCGATAGCTCGGGATTCTGAATTAAAACGAGGAGCAGTATATGCACGCTGGGGGGCTTTCTGGCAGATCTCCGGATCGCAAAACCCAAGATTGGTTCTTCTTCGATCCGGCGGGATAGAATTTTTTTCCGATAGGGGGTCTGCGACCTTGAGGCTAGCTCAGGAAATCCTTTCGGTCCGACCAAACGGAGACGGGGAACCTTTGGTGCAATGATGCATGGTGTGTAATGTACGAGAGATGGATCGATAAATTGCAAACTGTTTGAAAATTGAAGCCCCCATCTTCTAGGGCCACTTTACCACATCCTCCTACGTACACATAACCATTGCGAACACCGTAGCGGGACTTGTGGTCTCCAGTTCACAGGGGAGAGGTTTGAAATCTGGAAGGCTGATATCAGCGCATACCCTTTCGATGACATCCTCCACACGACCATCCCAAGTCCGGGATCCTATACCAAAAAGAGAAAGATTACCTTTCCAACTTTGGATTCGAAGTTGATCGTCTGCTTTCGTGTCATGACATCAGCATAAGTACGTAGATGCCTATCCTATCTGCTACTGATGGATGTGCCATCGGGCGGAAAATTTTGATGGATCCCCGGAACGCAAAACCTAAGTTGGGTTCTTTTTGCGGTCCGGCGGGATGTAATTTTTTTTTCTGATAGGGGGGTCTGTAACCTTGCAGTTAGCACTTTAGATCCTTTTGGTCTAATCGAACGGGGGCTGGGAACGTGATGTACGATATATGGTGTATGATGCGTGGGAGAAAGGGAAATGCATCTGCGATCATGAGCAGTTTGATAAGTTCTCCATCTTTCAGGACCGCCTTCCCGGACCCTCGCACGTGCACACAGTATGGCCGTGTTTTATCTCAGCAGAAACCTAGCGCCAGAATAAGAACAATAAAATGCACGCACCCGCGGACGTTGATTTTGGGTGAGGCCCGATCAAATACTTGTCAGCTATGAGGGGGTGGGTGTAGCACTAGCGACCTGGAGGCCTGTATCACACCACCCCACGACGCACGTTCGTAATCGCAGACTGAGAAGGCTCAAAATGCCTTCAAGTTAGTCCCGTACGCCACGATTGCGAATCCAACCCGATCCGGAGCAAACATTTCCTCACAGGGAAACGCTTCATGCCTACATGTCGATGTCGGAAAACGGAAAAGTCTGGCCGATAAGATCTCAGATACCTGCGAGGGAATGTGACAGTCTTCCCACGATAAAACTTCCATTTCCAACTTGGCACAGACGGAGTTCCAGGCTGGCCAGCGAATCTCGGGAGTTCCCCTCCGTGGTGAGTAAACTTGAACTGCATATCGAGACCCTACGTGAGCTTGGCGCGACGGAACTGCTGCGCCTGGTACGATCAGAAGTCGTGCGGTGGCTTGCGTCGTGCTACTCCTGGACGATCGCTGCTGCCCGTCCGCGGCGCGTTTTTGGGCACCCAGAACGCGACAACCATTTCGAGACGAACTTACGGCACTGACGCGAACTGCGAGGTTGGGCAGTTCAACGTGATCCGTGCACATATTGATGAGGAGGGAGCCATCAGGCTGCCATTTGATAACAGGTAAGTAGGAAAACGATAACATCGAGAACCAGAAAGGTCCCACAGAGTCCGCTTGGTAGGTCAACCCAGCCTCGCTTGTTATAAACCCTCTTTCAGTTACCCCCATCACCCTGGGATTTCCCCTCCCTCACTCGTTGTTTGTCAAACTCATACCGCTACCGTGACTAGTGGCATGAGTCTGACACAAGAGTGAATCGAAGTGGGCCACTTCGATTCACTCTTACGGGGAAAGGAGGGAAAGGAAAGGTAGGATAAGGATTCAACGAAGAGAAAAAATACGTCGGGGCTTTTCTAGAGAGCGGCTCGGTTCCTTCGAACGGCACTGATCTGCACCTTACCACGAAGTTCACACCACATTAACTTCTCAGAAGTACGCCTGAAAAATATAGCGGCACCAAAGTGGGAGGCGAAGCAAAACGAGTGTCACATTGTTGGTCGAGGTGCATCCAATCCGAGAAGAGCCACCAAACTCCTACGCAACCTCCGCCTCCTCAAGCACTGCAGCACCAGACTTTTCCTTATCCCTTGCAAGTCTCCCCTTCCCTCTGGCCTTATCGACAGATCCCCAATCACGCTTGGCCTCCCTTCCCACAATGCCTCCAACAACCTCAACCTCAAAATCTTCACCTAGACCCTGAGTGTTATCACCGACGATCTCGTCATCGTCATACCGATTTCTAAACGTCTGAACCTCTTCCCTAAATTTATCAACACCGTCCCGCTCAAGGACGCCCCGAATGTCAGCGAAGAACCGGTCAACCACAGAAAGGTTGTGCGTCGTGAGCAACGCATGAGCGGACATCTCGTGCGTGTGAAGTAAGTGGTGAATGTAGGCCCTGGTATATGCTGGGTGGTATTCGAGAGGCGTGGATGGGTCGGGGACGTGCTCATCGGCTTGACTGTGTTTCAATTGTGTTCGTGGAGACACGGGTGAACACGCCGCACATGGGCACCACCGTTGCGCCGTATCAGCGAAATCCGTGGAAGTGGGGATGGAGAACTTGGATCGACCGTCCAGGAACAATCTCGACAACCGATTGAAGTCTGTCGCGTACCTTCCGTCGTAGATGTTGTGTCCAATATCTATCTTTCCGTTTTCTCTGGTTCTTGTTGGGGAAGGGCCTATTGGCGACGAAGAAACAGGGAATGCAAAGTCCAGGGCGACACCAAAGGTCGCTAAGTCTACAGCCCAACGGGAATCGAACAAATCCACACCGGTGGTAGATATGAGCCGCAATATATCCTGGGGTCCACGGACAGAGTTGAGGATTCTTGGTTTTTCAAATGGGAGCGGTTGGAGGGACGTTTGGATGAGGTGTACTAGTGTTTTGTCCGCTTCCGCATCCTGTTTCAATGCTTTTCTTAATGGGGTGAGATCGAAGGTGTACCCCGTCACAGCGGCGTCAAGATTTTTCAATGGCTTGACCTTATCGGCTTCTGGTCCGATAAGAGTTTCTGTGAGAGCTTGGGAGAAAGCTTGACGAGCGGACGGGTTGATCCCTCCAGCCAAGTGGACCAATAAATTCGGTCGATCCTCCGGGTCCGGAGGCACAGGGGAAAGGCTTTCGAGTAGCCACTGAGTCGAGCGCTCTAATGACTTGTTGACGCGTTTTTGGGAATGGGGTGGTGGTGTAAGAGGTACGTCTGAAAGCGCAATGATGACGTCGGGGTATGTAGAAGAGGTATAAGAATTCCAATCGGAGACGTGAAGCTGACGAACGAAGGGATTTGGGTCGATTATCGGTAGATGCGCCTTTTGGTGGGAAAGACTGACCTTCCGCACACCTCGGATACATCGAACAGAGCAATAGTCCTTCCCGTTTGATGGCATGTCTCTGCCATCGCTGGGGTCCCTCGCCTGCAGGCACACAATGTGTTTCGATGCGTCATACTTGAAGAAGTCGTGTAACGGGCGTGGGGAGTTGTTGATGATCGTCAGAATTGGCGGCGTACGCTCTAGGCTAACCAGAAGGTCATTTCATCGCAACAAACTATCATTTATCCGCAACGCACAAGGTTTCAAAAGGGATATTGACCCATCTAATAGCAGCCGTGGAGTTGACATGATCACGGGAGAGGTGTGGGATAAGTCCTCTCGACGAGGTCGTGAGTAGACCTGGTGTGTCGATCTTCACCGTGGTTCCCGTGACGTCATTCCTACGCAAGGTTAAGCAACCGAGTCGTGGATTAAAGTGAGAGGATAGAGGAGATGAAGAGGGTGAAGGTGAAGCGGAGAAGGTCAATCGCGGGGGTCCCATTCTACCAAGTTTGATCATGGATTCTCACGCTCAGAACGTCCTCTCCAGATCTCGAGCCACACGACACCCATTTGTCAACAGACAAATCTCACTCGACGATGCCACTCCCGAAACAGTTTTATCTTCGAGTAGTACACGGTGAGGGCAGTAGTATAAGCCAGGATATTTTTTGCCCAACGGATCATCCTCAGGTATCGTCGGCGGGTTCGCACCTCCGGCGCCTACCGCCGTTAAGACCGTCTCGTACACCGACCAAACGAAGACCCTACAGATATCCTTCTCCTCCGATCTCGCTCCAAGAGTTCTGAAGGAAGACAAAGATAACTTTGCCGATGTCGATGCGTTAGTCGAGGAGCTCCAATCTATCCTCAGGACCATCCCAACCGAGGAGCCGAAAGGTAGCGAAGATATCTATGGACTTGATACCAGTATCATGTGGGGAAGTGACGACTTTGTATGGGAGAATTGCGGCGCGCAGGGATGTGGAAGTACCAGTACAGTGGAAGCCACAGATGAAGAGAAGGCAAAGTTCAAGAAAGCTTTGGAGATCGCGGAAAAACTGGTGGCGAAGGGCATTGGTTCGTAAACCTGCAGTTAACTCTGTGAATCCGTGTACTTGTAACAGTCTGTCAAATATTGTCCATCCCAAGTTTGTGCACGCACGGGACGGGAGGCATGATCGCTGCGGATTCCATTGACGTCATGACGTATGGGCAGTGGGAAATCATTTCAGCCTCGCCTCGGACAGCAGTGATGAAACAGAGTTATGCGAGTACAATTACACGGCGTGAACCAAAAGGAGACTACAAGAAAGTACACCGAGAGCATATATCACACTGAAGAACCCAAAAATATCGAGGATATATCCAGAGATCGGGGGGCTGCCATTGGCAGCGCCACGAGTTTTAAATCAAGTTATCTGAAAGGCTTGGAATCCCCTCGGACCACCTCTCTCCATTCAAGCCGCTCAATCCCCACACGCTGATACGAAAACGTGACGGATGAGTTGACCTCCAAAAGGCATTCCTCCGTGTACTTGAGGTCATCGATGGATGGTAATGCCTCGAAAATACGGTCGCAGAGGCTCGCGCCTTTCCAATATACAAGATGGTCATGGAAGGACAGGTGCGATGTCCAACCGATCTCCCGGAGTCTCGCCCACTTCCCATCGAGAGTCAAGGCCTCCAAATCGGAGAGATACTAGGCAAAAACGATGGACGTTGAGTGGGGAGACGATAAAATCTTGACAACTGCTTACCCGAATACACGGTGGGCTTCCCCAACCACCGCAAAAATACTCGAGAATATCCAGAACTTGAAGGGCAGGTGTAGCCTCTGCGAGTGAGGAGAGGTGCTGGAAGATAGCGTCGCTCCCATAATACAAGCTTCGTTGACAGCGAAGTTTGGTGAGCTGTTTCCCGACTAGCCTCATAACGTCCATGACCAAGGAGAAGTCCTGATGTTCGGAGATAAGAATATCCAGCTCCGTCAATGATCGACACGAGAAAGCGAGCGGAACTGCGCCCTCGACAACTCGCAACCTCGTTAATCCCAGCAGGAGATCCTCTCGGCCGGATAAGAGAATCTCGTATGAGCCCTTCTCCATCCCACAAGGCATCTTCTCTTTTCCGATTGTCGCGTGACAGATCTTCGGCCTCCGGGAAAGGAAAGTGAAAAGGTCGTCGTTCAAGGGAAGTCCTGCGTCGAACTCGCGGAGTTCTGTGGTGCACTTGTGTAGAAATGAGGGGAATACATCGTTGAAGAGGACAGAGACGACTGTCAACCGGCGAAGGTTTGTCATCGTCTCCAACGCATTTTGAGGGGAGATCCCTTCCGCTGGCTGGTAGGGAAGCCGTAATGCAAACGATTTGACTAAGGCGGCATGTTCGGGGGAGGAAGAGATGGTGGCGAAGAAGGTGTCGATGGGTTTGTCACTGGCTCGTGTGGATGTTGGGTTCCTTCCAAGAAACCCAACAGGGAGGGAGGAGAAATCGACATTTTGGTAAAGGAGGCGGTTGGACTCTCCTCGAGAAGCAGGAGAAACGCGGGAAAGGTTCACGAGGTCGGGCCTCGTGAGGAGAGCAGCAACCTGACCGTAGACCTCGGCTGGTATGCGCAGCATTGCACGGTGGCCAAATCTCAGCTTATCGGCGCGAGAGAGCGCAAAGAAAAGCGGGCGCGATCTTCCACGCTGACTCGAGAGGGTTCTAGATCGAGTCTAGCTGAAAAGTGACTTCAGACGCTCGAATAACCCGTCCCCAGCCATTTGCGCGTCATCATGAGCCAGTTTTTACGCGATGGATTTCAATGCGGGGTTTTCCACCCTATGTAAGTACCTCGGGGAGCGGTGGAGGGATTAGCCGGTTTTCCATGGTTCTGTTCGATCGGAATTATCGTCACGAGAGCAGCGTCGGGCGAATGCGAGAAGGGCATGCACGGAATGGCCCGTGATAGCCTTGTCATTTCCCAGGATTCCGTACATAATTTCATTCAAACCACGCGGTGTACAGTATGTGGTATGAATCCTACAATCTTGTGCCGAACAACAGCGTGACAGCCACTGGGATGGCTCACTTTAAAAAACCCACTTAGGTTTCATTCGCTCCCAGCCGAAGATTGACGCTGTTGGTCGTAAGTCATTCAGTTTTCAACGTTCGACCTGCAACCTACATAACCGATAGGCCGATGGGGCCTCAGTAAGGCTCAACCAGCTAGCCACGATAACCATCTCTCGCGTTCAACGTCAATGTCTAACTCCCAATACCGAGTTCATCACTGAGCATGTGGTGACAAGAATGAGGGTACGCTGGCTATTGATCCAAGATCTGCTTCGGGAACTTGCCATTGGGTCCGCGCCGAGACATGCCAGCAGTGCCAAGCTCCAAAGAACTTGAATGCTCTTTTTCAAAAACGAGCCATCGTTTTCCCAATGGCTGCGATGTACAACTCGCGCGATGGCGATGAGGGGAAATGCCGGAAATGATTGCAGTGCGAGTCGGTGCCACTGCGAAGCCGCAGTGTGAGCGTCCCGTCGGGAAATGCCGGCGGAGTCGAGTACTGTATTACTCGCGGTAACAGTACACCGAGCTCACCGAGCACATTCCGCCCTCTTTCCCAACGATGATGGCCAGCACCAAGATTTGGCGGTATGAGACGATGCTTTCCCGCGATCTCGTAGCGCTCTCCGTTCAGACGCTCGATCCTTGCAATGTCGGTGAAGTCGCTGGTCAACAAACTGCGGACTCATCCACACCTATCTCTTCCAAAAGGTTCTACCCGGATGTCTCCAACGCGTTCGATAGCCATGGTTGAGACCTTGACTCGCGTCCTGAACATCTGACAACCCCTATGGGCAAGATCGAATCAATATTTCGGCTATTCCCGAAGCAAAAGGGGCGGTGTACTCCTGGAGGGATAACTTTATTTAAGGGGTCCGGGATCCACCCTTGCAAAGGGTTGTTGGTTGATCATTGATTCCGTGTCCCGGACCGCGGCTGTGATGGCTTGAAGCCACACGCTCTCACTTTGCTCGCACTCCGACAGATCACCCAGCGTCACTTCTGACGGCCAACTCCGCCTCGCTCTCTTCCCATGCATTGTTCGTGTTCGGGATGTTCCAGGTCGGCCCCACGCAGGATGCCGTCTCGGTGGTGTTTCTTTTTTGTACGCTTAAGAAACATATTGGGTAATACGCCTTAAATACGGTGCTTTCACCCCCGTTCTTTCCATCTCCCCCCTCCAATAACTCACGATTCACTCACTCGCTGAAGAAATGGTCGCCTCCTCAGCTGATAGCGGGGAACATCACCTGATGTTTCCGACCGTCGATGTTATGGGCAAGGTGTGACCTCATCTTCCCGGCCTCACTGCGAGCTCACCACCTAGGTTTCAGGTGTCTTCGTCCTTGACCACAGACGCAGGCTTGAGGTGGAAGTGCTCACTCACGCTTGACGATGTATGCAACGCCCATGACATACCCCCAACAAGCTATCCGAGGGTCAATAGCCTCGCTGTTTCTGGAGATGGTCCCGCTGGCTATGGTGGATCGGCTGATATCTGGCGAGGCGAGGTCGGCGGCTGTCCGGTTGCGGTAAAGGTCATTCGACGTTACTCGACAGTTCCCATTGCTCGTGCTCGAGAGGTAAGATCACCCTAGCAAGCAGTTACAGGACAACTCACTCATGAGCGAAACAGCAATTTTACCAGGAAGTCCTTGTCTGGGAAAGATTAACCCATCCCAATATCTTGCCTTTCCTTGGGATCGATACAGAAATCTTTCCACTCGCAATGATATCGGTGTGGATGCGACATGGAAACTTAAGGGAATACCTCGTTTGTTTTCCAAGTGCCTCCAGGCTGAATTTAGTGAGAGCACTTCTCGTTGGGCAACGTCGTTCACCTGACACCGTTTCCAGATACTCGATGCCTCTAAAGGGTTAGAGTACATGCATGCGCTAGGCTACGTCCATGGGGATCTCAAAAGCGTACGTGTTCTATCCGGCCTCGCGCTCTCCGTCGTTGAGCTGTTTGATAGTCCAATGTTCTTATCGACGACAACCATTCTGCCCGCCTTGCGGATTTCGGATCTTCGGCTATCCTCCCATCATCCAAGCCCGATGTATCAGCGTTTTCCAACGCCTTCGCTGTGCGGTGGCTGGCTCCGGAACTCATCCTTCCGGAGGAATTCGGGTTCTCAGCACGCGTGTGTTCCAAACAGTCTGACGTCTACGCTCTTGCGATGTTGATGTACGAGGTACGCGTCAATCATTAAACGGCTGTGTATCGTTCCGTTCGGTTGTGTGACGTCTTTCCGTTTAGGCGTTTTCCGGGCTATTCCCGTTCGAAGGGTATCGTGACGAAGGGGTGATCCTACAGGTGATCTCAGGCGCTAGACCCGACCGACCCCACGTTGGCCCGGAACGTGGTCTAACTGATGGCGTTTGGGCCATGATGCAAGAGTGCTGGGATAGCGGTGATCGCCGTTGGACGATCTCTTCTATTGTGTCGCATTTGGAGTGGTCAATCGCATCCACAGGAGAGATGGTGGGATTGGACGAACATGAAAGCGGCTGTGCGGGTGCATCCGAGCCGGGAGTTGCCCGACAGAGATTCCGTAACAAACTCCTCCGCGGGCTGAAACAACTGTTTTGCCCATCGCCCATCGTTACGATGAAGGGCGGCAGGTCGCAGAAGGGAAGATTCTCATGAACTATGCATTCAAGTTTGTAACGATTCACCTGTTCCTATTACGACAGCAACTCTCTCGCATCTGTATGTTGTATATTTTATGTTCGATATTTTGATTCGAATTTTTGCGAAGAATGTTTGAATGTCAATTTGGTGAGAATGCCTTGGTATTGATTGGTGCTGCTTGGGAGGAACCTTTCTCGGAAGGGCGAGATCCCCTTCCATGACCTTGAATCTCGTATACGTAGTCTGCTTACTTGAACCAGTACATATTTTCTGACATCCCCCGTTTGGCGTCTGGGGTAGGGAGGTGTCAGGGTAAGAAAAACACAATAGTATGGTGGTGTGGGTGCGCTATAGGCTGTGGCGGGGTAGAGGCGAGCAGCCCGGAACCTGCTCTGCTGCATCGGACGTTTGGCTTGGGTTGCTACGACCTAAAACTAACCCGTTTCAAGACTGTCGAGTTTTTTGCATTGCCGGCGAGCACTTGTTTTGCTCACAGTGGAATTTCCAAACCATACGAGTTTCAAAATCGGCTCAAATCTTGGGATGATGAGACGAACGGGAGTAACCCGGGCATTGATGAATAGTGGAGAAAGCCTGAAGCCTCAGAGTCTCGACGCTGGAGGGACGCAGTGGCATCCGTAGACCGACGCACTACGCAGAAGAGGGTGTTTTCTTGTGGGCGTGGCCTCAAAACGATCGATGTGGCGGGGTGCTCCGAGAGTCCATAATTGAGTTGACGCATATGCTTGCTTCTCGTAACACAACTCCTGGATTCCTACCACCATCGGCGACAAGATTTCGAAGTACACAGCGCGCAGTTCCTACAATAATCATCCGAAATAATCCACTTCCACGTGCGATGGGGAAAATCTGCGGAAATCTCATGAGTTCGAGTTATGGAACGGAACAGGATCTTGACACCATCCTTTCCATATGATGCCGACGATTTATGCCATACTTCGAGAGAGGAAGGTACGTTTGGTGACCACCTCTGCGAGCCGAATGGCGGGGCGTGGTTCAGGAACCGTACCTTTCCGGAGTGGGTTCGCCGTGTCTGAGACCGAAGTCAAGGATTCCGCGCTCGTTGCGGGCCTGATCCACACCAGGCATCAGAAACCTAGGTAAATTGAGGGCGTGGCCCATACCTCTTCTTTCCACCTTCAAGGCCTTGGTGCTGCGCAGGATCGTTTCTACGACCCATAGGTTCTGGACACCTGGGGTCCCCACTGGGGAGCGATGGAGTAACACAGGGCGTCCCATCCCCACCTCGCAACTCTTCCCTTCTCATGGAAGTGCCTGAACGCACAGCCTGGCTCTGTCAGACGTGGGAACTTGCGCTGTTCATGAGCGAGGAAGAGTTGCAAGTGTGTGGAGGGAACGACCTCCAACCCGCATCTGCGAGACTCCGGTGTCGCTTCTACTGCGAGTCATCTTCGATGACTGGCGACGATTCCGCGGGGCAGGGCTAGGGGATCCCTAGAACGACGCGCCAGGCTCTCGCGGAAAGTCGACCAGCGATCTAGGAGGATCATCGCCGAGGGTGGTTCATTGCGAGAGGGGAGATTCTAGGGGCGGCTCGTGTTGCTAGAGCCAGGGACAAACACCCCTTTTATACGGGATATTATGTTCCGGCTGCAATGCGTTTCTGCGCACTGTTCTAGGGTTCCATCCGTTTCCGGTTATCTGGCTTTTCCTAGGCATCTGGGACCCTTGGGAGTCCTAAAGGAGTTTAATTTGCTTCTGATATCGATGTCGGCAAGGCAGACGTTTGGGGATCTGCGTTCACGCTCGCCATAGTGTTAGAGATACACGCATCGTGTTCGCGGCGGGCCGCTGATATCTTAAATTTCCAGCGACGTTGCGACCAGGAGGGACATGGTTCATGAGGTAGAACGAGGGACCCGGAGGCTCGTTTCATATGCAGAGATGTTTGGTGAGAGTGTCTCTCGTTCCGCCCCGAAGGCCTTTTTTTTCGATCTCCGAACTCCGTGGCGGTTTTCCCCCCTGTTCCTCAAGCTCCTTCCCTCTTGTGTCTGCCTTTGGTCTGCCTACCCGGTGGAACGTTTCCTTGTTTAATTTCCTTCTCCTTTGCTAACCTCATCCAAGACGGCTCCAGGGCGACTGGCGACATCAGGTATTGGGAAGGTAAAATTCCCATGCAGCCGCTGCATCCCATCGCCAGCTGATTATCTACCCCAATCACCAGGTCGCTTTATGCTTTCGGTGGACCTCATATTTACCGAAAATAGGTTGATTGCGACAACCCTGATCACGAACGACCAGATGACTAGCCCACGCCCCCATCGGACTCCAAGCATCGTCCCTGGTCTTTTTCTTTTTCAAATCCACGCGGTATCGATGAGGCAGCTCGTTGCTTCTTATCGCTCACCTCTGCCCATGGCGCCAATTCTCCACGGTACCATGGGCCGGAACATGAAAATGGAAAACGTCCAGCGGTGAGCCTCCCTCAATCCATCTGACTTTATCTTGGGTACCGAATCGATCTGACCCCTCGCGCATGGGGCAATACATCGAGTACGCCGAAGTCGAGCAAATGATCCAACTTCTAGCAGGACTGGGAGACAAATAATGTCTATGGCAGACTGTTAACTTTGTCGCCTCACCCTGAACTCCTGGACGTACTTTCCCCAGGTTTCTCTAGCCTGTAGATCCGTGTTCTGTTTCGTGAGGGGCTCTCATCAGCCCCACTGGAAGCGGCCCTTCCATTTATCACCCCATTCTCCGCTGTGTTTCTTTTCAATCTTCACCATCCTGTCGTGATCGCACCGGTGCCGCAGTTTATCCAGCCGCCCATGAAGCAAGTTGGACACGGGGCATTCATAGAACTACCCATGCATTCTTCTGGCTCGCATCGCCCAATGAGCACGAGCAAGAACGCCACCCCTAGCTTCGGAACAAAAGGTGCCTTGTAAGGTAACTTCTGTCAGGCACTCACATTGTTTCCTCACTTACACCTTGTCTCACACGTCAATATATCACGCGGTGTTTCACCTTTGCTAGGTTAGTCCCCCGAGTGCCGCCTGTCCGCTACGTTGTAGCGGACCTTCTTCATGTTGCTCGTTATCAAGTGCAAGTGGAAGACCGTGGGCAGCGGCGACCATCGATGGTGAGACTCCCGTGAGGAACACGTTGAATTGCATATTTTTGCTCCATGCATCAAGGCTGGTCGAGTCTTAAGTCGTCGGTCGTTCCGTCTTCCCCGTGGAAAGCTCCTATGCCGTGACCGCGTATACCTCTAGTATCAACGAAAAAATTCCAGTTGGGAGACTCTCCATTTGGCTGTGAAGCTTGCAGGCGGCAAAGGAAACGAAGAAACGTTCGCAAATTAAACGCTAGCCAATGAGGACAGCTCCCGTCTGTTTCACTACCTTTGCCTCAAGGGTTCAGACCCGCAGCCATCTCGAAAGAGATATTCGGAATTCATAACAAAATCGTCATTTTTCCGACGGTCAGGAAAGGGGTTGGTGATCGCAGAACCGAAGTGTCACCATGAGCCTGTGTTCCAACCCCTTCTCGTGCGGGCTGCTCTCGGAGTTGGCAGAACGACAAAACGTACGCGGGAGAGCTATCCGTTTCTCTCTTTGCAAACACGAACGGTCCATTCCCAGGCGGTAAGAGAAATGAGAATGATGAGGGACCACTAATACTGCCGCGCGACGGGGATGCCAACTGACGCCTTCTGCCTCAGATGAAAAGCAGTGCCTCATTCCCAGCTCCTCCGCGAGATGGATGAGGCTGGCGCTGTGCGTTTAGAGTGATGCTTTTCCAGATACACTTTTAGATCTTTTTCCGAGTTTGGCAAATTGGTGAGTACTTGATCGCGGCGGTCATCATGTTCCGCTGGAACAGAAGCGACAACCAAGCCCCCTATCGTATGTGACCTTCCCCAACCCTCGTGCGGCGCTGAGAAGGTCCCACAGCCCCTCAAATTTCACCTGGCCCACTGAAGTCCTCGGACCCTCTTGTTTGTCATCCCCGTTGGTTTCAATCACTATGGGGATAAACCAATGTGCTGTTCTCCAATTTACCCCATTCGGTTCCTCAGCTCAAACATCTCTCAAACCCTTGAGACCGAAGGAGTTGTCGTAGACTCGCCACGGGAAGCCAGCTTTCGTTTTTGCACTCTTCCAATCGCAGAGCTGGTGGTTGTTAAAATATGGTGTACAAGCGACCGCGTCTCTGTCACGTTTCAAAGTCGGAGTCTAGGTCGGGGTGGTGAGGTGTTCCGTTACCGCAACTTTATACAACTCACGGCGAAACGCTCTAATCTGTCCCAGCCGATGAGCTCTTTGGCGTTGATCTGCGCCTCCCTGGACTTTTTTTGATCCCCTCGCCCCCTCCCCAGCAGTTGCTTACGGTGGAGCGTAATCTTTATTTTACTCCGGAAAGCTTGCTAAATGTTTGGACTTCCAAAAGCATTCTCCGGTGTATTTTTGTCAGTTGCTCCGACGATACTACAGCCGCAACCTCAACTCTGTAGTGGGTACGAACGGGCTGGGGAGAAAGCAACCTGATTTGTAATGGTACATATAGTTGAGCTTTCACAAGACTTCCGGAACTGGTACGTGAGGTCCGTGAGCTCAACCTCTGTGGGCAGGACTTGCCCTGATCGTTCTTGGCGCAAGACTATCGATGGGCACTCGAAGGCATAGCATTAAATTTCTTGATCGTTCCCGATATATTCGCGGTAATCATCTGGATTGGAATCATCGGCGATCATTCGGTGTTAGGTGCGACCATTTCCGAACGTCCGAATGGGAACAATAGCTTCTCGAGTTGAGGGTCACCGGTGGGTCCCCGCAGGGAGTGCCGCCAAAAGAGCCAACCCGTTCTGAGAATTTTGAGTCGATGAGTGGTCATTTTTGGTGAGGAACAGGGTCGGATGGCGATTCAAATTAATCGTGAGAAACCTCAGCAATGGAAAGGGACTTTTGGATAAGCACTTCTTCGGTATTTCAGCCTTTCGCCCCCACCACTCAGAGTCGTTCCTACTTGCACAAATCACCTGTGCTACGTCGGCGATCGACCGTGAGGAGGGGGACTTTGGCTAGGGCGAGGTCAGTAACTTTAGTTTGCTACTCGAACACGCAGGACTCAATCCAGTACCCGGGCGGATGAATGGGACACAAGGACGGACAACCACAGGAGGCTATCACCTGAATGGAGGTTGATTCACGAAAACAGCAGAGTGAGCAGGAAAGAGCGGTGTAGCAGGAGGTTGTAACTAGTCATTAGGCTTCATTAGGGTACTCTATGGTATATTGATATCGCGCCACGTGAAGCTCGTTTTACACGTATTTCCCGAAGAACGGAATCAGCGATTGTGCAATTGTGTAGCTGAATACCAGCTTGGGTCCGACGACCAGGATCTGAAAATGAGCGTCAGCAAAGTCCGAAATGCAAGAGTTAAACCACCCCTTACTTTGGGAGTGAGGCCTTTGAACAGAGCCAGAGGGCCTTCGTGCTTAAAAAGGTCTTTCATGACGGTAAAACCGCTGACGTTGTGCTCGAAGTTTGCATTTTGGATACGGGTCTTGACGACATCTAATGGGGCAGCGATGGTGATCGAAGCAACGGCACCAGCCACGGAGGCGATAAAGTTCTGTGTCCATGTGGCCGTGGAGTAATCCGACACCCCAAGAACGTAGTCCTTCGTCACAGCTGAGGCGCCGAAAAGCTAACGATAGTGCCCATAAGCAAGAACTCGGATGGCGACCGGATTTGACATACTGCGAAACTACCAGGCGCGTTACGGGCCATCGTCCAGCCCCATCCACGATACAGCGTTGTACCCTCCTCCATGAAAATCCGGAGAGCCCCACGGCCACGGAAGGCCTCAGGGTTCACTTGCCGTTTGATCTTCAGGGCATCAAGAGGCAAAAGCACCTGGACCGGACATTAATGATGTTCGAGTCAGACTAAAAATTCACGCACAACTTCGCCAATTCCTGTCAAGCTGGTATGTTGTGTCAACCAACAAAGGATTTGTCACGAGAAGGAGCCAGGCAAACCTTCCGGCAGTTGCTTGTATCATCAACTTCCCGTTCCGCTCTCCGAACGTGTTTGTGAAATTGTCCTTGTAGTTCTTCTTGATCAAGTCATTAAACCAAGGTTGACCTCCAAACTTGTAGATACGCTGTGAAATCTTGTATCCCGCAGCATATCCGAGACCAGGGAAAAGCGACAGCAACTTCCTAGACAGAGGTGCCGACGCGGCGTCCCGAAAAATGATCGAGTTCAGGGAGGAGACCTTTCAAGAAGTGAGCCCGACTCTTACTGTGACTTAGAGAGTGAAATACCTTAGCCTTGTCGCTCATCAACCGTTTTGCAATCGTGTCTACGGGGTGGAAGATGAGCAACTCCGACACGCCTGCAAATAGTCACTTTGTCAATTGCGTTGGCTACGTCAACGTAGAGGAGTACCTGAGGCTCCCGACCCAAGAACACGAGCCGCTCCAGACTCGGAACCTTTGGAAGAATGTGAGGGTGACATAGCTTCAGGTGGCGGACTGGCGCGGGGAGGTCTGCAGTGACTTGGACTCTTGAGTCTGGAGGAGTTCTCCGATCTGGACGTGTATCGGAATAACCCGGCGGAGTACCAACTCTTCCAAGGTTCCTCGATCATTGTGATTCTTAGGCCACCACTTCCACACCCATGTCATTCACGGTTCGCAGGCCTTCTCCGCTTTCTAGGGGCGTATCCTCTGGCGCGGACTCCGATGAACCGTCGTTCAAAATCCCTGCCTTACCGAAACACCTCCGAAACGGAGGGCCTGGACCTGGAAGTCCTCTCGCCCAAGGCGGGAGCGCGGCATCGTCGCCCAAACGATCTTACGACTCAGTGGATAGCTCGGAAGAAGACGAGACTCAGGATGAGCTGATCTCAGGGTTTGACAAGTTTGGTGTGAAGCGGTGTGTCAAGCTCACGCGATTTTCTGAGTTTGGTCCTCAACTCACAGAAGGCTTCTACCGTAGCCTACATGAAAAACCCAAACCAAAGGGACCCCTCGTTATTCCAGCGTTAAAGAATCGCGATTGGCGAGCTCTCGCGAAGAAACGAAAGACGGCTCAGATGTATGTCCCCGAGTCTGGTCGTGCCGCTGTGAATGGGGCAGACGGCACCGTTGGTGGACTTGGGACGAGGGATACTATTAACTCCGGTCCACAAGCTATCGGGCTTCAAATCAAGCAGAAGAAACTTGCTTCCGAACTTGACGAGGCTGATATGCAGGAGGCCGAAGCTGAGATTAAACCACAGGTTGAGGAGTCTGAAGACCAGTTGGCCCTGCGTGCTCTACTCGCCAGTGCTGCCGGAGAAGGCGACGAAGATTTCGCAAGCCACACGACCATTATCCCAGTCACTGAGGACGAAGCATTCAGGCAGGACGTCGAAGAACTTCCTGATTCCGCTACTCTCAACGACTACACCGACATGCCTGTCTCTGAATTTGGCGCTGCCATGCTCCGTGGAATGGGTTGGACTGGAGACGAGAAAGGACAGAAAAATGTCCAGCCCTGGCTACCTCAGTCTCGTCCAGCCCTCCTTGGCATCGGTGCGAAAGAGAAAGCGGTCTTCGATGACGGAAGCAAGAAAAAGCTCTTTGGGAAACCGGACAGGAAATACATCCCCGTCGTCAAGAAGGAGCGGCTCGCCGATAGTTCTGCTTCCTCGAGAAACCGTACTCCATCACCAAGCGGAAAATCAAGTCCGCGTCGTAAAACACGCTCTACATCCCCCGGACGCAAGGATGGGACGTCTCGTGGTGATGCTAGGAAAAAAGACAGAGACGACGATAAAGGGCGGGAGCGGGACAGGGATGCTGAGCGCCGAAGGGACAGGGATCGAAGGAAAGGCGATGACCGAGGTGGCGAACGGAGGAGGCATAGAGATGACGACGAGGACAGACGGAGAGAACGGGACGGAGACGGGCGTCGGGACAGGGATAGGGATGGTCATAGCCGCGATCGTGACTCAAACAAACGAGAAGGCTCAAAGGAACGACGCGAGAGGCGTAGCGAAAGGAGAGATTGAGCACCCCCGCGTCAAGGTACATATCTTATCTCGATGGTTGAATGTGCTTACGCATTTCCACTGTGTAAAAGATGTTGGGACAAGGAATGCTGGTCACGAATGCAGATATTTGCTGTGCCTTCTGGTGGAAGTGCACTGCCTCAGACGGGGTTTCCGCATAAACCATCTCCGTTGTAGTCGGATCCGCCTCACGGCCGAAAAGAACGGTACTTGAAGCGCAACGGGCCAACGAAACTTAGCATATCTAAGGCTGCGAAGCCCTGGTGGATACGACTCCAAATGCGCATCCTCGCACTAACACAGTCAGTTGGCACATTTGCCCCAATCCCGTGGCGTTGGAGGATAGATTGTTGGCGCGTTGGCCTCGTGCCCCCGTACCACCTGCTTCCAAATCAAGTCGTGACGATACCTGGGTACTTGCGATCAACGGCCTCATGCCGTGTGCCCCTTTCCCGCATGGTAGTCGAACGCCGATCTCACACCCATAAAATCGCCTTCCCGCCTCGAGATACTACTTCCCTTCATGTCCCTCGTCCGTCTCCATCTTACCAAATGACTCTTTTGGCTTCCGTCCGTATGTTTTCAGATCTCGTTGCCAAATTCACGTTACCAACAAGGATTAGCATCGTATACGACTTCCTGGCGAACCCTTTTGACCCTAGATCGGGAGTCCGACGACTTTACACGCTCGGCAAGGCGACTCTTGGGCGATCAGAGGGTTCGAAAGGCTGAAACCTCTCAATTTTCCGAGGAGGAAAACCTCAAGCTCATCGAGTTGATCGAGCAGACAGTATGCCTTCCGCATCCTTTATCCTGTCATTTGGGATAGTTGAAGTGAGAACAATTCCCTACAGATCCTCCAACACAAGGACCTCACAGGAGAACTTAAGAGTACAGCATTCTCTTTGCTCCGAAAGTTATGTGGTACATCCGGGAGGCTTCCAAGGTCTTACCTGATCTACGAAGATTTCAAGACTAGAGAAGACATACCTTTCGCAACACGTGGATATACAGACCTTTGGAAACGGGATTGGAGAGGAAAGAAGGTCGCAGTGAAGGCGTTGAGGTTCGGTCCCGATGATGATAGAGGTAAAGCGACGAAGGTGACGATTTCATTTGTTGGCAGATTCCAAGGGATCTCGGGGGACTAAATATCCCTTGTAGAGATTCTGTAAAGAAGTGTTGCTGTGGAAACGTTTAAACCATCCCAACATTCTCCCATTTTACGGAGCTTCAATGAGCCCGAACCAGTTTTGCATGGTGTCTCCATGGATGGAGAACGGCAATGTCCTTATCTACACGAGAAAGTATCCGGACGCCAACCGACTTCGACTGGTGAGCTTCGTCGACCAATGGATAAGCACGGAATCCGACGATCATTGCTCCGCAGTTGATCGATGTGGCAAGCGGTCTGAAGTTCCTTCACCGGATGAATTTAGTGCATGGGAACATTCGCGGGGTATGTATTGATGTTATGATTGTCAAAGGCGGCCCAGTGAACATCCCTCTAGTCCAACATTTTGATCAGCGACAGTCGGCCTCCACAAGCCCTCCTCGCGGATTTCGGCTTGAACACCATCATATTTGATCCTTTCTCATTTACCAAGGCGTCTATTAACTGGACCGCACCGGAACTGTTGATTCCTGATGATACTACTTATCAACCCTCCATCCCGAGTGACATCTATGCGCTTGCTATGGTAATCTACGAGGTTAGTTGGCACTCCCATACGGTGCAAAGGGATCTCATCATAGTTAGGTGCTCACGGGAACGTCTCCATTCGCAAGAAGAGCAAAGACAGAGCTGGCTTGTAAGGTCGTCCTCGAAGACGAGCGGCCGCGGAGGCCTAGAGATTCAGAGAAATTGGGATTTACCGACGAGGTCTGGGAAGTCTTGGAAAATTGTTGGGACAAAGACCCATCTGCGCGACCGTCAGTCGATTTCGTTGCCGTTTGTTTGAAGCAAGCGGCGGAAACTTGGGTGGTCGACGTTCCTGCTTTTATGCTTGCGAGTAGGGCTGGGGTAGACCAAGTGCTGAATTTGAAGGAGGACCAGGCCAAGGATTTTGCAAACCAGCTTGACACGGTGCGCTGCCGAGATTGGACCTCACCCTTCTGTTGGAGTTATGATCCTGACGCTACACTATAGACTCTCGACAGTATTGGCATCAGTGGGCACTCGGGGAAGACATACTTGAAGTATCTCCAGAAGCTCTGCGGCGCGTCCGGTGTTTTGCCGGCCTCGTTTATGCTTACAGATGGATTCGATAACATTGAAACACGGCCATTCGCGAACGGCGGATTCGCGGATGTATACAGAGCGACGTACAAGGGTCAGCTAGTAGTAGCGAAGGCTCTCAAGACCACCTCCCTGGAAGATCTTGAGAACGTGCACAAGGTCTGGGGTTTAATCCCTGGACAAATCATGAATCTACTTACGTTGCCTCTCCAGCGCTTTGCGAAGGAAGTCGTGGGATGGAAGTGGCTTCGGCATGAAAATATTCTACCATTCGTCGGGGTCACCTCTGAACCTCCGCCCTTTTCCATGGTCTCGGCATGGATGGAGAATGGAAACATCATGAGTTTTATCAAGGCCAATCCAGATCAGAATCCGTTCAATCTCGTGGGTATCCTACGTGGATTCCTGGGTGTTGCTGACTCGACTCGTAGCTCGTGGACGTGACCAGCGGTCTACAATACCTCCACCAACATGAATTCGTCCATGGTGATCTTAAAGGGGTGAGACAGCTGTCTTCATTGTTACGCGATGCCAGGTTGTGTTAACAACGGTGATATCCAGGCGAATATCCTCATTAATTCTGAGCGTCGCGCTTGCTTAGCGGACTTCGGGCTCGCTGCAATTATAGAGGAGTCGACTTCCGCTGACGGAGGTAGCGGCAATAAGACGGGAGGCACGATTAGGTGGATGGCTCCAGAGATTCTAAGCCCGGAAATGTATGGGTACGGCAAACGCCACGCCCGCAGAAAGCTACCCTCGAAGAGCACGGACATATATGCCCTTGGAATGACGATTCTCGAGGTGCTTACAAACTCATCGCACCCACTTCTTTTTCACGTGTCCTCAATTTTATTCACTCCGCAGGTGATCTCAGGCCGGAAACCATTCGAGCATACCAACCCGGACGCTGCAGTCATTCAGAAGGTCCTGAGCAAGGTCCGCCCTGAAAGACCCTCTGTGGGGTTCTCGGATGCGTTGTGGACGCTGTTGACCCAAACGTGGCTGGAGGAGTTCGAAGCCCCCGAATCACAATCCGTACGCCCCAGTATCACCGACATTCTCAAGCTGCTGCAGGATGAGGCAGACAATTGGAGCCAGTTAAGCAGGTCTCTCCAGAGGGTTTTTTCAAGTCCAATGAAACAAAACCCCAGTGGTATGTCCGCCGTCCCTCCAGGGCTTGCTCCTGTAACTTACCTGGTATCGCAGCGGAGAGTTCCACCGATTCCCTCGGATATGCGGACCAACTTCTAGGTCGTACTGGTTCGTTTCTATCTTGAGTCTGGCGAAAGAATGTGCTCTCACCCCAATCCAGAAGATAATACTGGACAAGCCCCGCCTCGTGGTCAAACAGTCGATGTCGAGATCCTCCTTAAAAACATTGATAACCTCATCGGCCCAGTACCAACCGACGATCCTTCAAGTGTTCGAGAAGTCTCTGCTTGGGATGTGATAAATGAACCGATCGTTTCGCCGATTTTTGAGAACGAAGAGAGGCCGAGCCAGGTCCCAGAGCCATCGCAAGCTCGTCCATCCCTGCATATTTCCATTCCTCCACCTCCGCCTCCACCTCCACCGCCGCCGCCGCCTCCCCTTCCCCGGGCTCCTCCTGCGCCCCCACGGATAAGGAAGAAGGGCCCTGTAGGCAGGGCATGGGACAAGCTCAAAAAAGCATTCATGGAGAAGTTCTTGAACCGAAGCCAAACGGTGCCTAAGCTTTCGGACAAGCTAGCTCCCGAGCGCGATGACGAGGTCCATGGCCTATTCGCGAGGCCCAGGGCAAAGTCCATCTTCACGAAGGGATGAACACAGTTTAAAACGAGCTCGTAGAGTACATCTTGTTTCTAGGCCTGTCGTATATATTGTCCTGCGATTATTCACCTTTCCAGATCCCGGCTTGCGTGAGGTATTGGTTGAGTATGGATGGCATTCAAACCGAAATGACCATTCAAACAGAAGATATTATTTGTGACCAACGCTACAGGTACATCAATTTACAATAAAAGATCGCGAGTATAACAAGGATAGTTGTATAAGGATAGATATTACCGCAATACAAGGGTATTTACCTTAGCGGTCAGTAGGGCCGTAACATATGCCGGGGTGGTTGGTAACGGGTGCTGGACTATATGATGGTGGGGGTAGAGGTGGTAGCGGGACGTCCAAGCCCGTCTGAACTGACGGATTCGAAGAGGTCTCAAGCGATTGTGATTGGGAGGCTCCAACAGGCACAGTTTCAGTAATCTGCAACCTCGCATTTGTGCTTGTTCCCAAATTTACAGCTAAAAACTGGCTGTAATTCGGTGGTCCGCCTTTGATTTCGTACGCCGGGAGGACGTCCTTCTCCGTCAGGCTACCGGCGTCGTCAGGGTCAGGTCGACCTCCGCGACGGCCTCCGGAGTCGACATCAGCCGCACGGGTGAGTACCCTTCTCCGTTGGCCCAGGGGTATAGGCGTCAAACCGCCAGGGCTGGGCCGTGCGGAGCTTCCCCTTTGCTGCGGGGCCTCGATGAAAGCAAAGAAGTCTCGAAGCGGTCTGTTGCGAACGCGGAGAAAAAAAGACCTATGCAAGCGATTACAAAGGTCAGTGTTGTGTGTAGAAATGCTAGAAGCGGACCTCACCTCCATGCAAATCCCGCGGCGATGATTAGCACAGCCGCAGCGGCAAACACCCACTCCAATGTGTTCTAGAACCGTGACCAGGTCAGCAAACCTCTGCCTCATGTTTCGAATGTAGACGTTAGGGTATCCGACCTTGGCCGTCATTGGATTGTCACCCGGTGAAGTTGTGCCCAAGTCCCTCGCACCGATTGATCGTGGGATCGGCGACGCCTGGCTGTCGGCAGCGATCAATGCCAAGTATGCCAAGGATTGGAGAGTACCAGCGACCAAGTCGGATTGAGTTCGGCCTGGCATAGTGTGCAGTCGTGGGGTGCAGCTGGGGTGGTTAAGAGGGTTTGGTGTTTTCTGCCACTCTCTTGTTGGCCGTTAAACGTTAAGGGCCAACCCCGTCATCTGTCGCGATCTGTCTTGGGTGGAAATTGGGTGACGCCGATTCGGCATCTCCCGCGAATTCCCGTGGCTGCCTCCCGCTGCGACGGGGAGATTTAAGGCTCCCTCAGTTCTAGAACTGAAACTCTCGGAATTCTCACTACAGATGACAAGAGTCTAGTAACTTACAGGTTAGTGAACCTCCGTTCGTGAAGCCAAGGGGAAGTGTACATTAGTGCTTATCTCAATCTTCGCTATCTCGGATGCTCTCCATATTTTTGGACAGCCGCTTCTAGTTGTCCTTCACAGGTCGTAAAGCCCCATAAATAGGCGTGCCCGCCATGCTCTGCCTGATACCGGTGCTACAAAGCTCGCCGAGTCAGATAATGCAACGAGGTGACCTGAAGCTCACAACAGGATCCAACTTGTCCAACAGCATTTTTATTTCGTTTTCAAAGGCGATGGTTCCACATTCAAACCCGAATGTCACTCCTATCTCCCGCCTCTAATCAAGTCCGACGTGGATCCCTTCAGTACTTTGTCCCCGACTTGATCATCAGAATCCTCAGGAAAACCCGAACTGGCGGCGTCCCTCGACATCTTAACGTTTGTGCGCTGCTCTACACGCTTCCCCGCAAACGCCGCAGATAGAGGTGCACCATACTCGTGGCACCATATATCCGAAAGCCGTACGTATCCGTGACGAAGGGATATGGCATTACGGTCACACGACCATTCGTGTAGCCTTTGCGGCCATGTTTTGTGGCCCTCGCTCGACGGTTTCGCGGTGAAGGCTATACCCCCCCCCTCCCAGGGCATCCTCGATTCGCGCAGTTTTATTTCATCGTAAACATGGCGTTTGACTATGAACGGCTTTGTTCAGATGTATTTTTCCGGGTCCCTTAGGTAATGTCAAAAAACGCTCCAAATAACCTTATATTCGTGTTGAGTGTTCTGAAGCTCCCGTATTTGCGTTTTGGCGGACGGTGGGGCTGTTGAGAACGCATCAGGAGATGTATCAGGCGTCGCGGTCTGACGGGATCTGGTCATTTACCACGTCCGTTCGAATTGACCCTTTACCAGACTTTGGGGCCCTTATCTCTGAGGCCACAAATACCCAGAACGTCCTTAAGACACATTGAGTTTCCGTAAACGATGGTTACTATCCATGGGCGGCGACTTTTGAATTCCATGGGATTCGCCGATGACGAATACTTGAAGCGCCGAAACTGCCAGTCCTCATAGACGCTCCTTGCCGATCTCGGACGAGCTCCGGGCAGGGCTGAGGCCCATCACCGAGGAGGTATTGGCCAGTTGATCACGTTTGCAAACCTCCTCGACGTTGGGATATGGTATCCCCTGATGTCGCTACTCATATCAGATTTTTCTCTGTTGACCGTGTGGCTAACATGTATATGGACTTGTGCGGGCAGCTGTTTCCGCGCCTGAAAGAACCAGAAACAGCAGGTTGATATGGAGGTTGTATAACTGGTGCATCACTTTCGTCAACTTCCCTGCCTCAGATGCACTCAAAGAGGATACATGAACGGTCTGAAGTCGCACGTCTAGTTGATTTCATCTTTATATCGTACGGGACACTGAAAGCGGAGGTGATCATCGCTGCAGGTATATATCAGATCGAGCAGACGGAGTGAGGGTTTTAATTCTGGGGTACGTTTGTGTGCTCGTGTTCGTTTGGTGACACAAGGCAAAGGCTAGAGAGAATTGGTAGCTTAGATCCGTTCCAGAAAACGCGCGCTACGCCTGAAACTGCGCGCGCTCTGTATCTCCTCGCTCGTCCCAGTTTGCTATCATCGGCTTGCGGCACCGTCGTGTCGTCAATTCTGTCGCTCAATGTGCGGGGATTAGACACATATAGGTTCAGATGCTACAAGGGTGGTAATGCTCGCCCAGGAACCCCGTTCACCCGTCGCGCCCATCGTGGGCTTGCCAATGCCAACAAATAACCCTCAGGTGCCTGGGGCTCGAAGAAAACGATAATGCGCTGGAAAGCTTGTGACATTATGTTCTCTCGTGGGCTGAAGTTCAAAATCCTTGAGTCCTTAATCGTATCCGAATTTGCTCGGGCCGTCGGCTTTCTAGTATTTGTTTTTCCCATCGTACGCCGGGTCCCGGGTCTGAGCGCAGTGACTAAGGAGAGTGTGGGTAGTCGATTGCGGCGATGGGAATATTCGACCAGATGTTGACAGCCTCCGCTCAGAAAAACGTGGGCGGCCCCACCGTCCCCTGCCGGAGAGATGTGTGTAGCCCCGAAGCGGAGTGAGGATAGCCGTAGTGTGGCATTTCAAACTCGCAGTTTTGCGTTGACCGTGGACCGCGAATCGTCACGGGAAACTACAGTGTAACGAATGAGTCACGCACCTACACGCCCCATGTTCAGACTGGCTGATGTGTCCCAGCTGATCATTGGACTCGTATGAACTTGTTTATGTCGTGCCAAAAGTCTTTACAAACCCGGAACGTTCGAACCCCATCGACCGCTCTTTCGGAAGGGTCAACAATTTTGTGCTCGGCATCAATGATCATCGCACATCGTTGCGTTTCTTCTGTATGTGAAAATTGATGATCACTCGACCCAGGTTGAGATCAATTAAGCTGTGGTGACTGCAGGCAGATCACACACCATCTGTAATGCAAGGAGTTCACGGGTAAGCAAAGCCGCTGGTGCTCGTAACGCAAAGCTCATCGGGGCGAGCCTCCCATCATAACACACTTTTTGGGTTTCGGTTTCGAATGGCCTGTTAGGTTGTCCGCTAAAACATCATCCGACCAGGCGCCTGAGACTAGTGACACCTGGAACATTTGTAGCGTCCTTCACGTTGCGGTGGTGGTCAGATACTGGAGGCATGGAGACCACTAACGCACGAAATTGCGCATCAGCGAACGAGAACATCCGAGGCGCGACCTCGATGACTTGACGGTGAGTACCGTTTAGACCTGTCGTTTCTGCCATCAGTTTCTTCAACGATATTGCTGTGCCGCGCAACGTGCTCACCGGCTCGGGCGTCGGTGCCTCGCATGCGCTGGTGCGTTAATTTCGCACATCCCCTGGAAAAATTGGTGTTTGAGCTGCTCAAGGCTGATGGCATCGGTCGGCGTGATGTCCGCCCAAGACTGTTTCAGTCAGAACAGCTGATGTGTTTTTCCCACGCTGTGTTGTCCCTTGATCCAAACCAAGTTGCCAGCCACATTCTCGGCATAACCGGTGCTCTACGGGGTCGCCGAAATTCCATCTCGTTGTTGTGTCAGGGCTGAGCATAGCAACGACTCTCCTTCTCCCAATTTCTGGCGCATCCCTGAGGACGTCGTCGCGCCTGACTTTGCCCCACCAAAGTGCTCGTGGCGGAGCCGTTGCAAGAATCCGATTATTCTCTGCCAACCCTTGCATTTTTCGACACATACCGAGTTCAAAATCGTCGGGCGTCGGCATATACTGATCAACATCGTCTCAAACACCACTTAGTTGACGCTGGTACCTTCGTGTCAGCTCGTCCTTTCTCTAAACTGATGTTACGGTCGCTTTAAGCGGACGCGTTTTCATCTTCAGACTCGTGATGGTCCATCACAATCACCGCCTCCGGCTGACGATCAGCCCCACCACTCGGGGAATCCTCCCTGTTTGGTAACACTCTAAATAACTTGATACTGTTTGTTGGCCGTGTGAAGCACAGCCAGAGGCATCGTTTTTCAGCGTTTGTCTCGCTTCACTTACGAATCCCGCGTTATATATGGGGAGCCGTCATCAACATCCCTCAAGACACGACCCCCATCCCCACGTCCCTGCATTATTCTGACCTCTCTCTCCTACTTGCGACGATTTTTATCCTCTTTCCATTAAATTATCCTTTTATTACGAAACATGTCTGCTGAAATCCCTCTCGCCCTCATCGGTATCGGGTGTAAATTCCCTGGCAATTCTGACAGCAAGGACTTGTATTATGAGTTCCTCAGAAACAAGGTTCGTTTTCCCGGTTTCTTGCAATCTGTACTTTTCTAATCATCGTTTCTCAGGGTGATGGTATGGTTCAGCCTCCCCCTGATCGTTGGGACCACGCCAATTGGCACGGTACGGGCCTAGTCTCTTCAGCTTAGGTCATGTATTGACACTGAGATCCAAGGGACAAAAAGCGAACCCGGAAAACTCGCGTCCACCATGGGTGGTTTCGTCTCAGATATAGACCTTTTCGATCCTCTGGAGTTCGGTATCAGCCAGAAAGAAGCGCAATACCTCGACCCATCACTACGATTGACACTCGAGGCCGCTCACCAGGTATGCACTTCTTCCTCCAATCCCAGGCCGCCGTATCGATGACCTCCAATTCTTAGGCTCTGATCGATTCCGGAGTCGATTACCGAGGTTCTAACACCGGGGTTTACCTCGGCCAACTTTTAACCTCCACGAATGAACTTGCAGATGACCGGTACGAAATCGATAATTTCAATGGCGCCGGAAAGTGCATCGCCATCCGCGCCAACCGAATCTCTTTCACGTTTGATTTGAAGGGTCCTTCTTTTGTTCTTGATACTGGTGAGTAATCTCGCTTTCGATCTGTTTCTGATACGTTTCTGATCCTACTTTTGCCCCAGCTTGTTCGGCGTCCGGGTATGCCATGCACATGGCAGCTTCTGCTATCCGACTCGGCGAAATCGATCAAGCCCTCGTCCTCGGTGCCAGTACTATGGTTAATCCCATCCACACGCTCTCCTTCTCCAAGCTTGGTGTTTTGTCTCCCACCGGCTCCTCAAAATCTTTCGATGCGGCTGCCGACGGTTATGCACGTGCAGAAGGATTTGCCGCCGTTCTTATTAAACGCCTGGACCTTGCTCTAAATGATGGCGACCACATCTATTCGGTCATCACCGGCAGCGCTATCAATGCAAATGGAAAGGGAAAATCATTGACCATGCCAGAGGGCGAGGCTCAAGGCATGACAGTCCGCGGGGCCTACGCCCGTGCGAAGCGCAACCCCGCCGATGCATTTTACGTCGAGCTCCACGCCACCGGCACTCTCGTTGGCGATCCGATCGAGGTGAACGGTGCTGGAAAAGTCTTCTCCAAGGGCCGTGATCCCAAGAAGACGCTCAGGGTCGGGTCCGTCAAGGCCAACATCGGCCATGCTGAAGGGTGCTCTTTCATGGCCAGTTTGATCAAAGTCTCACTTATGCTCCACAACAAGGAAATCATACCCAACATCCGCTTCAACAACCCTAACCCGAAGATCGACTTCGTCGGTGGCATGATGAAGGTTCAGACCGAGCTCGAGAAAATCACCCCCAATATGGCCGCTTCCGATGGCAAATTTGTCGCCTCCGTCTCGACCTACGGTGTTGGTGGTGCCAACGCGCATGTCGTCGTTGAATCCTTCGAGACTGTTGAGCAAGTTCAAGCCGCGGCTGTCATCATCCGTGAGCCCAAGACCGCCACCACTCCCCTCTATCTATTCACTATTGGTACTCTCACCGAGGGATCTCTTGGTCGCTGGCAAACGACCCTCACCTCCCGCTTCGAGAAACACGCAGAGCCAAGAGCTCTGCGTTCACTCTCTCGCGAACTTACTCGTCAAGCTCGTGCCTCGCCATACCGCTCCTTTGCTGTTGGTCCTGCTCTCACTCCCAATCTCAAGTGGTCCAAGACTACCCTCGTTTCCGCTAAGCCCAAGTTGTGCTTGGTCTTCGCTGGACAGGGCCCTCAACACGTTTTCATGGGTCGTCAGTTGTCCGAGGCTTACCCCGCCTTCCTCGATGCTATCAGGGCAAACGACGAGATCCTGGTGAACAAATATGGCCAGCCTTCCTTCGTCGAGCGTTCTGGTCTCTTCATACCCGGAAAGCAAGCCACTCTCGCTGCCAACGGTGTATGGCCCGTCGCTGATGTCGTCATTTCCCTCGTGTTCATTCAAATCGCTCTCACGGATCTCCTCAAGTCTATTGGAATCAAGTACGACTGCGTTATCGGTCACTCCATCGGTGAAATCGCAATGGGTTACGCTTCTGGCCACTACGATCGCGAGACTGCTGTTGGTATCGCCGTCGGTCGTGCTGCTGCCATGACCCAGGCTGAGGGTAATGGGGGGATGGTCGCTCTCGGTGTTGGTGTCCAGAAGGCCAAGCTCATGATCAAAAAGGTCTTAGCCCGTGCTGGCGTCGACAGTGGCCTTTGGATCGCCGGTATCAACTCTCCCAGGGCTGTCACCGTCGCCGGCCAAATTGAACTCATTGACCTCATGGTTGAGGTTGCCGCTGATCCCGCCGACAAGATCTTCGCCGCTAAGCTTCGTGTTACGTGCGCTTTCCACACCCCTCTCATGGAAGCTCAAGAGAAAGTTTTTAAGGACTTCGTAAAGGGTGCCCTGACCGCAACCCGGGAGCCTGTTGCCAAGGTCATGTCCACCGTCGACGGAAAGTGGCTCGAGCGCGATATGGATGTTCAGTACTGCTGGGACAATATCCGACAACCAGTCCTTTTCGGTACCGCTCTCAACAAGATCGTTCAGGAACTCGGCGCCGACAACGTTTCTTTCCTGGAAATCGCTCCTCACCCTGTTCTCAAGTCCTATATCGAGGAAATCGGCGGAAACCCCGTCTCCCTCATTCGTCGGCCCAACCCCAAGGTGCCTGCCCAGAACACCGGCGAGCACTTCCAGTTCCTTGAGGGTATCGGTAACTTGTTGATGACCGGATACTCTTACATCGATGCCAACAAGCTTGCCTGCCGCTCTGACGGAATCGTCGACTTTGTCAAGGTCCCACTTCCTTCTTACCCCTACTCGAAGTCCTCCTGTTGGGTTGAGGATGGTGCTACGAGGTCTCTCAGGCTCCGCGCTACTCCTCGTCCTTTGGCCCAGGCACATTTCCGTATCAACGTCGACACTCATTCTGACCTCACCGGACATGTTGTCATGGGCGCTGTGTTGTACCCTGGTGCTGGGTACGATTGCATTTTCCTTTGTTTCGTGAATTTCCTTCTAAAGATATTTAAAGCTACACCGAAGCCATTCTTGAGAACGGCGCTTTCGTCGTGGAGAACATGAAGGTCCTCAAGCCTTTCGTTCTGAACGGACACGACACTGTTCCGGGTCACGCTGGAGTCGTCATTAACGGTGATCACTGGGAGTTCCGTGGTTCTACTGACAGCAAGTACGTGGATGGAAGGCCGGTTCTCGAGACCGTCTATGCCAGCGGTTACTTCAAGCGCGAGAACCCCGATTACGACCCAGAGAACCTTCCCACTCTCGATGTTCAATCCCTGTTGGCCTCTTCTCTTGTCAGTATGACCGGCGACGAGTTTTACGAGAATCTTCCGTCCAGCTACAACTATCAGGACCACTTCCGGAACTACACCAAGGAGCTTCACGCTGTCCCGTACCCGGGGTGCTGGACAGGAAAGGCTTACATCGCTCGATTCGAGATCCCCGAAGGCACGCCTGACGTTTACGGAAAGGGGTACTGTATCCACCCCGGCATCCTCGATTCCATCACCCAAATCGGTCTCTGCTCGTTCATGAACATGACCAATAAGACTTTTGACTTCAACGGAACCTTCCTTCCAGTCTCGATGAAGAAGCTCACCCGCTGGGATTCTCCAGACTCTGCTTCGATGGAGGAGCACCTCAAGAAGGGAATCTATGTCTTGTACAAGCCCAAGGCTTGGGGTGCCAAGGGACCTTTTGTCTCTGACTATGTCATAGCGGACTCTACCGGACGAGTTTTCTTCACGATCGACGAATTTGAGATCGCCCTTGCTCCCGAACCCGAGCCGGTCCCAATTACGGACTATTCCATGCAGCAGCGGATCGTTACCACCTGGCAACCCAAAGCTTTCATCACCCCCGACTACACCTTCCCTCCGGTTGGCGGCCACGGCGGCCACAGCTACCTCGCCGAGGTCCTCGAGACTCTCCTCACCAATGCCCGCACCAAAACCAATCGATTCGTGTCTCGAGTTCTGGACCTTGACTCCTCTAGTTCCATTGCCCAAGCCGTCGATGCTAAGTTGTCGAGCCTTCTCGCTACCTACCGGTTTGCCGTCGACTATTTCGCTGCTGGTGTTGATGCAGAGGCTGCTGATGCGAAGGTTAACGCGCTCAAATATCCCCATGGCCGCTCAACTATCGTCGATACCGCCACCTTTGCCGATCAAAGCGTTTCTATTCGTGATGCGACGTGCGTATTTGGCATCTGTGGTTTGTAATTGATGCTTACCCCTTCCAGTGTCGATGTGATCCTCGTGAACCTCGACATCTCCAAGACGCCAACGAACTTTGACTTGTTCCCCAGGCTCCTCGCTCCACATGGCGCTGTCATCTTCCTCCTTCACTGTAAGTATCTTTCTCCGGAGCGCCCTGACCGTTTGTTGACACGCCTCGCAGCTGGAAGCCCCTCGAAGGAAGAAGGATTCGTTTCACTTAGCTCGCAGGGATTTGTTTCAAAACTCCAGGCAGATTTGGGCTGTGATGTCGTCATTCAGGACCTCCCCGCTGGCCAGAGCGTTATCCTTGCTAGGAACTTCACCCCGCCTTCCGTCCTTCCCGAAGAACTCACCACCAAAGTCGTTTTCCACCACTTCCTCCATGGAAATGAAGGAATGCTAGTCGAGAAGGTCAAACAAATGTCTGCTGATGGAGAGCTGTGGGTCATGGGAAATGATGATGCCGGGGGCATCGGCGCTTTGGGTGTTGTTGCCGGTCTCATCTCTGAAGAGACTCAGTTCACCGTTCACTCTGTCCTTTTCGAGGACAGTTCCCTGACCGTTGATGAGCGCGAGGGTTGGGTTCATACCATTCGCCAGAATCCCAAGATTTTGGAAGATCATCTGAAGGTTACCGCGGCTGGCGAGGTATTGGTTCGTCGCGCTGTTCAGGGATCTCCGAGCACTAGGAACGTCGAGATCCATCACTTCGGGTACTCCAAAAATTCCCATGGCCACCGATCCGTAGCTGCTGCCTACCCTCCTCTCCCCGGACCAAACGAGGTCGAAGTTGCCGTCGAAGCGTTCGGCATTACAGACCTCGAGGACGACGCTCCTCTTACCGCCTTCGTCGGAAGCGTTGATGGAAAGAAAATACTCGGTTACTCGCACCAGAAGCTCGTCGACGCCGTCGTCGTCGATAGGAGGGCCATTACCTCTCTTCCCGAGACTGTCTCAGTAACAGATGCGGTTTCATTGCCCGATACTATCCTCCCCGCCTGGGTTGGATTGGTCGAAGTGGGTAGGATCGAGAAGGACTCCATCGTTCTTGTCCACGACGCCCTATCTCGTACGCCTCCCCTCTTTGTTCTCTGAATTTTTGTGTTGACCCATAATTGCAGGTGTCGGCCGCGCCGCGATTCAAATCGTCCAGAACTTGCGGGCGCCAGCGTTCTTCACAGTCGCGTCGAAATCTGAGATTCAGATCTTATCTACTGAGTTCGGCATTGACGTCAAGTCGATCGCTGTGAACGCCTCCGTTTCTACCGCTCTTGCGGCTGCCAAGGAATGGCTCGAGGCTTCCGGTGTCGAGGGATTCGACCTCATATTCAACTCCACCGGTCGCGTCGATCTCGCCGTCGTTGTCGATATCATCTCCTCCTTCGGTCTCTATATTCACAACAAGCAGACCAGCGATCCTGTCAAGCTCCCTGCAGATGCCCCTGCCGCTAGGATTGTCGACATTGCCACCTTGGCGAAGAAGCACCCTGCCAAGCTGACCGCTTTCCTCGACGCCGTCCTCAATGCACACGTGGAAAATCCGTTCAAGCTTTCTCCAGTCACCATCTCATTCTCCGATCTAGTCCGCCCAGTCGAGAACATTACTTCTTCTCAGGTTCTCGTCGTCAAGACCACTCGTCCGGAGAACGTTCGAGTCGACCCAGCTGCCCAGCTGTTCGATCCTCGCAAGACGTACCTCTTGATTGGTGGTTGCAGTGAATTTGGTATCGGAATCACAGTCTGGATGTTCAATCACGGCGCCCGTCACATCTACCTCACCTCTCGTCGTGGTCGTAAGGCTCTCTCTCCCGTCGACAAATTGTACCTTCGAGATATCAACAACAAGGGTGGTGATGCCCAAGCTATCTCCTGCGATGCTTTGAGCAAGGCGGACATGGCTAAGCTCATCCAGACTGCCGAAGCCGTTGGACCCCTCGGTGGCATCATGTTGATGACTGTGGTCTTGAGGGACTCTTCGTTCGCGAATCTCACTCAGCAGCACTTCGACGATGTATACCAATCCAAGGTCGCCGCTCTCAACGTCATCCTGGAACTCGTTGACCTGAGCAAGATCGACTTCAATTTGCTGTTCTCCACCATCGGCACTGTCTTCGGTAACGCCGGTCAGGCCCCTTATCTCGTCGCCCAGTTGTATCTTGACAAGATCGCCGAGACTTTGCCAAACACCATCTCCATGTCCTTCCCACCAATCACGGATTCTGGTATCTTCAAGCGACTCGTTCAGTCCACAAAAGGTGGTGCCAACACCGCCAAGCTCAGCAAGCTCGGAATGACCACCCCTCAAGTCTGCGAGTTCATAGGAGACTCTATCGTCCGCAAGATCCCTCACTACTTGCCGCTCCTCAACCACAAGGCCTGCGGCGAGGTCTTCGAAACTTGCGATCCTCTCCTCTTCGGGCATTTGCTTCCTCCCAGGCTATTGGCCGTCGATGGCGCTTCAAAGGAAGACGGCGGAGAATCACCGGCTAGCTTGCTTTCCAACCTTCTCGGACTCGGTGTTGAACAGATATCGGATAATGCTCTGATCACGTCTTACGGTCTGGATTCTCTTGCCGGTACGCCCAAACCCTCTGTTTCTTTCTTTTGCACAACTAACGCGGTTCCGCACACAGCCACTCGATTCAGTTCACAGCTGAAGGGCGCATTCGGCATCAGCGTGTCTCAGATCGAGTTGTTGGGATCGATGTCGGTTGGCGTCCTGAACGAGCTTATTGCCAAATCTCGGGCAACCGAATCGGAGTCAGGCTCCTCTACCGCTCTCGACGATGGTTCTTCCAAGTACGGCCAACCCCTCGTCCCCATTTTGAACGACCGTTTGGTCTACGACGAGCCCTATACCACCGACGCCTCCCCCCACCAGTACCGCATTTGGTTGGCTCAAGTGTGTTGTCAAGCGCTTCACTTCATGAAATTTTATTCATCGTTCATTTTCTTCAGCTCGAATACGACAACTCCAGGAGGAGGAACGTCGCCGTTGTCGATCAAGCGATGAAGCGCTTCGGTGCAACTCAATGGGATACCCACGAGGGCTACTTCATCACCGTGGAATCCAAGGTCCCCATCGATCTCGATAGAATGACCAAGGCGTTTGAGGAGACCGTTAACAGGCACGGTTCCTTCAGAACGACTTTCCACTGGGATGAGAGAAAGGGCAAGCTCATGCAAACCATCCACCCCTCGGCCAACGTCCACAACGCTTCGGTCATCGACTTCAGCAACGAGCCTGATGCTTACAAGAAAGCATATGACATGTCTCTGGCGAATAACATGAACCCCAACTTCAGTCTCGATAAGCTCCCGCTCATTTCCTCCGCCATGTTCAATCTCGGCGGTGGCGCTTACGCATTCAACATCACTGTCCACCATATCATGACCGACGAGACCTCGCTGGGCATCTTCTTCTACGACCTCTTCCAGCTCTATATCCACGGTATCGACAGCCTTCCGCCGGTTCAGCTCCACTATTCCGATTTCAGCGACTGGCTTATCCGCACTGCCGATCGCCGCGCCGAGCTTCGTGACGAGCAGATCAAATACTGGACCAAGAAATTGGATGGAGTCCAGCCGCTGATCTTGACTCTCGCCAAGCCTTCCGAGGTTGAGCAGAGCCCCATCACCCAGATCGAGGGCCGGATCGGATTGTCCGCTCTCAAGAGGTACAACGACTACGTTGCCACGACTTCTGCCACCTCCTTCGCCGCCTTCTTCGCTGCGTACAACCTGCTCCTCTACAAGTACTCGTCTCAGAACTCGTTTGTCGTCGGGACTGCTGTCACTCAGCGCTCTATGGCTCAACTCCAGGAGGTTGTTGGGTTCTTCGCCAACATGCTCCCGATCCGCACTACCCTCGAGGACGAGACGACCTTCGCTGAATACCTGGAGAAGTTCCGCTTAGATCTGGTCGCTGACCTCTCCAATGACGACGTTACTCTCGAAGACATTGTGTCTCAGACAAAGACATCTTCTCAAGACCGTTCCTACTTCAAGCACTTGTTCGCTCCTGGTGGTCTTAATATGAGCATTACCGGCCGCCTCGACACCTCCGATATCACCACCACCGCTGTGATCTCGCTGCCAAACGGTGAGGAGAAATACGAGTTTTTGCTTACAGTCCACTACAAGACTGGCGAGGTCATCTTGCGCTTTGACAACTACTTGTACACCGAGGAGACCGCTCGTCAGTTCTTGGACGCATACTGCAACTTGGTCGACACTCTCGGACGGGACCCCTACGTCAAGATCGGCGATGTTTCCGCCGTCAGCGATCACGAGCACGCCCGGCTCGTGAAGGAATTATCTACTTCTGGTCCCATCAACCCCGTCGAGCGTAAATTACACCAGCTTGTCGAAGCTCAGGCCAAGCAGACTCCCACCACGGTCGCCATCGAGTATGAGGATCAATACCTCACCTACGCTCAGCTCAATTCCAAGGCCAACCGTCTCGCGCGTTTGCTGAGCCAACAAGGTGTCGGTCCAGACAGCGTTGTTGCCATTTGCTTCGAGCGCGGTATCCCGCAGGTCCTCGCCATCCTCGCCATTCTCAAGGCCGGTGGTGCATTCATGCCACTTGATCCAGATGACCCCACCCTTCGAAAGGAAATGCTGATCGTCGATACCAACGCGAAGATCTTACTCACGACTTATTCAAAACGTCGGGACTTCGACAAGGCGCTTGCGTCGAAAGTTATCGTGAGTGACGCTTTCAAATAACATCCCTTTCGTGAATAACCCCTTTCGCAGGTCGCGTACATCGATGACGCTACATTCGAGAAGAGGCTGCAGAAGCTTGATGACAGCAACTTCGAAGTCCCCGGGCATACATCCGCCAATCTCGCTTACGTCATGTTAGTTCTCTTTCTTACTGTTTTGAATGACCTCTAAATGTTTCGCACAGGTTCACGAGTGGAAGTACCGGCAAGCCCAAGGGAGTCATGATCGAACATCGTTCGATCTCCAACTTGGTGCAAAACTCCCAACCTTATGGATACCACCGCGGTGCACGTGTTCTCTCCTCCCTCGCTTACACCTTCGATCCCTTCGTCGTCGACGTTTTCGGTACTCTATCCTGCGGCGCTACCCTCGTTACTGGGCGCAAAGAACTCGTGCTCGGTGACATAGGAAGAGCCGTCCAAAAACTCCGCATAAACGTTGTTCACTGCACACCCAGCATTCTCGCTGTTGTCCCGGTCGAGCATTACCCTACTTTGGAGACGGTCGTCGTTGCCGGTGAAGCCCTCGGGAAGAAGCTAATTGAAGACTGGTCCAAGCGCGTCAAGTTTATGAACATGTACGGTCCTACAGAGGCATCCGTCGACTGTATCCACGCTCATGTCACGGACGCTTCCTTGACTGGCGTGATCGGACGCCCTCTCCCTAACAACCGCCTCTACATCCTCGATGAGAACATGCGACCTACCCCCATTGGCGTCGAAGGAGAGCTTTTTATTGGTGGTGTTCAACTCGCTCGTGGCTACCTCAATCAGCCTGAACAGACGGAGAAGGCGTTCGTCCCCAATCCCTTCGTGTCTGGCGAACGTCTCTACCGCACTGGGGATGTTGCCATGTTCCGTGCGGATGGAAACATCGTTTACTGCGGTCGAAAGGACAGCCAGATCAAGCTTCGTGGACAACGCATCGAGCTCGGTGAGATCGAGGATGTCGTCAACAAGTATCATTCCGTCCAACGTGCCGCCGTACTCATTCGAAACTTCCATGACGCCCCCGCTGTGGTCGCATTCGTGGAGTTCAAGTCTTCCGTTGCCGAGGATCACATTGCCGACGAGAAAGAGACTCTCAAGATGTACATCTCAGAGCGGCTGCCGAGGTTCATGTATCCGTCGCTCATTGCCCATCTCCCCACCTTACCCACGTCGACCAGCGGAAAGGTCAACCGTCGCGCACTCATGGAGTTGGACTTGGCTCCGTTCCACGACACCAATCCGGATGTCGGTCTTCCTCAGTCCGATGTTGAGGTCGCTCTCCACAAGATCTTCTCCGACGTTTTGAAAACCGATCCCAGTCAACTCGGTGTTACTCACGATCTCTTCTCCGTCGGTTTGAATTCTCTCCTCGCCGTCCAGGCTGCTGTTTCCGTTGGAGAGTCGTTCAAGCTCAATATCGGTTTGAACAACATTTATCTCAGGTATGTTGTTTCCCCAAGATACCTCTCATCGTCCTTGCTAACGCCGATGCACAGGCCGACTATCCGCGAGTTGAGTAACGTGATCATTGATGCTATGGGTCAGGACCAGAGGCAGATCATGGCCGCTGAGGACTCCGAGGACGACTTCTTGATCGAGTTCCTCCCCGTCAAGAAGAAGGGTACTCATCCTCGCATGTTCATCGTTCACGACATTACCGGTATGGCTACTCCCTTCATGCGTCTTGGTGCCTACATGCCCAATGAGATGTGGGCCATCGGTGACAAGCATTTCGGCTCCGTCGACGGCTTCACCACCATAGAGGAAATGGCCGATCACTACATTGCTCTCATCCGCAGTGTCCAGCCTCACGGGCCATACGTTATCGCTGGTTACTCTATGGGTGGTCTCGTGGCTCTAGTGATTGCCGACAAGTTGAAGAAAGCCGGCGAGGTCATCACTCACCTCATCATCTTCGATACGATCTTCATCCCCGCTCGTGAACGCCAGAGTCTCAAGTCATCGGATTGGACCGCCCGCGCCATCGACCGCATTTCACAGAACTTCCCTGAAATTGGCGAAAGGTGGAAGACCAAGCTGTCGGCGGAGATCAGGAAGAACTTGGATGCCATGTGGGAACTGGATCCGCCGTACTACGATGGACCAACTACCCTCGTCGTTCCTAAGGACCGGGTGTGGTACCGAAGCGGTCACGCGAGCGACTTCGACACTGGCCTTGACGATCTCAACGGTTGGGAACACAGGATCTCGGACTTGACGATGAAGATTTCCCCTGGCCGCCACGATACCATGTTCACGCCTGCACACGTGAAAGGTCTCGCTCAAGTCCTTAAGGGTATCTTTGCCGAGTTCCCCACCGCACAGGTATGTTTCTGCCCCTACTGGACCGACTTGCTTGTGCTAACAACGTTTTTATAGTCATCACAGTAAACGGGTCGCTTTAATCGTCTGAGTTTTCATTCCATGAGTCGTACACAGTCTACCGGATACCTATCGAATCAATCACGCAAAATACCCACGCCGCCAAGCGCACATCGATGCGAACACTGTAAAGTAATAAACAATGGGATAACATATGTAAGAGGTTGTATAATGTAGTCTATCATCATGTTTCGTTCTCTTTCCTTTCAATATATAAATCGTCGCAAGAAACTCAGAGTGATCTAGTGGAGCTCGAGTAATCCCGAAAGATGCGGGATCGCGAGAAGCTCAAGTACCACATGTATTTCTCGAACCTCGACTTTGTTGCCTCCTCTCATCACCCCGGTAAAACTCTTGTACAATTTCGAAAGCTCCGGGACGGCGTCAAAAGCTGCCTGCGAACGCCGACTTCTTCGGCTGCGTAGACCCTGGTTACTAGGCTATGGCCGAGTCTTCAATGAAGCTTACAATTCGCCGGGTGGCGGATAAGAAAGACGCTTGGCCAACGGGGATTTTCCGCCATTGGCACACGATTCATTCGACGAGCCACGTTCTTGATCTTTGTCAGAGGCGTACCAACGCCGCGGTCGGGTTCTTTAAGTTGTCGCCCGTTACACCGCTCTCCGAATTTGACATCGGGCCTGAGGGAGCCGCAAATGGGCATTAGCGACCGACGCTTCGATAGTCTCAAACACCCGTCTTTCGGACTTGGCGACTGCAATTCTGCCCGCTCCACAACAGTCCCGATTGCCACCGGGGCAGTCACGACCAGCTCCTCGCCCCTATTTGATCCCGGGTATCCAGAAACTTTGGAACACGGGAGCGGCGCAGACTACAAGAACGGTTTAGTCGAGCAAATAACTTCTGCCATCCGAGAATGAGTAGTTCCGGTCCGGGCAGTCCTCGAAAACGCTGCGGGGAACGAAGTATTCTTCCGCTGAATTAGGAGCCGTCGAAGCCAAGCCTCATGGCCCAAACACTGCCACCGGTACCCACATGCATATGCTGGTAATGTGTTCCGACATCGGGAAATCTATGAATATGCTGATCAAAATACAGCGCACGCGGGTCATACGAAGCATTTCGAGCATGTTGTAACATGAATTCCATCACCCCTTGAGCACGATCAAGATATGTTGGCGTGCTAGTAATGATACCCGCCCTGCGTGATGCCGAGACCCTGAAGAACTCTCGTCACTCTCCGAAATAAAACCGTCAAACCCGTACCATAGAGATTTTTCTATAATTAGGGGACGTTCGGGCATTCCTGGGCCCTCCGCTCTCCGATGTCTTCCCTCAAGCCAACTTCTCCGCAGGTATTGAACAACGTAGAAATGGGTGATCCAGTATCTGAAAAGCGGGTGCTGGCCTTCGGAAACTCGACGGTGGATATCCTCGTAGGGAACGCGAAGAGCGAGGATGCAGAGGTCAAGGTCATTCCAATTGTCCTCACATCCCATGTGGACGATTATCCCGACGGTGGGTTAGCTGCTTGGTCTGTGGTAGTCGGAGTGGGTCCATCTATCAATTCTGTCTTTCGAAATTTACTGATCAAGTCCACCAATGTAGGCTACGTGCGCTATCTTTGCAACGTCGGTCGTATTCCACAAGTTTGCGTTGAATAACTGACTCACGTCATCGATATTCGTAGATTTGGTGTTGTCAATACCTGGGGGGTGCGTGCGTTCCTGACTGCTCCGCACCTTGTGCAGTGGTTAATGATTAAGGCAGACATTCCAGACTTACTACGGGCGAGTTCTATTATCGGATACCAAAACCTCGACGATGTGAGTGTAAAGGTCCACGCTACGGGTTGTCGATCTCGGGACTGACGTTCACGCCAGTGCATGGATCGGGTCCGTTCAGGTACAAAGAACCCTACCTCCCCTTCTCATGAGACCTGGCTGATCCACCGCAGTATGCCTTGATTTTTCTTCCTGGGCTTCTTGCCGGCCGGCTTTGCGACCTCGGCTACTACAAGAGAACTTTGTTTATTTCCAGGTGAGCAGCGCAGAATTTTACCACAAGTCATCATCGTCGACTGACAAACCTGATTTTAGTGTGATTTTAGTAGTAGCGACCGCAGCTATTGCTGAGTGCAAGGAGTTTTGGCAACTTCTCCTTTGCCAGGGTTTCCTCACTGGAATTTCATGTGGGATGATCTTCGGACCGATTCCTATCATCATCTCGCATTGGTTTAAGAAACGGAGATCACTGGCGTTTGGTATCAGCGCTACTGGATCGGCGATTGGCGGAACTGTCATCCCGATTGCCTCCAGCCATTTGGTCAATATCGTTGGGTATGTAATAATATCGCGGGTACACGGAACATGACAAACGGATTGCATCAGGTTCAAATGGACAATACGGGTTATTGCCCTGATCACATTCTGCATGCTGGCGATTGCAAACTTGGTAACGACCTTTGTTTCGACACAGCTGGCATCCGCTTACGAACGCCAACCTTCAGACTCTAAGGCGAAGGCTTGATCCTCCAAAAAACCCTGGCCCTTTCTTCGCTTGGCATGATTTTCGGAAACCTGCGTTCAATGTATTTGTCTTGGCCGGTGCGATCACCTTCTTAGGACTCTATACACGTAGGTTCCCCCTCTCCTATCCCAGTCGCCCACTAATGTGAACTCCTTGAAAGTGTTGACTTATATCGAACTGAGCGCTATCGCGCTTGGGATCACTCCCGGATTCTCCTTCTATCTGGTCTCTATTGCAAACGCCTCTTCAGGCTTTGGAAGGATCACATCCGGTTTTCTTGGCGATAAACTCGGGGCGATTAACGTGTCTGCCCCGATGACTCTTGTGTGTGCGATAATGACATACTTTTGGCCGCTTGCCACGACGAGAGGATCACTCATCGCTGTCGCGGTTATCTATGGGTTCTGTTCTGGAGCGTATGTCACGTTGCTTCCGGTGCCTCTGGTGGCAATGGGCGACATGCACGATGCTGGGAGGAGGACGGGGATCGCTGGGTCGGCTATTGCACTCGGAGCTGTCGCGGGGCCCCCGATATCTGGCTTCATTATCCAGAGCCCCGACGGGTTTAAAACTGTCAGTTACTACGCAGGTATTACCTCAAAATCTCTCTCTATCCTTTATGCACGACTAAATCTTATTCTACTTTCTTGCAGGATCGTGTATTTTTGTGGCTGTCATACTTCTCTACGTCACGAAATACCTGATGCTTGGTACTTTACGCGGGAAGTTCTGACGTTCGGGTTACAGAGACAGATTTCTTTTACTTCTACAGCACATTAATTATTGGTCTTACACACCGGACCCACACCCTTGACTGGGTGGTAGCCTATTTTCCTCTGCACGAACCAATACTTTGTATAGATTGGGACATTTCCATTGTAATCCCTCGTCTCGGTTTCCACGTCCACCCGTTCGATGTAGCATAAATAATATTTTCTTGGATTTTATCTCTCCTCTAAAAATGGCGGTATTTGAAGTTTGAACTGTTCAACATAAAACCTCTCCCGGTTGTGGTCCACCGTAACCTTTCACTAGGGCGCAATGAGCCCAGATTTGCGCGTATTGAAGGAGGGCCGTTTGGCCGCCTGTGAGACGGGCTTATCGGTCGGAGTTGACACAGGTGCTACTAGTAGCCGTGCCGGAAGTTGCCACGCGAAATACTCCTCCGTCCTCTCAACTCCTCCGATGGTCAGGCGCGTTGCCTCCCAAGTACATAAGCAAGCCTCGCGTCTTCTCAAGGCAGGATTCTTAAAACGAGAGCCAGCGTGGTTCCAGGCTGTACTTGAACACCCTCCTTTACCCCTTCCCGCTCGTGCGCCTCCCTCACGTTCGGAATTCGACCTTCCGTGCACCCTAAGAAAACCGGCTGCTATTGCCGAAAGACCGCTTGAAATTGCGTATTTGGAGGATGATTTGAGGAAGCAGTTCTTCCGGGACCATCCGTTTGAGGCGTTCCGACCGACGACGTTGGTGGAAGGAGGGGAAATTGAGGACGAACACCCTGTTCGTGGGAAGGCTTGGACAAGACTGCGGCAGAGAACACGGAATCCCAAGCCCGAGGAGTGAGTCCGGGTCCTGTTTTGTTCATGAGTAGTGGATATTGATATGTTTTGCTTTCTAAGTGCCGTTCGTTTTGCTTTGAACCTTCATCAGCATCACGACATGCCTCTCAGCCGCGCATACGCGGCTTCGGTTGCCCAATTCCGTTCCCTCCGTTCGGAGCAGGAAGTTGCCAACATGATTGCGACTCTCGAGGCCGAATACTACGGTGCAGACTTTTTGCCAACCGAGACCGAACGAGGGTTCAACAAGGAGATCAAGGCTCTCGAGACCTGGCACGTCGACGAGAGGTACGACCAGGGTGCTATCGCTGCCCGGAAACGATGGAAGGCTGTCGTTGAGCGTGTTCAACCTCCCGTTCCTTGGACTGCTGGTCAAGAGTATGTCAGGTTATGGAGGGAGGGGATTCGTCCTAATTATTCTGCTGCGTTGACTGGCCCGGTTTCTATCACCCCTGCTGGACTTTCGCCTTCGGCAGCTCGTGACCCTGATTTTATGCAAGTACTACAAAAGTCCTGATGTAATCTTCACACTAATGGTTAATGCATCCTATCCCTGGCATCGCGGTGATGAAGAAGCCCCGAGGCTGTCGAGGCCCGTCTGGTCGTGTTGCTATGCTGATGAGGTCGTGTCTAGAACGCGTGCTGCTTGCGGCAGGCGACACGGTATACCAGGGGTCATACCCTCTTGAGTCTCGAACGGTTGTTTGCCGACTAGGAGTTGCTACCCCGACCCGCTTCGTTCAATCTTCGTACTTTGAATTGGTGCAAAGTTCGTTGAGGGAACCCAACGGCCGTCTCATTCTGGGTCATCAGAAGCAACCATAGTGTGGTAGGGATCAGGTCGTCGTTATAACACCTGACGGCACGGCATTGAGGTTGAGAATTTGTATCCACCCCTAAATGTGCCTTCGCGACAGGGCCTCTGGGATGCACCCCCGGTCTTGTTTTGGTCAGTGAAATGAGGCCTCTAGGAAACGCACATTTGTAAAGCCTCCAAGTTGAGCGAAGGAGCATTCGTCTGTGGTCATGCAGTGGTTTACGCGACGCCCATTGCTCGCTGTAGAGCATTCCCCCCACGGCAGTTCCCCCCCTGCTCTGCCCTGAATTTGAGGCTGGAGGTAATCGTGCCCAGCCTGCACCCAGTCAACGACCTTCCAATTGTTCTCGTTTGAGGACAGTGGAGGTGTAGGCAAGGAATGACTGGTGACCAAGTGCCTTGCCTGTTCTACACGCCCAAGCCTAAAGATACTTCGACTTTTCTCTTGCACAGCATATCAATCCAGCAGTGCGTGGTTTAATTTCGATCAGACCTCTGTCCCTGGATACGGAAACGTGTGGGTCGCTCGCGGAAGCCGAGATGAAGCCTGGGCCGAATTATGCCGAATTATGCCGAGGTTGTGGTAACGGCCATTGATCTCGACGGTTGTTCCACTTGCGCTCTCATCCTTCCTCGCCGTTCTTTCCTTCATCCTCTCTTTTCCCCCCTTCAAACAAACATACAGGCCGGTCCTTTCCTTGCTTTCTCGCCCCTCAACCCGGCCACATCACACGCGAGGTTCGGCTCCCAGCAGCAACCCCCACGCAAGCGCAGGACGCAATCGTCTCGTAGCATAGCTATTTCATAATTCCAGATGGCCGCTTATTTTAGCAAGTTTAAACGGTCATCCGGCCTCGATTTTTCAGACCGAGGGCAGCTCTCCAATCTCGACCAGCACCCGGACCTCAAGGACAGTTATGCCAACGGAACTGCTCAACCCAGTCACCTCCAACGAAACAAGAGCGAGAGGAGGCGTTTGCAGCCCCTTCAACGAACGGCCACGATTGGTTCGGCTTCCAAGGGACCTCACGAGCCAGAACGGCTCATCGACAAGCTGAATGTCTGGATGATCAACGATGGCGGCCGTCGTCTGTTCTTCTCTGTCTGGATTTTCCTCCACCTCCTCGTCTTTTCGTTGGGCTTCGTCAACTACCAGTTGAACGATGACAATAACAACGCGAGGGCTATGTTCGGTTACGGGTTCAGTACGTGGGTTTCCCTTCGTAACATGGCGCTAGGTTTTACTCAACTTTTCTGCGGCTGCGCTTCCTCCCGTACCTACCTGACTACTAGCTATGGCTCGGACTGCCGCTCTCATTCTCCACGTCGATGTCGCCTTCATCCTCCTCCCTGTATGCAGGAACTTCATCTCCTTGTTGCGCCGGACACCCTTGAACGACATCATCCCTTTCGACAAGAATATCACCTTCCACAAGGCTGCCGCTTGGACTATCGTCTTTTGGACTGTTGTCCACATCGCCGCTCACACGTATAATTTTATCAAAATTTCAATGGTCTCCTCAAAAACGGCCAAGGCCACGTTCATTGACTTCTTGTTGATGAATTTTACAACTGGCCCTGGGGTGACCGGTTGGATCATGGTCTTCTGCCTTTGGGCTATTGTATGGTTTGCGATGGAGAAGCGGCGCAGGGCCAACTTTGAACGCTTCTGGTACTCGCACCATTTGTTCATCGTCTTCTTCATCAACTGGCAACTCCACGGTATGTTCTGTATGATCAAGCCCGACAGGCCACCTTACTGCTCGTACAACAACATCGGCGTCTTTTGGGTCCGTATCCTTTTCTTTTTGTCTCGTGAATATTTCAATTGAATTGCTGCGCAGCGCTATTGGCTCGTCGGTGGCTTAATCTGGATCTCTGAACGCATTCTCCGGGAGATTCGATCTCGCCACAGGACTTATATCTCGAAAGTCATTCAGCACCCGTCCAAGGTCATGGAGCTTCAGATCAAAAAGGAGAAGACAACGGTCCGAGCTGGTCAATACGTTTTCCTCTCTTGCCCCGAAATCTCGTACTTCCAATGGCATCCTTTCACGCTCACCTCTGCCCCTGAGGAAGATTACTTGAGCGTGCACATCAGGATTGTTGGCGACTTCACCGGCGCTCTCGCCAAGGCTTGTGGATGTGACTTTGATTCCAAGGACAAGAATGAGAAGGAGGGGGCTGTGGTTATCCCTCCAGTCAATAAGGTCCTACCTAGAGTCATGGTCGATGGTCCTTTTGGAAGCGCTAGCGAGGATTTCCTGAAGTACGAGGTGGTTCTTTTGGCCGGTGCTGGTATTGGCGTCACTCCCTTCGCTTCGTAAGCCTCTTCGATCTTCACAAGGCATGGTGTTGATCACTGGGTTTCTAGGATCCTCAAGTCAATTTGGTATAGAATGAACAACTTGAACGATTCCAAACCCACCCGTCTTTCCAAGGTCTATTTCACTTGGGTCATCCGAGATTTTGGTAGTGCCGAATGGTTCCACTCTCTCTTGCACGCCATCGAAGAACAAGACACGCAGAATAGGATCGAGATCAACATATATCTCACTGCTAAACTCAAGGACGACGAAATGAATAACATCATCGTACGTGGGCCCAGGTTCCCCAACCGTTCGATCATCCTCACCGTCGTGTTAGGTCCAAGACGTCGGGGCTGAAAAGGATGCGATTACTTCTCTCAGGGCCCCAACGCATTTCGGTCGACCTAACTGGGACCGTGTGTTCTCATCTTTGACTGAGAAGCACTCGGGCTCCGATATTGGTGTCTTCTTCTGTGGCCCGCCCGCGATTTCGAGGGCGTTGCACACTAAGTGCAACGAATATTCGACTCCTAACGGAACGAGGTTCTTTTTCGGAAAGGGTGAGTTTTGTTTTCGGACGTCCCACCCCTGGTTATTTCGCTCTCCCGCCTCGAGCCGGTCTAGGCTCGAGGAAATCGAGATGCAATCATCCGCTTGGAACATTCTTTTCTCAACGTTGTCTATGCGACCGGATGCTGATTTACTTTGTTACAGAGAACTTCTGACACTTGTCCAACCCTGAATCGCCCTGGCTGTCGAGATCGTTTCCTCTGCTGCTTCTTATCCAGTGCTCCAATTTTCTTTCTGTCTTGTATGGTATGTGAGACGCCTGTCCTGTTTGATACTTGTACAGGGTTGCTGCTTGTCGGAAATCCACGTATTTTTGCTCATACGCCCCGATTTTTTCTGTTTTCTTGTGATCACCGTTTCGCCCAGCTGTAAATTGCATACAAGTCAAACGCTCTCCCCGGCTGGTTCTTTTGCTTGATTCTGTTTAGGATTGAGAAGTATGTAGGATTTCGGAACGGTTTTACGAGCCAATAACGCACTTAGAGTTTACGACGCGTGCCTATGCTGTTCGATCCCGTCACCCTACGCGAGCAGCCCAGTGGTTACGTAAGGTAACATTCCCCTTCCACTCTCCACTTCTCACTACCGACGTTTGAGCTCGGCTCGCTGCGTCAATAAAAATGGTGCGTGCTGCTTCAAACCTTGCGCGTCATTCTCCAGAGATGTTGAACACGCCGGGTGTCCTCTCACCTTCGTTAGGCTCGAAATGAGGAAAAGGCGCAATCGATGCTGTACCGGTTCCGAGAGGCCCAAGCGGCCGAACTTGGGTTGGGTACCAGAGCAGATAGGAGACCGAAGATGGCTAGCGCGTGTAAGAGTCTGAGGGAGTGCGAGAGGTGGAGAGGAGAGATCTTGAGGGAGATTAGTAGGAAGGTGTCTAAGATTCAAGATGGTGCGTCCCCCTCGCGTTTCGCGTTTGGGTCTTTACTCCCTCACTCACTTGTTGTCCCTCCCGCGGTATTCTCTCACTTGCGTGCGCGAATAGCTGGTCTCTCGGATTATGAAGTACGAGACGTGAACGACGATATCAATAAGCTGTTACGCGAGAAACGGCATTGGGAGAACCAGATCGTTTCCCTTGGAGGTGCGAATTATAGGAGGAATGTGCCTATGATTGATGAGGATGGGAAGGAGGTTCCTGGGACGAAGGGATACAAGTGCGTTTCCGAGTTACCCCCTCCCCCCTTCTCTCTCGTGCATACTCACACCATCTCTCTTCCGTGTGTTGTGTTTGCTGTGTAGGTATTTTGGGAGGGCGAAGGAGCTACCGGGTGTAAAAGAGCTCTTTGCGAGTAAGAAGAAGGACGAGGAGGAAGAGAACCTGGCGGCGAACTACTATAAGAAGTTTCTGAACCACGGCCCTGCTTACTATGGCGATCTGGATGAAGCGGATGGGAAGCTGTTGGAGTTTGAGATGGAGGCGGAAGAGCGAGGTGCGAGACTCCTCATTTTCCCTCGTTTGTTGAGAGGTGCTCAGTGGTCGTTTACAGATTGGGCTGAAGCGTACACGAGATTGCGCGAGTCGTTGGGTCTTGATGCAGAAGAGCCGATACCGAAGCTCAATCGGTTTCAGCAAGGCCAAGGGACACTACTTGCAAGCGACTCATCGATACCCGATAGCGCGGACGACGCGACGAAACCGAAGCGCAAGCAACCTCCCGACGGAGACGTAGAAATGACCGAAGGAGGCAACGGCGCGTCATCATCATCTGCTACCCCGGAAGAAACCTCAAAACGACCGAAGAAGGACGGTGGTGTTCCAGGCCAGCCCGCTTCGACGCCACACCCCGCGACGAGCGTGGACGTGAACGGAGATTCACCGGTGGCGGTACACGCCCGCGCGGCGGCGGCGTACATCCCATTTTTGACGGCGGAGATGTTGATGCCGCCGAAGATGCCGACCGTGGAGGAGATGGAGGGGGTGTTGTTGGATTTGAGGAAGCGGGCGTTGGTGGATGAGTATTTCGGAGATCAGCCTGGGTCGTAGATTCTTTCTACGTCCCCCCTCGTTTTGGGGTTTGTTTCCACCCCAGATGTATGCTATAGCTTATTCACTGCCGCCTCGCACAGTGGCTATTTGCTCCTCCCCCCTACGTGTCTGTTTTCTGGGGCCACGCAGATACGAGCTTCCGCCTTGGTGTATGATCAACAATCTGGATGGCGCATTGAAATTCAGCCAGATTCAACTTCAATCACAAGTTCAGTCGTTTTCAGACTGAACGAACTAGAAAACTCAACCGGTGTCTTGGTCGCTAGCTTAGGCTAGCTTTCGCAACGACCACCCTTCGCTCTCTCGGAACGTGGTCGACATGAATTCCAATCGCTTGTAAGGTTCGGGACTTTACAGTGGCCTCTTTGGTCCAACAGAGGGAGAGGAGACCGTACGCGGTGGTGACTAGCAAGGAAATACGGAATTATTTAAATAGTACGAACGCGCTACTAATAGTACATGGGAAGCCCGTAAATGAGAAACCAGTGGAGGAAAGGAGGGTGAGGATACAATGTTTGATTATTTTTTACAGGGCAGCACCAGCCTGCGTACACAGGGGACGGTCTACAAGCGAATTCGCGCTGTGAGTATCAACGAGAGAAGTAAAGGAGAGACGAGAGGGAAAACCGTTCCCCAAGTATGTTATGGATGCTTAGAATTTTCCACGTAATGTGCCACGCATCAGGTATTTCGTGACGCATTGGAGTATGGCAGCTACGACGATGCACGATCCTTGAACAGAGAGGAGGTTTTAGCCAGACGGTACGCGGTCAAGTACGGAGAGAATTTTACCTGAGTAGTAACCGGCCGGTTTGAACCCACCAGCGCTTTGCATAATGGCACCAGCGATTGGGAGACCACAGCCGGCTCCAAGCGCGATGGTAGACCCAGCGATCCCTGTTCTCCTCCCGGCACTGTTCACCTCACCCATCAACACGAGAGGTGCTGGGATCAACGAGACGTATGCCCCATTACAGAACCCGTAGATGATCGCGATTATGATGAGCCACATTTTTGTCGTCGCGAACGGCCAAAAGAAGGTCATCGCTGCGCACCCGACGGTCATCGGGACAGTCACGTTGATCGCCCCGATTTGGTCACTCATGAATCCGGCGAGGATCTGCCCAACGCATGCGGCGCCGTTCACGATGGCGACCAGGTAGAAGGAGAAGCCGGGGGAGATCCCAATCGCGAGAGCGCTCAGGTCGATGTAAGCGAAGACTATAGGGATTTCACTTTAGTTGAGCATGGGTAGATGCGAGGGGAGGTGCATACCCGTGAAGAGACCCAGGTAGTTGATGGCGCAGGCGATGATATACACGGTAAACGCGGGTTTCCGGAGATCGTCCCAAATAAAGAAGGGGCCAGGGTTTTTAGGAGGAGGGAGCCTTCGTTTTAGAGTCTGAAGAGGGGATATCCATGAGCAGTTGCGGAGAGAGGCCAAAGGAACGATCGTTACCAAGTTCGCAACCGCGAGCAAACAAAATACGGTCAGGGCGATGACTCTCATGGTCCACTGGTACCTGAGACGATCTGTTGGTCATTTTCGTCACGCGCACGACGTTCCCACGTACCCAATGCGTTCAAGCAGATGACTGGAGCCGATTGAAACTGCCGCCCCGCCTATCGATGCTCCGGTGGTGCTGATCCCAAACGCCAGCGACATCCGCTTCTTAAACCAGTGTGACAGGACGGAAGGTATGGGGGTGAAAATCATCCCACATGACAACCCGGTGAGGAAACCTTGACAAAGTAGCAGTTGCCAGAACTCTTTGCATTGAGCGGTAGCTGCAGTTGCCCCTACCAGAGTAAGACTGCCGTTGAGTTTGTAAGCCGATGTCCATAGTGCACAATAAAATCCTGCGTTACTAACCTGGCAATAAACAACGTCTGCCTGTAGTAGCCAAGGTCACAAAGCCGGCCGGCAAAGAGCCCAGGAAAGAAAACGAAGGCAAGCTAGAGGAACGTCAGTCCTGTTTCCTGATGAGCGGAGGACTCTTCCCACCTGAACAGATCCGATTGATGCGCTGTCGGAGGTGTTAGACCAAAGGTCGATATTCCGAAGTGGATACTCGTGCACTCACATCGTCGAGGATTTGGTGTCTCGTAAAAGGTTCTGCTGGTAGTAAGTTTGAAACACCTGTTTTGACGTCGGTCAGGGCGTTCAACGCGGAAATAGTCCGAAATCTACTCACTCCCCAGCTGTTGACGATTCCGAGTCTGCGAGCATAATCAGATTGAGTCAGAGCTCATCAAAGAGCTTGTGGAGTGCAACGCACGTCGCGAAGATCGCACATGTAGCCTACATGAGTGGATATTGTCAGTGAATACCGAAGGACGATGATTCATCAATGGACACACCCCAAACAATACCCCCCAAGCGGCCGGTCCACCATCGGGGTAATAATCCACCTGAGCCGAAAGGGCAGGTGATTTGGAGAATGGGCGACCAGGGTATGCTTGGCTGGACCTCGTTGACAATGGCAATGGCAGATCCACGATGGTATCCAGCACCAAATGTTCAGTGCCCAGTCCCGGCTTCTTGAATTCCATCTCGTCCATTTCGAGGGTGATAAACGACTGCATCGATGTAATTTGCTTGGGCGGTGATAACGAATGAGTGTGGCTGACGGGGAGTGGAAGGTGAAGGAAGAATGGGGGTTTCAAACTTTCCCAATGTATATAGCACCGTTGTGCAGCAGACTTGGCTCAACCCTTTTAGCCCCTAACAGAGCCATCTGGTCGCGGAATAGCGGGGCCCCGGGCGTAGCAGATTTAGCAGCACCCCATGACCACGAGAGATCGAAGCCCAAAACATGTCCATAATGATGGCGACAAGGCGCTTACTCGCCCCGCTAAGCGTGGCCAGCGAAAGATTTTTCCGGTTCTTTCAGGGCTTCGAAGATTTGGCCGTTGCTATCGCCGTTGGTTATGAAATCGCCAGTTACCGGAGCTTGTGACCGTCCCGATGTTGGTATGTTGGTGGTAGGGCAGTCGTGGTTGTTGCTAAGCCGGGGCGGGGGTATCCGGGGCCGTCGTGCCGATCGACTGTTCACTGGAAACGTATAACATCTCTTTGCCTAGGTCAACAAACAGTTACTCGCTAGGGTCTCTTGAGCTCATTGTGGGATCTTAACCGACGTTCTGCAGGCAAAAGAGTTGATGATGTGGATGAAACGTTAGGCAAATTCATACGCCAGCCAATGAGGACAGCTCTTGCGTAGTTGATCACCTCACACCTATTTGCGTTTCAATAGACCCGGATAGACCTTTCCGAAGATTTAAGCGTCGGATTCCTGTTCTTGGTGTGATGGTAAGTATTGGGACCGTGCACCCCAGCATCGTGGGCATTTGTCAGTTTGTCCGTTGGCCTAGATTGACCTCCAGCAGGTCGTAAATTCATCTGGTTCGGTCTTTTGATACGCCGAAGACCCCTGATTTATGCCAGGGATGTGCTGTATTTTCCTGGGGTGAGTTATGCTGCTCAGAGGGACTTTTCTGGCACCGTGGAGTCAGCCACAGTCTCGTGCGTGGCGGTGGGCCTCCTAATGTCATCAAAACATAGACAAAATCTGAAGCCTAACTCTTCGTAAAGGGACGCACTGCCCCGCTAGTAGCTGTACAGTGCAGGGATTCTCTGTGCGATTTTATCGGAAGGGACCGATGCAAACTTCAACGGAAAGGACTTGGCTGACCGCGGCGCCTCCAGCCTCGCTCGAAGGAAATATGATCCCGCTCTACGCCAAAGTTGTCGAGGGAAATTTTCGTGGCTAAAATCTGCGCCTTAGTTCTTCGTAGTTCCTTTGCTGCTCACCGGGATCGCGGACTCCGGAGATAAAACCTTCAATTCCCGTTCCGCGGCGGAAATCATTCCTCCGATCACTGGGCGCTGAGGGACTGCTTTTCACACGCGAATCATTTCCTCGATCTCCCGCCCCTTCGGCCGCCAGCGCCCTATGGACCCATGGACAAGGCCTACCACCCATGCTATACCAATTTGAACCCCGTAGAAGAAGTCCGGAAGTATATCCCCTCATTGAGGGTATACTGTCGAAAAGAGACGTTGATGTACGACTGGCTTGATGCCCACAGGGACGTCAACAGTTGGCTCCGGAAGGTACCTTATCATCTTGAGAGGGGCAGTAAGGAGAAATCATGGGTCGTGAAGTACTTCGAGTACCGGAGTGGGGTTCCTCCAGTACCCCAGGCAGGGTTCATTGGGGATCTATGGATCTCTTGGAACGTTCAAGATCCATCTGTGTGGTTCAAGGTGGATGAGACAAAGTGGGAGAGGTGGGGAGGGTGTGCTAGCTCGGTTCGCGAGGTGAGTTCTGTCCCAGATCTTTCTTCCGATCCTCCCTCCTCCATTCTCACGCACAATTTTTCTTGATTGTTCAAATAATCGTGACCTCAACCTGTTTACATGGCTGGCTTTCTGGTTCCTTCAACCTGTTTGGCACGAACAGCAAATGAGTGCTAAACATCCTTTTCTAGATAAAACATTCCTCTGGTTCGATCCCAAAAACTACTTCTTTCTGGACAGGCTGCCCGACGGGAGGCCTCTGTTGCGGTGGAAAAGATCGTCCACCATTCGAAGGGTCGCGCCGGCTACCAGGATCGTAGATCAAGACCAACCGAGCAATGTTGCGGGAAAACCTGTCTATCTGCCGAGCATGAGGGTCCTCGTCCGCGCAATGTGCCCACAGATGGCCCAGACTATACCAGCACCGCGTCGTACGCCGACGACAAGTCCCGTCGTCGATCGCGAGGAAGGTTACAGTAACTCCGGGGAAGCGGGTATGGCTACGGCTACGGCCACGGCTACTGGTGCGGGTGCGGGTACAGTCAAGTTTGAAGGACCTCAAGGGCCGTTTTCGATGGAGGACATTAACATCGGAAGTGATGTTGAGATTGATTGGAATTGGTGGGGAGATAGTGAGTCCAACTTCCACAAAGTGTTCCTTCGTCCCGCAGTGACACAATTTACAGCCGGCGATGAAGCTGAGGAAGGAGCCACTCAAGTGGGGAACTCACAACCCCAACACTTGAATTTTACGCCAACCCCCACGCCGGTAACCCCTGTCAACAGCTCGCGCTACCACCCATGTAAGTCCCTGTCTGCGATGTAGTCAGATTTCACCGGTGAGCGCTAACCCACGTGGCCTTAGATCGACCCAATGTATCACCGACGACGCCATTCATAAAGTTCAAACCGCCGCGTCGGTACGCGCTGGGCGTTTTCGACTCGCATGCTTCATCGAGCAGCAATCTCCTTTACAATACCCCAGTCTCTTCCCCCGGCAGCACCACAAGCACCGTCGTAAACCCCACGACCAACCCCGTGTCTGCAGACGACAAGGAGACGGTTGATCCGCAGGAACAAGAGGTGTCGCCTCAGCGCGAGGTTACATCCTTGCAAAAACCGAGTCGTCGAACGTTGGAAGGGATCGTGAGGATCCTCAGGGAGGCCGGGCACGATCATTCCGGAATTTGGGTGTTTTTTCCGCCAGAGCTTCGTGACGTCAGAGAGGAACTTGCGGCCAATCTACCTGTGCCCACCTTGGACTTGGAACTTCAGACGTCGTACAAAATCAGGGATCTCCTTGACCAGGACGGGTTCGTCCAACGTGGCATCCTCCTGCTAAACATGCAGGTCCCGATGAGGACGACAGAGCGTACGACGTTGGGACCGATGGGTAGGCGAAACACATCCTACCTTTGATATCTAATACTTATGTACGTCTTCATGTTATCTGTCTTTCGAGATGTTGTCTGTAGGAAAAGGAAATTTGTATACTCCGAACATGTACATACGTAGGTGGGGGGTGGTAGAAAATCATGTACAGATCCGGCCGTGCTTTGCCTCCACAAACGTTCTACGATCGGTGGAATGGCTAAACAGCTGTTGTGCGAAAGTGACTTTTGAAATCCATGAGAAGATCTCGAAGTTCTGGATTTTCGGGAGTGGCCTCTGCCACCGATGCGCCGGGTTTGTTGCTCCCTGCGAGGCAATTGGGACTAAGGGCTAATCGTAAACGGCAGGAAAACATCTACTCACTGAAAGACAACGACGACCGTTTCGAGTCAATAGAAGGGAAGGCCAACCGGGGAGCGGAGAACCAGCTGGAGGAATCCTTCTGGAGTTGTGTCAGAATCAAACTGATCGGTGGCCGTTTTGATTCCAGATGCTCGTATTCCTCCGACCAACTAAGTTGCAGTAGGTCCCATAGCCCACCCGAAAACCCAGCGTGTGGCTTTTCCGGTCGGACCTTAGCCAACACTTTCTTTGCAACGCTTCCGTCTGAGGATTTTCCAAATGGGGGCTCCCCGGTGAGCACCTGTAGAGGTGAGGTTATAGAATTTTTAGGGGAAAGTTGGAGGTCGCCGCTTACCTCAAGGATAGTCATCGCCAGCGCATACATATCGGTTGATTTCGAAGGAAGTTTCGGGAAGTTGTTCTTTGTGAACCCAAACCTGTCAGGGTCGATAATTTCCGGTGCGCTCCACCGGATGGAGTCCCCGATTTCTCTGATCCTATCATCTCGTTCAAGCCCTGTCGGGGGCTTCGTTTGATTCTCCAAAGCTTGATCGTCAATGATTCTTGCTCTACTAAAATCAGCCAATCGAGCACGGAGGTTTGAATCGACGAGTATGTTCGCCTAAGACAGAGGAATCTCATCAGAAGTTCGTGTGTTTAGAGAGGTGGAATTTCGTTACCCCTTTCAAATTACCGTGAACGAAATCATTCTGGTGCAGGTATTGCAAACCAACCGCCACGTCAATGAACTGCAAAAGCCAGTTTTATAACTCAAATCGCTCCCGCGAGCCCTGCGCTACTCACAAGTGGGAATAAGTTCCGATTGGGGTTGTTTGCAACGTAACTCATGATATTGCCATAGGGCATCCATTCGGAGACGATCGAAAACCCGGTTGGCTGCGTCGCGACACCGATGAACGGAAGGATGTTCTCATGCTTGAGCCGTGCCCATCCAACAACCTCCTTGACCAACTTCTAGGAAAAGGAAAACCCATTGAGGCAATAATGTATACAAACATTTGTGTTCTTACCTTGTGGACGCTGTTTGATCCGCTTGCCCTCAAAGTTTTGACGGCAACCTCGCTCCCTTTGTAAGTTGCCTTGTAAACGTATGCCGAAACACTGGAGTTCATGGGTTTGTTTTCGAGGTCCCCAAGCATCCCAGAAAGCGTGAGAGTTGTTGGAAGCGTCCCAGAGGCCTCACACAATGCTTTCAACCGGGCAAGGTATGTCTTCCCAGATGGTGAGTTGATCCCGGTCGAGGCCAAAGTCTACCCCCTGGGCGTCAGCATCAACAATAAATGCTTGAAGACCGAAGAGGGGAGACCTTATAAGATTCGTCCACAAAACTCTGCGCCTCCTCGCCCTTGAGACCCATAACTTGAGAGATCCCAGTTTCGCTCGCCAGGTAAAACGCTGGAACGTCCGCGACCCAAACTTTCGCTGCCTCCGCCAAACACTTGATCACGCTCTCGATCTGGTGTCTCGCGGAAACTTTCTCGTCCCAACAGGTGACCATCATATCCCAGACTGGTTTTGTGATTCCCAAGCGCTCGGCGTCTTGAGGGCGAGGCGGTCGCTTATTCTCCTGGACGACTTGATATGCCAATTCCGCCTTCGTCCGTTTGTAGAAAAATGGGGAACGCCCGGTGAGTACCTGCCGAAAGAAAAAAAATGATCAGGGTGAGATGGATAACAAGTGAGGTAGATTACCTCGTATATGAGCATTCCGAGAGCATAGATGTCACTTGCAAACGTTGGCTTGAAATCGCGTTCTCCGGGAGTGAATATCTCCGGAGCTGTCCAATTGACGGAAACCTTGGTCATGGAGAAGACATCGAACATGATGGCAAATAGCCCAAAATCTGCAAGGCAGGCACGTGGTGGATTGTCACTGCTTATCAAAACATTAGCCTAGAGCGTGTTCAGTAACGTGGGTGCTTCCTGGTAGTGTTAAAACCTACCCCTCGAATATTCCCGTGTATTTGACCCACCCTGTGTAAGTATCGCAGACCATTGGCTACGTCGACCAACTGAAGTACTAGGTGAACAATCGATCCTCTCAAGGCGGGGCTGTGAGACTAACCAGGCTCATCCGATTCGCCGCTGGATGTTTCCGAGTGTACTCAAGGATATTTCCGTTCTCCATCCATGGTGTGACTATGGCAAGGGGGCAGGTGGATATCGAAAAACCACGGACAGGAAGTACGTTTGGGTGATGGAGGTAAGGCCACAAGAGAACTTCCTTGCAAAATCTCTAGAGTAGCCGTGAAGATCAACTATTGTGGTCGAGCTCCAAGTCTAACCTACCGTCGCAATCTTGACTTTATCGTCTTCCGGACCGAGCCTCAGCATCTTAATCGCAACACAGTTGCCGTCATATTGACCCTTCCAGAGGGTGGCAAAGCCGCGGGTGGAGAACGGGATATCTCCCTCCTTTGATAAACCGTCTTCGAGAAGGTAGGATTGGGGCAGTTTCCTGAACTTCCCAGATATTCTGCGAAGGATACCAAAGGCCGCGCTCTTGACGTTCTTCGGGAGCGTGTCCTTCTGCAAGATCTAGGCCCAGGGCGCGTTAGGCATCAGCGTATCTTAGAGATCCTTGCTTACCCCAGTATCGATGACATCAGCAAGTTGTGCAGCTTCCTTCCGACTGAGACGAGAGACGTTGAATTTCCTATGCTTATCGGAGGATAGAAGCGATTTCGCGAGTTGCAGGAATTGGTCCGAGTTTGGATCCACAGTCAGGAGCTGTTGCCATGAGATCTTGTCCGGATCTAGCCATAGTCAGACTGGAGTCCGAGAGCTGGAGAGCCGACCTACCAAGGAGAGTCGTCGAAGACATGGTCGGTGTGGGTGATGGTTGCAGGAACTAGTGCGAGGCCTCTCCCAATTATATACCCCCCAACACGCGCAGATGGGGCAGAAACGGCGAGGCGACTCCTGTTTAGTGACCCGATTGACATCGCCGTCTCCATATCTGGAGCACGATAAGTGTCACGCGTCTGGAATTGTCGCCACGCGAAGCGCAGCGATCAGCGGTGATTCTACGATTATCAGCCCCCACGAGTCTGAGTGGTAATTGAATGGACTGACTGACTTTGAGGTTGCTACAATCTACACTCGCTCGGGCCTCATCGCAGTCCAAGCTGCTCGCGTGTTTGACGAGCTAGACTGCCGGAAGCATCCTCTGAGATCTTCGGATGTTTATCAAATTGGCACATCTGGGGCTCAACCTGATTCTGCAAGCGCGAATTTGGCGTCAGCGACGTCTCCGTCGAGATCGACGCTTCGTCGTCACCTATGCCCAAGTGCCACACAATCAGCTGGGTGGATGGTTTGAGTTACCATCCCGGTGTGTTCTGTAAATAAGACTTTTGTTGGATTTGAAGGCGGTGCCTCGCTTTGACCCTTTTTCGCATGCAACCCGCCCGTGAACGTCTTACTCGGCTCCGTAAGCGCGGCAATGTATACAGAGAACACAAGTGTTTTACTAACCAAATGTATCGCATTCCACAGCGGTTATTATACGCCTGACGTGACGAATCTGGACAGAGGAAAAGTGGGGGGATGAATGTGGTTTGTCTGTAAACTGGTATGATCGAGGGATCTACCGTGCATGTCGGGGTATCCTCCCTTGCCGCGCGAATCAAGCGGCCTCTTTTCTTCAAAGTGGGCCCGTTGTGGCAAGCGATAAGGTGGGTAGAGGTGGAACCGGCTGTACAGGGAACTACGGTGTATTGGTATCAAGGTATCATCTTGTAAGTACACAGCAATCAAAATAGAATCCGGTATATCACATTTCCTATATATTCACCAGTCGCACGCCATTCTCACTTCTTATTCCTTGTGACTCTCGTGGGCTTGGCGGTAGTGACCTTCTGTCCCTTGACATCCGCCTTGACCGCAGGAGCCTTGGTCGCCGTCCTCTTGGTCCTTGTCTGAGGTGCGACTTGGCTCTGAGAATTGTCACCGGAATCGCTCGGGTCATTCTCCTTCTCGGTGGGAGGCACTTTCTCTGTCAAAGTAGTGCGCGAGCGTGCTGGAAGCTGGGACTTCTCCGTCAGCGTCCCATTCTGCGCGGTGGTCTGGGATGGAACAGTGGATTCATCTTCCTCTTCCTTGATAGTCTCGACACGTTTCCCTCGAGTAGACTTTTTGAGAGCTGGAGCAGGCTCGAGCTGATCGTCACTGGGGACGGGAGTGCTCCGTGTTCCCCTCCTGGGGGTCGCTCTCGAGTTCGACGAGGAGCTCGGTTTCTTGGTAGTTGCGGTGGTCTCAGTTTCTTCTGTGGGCGTGGGTGTGGTTCGCCCACGGGTCACCCGGGTTGAAGGTGGATTCGGAGGGACATCCGGTGTCCTCCGGGTCCGGCGCACGACTTTCTTGTCGGCATTGTCGGTAGTTTGTGATGGTTGGGATTGTTCCTCAGCCTCGGCTGTGGCCGCTCGCGTTCTCCGAGCGGGTTCAGAGCTAGGGACCGGCTTGCTAGGGCCCTACGAACCGCAAAATCAAGTCAGGGTGACGCCCAGAACGTTCAGAATTGGAGAGCTTACGGCCCCATCAGTGGCCTTCTTAGTTCGAGAGGGTCTCGGCAACGAAACAGCCTCCTGTGATGACTGATCAATGTTGGGATAAAGCGGAACTGTCGGATTAATTCTACCTTGAGCGCTTTCTTCGGTCTCCCTAATCTCAGTGGCTGTGTGGTGTCAGTTGTGAGTTGCAGTAACTCCACAACTGGTTTCTTCGCTCCAGCTGCGGCCTCCCTTTTACGAACTGCGGCGGCCGCTTTGGTTCCAGGTATAACGTCTTCTGCGGCTGTGGTGGTCCCCATCGATACTTCTGTAGGCTCCTGGGGCGATTGTGGCTCGCGATGATCAACGGCGGGGTTCAGTAAGTCTCTCACCCCTTCAAGAACCGAAGTGTCTGGCACAACTGGGGGAGCGGTGGTCTTGAACATGTCCTTAACTCCAACATAGACTGGAGTATGAGACTTGACAGGTTCGTTGAATAACTGTTTGATGCCGCCCATGGCAGGCGTTGATTGTACCGCCTTTTGGCCCGCAAACAACCCCTTCAGTCCGTCCATCTTCGGGGTTTTTGGAGGAGGTTTTGTTGTTGTCGGATTCCAGGACCTGACCGGGGTCGTCTGTCGGATGACTTCCTGTTCCTCGGCTTCTTCATCGTCATCTATGTCCTCGCTTTCACTCTGCGGATAGGAATGACCGATATCGTCATCGCCCTTGTTGCCAAATTGATCGATCCTCGTGCTGGTGACGCGATCAGATCCCCAGAACAACGCCTCAGCATCTTGTTTAGTCGGACTCTGAGACCGTTGGCGTTCCAATGGAGGGGGGCCAAGTCCAATGCTTTGTCGACGCTTGAGATCCTCGATCTTTGCTTTGACCCTTTCGAGAAGCACCTCCGTATCTTCCTCTTCTTCTGGCGGATTGGGATCTTGCTTGATGAAGGGTTTCTTGGAGGGTGAGGGGACCGAGGGAGCGGTGGTAGGAAGCCGTAGAATTGTCGACATGCGTCTGGAGCCAGGTATTTGTGAGTCGGCGGGATCTGTCATCATAAGTGCGGACTTCCGCCTCGCTCTTATAGCCTGTTAATACAACAGAAGATCAATCCAGTGCAAATGATGCAAGGCGAATGCACTCACGCTCCTCTCTTCCTCAGAAACTCGTTCCTTTGGTTCTGGGTCTTCCTTCTTCACGCTAGTTGTCGATGTCGAGGGAACCACGATGTCCTTCACTTTCCAGGGCTGCAGGATACGGATGCGCTGAGGGCCCTGGACAGAAAGCCCTGATTGGTGACTGAGGACGCTCGAGGCCCGTACGGCGGACGGTTGGGGCGTCATGAAGGGACCAAGCGGCCGGAGAGTATGGCCTTGTTCCCGACCCGTCAGTTCCTCTTCCAGCCGTTCGTCGATCTCCTCCGTTGAGATATCCTCTTCCATAGCATCATCTTCGTCGTCATCCTGTGATTGACGTTAGTTCGGACAAGGATGCACCGATCGAGTTCGTACCTCTTCGGGAACATCGTCGTGCAGGTTGGTTTCTTCCAACTCCGTGACCACATCCTCAACTTCCATCTCCTCTTGCTCCTCTTCGATTTCGACCTTCATAACAGTTCGCTGGGCGGACCGAAGGAGAGCAGTTCGATGGAGGGAATGCCGCAGATCCCGGCGGGGAGTCTGGTACTGGTTTGGTTGTGGTGAGAACTGCACGAACCGTCTGGGGCTTTCCAGGGGCATCGACGCCTGCACGCTTTCCAGGATGACGAGGTTGTCTTCGTCGTCTTGGACTACGTTAGGATGATTGGTCTCGACCAGAACGATATCCTCCTCCGGTTCTTCCTCGTGGGCTGGCTTGAGAGGGCTGGAGTAAGTTGGCTTGAGCGGACTCTGAAGGGTGCGGAGATTTTCCCGAGGATCTTGGCTCGGTCTTGGGGTGAAAACCATCGCGCTGGCGATCATGGACATCCGCAGAGTCTTTCTCCCCTCGACATTTCGATCAGGTTCCGGGGTGGCCAGAATCATGGCCCGAAGGTCTTTAGGAGGGTAGGTGAAGATGAACCTCTTGTGGTGGATTTCGATTTCTGTGTTGTTGCCAAGTGGTACGGTTGTTGGGCCAGTAGCGGTTGGAAAAAGAGGAAAGCCATCCGCCACAAGGCCAGAAGTCCCGTAGACGGTTAGGAATGCCTGAGACGGTTCAGTAAGGTTTCATACACCACCATTCGAGCTCGTACCTTGGTGTCCTCGAAGGTCACTTTACAGTGTAGTTTGTTGATCGCGTCGTAGTATAACCGAACGCTGCAGTTCGGGTCTCGCCCAATAGTAATTTCTTCGTCATCGATAGGGTAATGTGCAATGGGGATATTCGAGCCATCCTTTTTCATGAGGCTGAGTGTGCCATAGCGGCCGACGTAGCTCGTGTCAATAGTCATAGTGAGGGGGCGTGGGGAATGTTGAACACCAACTTGAACACGCGGTTTGAGTGAAAGACGCGCTCTGCTCACGTGATTACTCATCTTCACACGATGGACGTCGACGAAGACACCAGCCAAAACCTGAGGGGGGCGACCAGGGGCATTCCGACGCCAATTGTTCTGGTCGATGACAATCACCCATTTGACATCGAGGCTTACTCGTCAAGTTACACAGGTACGACCATCCTTGGACACCAGTTACAGCGACTGATAACGGAGAACAGGCAGGACGGCCGTGGATCGTCTTGTGTACATCATCGGCTTATGTCCAGCACTAGCGGTCCCGGCTCTACAACTCGCTGTACAGCACATCTTCAAGACCCGAGACGTCGATCTGTATCGGAGCGCCACTGGTGCCTATGATGTGATAGCAGCAAATGCGCAACTTCCCCCTGCAGCAGAAGTCGCGCCTCTAGATCAAGCATGGTACGATGAATGGACATCGAAGAATCTTTCGGAAAGGACAAGGCTTGAGGTGGAGTTGAAAACATACACGAGCAATATGATCAAAGAGAGCATACGAGTCTGTCGCCAATCAGAGTAGAAGCTCACTGTTCACTGACGATAGGTCGACCTAGATGGCTCACCGAGATCTCGGTCAATTTTTCCTATCCGTCGGGGATTACACCAGTGCTCTCAAACACTTCACAAAGATTCGTGAATCGTGCACAACTAGCCAACATGTTGTTGATATGTGCATTGCAGTCTTGGAGGTTGGATCTTCTCTTACACGAATTCCTATTCACAGCGTTCTCAAACAATTGGATCTAGCTTCTTATTCTGCAAGGCAACTACTCTCACATCTCTACCTACGTCTTCAAGGCCGACACCGCGCTCGATGCTGCATCAAACGCTGCATCAGCAATTTCAACTTCCGCTACCGCGGGCGCAGGGCCAGGAAAGAAAAGCCAAGAAAGGGCCAAATGGCAAACAAGGCTTGATTTTGCAAGCGCCATTTCTCACCTTGGGCAGGGGAACTACGAGAAGGCGGCGAAACTTTTCCTGAAGCTCGGGCCCGCCAAGGAACTAGGTGACTGGATTGGGAAGGTACGATTTTCCTCCCCTGACTCGTTCTCACATTCAAATTCAAACAGCTCATCTCACCCGGAGACATTGGTATCGCCGGGACACTGTGTGCGCTTGCGAGCCTCTCACGTTCAGCCATCAAATCGCAACTGCTGGAGAATGAGTTATTCTCAATATACATCGAGTACGAACCACACGTAAGAGAGCTTGTGGAAGCGTACATGGCAAGCAAATTCAATACTGTTCTGGAACTCCTCGAAAGATATTCGGTAGGCAATGCGTTTGTCGCTCTGAATCAGAACGCTCATGTCAGTGATCCATAGACGCGACATGTTATCGATGTTCATTTCGGACACCACGTTAAGAACCTCACCGGCCTCATTAAGAGTCGTGCATTGGTCTTGTACTTCCAGCCTTTCTCGTCAATTAAACTTGAGAGAATGGCAACTGCATTTGGTTGGACCGTCCAGCAAGTGGAAGAGCAGGTGGTTAATCTGATCCAAGCTGGAGAGATCCGCGGGAGAGTCGATAGCCAGAACAAGGTGGGTGACGGCGCCCAACGTTAGTACGCAGCCTGATTGATCATTGTGTAGATTCTAAAAGCGAAGGAAACGGACCCTCGATCGGAATTATTTGTTCGCGCGCTACGGTCTGGAAAAGAGATGCAAGCGACTAACAGGAAGCTACTATTGAGGATGAGACTGTGAGTTCTCTGAGAATTATCTGCCTCCCCCACCTCATTCCGGCACAGACAACAAGCGGACTTGGTCGTGAAGGCGCCGAAAAACCGTGGAGAGGGAATTCTGCGTCAGGCCGAATACTTTAATGAATAGAGGCGTGTATTAGGACCTTGTAACACTACGAGTTTGCCACCTGGCCCGAGGTGAATCTCTCCGGTGGCCTCATAGGGCCTTATCTTTCAGACGTCACTTTTACATCAAGGGGACGTAGCTCAGTTGGTAGAGCGCGCGCTTCGCATCAAGCGCAAAGCAGGTTTGATCTGCGTGAGGTCGCGAATTCGATCTTCGCCGTCTCCATTTTTTTTCTCATGTTTTCCGATGCGACCTCTGTTTTACAGTCCGCCGCTGCTGATGCCACCTACCGGGCGGGCTTTTTGCCACCTCTGCTGACGGGCCACTAACACTTACGCGGTGGCTGATGATCTGAAGGGTCTCGATACCTAAAAAGCCTTGGGGGGGGGGGGACGTATTTCCGTTGAGGGAATCTGACCGGCATCTGGTTGGGCAGTTTTACATATTCAAGTATGTACACTAGAACTGGAAGCATATACGAAAAATGATGCAGTGATGACGTCGTGGTGAAGAGGACTTTGACGATAAGACTGGTCCGCCTCAAGATGAGCTCACGTTTGGGTATCCTAACCAGAGACTGCCCAAAATTCTGCAACTGAGATACGTCGCTCTGTAGAAAAAACGTGCAAGCCCAGCTATCGCAACTAAGCCAGATGAATGACCCATGAAATTTCTGGTACAAGCAAGGACGGAAAGGATCCTGCACCAATGATTTTATCATGACGTATAGCACACGACTACGTAGCCACAGACAGAAAAGCTGTCCGAAATCTCGCTGATGGATGTTAGCTATTAGGACCGTGTTAGCGATTGAAGGCTTTTCAATTTTGCCCCGGAGGCCTGTTCCTCAGTTGAGGCATCGCCGTAGTCCACAACCGGTTTTCATTCAGGCTTTTTGAAACCGTAACTGCGCTCATCCGCCCCCAGTCGCAAGTTTATCCCACTTCAAGGTGAGTTGGGTTCACGATTATCGTTACGTCGGAGGCTGAATGAAGATCGAGGACTTCTAGTGAGAAAAGTCGGCTGTTGGGTGCGGCCGGTGTGTGGCGCTGCAGGAACTTGTTCGAAGCCCTTAGAGGGCCTCCTGGGTTCGGGCGGTGTTACGGAGGAGGTTTAAGAACTCCACAGCACTGATTGACTTGAAGAGGGTGGTTTCCAATCCATCGAAAAAGTGGATGACGTATGGTATTTCAGCAAAAGCAAAGTTATCGGGCCGGAGATGGTTGTATGAGATTTGGAAGGGCTCCAATGGAAGCAATAGCACGGGTGGTAAGACATTCCGACAGCAAGTATTCGGTTCAGGATCAATATAATTAACACGGGTGGTACTCGGGCAACTGACTAAGCTGCCTTTGCGCGACTAGTGTGAGATGGATCAAGGTCAGAGAAAGGAAATCCTTACTTACTGGGGAAAACGTATGCGAGGATCACTGAATTACTAGTTGGACAGTCACCGTTGTGGGGTAAGGGAAGAGGAGCGTGAGCTGCGACTACATATCGTCACATCATAAGTACGCCACGCATCCTACTTAGCCTACTTCCGAATTAGGGAATCGATTTCTAGGGTGCTTTATTCCGTCTCTTATCAATCGTCCATCATCTGGTACCATCGTCATCGGAACCAGAGACACAACCGCGAATTTTCCATGTGAAGAATTGCGATATCCGAGCCTACGTTATGGGCTTTTGAAAAGGTGAACACAATATCCGTCCACAAAGTTGCTGACCCTCCCCACCCACGGCAAGCTCGAAGGAGAGGCAGGGCAGCTATGGAGTGAGGACTAGCTAGGACTAGCTGCGCCTGATCTAAAAGCACCGGCTGTGCTCTAAAGTTCGTGACCCGATTTCGGATGATAGCTTCGTTAACGAAATGCCGATAGATTACCCACGGTGGCATTGCTTTCACCGCGCGGATTGGTACCAATCCCGTTCAGAGGCGTCGGGGTCCCCCTAGGTATCGTTCCCTTCTAAACCGCGTCCTCCTCGCCTCTGAATTCGAGTCTGGATTCCAGCCTGCCAGTCCCCACTCAGCAACACAATTATGATGAATAATGACAGCCACGACGATATCGAAGTGTTCATCACTAAAAAAAACCCACCAGACGCTGGTGTAACTTACGTGCCACCTTGCGCGAAGCGATGAACCCGACGGAGGGCATGTGTTCAATGTGGCGGTACGATTCAATTGAGCTCAATATCATAATGACCGCCCAGGGTAGCAGCCCAGGAGGTATGAGGCGGAAGACAATAGTCAGCACCGGAATCTCCCAGCCCATGCAAACGGACAGGATTCCACCCGCCAACGATCGCAACCTAGGATCCTACGGTGGTAGAGCCATACACCCTCGCTCTGAATGTGAGGCTGGATTCCAGCCTATACGGTGGGCGCAAAAACGCTCCTTTCGCACAATGTGGCGCGGACAGCCCTCCAGCCCGTCGTCGGCACGTAAAACACCCCGGCATCATTGTTCGTCCGTTTCCCCGCTTTAGTTCATGCCCTAGCGTTTTGAGATTCTTGAACTTGACATATCATGGTTTTCACGGCTAACAGGTCGTTAAAAGTGTGGCGGGACCTCAGTCTAGGCATAAGACTGGATCCTACCACCGAATCTGCCGGAGGCCGTCCCGACTCGAGGAGAACCGGGCTTGGGAGGAGTCTATTTAGTCAGGAGACGGTATGTCGGACTTTCTTTGATTTGTTGATGGCTAGTGATTGTTACCCGCAGCCACAAACAGATCGGATCCAACACTTACTCACTTACCCAAAATGGTGTGTTTGCATAATTAACTGCGGAACATCTTTACCAAGTCCAACAAAACCACTTCTAACAATTTAAGCCGAAGAACGGACGGATTCTGCCGTCCATTCTGAGACCACCAAACCATCCCCACAGCTCCCCACAGCCACCAACGCCGTGTTGTCGGAGCTCAATGCCTCGGTCTATGCCGGCCCTTCCTCAGCCCTGCAGGGACGACTCGTTCCGGCCTGCCGAGGGTCCTTGGGACATCTGAGTTCTCCGCGGAGTTTCTTCCCACTATGTCGGACGTGCCAAAGGAACGCCTCGTGAACCCTAATATCACTGCTTCGGTGGAACAATCTCAACGCTTTGGGCAATCGAGACTCAGGAGGTCCTCGATTACCATTCGTTCCTGCCCCTGGGGATTACTGATCTTGAATCCACATCTTGGCCATAATATGTTTCCCGCCCCAAGTGAACTTGGGCGCCCCTTGCTATTGTCGCAGATATATAACACGAGGCACCTCGCTGTATTTCTAGTCATCCACACCCCCCCCCCAGCCAACTCCCAACTAAGCTCCTCGCTCTACAATGTCGACTATCATCATTTGTGGGTCGTCGATCAGCGTTGTCCACTGCGTCCGCGGCGCTCCTTATCCCAACTATCCAGCCCACCGTGGCGCCCATCATCCTGACTATCCAGTCCACCATGGGGTCCCTCACCCCAGTCATTCAGTCCATCATGGTGCTTCGTATCCAGTCCATCATGGTGTTCCTCATTCAGTCCACTCTGGTAGTCCTCGTTCAGTTCACCGCGGTGTTCCTCATTCCAATCATCCATCCCACTATGCTGCCTCCCAAACTTTTTCCCCCATGCTGTCCAGTCAAATCACACGTCGTTCACCCCTGCCTTTTCCTTCTCCACTTCCCAACATCCCACCTAGCCTAAATTTCCCGAGCCCGAGCAATCGTAATTCTCCCGGTCCAACAAGCCCGACCCTGTTGGTCCCTACGCCACGGATAAACCCCCTCGTTGAACCGCACTCTCCTTCCAAGGTCCTTTACGACGTCTCCGAAGACCCGCGCAGGGCTTGCATCGTCTCTGAGCGCGGCACCGCCACACCCATTCCTTCCGAAGCGATGAACTCCCCAGTCGTCGAAGGTGCCCCGCGGGATACCAGACTCCAAATCACGTTCGATAATCCCGTTTTGGGGGTGGTTAACGTAACACTGAATTCGGCCCTGACGATCGGAGAGTTGATCGACCTCCTTCACTCACTCCGCAAGGAACGAGGAACGAAAGGGAGAAGCCATTCAAGGGAGGTGTGCCAGTTCCGTGGGGTTGAATTGGATGCTACGTCCGACTGTAGCACGAACACCATCAAGCTCCGTGGGAAAATCTCGAGGATTGGTTAGCGGTTCACAGCGTGTGTTTGCAGAATCCGAAGGTCCCTGGCGTTCACTGCGAAATCACGATTAACATGTCATGACGTCATGCTCTTACATGCTCTTATGATTTTCGTTCTTTTCCCCAGAAATTTCCGTTTTTGTCACTTCCCATGCACTCCCCATGTCTCTCCTCGCTCTTTCCCTCTCCTGACTGTACCGTATTGACACCAGACTTTCAGATGAGCCCTGTAACTCTTCGTGCGCTCTCCATACCCATATACCTATGTCAATTTCCCCCACATGATATCGATCCCTATGTTGCATGCTCTCCAGGGAATGCCGTCCGTTTTCACGGGATCGAGCTACCTGGTCCTCGTTATCTACACTGCTGGTGGTTGCACTGTTGTCGCTCAAGCCTCCCTGCAAACCTTGTCCCTGGCCGTGATTCGAATCGCTGCGTGTCAACCTGGATGTACTTCCGGAGGATCCCAATCAGCCACACCGCCGCATTTCAAAGTTCCTCATCGTCATCATTCGATCAACTTGCACTGCCATATTGTTGGTACCTGGGATGCTGGTCTGCCTAATCATTCTCTCCCGTTGCCATATATATCCGTGCCCGCTCCCTTGGCCTGATAACAAATATAGGATTGCCTAGGATTGCTCGATAAATCGCGTCGTGTGTGACGGCCACGTGAGACTCGGGCCGTGACTGCGTCAGTTCGGCGTCAGTGCAGGTTTGCGGCGTCTCGAAAACCCTGCGTGATACGATACTCTTCTGACATGAAAGGATGTATTATGACAAACAAACCGGAGACGGTTGAAGCACCGCGCACCGTAAAACCCCAGGAATCGTTTGGCCAATCGCGCCGTCTGATCCGACCGGCCCGAGCGTGACGATTTGCACCCTTCCCACGGCAGACCCTCTCGGAGTTAGGAAACGGAACCAAATCTGCTCTGCTATTACAGATACATTGGGTTGTACAGGAGCACAAAAACACCTACTCGCGGCGGGCCGGCAGTCCCATATACATCGAAATACCGAACAAGACCGCGGCCGCAAGTGCGATCACAAACCCGCCGATCTGACGCCAAACGGTCAAAGAGTCCAACACGAAGTTGAACGACGAAAACGTGACGAGACCGGTGCCGTTATCAAACGTGGTGGAGCTACAGAAACAGTTGTTGAACAAGCCCATGACGTCAAAGAAACAGATGAGCAGAATGCCGATCCCCGACACGATCGCGACGAATTTCCCCGACCACCGACAGATCACGGCTCCGGCTTCTTGAAGGGTACGAGTCCGTGAACGCGGTGGGGCCTGTCCGGGTAGCGGCCGAGACATGTGGCCGAGGATGCTCGATGCGAGGAAGAGGAAGAACGACATCGTTCCCGCCAGAGCGTACAACAGGAACGGCAAAGCCTGACATCCCAAGCCGGTGGGCGGCGCTAAGTAGCTGATGGACATTGCGCTACCTGCGGTCCCCCACTGCAACCCAAGCGCTAGGATGGAAGCGACCATGACTCGTTTCCAAATCCCTGGCGCCCATCTAGAGGGCGTGACGAGGCCATACTCGAGGCCGTACTCGAGGAGCGTGTCAGTGGTGACGGTCATCTCGGGGGATTGGATGGCGAGTGGGGTGATAGAACCAGAGTTCCATTTGGGCCGTCGCAAAACCCTTGTACAATATTCGACGACCTCATCCGTCGTTCCGACCCGATTCTCTGGAAGGATCTCTTCACCCCCGCCTCTCACCCACACTAGAGCCGGCCCCGCGTCGACAGAATTACCGACCGGTATTGTCTGCTTCGCGTTCGCAGCAGCGTTCTTCATCAACCTTAGTACCACCTCCGCAGTCATCGGGGTAACGAAGGCTCGCGAGTAGTTGAACAGCGGGACAGGTTTGAGTTCGTCGTTCCTAGCAAGAACCACGTCCTCTTCCTCCGCGAATTCTATCGCCATGGGGCTCGTCATCTCTGTGGGGTAGTCCCTCTGCTCGGTGGCAACCCAGGCATTTCGATTCGCGGCGGCCAGGGAATTCCTGAGATGGCTTGGTTCCGGCTCATACCCGATGTGGAGCCATCCAATGACTAGCGGGAGGAGGAACGTCCAGATCGCGGCGATATCGTACCCGCTGACTCCGGAGCGAGTAGTGATGGAGTCTGCTGCAGTCAGGATGAGGGAGAAGATGGCCAAAACGAAGCTCATAACGAGGGGTATAGACCATCGGCGGGTCTTGTTGGCAGCGGCGAGTTGCCACCAGAACTCATCGTTCTTGGAGAGGGCAATCAAGGAGTGCAAAAAAGGAGGTTCGTATTCTATCTTGATGGGTATGTGATGGAAAGCCGCTAGAGCCGTTGATGCGAGATCTGAATTGGGATATTTGACACCCAAGAATGCTGAGGTGATCCAACATCTGTTGAGGTGGGTAATCTGGAGGGAGTATGCTGCGAGAGCGGGTGAGCCCATGGTGATTAGGAACGAGACAACATCATCCAATGGTCCTGTTCGACGCATAAGGAACAGCGCAACGTAAAAGGGCACAAGATCAACGCTCACGCTCTGCACCGAACGGGATCTGGAACATTAACGAAATCCACGGAAGAAACCACGAGCCAAAATTTTGGGAGAAGTCTTGCCAATTGACAGCCCCCAGACCCGTCCCGCACTCCGCCCGGCACTGTTCGAGTGTGATGCGCAATGTGGAAGGAGATTGCGTGGTATTCGTCGCGTTCTGCGTTGCGCTCTGTTGCGCCAGTAGTCTGGTAGCGCATGCGTTGAGATCGGCAGCATTTACGCTTGTGAGGTGTATCACGGATAGGAAGACGATGAGTAATGTCGCTGTTGTGGGTGAACGATTAGACACTCGCACTCGAGCATGGGGTTCTTTCCCTCGACGCACCTGTGGGGGCCAGCGGTGAAGGCCGCATGACATTGGAGGGATACGAGGGAAGGAAGCGCCGGGTTCGATGGACGATATATATATAGGGCAGGGCGGAATCTATAGCACTGCCGCGGCTAGAGAGAGGACATTGTGCCCGGGAGGCAAAAAGGGCTAGCTTTGATTCACAGCCTCCGGTTCTCCGTTGGCATCAGCTGAGGTTTGCAAACAACCTCACATATCAGTCATTTCAACACGCCGCTCAAAGTCCCCTACCGAAAAGACGCCGTGCTCACCTACATATCTCGCCCCATACAAAGGCTGTTCCGTGACCTTACCGTCGTTCAGTCTGTTTTCTGGAACGCTACATTGTAACGAACACTCGGAAAACAACAACGGAGGGAACGACAGATAGTGGTCGCTGTGGAAAAGTTGGATCCCACTTTCAGTCCGCAGTTCGAACTCCAATTTCCTGGTCCGAGCTCGACGCGGCTGCCGTATCTTGAAGTAAACTGGTATCCACGATGTTCTTTGCCAGCCAGGAGACCAAGTAACGCTGGCAGGTAGACGGCATGAAGCATTTACGCCATCAGTCCTGGTTAGCTGTTTCATGTTACCTCCCTAATTCGGCGCTTTACCACGTATACTACTGACGAAAACCGATAAGGGATGGAGTCGGTGAGGCAGTGGCATCGTTCATTGCACCACTGTTCTCATGCGTTCGTTCCCTTTGCGACTGCGCTTTCATCACTGGAAATTAACTGCCACTCGCTGCACTTGCAACGCTGGCCAGGCCAATCGGTTCCCTTGTCAGAATACCTCCATCCGGAACTCCTGGCTTATGGCCTCTCTCACCTCGAGACGGACGATTTCGTCAAGGCGACCTACGTATCGTACCCCTAATACTCCTGGCTGGCGCGACTTTTTCGGCCGACTATTCACTTCTACGCTCACCCCGAACAGTCCACGTCTCAATTTTAGTCGCCCTCTCAATCACCCCTCTTGCGCTTAGAGTCGCTAGAACAGCCCGCGGGCGCATCGCAACGCTCAGAGTGAGGATATCAAAAAGGGTCCGCGCTGAGGGGGTTTCGATTCAGTCCCCCCCGTAGCGGCCGATGCAATGAATCACTTGGTTTCGCGTTCAACCGCAATCCATTGGAGAGTTCCAGCAGGTTCTGATCGATGCGCAACAATGTATGGATCCCCCAGACTCCCTCTCCTCATCATTCCTTGTAGCTCGAACGAAGTCGCCCGCTCGTAACAGCATGATCCTAGCCATCTACGATACACAGCATATCGGTCCTTGAAGATCAGAGGCTCAAACGAGGAATTAGAGCGGTTCACTACCCTTGATCGCATGACGGGTTCATAGAGATCGTAGGGGTCTCACGCTTGCACCATCTTATTTGTGTCGAAGACAATTTTCGACGCGTTAGAAAGCACCTCGAAGATTTTGATGGCCTCCCTCCCCACCAGCCCTTCGGAATCCTTCGAATCACCCCGCGCTCTAGACAAAGAGCACCGTTCCTCGTACTTGGTCACCCCTAATCCCAAAATGTGCTTCCGTGTTTGACCTCGCTTGCCTGATGGGGTGTTAATTAAAGCAAATCAACTGCACACGGTCGCAACACCGCAATAGAAGCGTGAACACCAGCTGTTCCGACCGGCCCGACAGGAACGGTTCATATCATTCGCACCACACTTTCGGAGTACTAGTAGGGGAACGCGGCTGTACACTCCAGGACATTACGCATTGCTACTAAGTTACAGATACATCGTATTCTACAAGATTACAGAAAAACCTACTCGCGACGGGCGGGCAGACCCATATACATCGAAACACCGAAAAAGATTGCGGTCGCGAACGCTCCCGCCAACCCACCGATCTGAAGCCCGACGGTCGCAGAGTCTAATGCGAAGTTGGACCCCAAAAACGCGACAGGGCCCCTCCCCCTATCGAACGTGGTGGAGCTACAATAGCAGTTGTCGAGCATGCCCATGACATCGAAGAAACAGACCAACAGAATGCCGATCGCAGAAGCGATCGCCACACACTTTCCCAACAACCGACAAGTCACAGCTCCGGCCTCCTGGAATGTACGCGTCCACGAACGGGTCGCGAACTCTCCCGGTAGCGGCCGAGACATCTGGCCGAGGATGCTCGACGTCAGGAAGAGGAAAAATGATATCGTTCCCGCCAGGCCGTACAACAGGAATGAGAAGGAATGACATCCCAAGCCGGTGGGCGGTGTTAGGTAGGTGATGAACATTGCGCCCCCAGTAGTCCCCCACTGCAACCCGAGAGCGAAGATAGAGGCAACCACGACTCGTTGCCAGATCCCCGGTGCCCATCTGGAGGGAGTAACCAAGCCATACTCGAGGAGCGTGCTAGTGTTGACGGACATCTCTGGGGATTGGATCTCGAGTGGGGTGATGGAACCCGAATTCCACTTGCGCCGTTGAAAAACCATTGTACAGTATCCGACGACTTCGTCGGTCGTCCCGACTCGATTCGCGGGGTGTATATCGTCCTCTTTTCCTCTTACCCACACTGGGGCCCCCACACCCACGGAGTTGCCGACCGGTATCCTCTGCTTTGCATTGACAGCAGCATTCCTCATCAACCTCAGTACCACGTCCGCAACCATCGGGGTAACGAATGCTCGCGAATAGTTGAACAACGGGACCGGTTTGAGTTCGTCGCTCCTAGCGGGATGCACATCGTCTTCCTCCGCGAATTCTATTGCCATGGGACTTGACATCTCCGTTGGGTGATCCCTCCGCTCGGTGGCAACCCAAGCATTTCGATTCGCGGCGGCCAGAGAAGTCCTGAGATGGCTTGGTTCGGGCTCATACCCAATGTGGAGCCATCCAATGACCAGCGGGAGGAGGAATGTCCAGATGGCGGCAATGTCGTATCCACTGTCTCCGCCGCGTGTGGTGATGGAATCAGCTACGGTCAGGATAAGGGAGAAGATGGCCAAGACGAAGCTCATGACGAGGGGTATAGACCATCGGCGGGTCTTGTTGGCAGCGGCGAGTTGACACCAGTACTCGTCGTTCTTGGCGAGTGCGATCAAGGAGTGCAGAAAAGGAGGTTCGTATTCTATCTTGATAGGGATGTGATGGAAAGCCGCTAAGGCTATTGAGACGAGCTTGGAATTGGAATATCTCACGCCCGAGAATGCTGAGGTGATCCAACACTTGTTGAGGTGGGTAATCTGGAGGGAGTATGCTGCAACAGCGGGTGAGCCCATGGTGATCAGGAAGGACACGACGTCATCCAATGGCCCTGTTCCACGCATGAAGAGTCAGCGAAACGCAAAACGTGACATTTCAACTCACGCTCTGCGCCGAACGGGATCTGGAACATGAGCGCGATCCATGGAAGTAAACCCGAGCCAAAGTTCTGGGAGAAATTTTGCCAGTCGATGCCCCCCATGCCTGACCCACACTCCACCAGGCACTGTTCATACGAGATCTGCAGTGCGAAGGGAGATACCGTGGTGTTCGTCGTGTTCTGCAATGTGTTCTGCTGCGCTAGCAGGCTAGCGCCGCATGCGTTGAGATTGACGGCATCGATGATCGTGAAGTGTATCACGAGTAGGAGGACGATGATTGATGTCGCTGTTGCAGGCAAAGGGTCAGACATTCGCACTTGGGCGTTAGGTCACCTCCCACCTGTCCGGGCTAACGGTGAAGACCGCATATCCTTGGAGGGATAAGAGGGAGAGAAGCATTGTGTCGGATGGGCGGTATAAATAGGCGGGATGGCATGCCCGCGCCTAACCGCGGTTAAAGAGGAGATATCGAGCCTCGCGTAGATTTACGGGGTGGCAAAACAGGCTAGCTTTGAATTTGATGATGAAACTCTGGTGGCATCAGCTCAGCCAAAGACGCCCTGAAGCGCCGTGTTTTACCCACGTGTCTCACACACGACAAGGAGCGTTCTGTGAGCGTACCGTCGTTTAGCTGACTCTCTGGTACGGTACGGAAACTTGGAAAACACCAACAGAGGGGGGCAGCAGATAGCGGGAGCTGAGGAAAAGAGGGAATCCCAGCTGACGTCCTTTGTCCGAGATCGGCGTGGCTGCTGTGTCTTGGCACAAAGGGTATTTGGCACAGCAACTGTATTCGGATTCCCGGATGGGAACCAACAAGTTACAAGGTGCCCCAAACCATTCACTGGTTGGCATCGCACTACCCATGACTACCCTGATGATGGGTCCGCAATGTCTTCAACTGTGCTTACAGGGCCGCTCGAGAGATCCTTGCCAAAGCGGCCTACGTGTCTTAGTCCTGGTGGACCTGAGCCCTTAGCCAACTACTGACTCAGCCTGCGTTCACCCCGAGCGAACGCGCACATTCCTCACGCGATTCAAATGAACGCTATTCACATCTCGCCTCTGATAGCCCCCTTAATCACCCTTACTGCGCTCGAATAGGTAACGACAATATCAACCTCCCCCTCCGTTGTCTGCGCCCCGTCTCGCTCAGTTCATTTTCAGTGTGGACCCCGAGCGGTGAATTCACCCCTCGGTTTCTTGTTTAACTGCCCTCTATCGGGGGATTGAAGCAGGTGCAAATCGATGCCCAATTGCAACAATTCATGAGTGTGGCGTACTGATCCATAACTACTCCGCTTCTAGCACTGGCTGTCCCCCGGACTCCCTCTCCTTATCCTTCCTTGTGGCTTGAACGACGTCGTCGACTCGTAACAACATCCTGGCAGCCTATTACAATCGATGTATCGGTTCAGGGTCGGGGACGATCAAGCCAGGGAACTCGAGTGGTCCACTAACCTCGATCGCAGTTTTCAGTATCTGAATCTTGACACTGGCGGATTCATAGAGACCATAGGTCTTCATGTCGACAACCTTTCCCGTGAATCCGTCGATACCCCACGAGTGTTCGCCGTTGGCGTGCTTGGCCTAAAATTTGGTTCGCAATAGAAATATGTCAAAGGGTAGCCCTCTCGGAAAGGGAAGAATCCATACCCTCAGTTCTGTCAGTACCCGGATGGCGTTTCCACCAGCGTTCTGGACTAAGGTCCTTGGGATGACCTCCATCGCGTCTGCCACAGCTCTAAACGGCCAGCCCTCGACCCCCGTAATACTCCTCGCCTTCTGTTGCAACCCAACGCTGATCGCCATCTCCGTCGCACCGCCTCCCGGGGCGAGGATGGGATTAAAAATCACGTTCCTCGCAACGGACATGGCGTCTGCAAGGTTCCTGTCGATCTCGTTCAGTATATCCTTCGATGGTCCTCTCAGGAGTATCGTGCACGCCTTTGGAGAGTCGCACTCGTCCAAGAACGTGAAATACTCGTCTCCAATCTTTTCGATGTAAAAGAGCCCACAGCCAGTTCCAACGTCCGACTCTCGTAGATCTTCGATCCTGTTGACAATCGTGGCGCCAATCGCACGGGCTACCCGGTTGTTGTCTGACTTTCGGACGCGTCGAATAGCCGAGACGTTCGCCTTGTACAGGAAGTGCTGGGCATAGTCGGAGATACCCTTCTCGGTAATGACCAAGTCCGGCTTAAACTCCACGATTTTGTCGACCATCGCCTTCACCTGCTCCTCCTCAAGCTCCTGGATCCTCGACCAGTCGGTGTCCTTGGTGATCTCTATGTTCGTTTGAGATTCTCCTTTCTTGTATTCGAGGGGACAGTCGAGGAGGACGATACGCGGTTTGGCGATCCTTCGTCGCATTTTCGGGTGCGTGATGTCCTTGTTGAGCATGATCCCATTCAGTACACGGCTTTGCTCTATCTCGCCTCCCGGAACTTTCTCGACCCGAGCATAACGTTTGATGTCGACGGACTTGACTCCTGGGACAGATGGATCCAATTCCGGGTCTTGCGCTACTGTACGAACCGCCTGCAGGGCAAGATTGCACATCAAATCCGACCAGCGCACCACGAACTTGGTGCCGATGGAAGTTTTGATGAGAGAGAGCATCTCTTCGTCGTCGTTGACATTGATAGGGATGGATATCCTTTTGATTATTTCCAGAGACTCTTTGAGGGCCTTGTTGTATGCCGAGATGATCACGACGGGATGAATGTCCCGTTCGAGTTGGGACAGCGATTGTGCCAGGATCTCTCCAGCTGCGATCGGAGGTTAACGACGATGAGAAAAAAGCAAAGGCTGGAATCTGCGAACCGAGAATGGTAACGCTCGTCGTTCCGTCTCCGCACTCTTCGTCTTGTGTCCTACTGAGTTCAATCATGTTCTTTGCCGCGGGGTGGGCGACCTCGATCTCTCGTAAAATCGCGTTTCCGTCATTTGTGAGCCTGGAGGGTGATTTGATTGGAACAACACAATGGAAGTTACGAGCACGAGTCGAAATCGCAATTGCAAGCGGAAAAAAATGGGGGAATGAATAGATTAACCTGAGAGAAGGGCGCGATAAGATGAGCACTCACAAAATACCACCCATTGGATCGAGAATCATTTTTAGCATCGCCTTTGGGCCCAAACACGTCCTAATCACATCTGCAACTGTCTATCCGGTGGACGTCAGACCTAATGACGGTCCACAGAGCTAACGCGACCCACTTTTGCGGCTGTGATATTTGAGATTTGGGCTTTTCTCCCCGATTGCCGTTCCGGCGCGGTGTCTGGTGGTCCGAGATGAGGGTCACTGCCCAGGAAGGGGATGGTTAATCAAAAGGCGCTCACTCATTACGAACACGGGGGTTTGACCGGCTTGCATTTTTTTATATCGCTACGGGGGGAGGGTTGGAAGGACGCAGGACGAGGACCTGATGATGGAGGCGCTGGTCGTGTGTAAGTCATCGATCGTCCGAGGATTGGCAACCTCCCAGATCTGCTTCCGGCGTGCGACGTTCCCACGAGGTCCTTCGCAAGATACCCTTTCGTGCCGTGCAACATCCACAAAACGCGTCTCTTATTCAAAGTCGAAGTTTAGTTGAATGGTACAGGAACCACAACCTTGGGAGCGTGATTTGTGGCGCGAGAGCTCGATACACTATAGGCGGTCGTAATCTCCGGACATATTCTACAGTGCTATTGAAGATAGATTGGGTTTGTTATACAGGAGCACAGAAACATCTACTCATCGGCGGACCGGCAGACCCATATACATCGAGGTACCGAAAACGGTCGCAGTCGCGAACGCTACCGCTAACCCGCCGACCTGAAGCCCGACAGTCTTAGCGTCCAATACAAAGTCCAGTCCTAAAAATACGACCAAACCGCTCCCGTTATCTAGCGTAGTGGAATTACAATAACAGTTGTCAAACAGGCCCATAACTTGGAAGAAACAGACGAGCAGGATGCCGATCCCGGAAGCGATCGCCACGCACTTCCCTAACTTTCGACAAATCATGGCTCCGGCGTGCTGAATGGTACGCGACCAAGGATACGTTGGGACCTGTCCAGGTAGTGGCCGAGAAATGTGGGCGAGGATGCTTGACATTAGGAGGAAGAAGAATGAAAGTGTTCCTGCCACGCCGTACAACAAGAACGAGAAAGCGCGGCACCCCAAGCCGGGGGGCGGTGCTATGTAGTTGATGAACATTGCAGCGCCGGTAGTCCCCCACTGCAACCCAAGAGAAAGGATGGAGGCAATCGCGACTCGTTTCCAAATCCCTGGCGTCCATCTGGAGGGGGTAGGAGTGATCAAGCCATACTCGGGGAGTGTGTTAGTGGTGATGGTCGTCTCGGGAGATTGGATCTCGAGTGGGGTAGTGAAACCTGAGTTCCATTTGCGCCGTTGAGAAACCACCGTACAGTATCTGACGACTTCATCAGTCGTCCCCACCCGATTCTCGGCGAGTATTTCCCCTTCCGTGCCTCTAACCCACCCTCGAGCCCCCGCACCCACAGGATTACCAACCGGTAGTGTCTGCTTTGCATTTGCAGCGGCATTCTTTATCAACCTTAGTACCACCTCTGCAGTCATCGGTGTGACGAAAGCCCGCGAGTAGTTGAACAGCGGAACCGGTTTGAGTTCGTCGCTCCTAGCGGGATGCACGTCAGCAGCTTCAGCGAATTCTATTGGCAAGGGATTTGTCATCTCCGCGGGCTGGTCTCTGTTTTCGGTGGCGACCCAAGCATTTCGATTCGCTGCGGCCAGGGAATTCCTGAGATGGCTTGGTTCGGGCTCACACCCGATGTGGAGCCACCCGATGACGAGCGGAATGAGGAAAGTCCAGATGGCGGCGATGCCGTATCCACTGTCTCCGGCGCGAGTGGTGATGGAGTCTGCTACGGTAAGCATGAGGGAGAAGATGGCCAAGACGAAGCTCATGACGAGGGGTATAGACCATCGGCGGGTCTTGTTCGCAGCGGCGAGTCGAGACCAGTAATCGTCGTTCTTGGCGAGCGCGATCAAGGAGTGGAGAAATGGAGGCTCATATTCGATCTTGATGGGGATGTGATGGAAAGCCGCTAAGGCCGTTGGTATGAGTTTGGAATTAGGATAATTGACATCCAAGAATTCTGCGGTGATCCAACATTTGTTGAGGTGGGTAATCTGGAGGGAATAAGCTGCAAGAGCGGGTGAGCCCATGGTGATTAGGAAGGAGACGACGTCGTCCAATGGCCCTGTTCGGCGGATATGAATCAGCGCAATGGAAAACTAGACACCCACACTTACGCTCTGCGCCGAACGGGATCTGGAACATGAGTGAGATCCATGGGAGGAACCACGCGCCAAAGTTTTGGGAGAAGCTTTGCAAGTTGACACCCCCCGTGCCTGCGCCACACTCCGCCAGGCACTGCTCATACGTGACACTCAATTTAGAAGGTGGTTCCGTGGTATTCGTCACACTCTGGGTCGTGTTCTGTTGCAGTAGGAGTTTGAGGCTGCATGCGTTGAGATTGACGGCAACCGCACTCGGTGGGTGATTCGCGAATAGGGAGACACTGAGCAGAGCCGCTGTCGCAGTGGAAAGGTCAGACACTTGCACCCAAGCACCGGGTTACTTCCATTGACACACCTGCGTGGGCCAATGACAAAGACCGCATTGCCTTGGGGGAGGGGGGATGGGGGAATAAGAGAGAGGGAGGGCTCGGGTTCGATGAGGTATGTATATGCCATGTTGCTCCCACTTATTGTGAAATACAGGGCCTGGAAACTCGTCCCGCTGAAGGCAACAAAGGCTATGCACCGCTTCCATCAGTAAAACGTATAAGGCTGCCTAGTAGTTGCTTGTAATCATAGTAGCTGTGAGCACTTAATAGCCTTGCATGGCAGTGCACTAGGCCTTCCTAGTCACGCTGATGGCCAGATATGGGGCCATCTGCCCATCCGAAGTTGATGCCCAGAAAGAAGTTCGAACGACCAGGTTTAGGTCTGACGACCACCCCTGCACGGCGCGGGTATCATCTAAAATGACAGGCAGATTGGCTGGGCCCGAGACTAGGTGATCCCTGTAGATAGCAAAAATTAAACCGCCGGGGTTCATCGAGATCGATGAGCATTTGAACGGTCGCCAAAAAACATAGAGAATTAATAATACACATGTAAACAAATTAAATCAAGTAACCTCATGCCCGTTCGCCCGCTTTCTGAACTAGTCCGATTCTATGCGACGTCGATTTCCCCTTTGTTGTTGCAAAAGTCCCGGGCACTGCCGCTTGTCGGCCTTAGCCTTTAAGCCTTATTACAGCTGGTTGCGTTTCGATAGGCCTATTCCTACAAAATTAGGCCCCGCTTTTTCGTTCACGTTTTGATGGTATTGGGGCTCGGCATCCTGGCATGACGCAGATGCCGGGGTAGACGCGCGATGCCGGACCAATCACACGATGCTGGTTCAGGCCTTACATCATCACTCACTCCCGTTTTCGTACCCGTCCCAGAAAGATTCCAGTACTTGCCTGGCATTAATCACTAGCTACTGACCACCCTAACTACCAAAAACAGAGCGAAAGAGACCAATTTATGACCTGCTGCAGACCGATGTGAAAACCGGCAGGTGCCATGATGCCGGGGTGCCGGCCCCAATACCTATTATACCATCAAAACGTGAACAAAAAAGCGGGGCCTAATTTTGTAGGAATAGGCCTATCGAAACGCAAACAGCTGTAGCATATTCCTTTGTACTGTTGCGCACTCGTATACCGACTACCAAATAAATTGTCCATTCGCTTATGGTGAATGAGTGACTGTCCGTGGGATGTATACAGTGTACACTCAAATCTAGGCGAATATTTGTGGACTGTTAAGGAAGGTGAAGGACCCCGACCGCTCTGGAGGGTCAGGAACACCGCGAAATGCGGGAACTGGCACCCTTCTACGGCGGATACGTATATTTGCTGTCTAACCTATTCCTGCGGACAGTCACTCAATGTGAGGAGACAATGTAGTACTTACTTATATCAAAACAAAGGGTGTCAGGGCCACTCTTCGCCCTTCAGGTACCAGTGCTGTTGGCGAGTCGCAACTCCAACCAACAAGAAACAATGGGGCAAAGGGGGAACGACTTCCCTATATCCACCCAAAGTCTACGTGGTCCAAAATGCGATGGACGAGCGTTCTCCGGTAAGTTGTCCGAATTCACAGCAGGAGTGCCGAGCCTCTATCAGGTAAATCCCTATCGTCTTCTGAGGGCAGATACAAGAGCCCGAGGATGGCGCCTCAAACTGATGACTTGATCCAAAGAGCAGTGCGGAACTCGATGTCGTGTCCAAGCTCGCTTCAAACACCGGTTAAGGATCAAGACTGAGTGAGAGAGGAGAGCGAACGGTTCAAGGAGTTACTCGATAAGCTCTTCAGTGGCCTACAGCAAATACACCGATGCTGCAAGGAGAAGAGGACTTCCCGAGATATCAAAGATGGGGAATCCTCAGCTACTCTACTGGTACCTATATAGGAGAGTGGCCGGGACATAGATAACCCTATCTAATAATAACTCGGAGCAAGGAAGGGCCGGGAGTAAGCATGAACAGTAAGCGGCCCGGAGTATCGAATTGAAATGGTAAAGGAATGACTAACGGGTCAGGGTTCGTGAGAGAATAAGAAAGGGATCATGACGTCGTGTGGGAAAGGAATGACAAAGGATAATATCACATGCAAGGACGAACCAATGAGAGGACGACGCGTCAGCTCGTCCGATCGGGACAACAAAAGGCCGAGTGGGGCTTGAATGTTGAGGGCGAATGTATGAGGAGTCTGGACCAGTGAGACGATGGGCCGAGCCAATGGCGAATAGGGCGCGAGCGCTGTCGATGGTCGAATAAAGCGTAGTGCGAACCGGCCATTGGATCCATCAAACTCCCTTCTTCCCAAAATCAACAATCTCACCAACCAACTACTCATCCACCATGCCCATGATTTCCGACCGAGTCTTCCGTGCTGAGAACAGCACCGCTACCATCGAGTCTGCGGATCCGCGTTCCGTGCAGAACAAGAGCTACTTCCTTCCGAACGCCAACGTGGCGTATCCCAGTTATCGCGAGGTGCGACGTCACGTGTCGCCGTTTGCTGGCAACAACTGACATCGTATCGTAGATCTTCGCGGTCGCCGACAAGGTGGATGCTCGACAGCTGGAGGCAATGATCGCCAAGCCTCCCCACTACTTGACCATAGATGATGAGCTGTGGTATCACAACTTGATTGACCACAAGTTACAGGAGTCTATGCGCGGGGTCACGTTCAACACCGAGTTACGTATGCCATGGGAGACTCCGGTGGCGTCATCGCTGTGGGGTCTTTTGAAGATGGGAATCTACGATTTGGGAAACGGCAAAGGAAGGTGGCCGGGGGCGACTCGTTCGCAGCACTATACAGCAGCCGTTGGTCACCGCCTTTGGTTCCTTTTGAGGACAGAACAGAAAGCGGTGAGTCAGTCTGTGCATCCCGCTTGTGGGATAACACTGACAGGCTTGTAGAATGAGCGGCTGAAGCGTGAAGTGAAGGAAGCGAAGGATGATGCCCGTAGGATGTACTCGGAAGCGTTGGACACGAAGAAGACGCTGCTCTTGATGAACGATACGCTCCGCGTTACGTTTGAGAGCGAGATGCTGGCGATGCGCGAAGAACACAACCGGTTGGTCGAGTCCTTGAAGGAACGGGACGACACTATCCAACAGGACCTGATCGAGGTCGACCGACGGCTCAACCGTCACCGAAGGGCTCTGAATGAGCTCGACACCAAGGTTGGTGTGGCTTCTCCTGGTCTTTGTCCAAGAGAGCTCATGCCACTCCTAGGTCAATACGTTGGACGACGCCTTGCCATTGTTGGGCGCTCGGGTCGAATCGATGAGCGAGCGGTTGTGTCACTGCCGTACTCGTTCGGTAGCTGCGGTTCGCGACGAGTCCGAGGACGAGTCGATACCGGATCGGATGGCTTCTCCCATAGGTGGGATGTCGGTTGACATATTTGGCTTTGTCCACTGACATCCTTTTTAGCCTCCGACGGTTCGTACCGTACACCAGCGCATACTGATGGCGGGGAAGAGGTCGTCCGCGAGACGTCCGAGGAGACGGCCGTGAATCCGGTTAGCAGTTCTCCCGAGTTGGAGTACGCGGGGGAGAACGAGGTGGCTGTTCCAATTCCGCCTCCGTCGATCTCGCCGGTGCGTGGGCAACGTTCTATCCGTGCTCGTCGTTGGGTTCCTTATCGCGGGGCACTTCGTCCAGCGCACCGCATGCGTCCCAGCAATTCCAACGTTGTCCGCCAGGGTGGAGACATTGTGTCCACCGTCCTATTCCGATGCGACGATGCTGCAGTGTCGCGTGGATCGCGGCGAGTTGATTCCGGTGGAGTCCGTCGACGTGAACGGCTTAACCGACCTTACGCTCTTGTCGGTCCAGCGTGCAGCGGAGGCCGTTCGCCTGGTGGCTCAATTGACCGAGAGAGTGGAGGGTTGGTCAGTCCAGAGGACTCTGGATCAGACTATGGTCGATTCAGCGAGGAACCGCCTTCGCGCCGAGGTTCAGTTGGCCGTCGCTCATCGTCTGGAGGAAGCTCGGGTCGTCGAGATGGTCGACGAGGAAGTCGACGAGAATGCCTCGGAGGGGACGGAGGAGGAGGTTGCCAGTGCTGAGGAGTACTGGCAAACTAGGTCTTGACGACTAGGGTTTGTACACCTTGGTCCTCGTCCATAGAGTCCGTGCGGATTCAACTCCGTCGGTTTGGTAGTCTTGGGTCTTCGCTGCGCGCCGTGTGTAATATCATCAGTGTCCTTGTCTGTGTTCCTTGATGACGTGTGGGTCGTGATAAGGGAATTGATAAGATAGGAAAGGGGTATAGGTAAGGAAAGTGGGCGAAAGTTGGGTGTAAAAATGGTTTAAAAAGGGAATAAAATTCAGCACGCTGACAAAGGGGAGGGAAAATTAGCCGAACGGCCCATTACAGCAAGCGTTTGATCGGAAGAAGCCGAAAAGAGGCACAATTTCAAAATCTTACGAAACTACAGTTGTTACGCCAAATCCTGACCTACAGCTATTGTCAAAACGATAGACCGTTTTCCGTAGGATACAGCCCTGAATTTTTGTTTACCTTTTGATGGTATTGGGGCTCGACATCCCGGCATGACGCCTGGTGCTGGGCCAAGTCCCTCAACGCTGCTCATCCACACTCCCGGAAAAACTTTAATACATCCCTGGCATTGACCACGGGTAGTTAGAGACCCTGAGGACCGAGAATCAAAGGAACTGGGTGAATTTGCGACTTATTGGAGGCCCGTGTACAAACCGGCAGGTGCCGCGATGCCGGTTGCCGGGCCCCAATACCATCAAAAGGTAAACAAAAACTTGGGGCTGTATCCTACGGAAAACGGTCTATCGTTTTGAAAATAGCTGTAAAAAAAACGACAAGACCCTCTCCGAGTCCCTAATAGTAATACCCATCGGTCGTGAGGATGAGAGCACGCTGTTGGCCGCAGCGACATGATTTTGGCGCCATGGCGGTGCATTATTTGTACGCTCTCGAATATATCTCCGTTGCGTCGTTCCTTCCACCGCCATCCCCTACACTGGGGCTCTAGTCTAGCTCTTCGCCCGTGGTCATCGCTACAGACAGTCGATGGCAACTCTAGACCAACGACCGTTTTCCAAGGATTACAGGCGAGCAATGATTCCGAACCCGGTTCGCCAGCCCACTGACGTACTCTATGCAGGGGCCTTGTCAACCAATCTGCTTTTGCTCTCGGCCTGGCCCTGGTATGCGTGACTTTACATGACATTATGAGGCGAACGAGGAGGGGGAGGGGGAAAGACCCCGGGTACGAGCTTGGGCAACTGGGTAGTGTGGAAACCTGGGAATTTGGATAGTGAGCAACGAGTTATGTCCCCTTTTGAGCTGTTATCACCGACGCATATTCATCAGCCTATTCCAGGGTCGATCTTGGGCAAAGTCAGTGAATAATTGTCAAATAGAAATCGGGATATCGAACTGACCGCACTATTCCGAATAGCAAGCCTTCGCCACGCCATTCGCGAGGTTGGCCGCTAAGTTGGGTCAAGGAAGTGGTCACGTTTCCTGAAGATAGAATGCTGGCGCTCAGGGGGACTGACGCTACCCTCTACGTTCGATTTCTGCGCGGGTGTTGTACGTGATGTCCCACTTCGCACTTCCCGGTTCAATTCCTGGTAAGGCTTACCCTGATACCTCGACAGGGTGGTTCGCGCTCTTGCATACCTTCACCACATTTCCGGTCTTATTCCCCATCCATGTAATCTTCTCCGAGGGAGACGGGGTCTCCCCAGCATCTATGACCAGAGCTTCAATTTCCTCGCTAACAGAAACCCCGAAGGGCAAGTCACTGCTTTGGGTGCATCTCATCATCATCCTCTGGATTTCGATCACTTGGATGGCGACATTGCTATGGATTTCCCTCGGGCTTATCCGGATGCGAGCTACTAAGCTCCTTGCTGTCGCGGAGAACCAGTCTCAGAGTCACGAAAGTCACTTCAGGCACCCTCACCCGCCATACTTCTTCCAGCCTGCCGTCAAACCGACGATGCGCATAGACGATCAGGACAGGGGAGTCCGCTACAGGACTATCATGGTGGCCAATATTCCCAGCTACATGCGAGGCGAACAGCAGCTCAGAAAATATTTTGAATACCATCTTTCTCGGAAGATCGCTAAACCGACCACCGGCATCAATACCTCTACCCAACCAGGGTTTATCAATCGATGGCTTACCTACTTCTGGAACAGACTCCGGCGAATTCCTCTCGATGAAAATGTTCATCCGAATCCTATGGCGGGCTCATCGGAAGATGGACATACTGCCGAGCCCTCTGGGGAGAACGGGCGGACCGCCGGCGTGGAGCGGGTTACCATTGTTCGAAGGACGTCTGAGCTCGCTACCTTCTTGGAACGCCGCGAGGAAGCTTTACTAGTACTCGAAATTGCCCACATTCGGCTTGCCAGCAAAGTCATCACTGCGGTCGCCGAATTAATGAAGGACAGGCCCGAAGCTGTTCTCGAACAACGCCGGAGCATCCATCCCCGGAAGTCGACTCCTCTCCTTGGAAAATAAAGTTTTGGAAGAATGAGAAAAGTGATAACGACGTCGAGGACGGTGCAGGGAGGGAGGAGCAAGAGGGAGAAAACCGAGCGGAGCTTTTGGTGAGAACGATCGGCCCATTCGTCCAGGAGTTTTCTCGGGAGAGGAATTTGCCTCCGTTTCCCCGAGATTCGTCGTGTCAGAAACCCCATGAGCAGGCTTCGAAGGAGAACGGCCAAGATGTTTTGGATCAATTCAAAGACGACCACGAGAAGCACAAGACGATTTGGGATGCTCTTCTCAGCCTCCCTCGATCTGTCCTCGATCCTTATCAACCACTTATCCACCTCAATTCCTTGTTCAGGGGGAAGGCTGTACCGACCATCGACTACTACACTGCAAAACTCCGGGTTCTCACCTCCTTAATCGTTGAGGTAAGGTCATGGCCTTTGGGTGAATATGACCCTGCGTCAACCGCTTTTATCACTTTCGAGAGCCCGAAGAATGCTCGGAGGGCGTGTAAGTACCTTGCGGTGCACCCTAACAACCCACACCTCTGCACCGTATCCATGTCTCCTCTCTATGAGGATATCGATTGGACTAGGATTATGAAGCTGCCGTACAATCTCGAGGTTCGCAATTATCACCTTCGTTCTCGTAACCCACCCGCTGACTCATGTTCCTGAATTCAGTTTGTCAAGGATTGGGTTATCAGTCTCGGTGTCTGGTATGACTTCGCAGCTCTTTGTTCCCCGTGGTCTAACTAAAGTCTCCTGTAGGGCGTTCACCATTTTCTGGGTCTTCCCAATATCGCTTTTTGTCAGTCTCGTCTCCATCCAGAATATTTCGACCTTCTGGCCAAGTTTGGTACGCTAGCCGTCACAGGTGTTTTTATCTCTGTCTCATTCTGTTATAGAAACACTACTTGGATAAGCACAAATGGCAATCCGAAGTGATTCAGTCATTCCTGCCCACCTTCCTTGTCTCGGTCCTTGCTACTCTCATCCCGCTGCTCTTACTGCTTATCGCCAAGAAGGCACATACGATAATTACCCTCTCCGCGCTTCACGACCTGATCATGACGAGGTACTACAAGTTCTTAGTGGTCAACCTTTTGGTGTTCTTTTGTGTCGGCACAGCGGCCCTTCAGTCGTTAGTGGTTTCCATCAAGAGTTACACGGACGGGACAGTCATTGAGGCCGTATCGAAGAGTTTCCCGAGCGCGGGTCCCTTTTATGTTGGCTGGTGTGAGTCTTTTTCTTGACTTGTCCCTCCTTTCTGCTGAATGCCTCTTGTTCAGTGATTTTCACGACAGCTATCCATTGTGGATTCGATCTCGCATTACGTGAGTGTGATCTGTTGGCCTCGCGAATGTGTTGATTCTGATGTTTTTCTTTTGTAGTTGGGGTTCGTATTGGTCCTTTCTGCGTCGAGGTACAGTCATTTAACTGAAATTCGCAACCAGCTGCCTTTATTGGTATACCCGGCTACCAGAAGACAGGTGACACCCAGAAAACGTACCGTTGGAATCCGTCCGAGGACGTTCAACTACTACTGTATGTGTCGACCCCGTTAGGCGAACCTTGTGTCCTGACCGTATATTCCCCGTACAGATTGGTTGCCGAACCATGTCCTCATCGTAGATATCCTGTTGCTGTTCTCAGTGCTAAATCCGTTGGTTATCCCCTTCGGTCTATTTTACTTCACCGCTTCGACTAGTGAGTGTTTTCTTTTCGGTTCACCTATGTGATTGTTCTGCCATCAAAGCCATAGTCAAGAATTCCGTATGCATCGCTACTTTTCTCTCGAACTCCAAACTGATATTCCCAATAGTTGTTGCACGTCTATGCGAAACACTACGAGGGAAATGGCCAAATACTACTCATCCGGATCACCCGATACACTCTCGATGGTGAAGGTTCTCTAATCAGTGTCATCTGCAGACGTTGATCGTGGCTTTAGGTCTCATCTTGTCCCAGGCTGTATTTCTGGCGTACATGGTGGTGAACAGATACACCGTGAATGTGGTATTTTCTGGCGTCTTCGTTATCTTCACAGCCGTTTTCAAGATGGTGTAAGTGTTTGATTTGCCTTGCATCATTTACTCTCACCAATCCACGAACAGGTTCACCCGTTGGTGTCGCGAGAGGTTCGAAATCGACGACATTCGAGAAGCGAACATCTACTGTGAGATCAACGACTGCGAAATCGAAAATGCAGAGAGTTCCACGGACGGGGGATGCAGACCAGGAGGGGAACAAGGACGTGCTTCGCGGAAGGAATCCACCTGGAAGCTTCCACGAAAGTTACAGTTCTCGTATACGAATCGTACGACGGCCAGGAGACAACAGAACCCATCTGCGCCATCCACCATACCTCCCCCAGGACCCCGAACCATGTCTATGCAGCGCGGTGGTGGCGGCGTGGGGATGTCGCCAATTACGGAGGAGCAAGTGCACACGGGGGAGATGAGGTCCACGCCAAGTTTGGGAGATCGGGAACCTGAAAATAGGGCTGACGATCGAAACCGGGAGGGGGAACAAAGATGGGAAGTGGAGTACAACGACCTTCCCCCCAGCTGCCGTGTGACGATCAATCCCCCTCATCCCCCCTGGGACGACAATTCACTCCCAGATCAGCCCTACGACAGCCCATACTACACGTTGCCGATCAAGCATGCACTGTGGTTACCCATGAATCCAATTGGCGTCCTCGACTTGGACATGACGGTGACCATGGACGTGGCACTGACGTGCGAACCTACATCTGGACACGTTGGACCCTTAAGCGAAGTTGGATCTGTCTTGTCTTCCATCTCCGGTGACGAGATGTCCATCAATGGCGCCCCTCTCGACGGAACGGAAGATATAGAGCTGTCACCCTCTGCATCAAGGTGCAAAACCTGAGGAACGATGACGACGTCTCGACCCCCGGACAGCAATCAGATTTGTTACGGACGACCAGCCAGACCAGGCGTTTCGGGGGAGTTTTACTGACGGGGAGCGTAACCCGACTTCCACTCGCTTTATCAATACCCAACAGTCCGCAAGCGCCACAAATCACAACGAGCGAAGTTCCTCCCCCATCGCCGATCGGCCAGAATTCATTCCTTCCCCCTCCAAATGGCATCGGTTCTCGATTCGCTCAACGGCCGATGATCGGTCAAGTCTCTGCGCAGAGCGCTGCCATCCAGCAAGCACTCAACGAGGAGACGGAAGTGCTACAACGATCACATATTCTGCTACAACAAGAGGCGGAGAGACAGAACACCCCGCGTTCTCGGTGGACTTCATGGGCTTTCAAGAAACGCGAATAACGACAAGTGACGGCAAACCGCGACCTAGACAGACCACGAATCATTTTGCATATTTCAGGATCTTCCCATCGCTTTCCGGGTCACTCACCCTCAACATCATACAAAGGTGTATTACATTATTCCATGTACAGATTCGCCCTTGTCCTTTCATCTACTTGATCGCTATTTTTCCTGCGCCACATTCGTCCCCCTTTCTTGTGCTCTTATTCCAGTGTTACATCTGCCCCCGCGCCCTACACCCATTTGCACTTTGAATGCTCTTCTACTGCATCATCTTACAGCTATCTCCCGAGGTCCCTAGATTGTCCAATGGTGATAGGCCTTAGGTACTAGCAACCACATCAATGCTACATAGTTTTTCAGCGCTTGCTCCACCCATCGTGTTCCTGTGAAAACTTCCCCAGTTGATTCACCCCAATCAAAGGTCTGTTGAGCTTTGTCGATGAGATTGACTTGCAACTCTGGAAGATGCCTAGTGCTATACTGTCATCCTACATTTTTGACCCAAACAAGTACTGGTCTTGGAAACCGTGAAAAATAAATGCAACACCTTGGCCCAAGGCCAGGCGCCACCGGTTGAATGAGCGGCCCGAGCTGGGAGCGGCCCGCACCGGGTATCACGTTCGCAAAATTCGATGAACAACGTGGCGAATGGGCGAGATGGCTGAGAAGAGAGAGGGAGGACGTGGTTAAGGGACAAGAGGGGTGGTCTAACTAGCGAGCCTCTCCTCTCCTCCGTTGGACGTTGGTGTCGATCGTGTACTCACGGCACCGTGCCGATGCTGAAACGATGCCGGCTCTTGCGCTGAAGACTTCGCGACATTCGGACCGCCAAAACGTTGAGATTTTTGGCGACACGGCGCTTATGATTTAGGGGGTGACAGAAACCTTGCAAGCAAGACATTACTCAACCCAGCGTCGTCTTCCGGGATAACACTGAGAGATGGCAAGGACGTTCACACGCATACAGCAAGAAATGCCGATGGGCTTTCACCGGCATGTTAGTACATGCTGTATGTACTTGTCAGAGTCTGCGACCTCACGAATCAGCCATTTCGACGCCCCACCAAAGTGAGACCACTGAGAAGCGACTGCGCGCTGTCTCTAGCTCAGGGGGGATGGTCAAGTAGCGGAAGCATGTCCTTAGCCAGCCTGACACCCCTCTCCTCAGGCTGTATTCGAACACGAACTTCCACACACAGGAAACCCGTGGGGGCAGTGAAGGTTTCTCGTAAGCGTCAAATCTCGTCTTCTTCCTTGTGCAATCCCTCTGGCGGTGAGAGCTTTAGAACAACCCGAGTTTTAGGACGGATGATTGTTTGTTGGGCGACATTGGATGTTAAGAATTACCGAATCTGCAATGAGAACTATGTACACGAAATCTGCACGCGTATAGTTCTTACTTAACAAGACCTTGGTGCCCTCAATACCTTCTCCGCCACTAGTCACTGATCAATATGTGTGTTTCTACATCGCCCGCTTTCATTTCCCCACGGCTTCGCCGATTGAAGTCTGGGCGTGGTCTCTCAGCCGATACCACATCCAGAGGAGCCCAACTGTCCGGTATGGATATGCCAGTCTGAACCTAGTGACCTTCCCCTGGCGCCATGTTGAAAGCTTCACCATTCTTTGAACTTGGGGCTGGATTCCATCCTCGCGCTCTATCCACTTCCCATCGCACCGCCGAGCCGAGCAAGCGCTGAATTGACGTCACAGTAAACGCGTCTTCCACACAATCTGTGACGGTTGTCCTCGTTTATCTCGCCCCCAAGGACGTTGCGCTATATGCGAGAGGCTCTAGATCCCTAGGCTGCGGCTCCTTCTCACAAAAAGGCGTCGCCGTGGACAACCAATGCCTCGAGGCCTGATGCCGGCCGGTCCGCGCGCGCTGGCTCCCAATATCCGGAAAACAAACAAGTGTACCGTGTACCCACAACCTATTCACCAGACGGCCTACATCTTTGGCTACACAGATATTCGTATCCGGCTTATTGGTGAAGAAAGGAACTGCGGGGGCTGAAACATCTGATCACAGCCACCCAAGCAGCACCATCACTCGGCCACGCTGCAAGGGCGTGTCGGTCGGCGTCATCAACCCGACGATCATATAAAACCTGGGGTTTTGCCTTCATCCCGAGGTTGTTTCTACACAACCACCTCTCTCGCCTTTCGACCCCCTCGCATCTCTCATCCTGCGCCACCGATACGCCCCATCCGCTTCATCACGACAGAACCTGAGCTACCGACACGCTTCATACTCCGATCCCTCCGAATCGCCGGTATCCACATTCGAGCACCGAGGTCAATCACCCCACAACCCGAATAACATCATGATTCACCACAATACGGCTCTATCGGGTCCATATGCAACTGGATCTCCGCGATCTACAACGATCAGGGTTTCCGAAGGATTCGAGGTCGAGAGAAGTTCGCCGCTCTCCACCCAGCACCGGCTACCAATGGTCAAGAGGCCGGCTTCCGTGGATCCCCTGGAGGTCGGGCTTCAGACCCATCTACCACCTTTGCTCGCGGCCAAGGCAAGACCGTTCACTGTTTCAGGGCTCATTCCTCTCGATCCGGCGAATCTGGTTGTCTTTTTCAGATCCAAGGTGCGACGACGGTTGTGCAGACCATTGAAACTACCTGTGCTGAATCGTGTCTACCCTCGTTTCATAGAGCAACATCACCCATTCCCTCGATTTCCCGATCGACATCGATTATGATATGCCCCCAGCTCTCGATGTTCTCATGGCCGCATGCAGACCTCACGCTTCCGAGCATGATGAATACACCTCAATACACGAATCTCTCTTCTATCCACCCAATCTACCATTGTCCGCCACCCTCGAAATCGCGAACCACCCGATCCTGGAGGCCGTCCGAAACACGCTCTTCTCGACCTTGCCGAAAGGCCATCACCTCACCGCTATTAGAGATCTGCTTGAAATCGTACCCAAGGGTGGGAGGATGACGCCTCTGCCTAGACCAATTGATAGCAGAGTGGCGACGATCATTGTGACGCTACCCGTACGATACCGCGGGGGCGCGTTGATCATCCGGGATCCCAACTCCGATGATGAGGAAATCTACCGCGGTGGGGGAAAAAGTCACACCAGCGCCCAAGGTCATACCGGTGTCGGCATCGATCATCTTGAATGGACCGCGTTCTTGGCAAACTGTGACTACGAGGTGGAGGAGGTGACGAAGGGTTTGAGATTGACTATCTCTTATGCCGTCTACGTCAGGTCGTTCGGGACAGGAGGGGTCATGCCCGATCCGTTGATCACACCGAGCGACAGATTCTTGGACCTCATCGCCCCAATCTTGAATGTCTGCAGGGGGAAGAAGATCGCGTTCTACCTGACGGGAGAGTATGGTGTCAGTCCCGCTGAGTTGTTGGCTGAGTCCCTCGTCCCTCATGTAAGCCGCGGAACTTTCTCTGCTTCTTTCAGTTGCTGATTCCAAGCTTCTAGCTGAAAGGGGCGGACTCGTTGCTTCATCACGCTCTGAAACTTTACAAGCTTACCCCGGAACTTCACTGGACTGCTGGAGGGTATATCTGGCCCGTAGATCGCGTGGTCGAGTGCTCAGACGACCTCTCTCCTACCACCACATCTCCACCTCCTATTCCGAACCCCTTCGATGGACCATACCGATCGCCAACGATGATGCACGCTAGTATGCTCCATCCGTCTTTGATGGGCCTGTCGTTGGGTAGTCCGTTGGCCTCCCCAGCTATGGCTATGCCTATGCCAGATCCGGCCGCAGAGGAGGATAACTTGAGATGGAGAGTGGAGAACAGCGGTGCAGTACCGCTGACGGAGGAAGGTATCCTCTTGATGGTCACTCCCGACCCTGCTGGCGGACCCCCACTTTTGGGTCCGGTCTCGAAGGAGAAAGTCCCCTTCGTGTCTGGAGGGAAGTTGGATAAGTTGATCGTGAACGTTCTCATGGTTGCTTTCGTTCCTTGAAAGATCGAAAGTAGGTAGGATAGGGCGGGCAAGGTACCCCGTGTCCTATCTGCAGCGGCTCTCTTCCACTTTGCATCTCTAACAGCCTACGGTGTGACTGTATCTTTCCTCTCGATGTGTTGTGTACCAAAATTTTTCAACTGTTGTGTTTTTGTCCCATCATTGTGCTCGATTGCTTACCACCCCACTCTCATCTTCTGAATCGTTCGGGTTCTTCAGATCGGTTTTTGCTGTCCATCGTTGCGTTTGTGTTTTTCGGGAATTGATACAAGGAGTTCGCGATCTGCACGTGTATCCAGGATATCTTGTCTATTTTTTGATTGCAGTCCACATGGCCGAGTGATACGTGTACGCTAACATACTTTGAGTATTGTTTGTGTACGTCGTGTCGATTGTCTTTTCGTCCTGCGCAGCGCGATCGTCGATTATCAGCAAGTTTTTGAGTGAGAGATCCGGCGACCTACCCGGATCTCGAAACCGATTTCTTCTACAAGAGCCTTCACCTGCTCTAAGTCTAGTTCAATAGAAGGGTCCGTCCTGCTGTTTTCCCAGTGCCACAACAAGGGGCCTAAGAACATTTAACGAGTTAGTTCTGAAGCCCTCTTCCTCGTGCGAGCAGTGGATCACCTAGATTGATCCATACTCCTCCGGGGGCTAGGATCTTATGGAATATTCGGAGGTAGTTGACGACATTTTTCGCCTGTGCGAACACAGATCATCGCAGATGAGATGCGATAGATAAGGGAGGGGGAGAGACATACGGTGTCAATGAAAAAGCAAGTCACGATGGCATCCCATCGGCCAACGTTTTCGTTGCCTTCATCGGGGCTACCGTAGATCTCTTCGAAATCGCCTAGTGTCTAACAATCAGCCTCACACCAACAGGCCTGATTCGGGCCGTACCTGCCACCATAGAAAAACTGGCTCCTTCCAGGAGGTCCGACGGCAGCACGTCAGGTATTGTAATTTCGCGAAGCAGTGCACTCGCTTCCGGGATGTTGGAGAATGAATGGATATAGGGGTGTAGCGCGTGTTGGTGGAGGGATTCTGTTCTGTCATTTGTTTGGGTTTTCATCAGCGAGCGGAAATTAAAGGTTGAATGAGAGTGGAACCTGTTGAGAATGAAGGAGGACGTGAGGAGCATGAAGAGCGAGAATTCGTTGCCCTGGCAAGTGAATCCTGATCGTGATGGTATCATGAATGCGTCAAGAGGGTGATGTTGGGTGGTTAGGGCTTACCGAGCTTGGCGATATCGTAGGCCAGGCGTCCAAGGCCTGCCCCAGGGACGAGAACGCGGATACTACCACTACACGTGTGGGTGAGTCCAGAGCGAATCTGGCGTTCGCGTGGCGGGACGTACCGTTCGTCCGGTGATACATTCGAGAAATGCTCGATTAAAGCATCAATCATTGGAGTGTAGCATGCTTCACGCTCCCCCTTTCCCTGAGGAGGATCTACGTCTGGTCCAGGCTCAGGAGGGCCACACCGCTCACCTCCTCGCTCCAGTCTCGTACAAGCTGCTTCAGGGTACTTCTGACTTTGTCCATGTCACCTTCATTTATTCCGTGGTCTGGTGAATCGTGTTCGTGTGTATGCCCTCCTCCGTGTCCATGGGGATGCGGGTGCGAATGATCATCTCCGCCTAGTTCGTGAGAGTGAGAGTGTGAAGGGTCAGGTTCCATATCTGTGAATGGGTGTATGGGGAGTCCGATAGCATGAAGACAGTGGGCACGCCCTACCATGGCGCTCCCTTTCCGGCTGCTGAGAGAATATCTCGGTGTTGACCACGATCGCATCGAGGAATTTCGAGTTGGCCAAGATGGCCTTATCGACGCTCTTCAACCGGGTTTTGTATCCGATTCTTTCGAGTACATCCTGGTCTTCTTTTGGTAGACGAAAAAAATCCTTCCTCCTCCTGTTGTTCGCCGAGATCTACTGATCCAAAGGTTAATAGAAAGCTCAGACGATAGTTTTATGGTTTTACCGAATGCGCGGTGTAGCTGCTGAAGGCTGAGACGACCGAAGCGAAGTGTGCCTCCTCCTCCTCGATTTCCTGGTCTGTGAGCGGCATGAAGTTTAGCAGTGATTGCGGTGTCTGGGGGGTCGCGGGTCAAAATGACCCCAACACGGAAAGAGCGGAATCGCGAGATCGTAAGATGACCGGTACTACTGATCACCACCACACGTCGTGACAGACGGCGGCAACGACTCCGCCTCCCTTTTACCACGACCACGACCACGACCACCAAGACGGCTGTGTATAAAACCTTCGGACTGGGACTGCACGACGCGAACGTTCGTCTCGAGAGCCATGCCTCCCAGGTCAACGCCTCCGACGATGATCCCCAAAGGATCTTTTCACCCACCCCGTGACACCGCGACGTACAGCGACCTCCTCATGTTTGAAGAGCGTCTCAAGTCTAACGCCTCCGTCTTGAAACGGCGGAAACGAAGATACCAGTGTGCGTGCATCACTTGTGCCAAGATCCGTTAGTTCCAGTGATGCTTATTCCCAGCCGACATTCCTCTCACCGATTCGCCTCTACCCTATATCTCTCTCTCCTGGATGTCCGTGTAATCACGAACAGTGTTTCTATTCCAGCTTCTGGCACTGATATCGTTCCTGGTTTGCGAAGTGTGCCTACAACTCAATCTGCTCGACATCCCCTTCCATTTCTTGCTTTTTCGGATGTTCCCCACCCTGTATTCACCAGAAGATATGGCAGATATTCACGTGCATCCATATCTGACTCTCGGCCTGCTTTCTGTCTCTGTCACCACCCTTGTATTGTTCTTCGCGAGCGGGCTGTATTCTGAGAAGATTGCATATGCCAATCGGTCCGTCTTTTCCGTAATCTTTTCTTTCCGTTGGATCACACACTGCAATGCAGATATGAATTCCTGGGTATACTGACGCACTCCTCTCTAGATACGTTCCCCATGCGAACCGAGCACTTCGAAACTTCAACATGTATCTTAACCTCCGTCAACCCCCACTGAGGTCACGGTTCCCATTCGCATTCTTCCGAAACTCGAGAACCGCACCATCCACGTACAACTCCCCGCCATCCCCGCTCCGATCTCCTTCTTCCCCTCGCCTCCCTTCACCAACGCGAGCCCTCACCAAGCGCAGTCCTTCTGTGGTCCCAATCACGCCAATCCCACCAAGTTCAAATCCACGAGGAGAGCTTATATTTTCGTCTCGTGTCAATCCGACTTTCCGGGATTCCTATGACCGTTATCGAACGGCGTTTGAAAAGCGGAAGGAGGAGAAAGAGCGGGATGCTTTCTTTACTCAGACTTACATCGGAAGGTTCCTCGCAGCCTTACCTTGGAACCCTCTAGGCCCCTGGTCGCCGCCCCTACCAAGTTCCATCGATCCTAAAGTCAAGGGGGAGAAAGGGCTGGGAGGTAGCAATTTGCATGTGGCCAAACGGAGCGTCAGCGGTTCTTCGACCTCGACTTCAAATAGGGGCCGTTTAGGTAACACGCCATCTGGGTCGAGGAAGTCCAGCCCGGCGCCTTCGCGAGGGAAAGGTCCCTCCAGGGTCAGTGGTATGGAATCGAGGAGTAGCACCCCCGCCTCGACGGTCACGAACCAGTCGACCTCGACTGCGTCAACGCGCACTACGACCCCGACAACATCGGCACGGAAACCTTCTTCTCTCACGCGCCGGTCGCCACCTTCTCCGTAGCATCCCCTAATTGGTGCTGGCGTTGTGGGGCCCCCGACGATGTGCCGATCGACGTTGGGTCCTCTCCGTTGTAGGCACGTTTGAGGGAAGTTTTTCCAACCGCACATGACCTTATGTAGATATACCTGCACGCGGCCCAGTATAATTGTTAGTCGCCAACGAGTTTGTAATACTAATCGCAATAGATAACGGGAGTGATACGTTTGGATAGACATCATTATAAGGGTGACAAGGAACCACTTGCCTGTGGTGTAGGGGCGATGGAGGTTCACAGATTGCAGCCCAGCCCACGGAGCGTTTGCCAGAATGGATTGGAGAGCGATGAAGGGTGGGTAGAACCCATGGGAACACGTCCCTGGAAATGGTGGTCGGTAACCCAACATGTTGGAAGTTCGTACTTTTTTTGTCAAGCGAGCCAGAGTTATCCAGCCACATCTCCTTGTTTATCAAGGGTGAGTCTGGAGAAGTGGAATGGTTGTAGAAGTGGAGGTGGTTGGAGGCGGGCGATACGGTACCTCCAAACGCCTCAGGAAGCGGTGCGTTCTCCCAGGACTTTCGGGACTCTCAGCGAACCTCCGCGTCGTCAATCTCATTCTTGTGATTCGTAAGACGGAACAAAGGGTCGATCCCCAGAGGCGATTAATCGTCAATACGATTGAGAGTGAGTCATAGAATCTTTGTGAGAAAGTCAGATGCGGATGGTGGGATGGTAAAGTGAAAGAAACGAAGTAGGAGACAAACACATGAAGGATAATGAAGATGAAGAACGATGGAGAAAATTTCGCTAATAATACTCAGACTGGGGACGGAACAAACGGGGATGGTACAAGTCGCCATCGACATTGCTGCGTGTCAACGACTGACGACACCGATTGTCCTCCGGAAAAATATATCTGTCCCTTCGAATCGAGAGTCCATCAAAGAAATAGTCGTCAGCATTCCAATCCAGCGCATCATCCCCCAAAACGATCTCAAACCTCTCGACGCACCCCCTTAGCACCTCCAATGACGAACAAGATTCCATCGGTCCGTTCTCATTTTCATCCCACGGGCTGGAAATGAACAACGAAATGGATTTGAACGGCATCCCAGCGGCTTTCCTCTTTTGAGCGATGGCGGGGAGACACCTCATAATGTTATCCATGGGGTTACACCAAAAAAAACTCGGGGAACGAATCACGAGGGTATCTAACTTTGGACATCGCCACCTGCTCGGGTCCAGGTACTCGGGGTCTCCTTCGGCCATCGGGCAGAGGGCGTGAACACACGGCGCCACAACGGGGCCAGAGAGGACCAACATCCTGATTCCCCCCAGACAAGAAAGCACCTCCTGGGCGGAGTTAAGGTCCCACCGGTATGAACTTTCAATGCATAGGATCGTGACAGCACGAGTGTCGAGATCCTTGAGGTAAGCCACGTAAAGGTTATCCACGACGCCGTGATCATCTATCCAGCCAACACGGCGACTCCGGCCCACATTCCTCACCATGAAAACCCGATAACTTCTGACGTCCATAAGCTCCACCGTTGCGTCAATGGAACCTCCCGTTTGTCCGACCGCCTTCAAGTTGATTCTCTTTATTTCGGAGAGGGGAGAGGGATTGTAGAAAGGAATGTCATGGTTGACTTGGTGCACGGCCGCGGAACCGTTCCAGTAGTTGAAGACCACTGAGCAGGATGGAGGGAGGCGGAGCTTATTGAGTAGACCGAGGTACTCGTTTTTTGTCGTGTGATAGTTGTAGAGGCGAAGGTTGGGGAGTTCGGCGGTTTCTCGGGTGCGGCTAGTGTGGACACTCCGTTCGTAGGCAACCTCAAGTTCTTCTAGCAGCGGACAGCGGTTCAAGAAATGGAGCAACTTGTCTATCGCGAGTATTTCGCGGGAGTGAACTTGGAGTTGGGTGAGCTGGGGAACGTCGAATGGGAAGGCGTCTCCTCCTTGGACAATCAGTGTCGTAACGGCGGGGAGAATCCACTTGGCATTCGCCCGATCATCGATTTTATGGAGGGGATCACGCGAACCGTTGGATTTGAAGAAAATGTCCAGCTTTCGTAAGTTAGGCATGGGGGGCAGTGAATTCCGCACGGAGAACTCGAGGCCAGAGATCACGAGTGTTTCAATCCGTGTGGCGTGCTGTTTGAGGAATGCGAATGCGGCGTAAGAGCCGGTGCAGTCTTTGTCCATGGCGACGTGAATCGGCGCTGACTTTGACCGTTCAAGGAACGCAGGTAGCTCCCTCTTGTGGTGGAAGTTAAGATCCGCCCACAGGCTGGGGGAAGCGAGGAGTACCGTGCGCCAGTGGTAAGATACGTGGCTTGCCTTTATGAGAGCCTGTTTTGGGAGGTAGGAGGCTACGACCGAGAGTATTTCGGGAGGCAGACGGTAAATATGGGACTCGAGTGCGTTGATTCGTCTCCGCTCCGTTGCGGGTGCCGCGGCCACGATTTGCTCCAAATATTCAATCTACGGTCAGATGTGAGCATCGATAGGATTCACCATAGGACGCACAAGGGAGAAAACACGTACTGTTGATAGAAGGAAGTTGTGGCTGGGTGAGAAATGGTTTGCCTGCTGGGCGAGGTTTGCGCTGACTTCTTGGAAGAGTTGAGCATCGGCCTTGTGAGAGGCTGAGTCCATGTTGAAGATTGTGAGCGTGCTATCCACTACTCCAGGTCTAGAGGTATCTTGGAAGGCGGAGAAGACGGGAAAGTGATAACGATCGACTCGGAGATCCAAGATAATCCGGGTTTGAAACTCCGCGACCCACTTACATCCGCACCAGGGACGATGGCTGGGACACACACAGTAATTGTCGGAAGCGGCATTGTCGGGATATCCACCGCATACTACCTCTCCCTTCTGGCCTCCGAAGAAAACTCTGAGATCTCTGCCGGGGGTGCTCACTACACCAGCCAAGGACACCACATCCATCTCGTAGACCCAGCTCCCATTCTCTTCGAACACGCCGCCTCCGGAAAAGCCGGTGGCTTCCTAGCTAGGAACTGGTTTTCTTCCTCCGTTGCAGAACTTGGCGCGTTCTCGTTTGATTTGCACAAGTCCCTCGCAGAAGAGTTTGACGGGAGGAAAAAGTGGGGCTGGAGTCAAAGTACGGTCATCAACCTAGATATTACGGGGAGTCGGAAGAAAGGCAGCGAGACGGGACTCGGTGAGGGGTGGGATTGGATCCAGAGCAGGGATTCCATGGTGCCCTCCGCGGAGGCGGAGGAGCTAGCCGAGTATCCTCCTTGGTTGAACGAATTTGCCGGTGTTCGGCCACTAGCAGACCGTGAATCCACCGCTCAGATGTGAGATTTTTTCCTCGACTCCCATCCGTCTCACGCTGACCACCCGCTTCCAGTGACCCTTTGCGCCTATGTCATTTTCTCCTAGACCAATGCCGTTCTCGCAAAACAGTTCGAATTCACAACCCTGCCTTGGTATCAAGACTGGCCAAGCCTACATCCGATCCTGATTTACCAGGCGTGCTCATCGAATACCAAAACACCTCTGAGAAGGTTACAGTCCCATGCGAAAATCTCATCGTCACCAGCGGTCCTTGGACATCCTCTGTTCTCAAATCCTTATTGCCAGGCGAACCACCGACAAGTTTTCCTGCGATAGGTTCACTATCTGGTGCCTCGATTGTGGTTCGTTCGAAGCGCTGGCAGCCTCCGCAAATCGATCCCAGTCAAATAAACGCTTTGTTCCTCAGCAAACGTATGGAGGGATTCAATCCCGAGATATTCTCGCGCGTTGGAGGGGAGATTTACATCGCAGGTCTAAACGATGCATCGATCGCTCCGCCCCCTCCCTCGACCCATTCTCCACCGTCCTCCGACTCAGTAGGCCGACTTACAAATGTTGCGAAATACCTTTGTGACCGTCACTCGGCTAAGGCACATGGAGCCAGTGCGGATTTCGAGGTGGTTTCCAGAGGCTTGTGCTTCCGCCCCACTACTTCAAAGGGTACACCAGTGATTGGCCAGATTCCGCTGAGGAGTGGTGGATTGTATGGGAGGGGGTTCCGGTTATGGATAGCGAGTGGTCATGGTCCATGGGGTATTTGTATGAGCCTTGGAACCGGAATGGTGTTGAGTCAGATGGTTTTGGGGAGGAAACCCAGTGTAGACGTGAGCAAGCTGTGGCCCTGAGCCTTGCGTATTTCGTGGGCGGGGAGTTCCCTGTGCTCCGGGGCTGGAAAAGATCTCGCACAGCCATGGGAGGTTGAAACCTAGGTTTCTGGTATCGTTGATTGTGCATTCTGCAGAATTCTCGTCAAACACGTAGAGGCAACTTGGGCAGGCATCGTCCTTGAATGTTCAAAACAGCAACAAGATTGAGGCTAGGGTCCCTGTAACGTGAGTCACAGAACTCTCTGTTTCTGACCAACCAGCTGACTCGGCTTTAAGACTAAGGAAGGCCGGATCTATATAAAGAACTTGAGAAACACGCATGAAACTGGAATAACTTCGAAAATGCAAAGGACCTGCGCCCGTTGGTCGACGCTCGTACATGCATCAATGGAACTGATTGTTGATCCCCCTCCACTGGCCCGATTAAAGCTATTTTCTCTTTCACCGTGGTCGATCCCGAGATCAGAACGGAGGTTGCATCTGGAGGTCGCACCGGATCGCGAACTCCGACAGCGTTCAGAGGCAGTCTCCCATCAATGGACCCCTGAGATAGGTGCACACTTCGGCCCCGGATGCGACCCCCATTTCCGCGAGCCACAACTTTGTTTCCTTGATAGGGTATGACCAGGGTGTAGCGGGTCAGGGATTTGGGAAACACACAGTGCAGAAGGCGAAGATTGACGTCCAACTTGGTGAAGATCTCACGGACAGCTTGAGGGTTTGAAGGTCAGTTTCCTGGCAGTTTCGATCTTAAGCCTCACGGGGACTTGAACCGATTTTGCAACACGCAGCCGGAAGGTAACTTGTTAGGGATCGTTTTTTGAGCATGCAGAACCGCGCTTTGATTGAGCCTAGGGTCCCTGTGATGTGAGACGTTGAGCCGTCCTTCTATCCTTCCCGTCCACAGTGGCTAACCCAATCTCTAGGCCTAAGAAACGACCGAACAGGTATAAAGAGGTCGAGAAACACGCGTGGAAAAACTTCGAAAAGGAGAAGTGACAATACTCTTGGTTGCGTCCGTATCTTTTTCATTTGCTCGTATTCTAGTCGAAGGTTTCTTCAACCGCGTGCAGTGTCGCATACTTACCTCCGAGTGGCCCAGTACGACTTTTGGCTGAGTGTTAAACCAAACGTGACGGAGAATGGAAGCAACATCATCAGATGGAACTCATCAAGTTCCCGGGTGAGCTTTGCCCCAACATCTTGCAAGAGGTGAATGTCAGTCAAGCAGAAGGCTGGGTCCATTCTAGAGATTGCACGCGTGTTGCGTGCAGCTTCAGCTATACCGGGACAGAGATGGTCGCGAGGGTGCTAGGGGGAGCGGAGGGAATTATTAGTTGGTGCGGAGATTTCGAAAGGACTTGCTCCAGGACTCGTGATCCGCCTTCTCCCTCGGCCTAATATAATTCTGCCTTCCTCTGGCTCAGTCCATCGGGTCATCAGCTAGTCTGCGTCGCTTGACTTGTCTACACGATGCTGGCGCGGAGTCTCGAGGTGGTTTCGAGGTAGTTGTGTTTTCGCTGTTGGTTGATCGAACAAGACCTATAAATTCAACGAAAAAGATATGTTATTCTCACTAGCTACGGTACCTCGTACAACGCGGTCAGGAAAGGGAAATTATGTTGGAAGAATCTATCTTTGTCAAGGAGATCCCTGATATCATATTAAACACCAAAGGTAATTGCGCTGCTCTTCAAAAGAATGTCGGTCTCTTCGAACGTCAAGCCCATCGAAGAAATAGTCATCGACGTTCCAATCCAACGCATCATCTCCCGTTTTGATCTCAAGCTTCTCAATACACCCTCTCAACTGTTTCAGCGCTGGACACGACTCCATCGGTAGAGTAACATATTCATCCCATGGCTTGCGAACGAACAGGGAAACAGATTTGAACGGTATCCCAACATCTTTTCTCCTTTGGGCGACCATGTAGAGATGTTGTAAGATGTCCTGGTAATTCGCGTGCAGTTCTGGGGTGTGAACCACAAGAGCATCTAACACCGGACACCACCACCACCTGGTCGGATCTATGGACCCGTCATGGTCATCAATATACTTGGAATCCGGGCAGAGGGCGAGGATATACGGCATCACAACGGAACCAGAGAGGACCAAGGTTCTTAGTTTCCCCAAGTGTGATAAGACCTCCTCTGCGTGGTCAGGCGTCCATGGGGATGAAGCTTCTACACATAAGACTTCGATGAAGCCAGTATCGATAGTTTCGAGGTATGACGCATAGGATTCATTGATTCGGCGGTGGTCGTCACCGCTGAGGTCTTGTGAGTCCAGCTCCACGTTCACCACCAAACAGACCCTGGTATCTTCGGCGTCTATCAGCTCTACTATCGCATCACCGTCGTGATTCGTCTTGAGGTGGACCCTCTTTGTGTCGGCGAGGGGAGACGGGTTGTAGAAAGGGAGGACGTCGTATTTTTGGCGTGCTCCCTTGGGGCCATTCCAATAGTTGAACACCGTTGAGCAAGAAGGGGGGAAGTAGAGTTTGTCGAATAGACTGAGATGAACGTTTGTGCTCGTGCAATGGCTGTAGAAGCGAAGGCGAGGGAGATCAATGGCGCAACGGTCACGCTCAACGGGGGTTATGTTGTTATAGCCCACTTCAAGATCCTCCAGGAACGGACAGCCGCTCAAAAAATCAAGCAACTTGGTTTCTGCGAGCGTGACGCGGGAGTGAACGTGGAGTCGAGTGAGCTGGGGAACACTGAACGGGAAGGCAACAAGTGCTCCTCGGATGGACAGCGTCGTCACTGTGGGGAGCGTCAACTTATCCATTCCGTCGGCTATTTCAGCGCGGAGGCGGTCCCAGCAAAGGTTGAACATTTTCAAAGACGGCATAGGGGGCAGTAACACTGAGATGTCGTCCTTAACGCCGGTCATGGTGAGTGCTTTGATCCTTGCCGCGTGCAGGTTTAGGAAATCAGTTGCGGTGGCATTACTGGGACGGTGGGGGAATGACATGAACACGTCGATAGGCGTTGACTTGGAACGTTCGAGGAACGCAGACGCTTGCTTCTCCCTGTAAAAGCCGATTTCTGACCACAGGCGCGGAAAAGAGAGGAATATCGTGCGCAGACGGTGGGATACGTGGGTCGCCTTGACAAGGACCTGCTTTGGGAGGTGGGAAGCTGCAAGCGATAGCAACTCGGGGTGTAGACGATAGATAGAGGATTCGTGTGCGTTAATCCGCCTCCGCAGCATGGCGAGCGCTGTGGCCACATCGTGCTCCAGAGACTTCACCTGTGACTCAGTGTAAGGACGAGGGGAGCCGTGTATGAGTAGAAAACACAAACCGTTGAGATCGGAGGTTCATAGCCGACTGAGAAAGAGTTTGCCTCCCGAATGAGCTTTGCGCCAACCTCTTGCAAGAGTTGAGCGTCGGTTAAGCGGAGGGCGGGGTCCATACGGTCTGCCAGGGCTGGTACAATCGCGAGGGCTTTGGGGGGAAGGGAGGGTATTATCGTTCGTGTCGAGGCGGAGAGGATGGGAGATCCTCCAGTCAATACGTCCCTGTGGGCCCAATGGTTCCCACGGCAGTCCCCCCCTGCTCTGAATTTGAGGCTGGGATTCCAGCCTTAGTAGGAGCCTGCGCGAGATGACCCCATCACACTCATCGCAACTTGCACGGATGCTAAATACACACCTACCGGACCGGAGCCAGCTATTTCTGTAGTTTCGACGTTTTGTTCCTAGATCCCGGGTTCGGCTTTATGGATCTTATCATGTACTTCAAGCGTACGCAGAGATTTTTATACTAAGTAGAAGATGGCAAACGGAGTACACAGCCCACAATTAGGCAGCCAGCGAAGCACCGCCGGCTTTTGCTTCCGCAGCAGCGTTGAACAAGTCGAGGTATGCTTTTGAGTCGGTAAATTCCTCGGACTGCTTGATCTTTAGATTCCCATCTTCATCGGTAACGAGGGTCGTGATGTAGATCGACTCGCGATCCACGTCCACCCCGGACGAGCTCTTCAACTTAGTGGTGGCCTATGGTTAGACATACTACATTGAGTGGACGTGATGTGAATCTGAACGGATTGGGACACGGACGTGAACGATGACCGTCCCTGGGGCTTCTGTGACGGAATGGTTGATCGTCTGTGAAAAAGATTTAGCAGGGAAAGGAACTTTTACGAGCAGCAGCTGGTAAGATACGACTTACCTCGAGCTGAGTGGTAATGCTGAGAACCCCCGCCACATTTTTAAGCCACTCATCTCTGTCGACCTCGGGCACGCCAAGAGATCGTGGGTGAATGATACGGCGAAAGTCCTTGTGCAAGTGTTTTGCGAGAAGGGCCGGGTCGCTCTCCCTGAACCCTCGCACAAATTCGCTCACGATTTTGATTTGGGGGGAATCGTAATTTTCCAAGGCAATCATTTGGGCGAAGTGACTGAGAGTGGTCTCGTTTGAGGATTTGGGGGGCGAGTCTTGCACCTCGACCTCCAGGGTCATAAGGACATCATGTGGTCACACGCGCGTTCCCACCCACTGAACTCCACATCAGCTGGCTTGTACGGTAGTTAATTGAGTGTGCTTACGCGACTTGAAGCTATCCCGATATGTCGAGTTATGTAGTAGGTGGGGTTGTTCAAGCCTGTTGGTTCCATAAGCAGAGGCTCATTACGACGGACCGCTATGAGGTTAGCAATCTTATCACAACCGCAAGCCACGGGGGTATTGGAAGCACTGGACAAGACTGTAAGCATCCCGGTGCCACGTTTAGGACGCCCATCAGCACAATCAGTGTGCGAACGTCTAAGGGGAGCCTCCTAAAAAAGCTCAACGCGTCGGTGAGGCAGAGGACGGCGGACGCAGACGACGACTGCCAGGGCCATGAAGACCCGGCGGCCGACAGTGATGCATCGGTGCCGACCTGAGGGTTCTCTAAGACTCCGAGGATCTAAACATTCTCCATTCTCTCATGATTTAATGGCCCGGTTTCCCTCGTATCCAGGAAGATCTTTATCCTTTGCTCTGGGACTTTCTTTGGCAACGGTCTTTTTCGTGCAAAATTTATCACAGTTTAGCCGAGTATAAAATTACAAAAAATTGTAGAGCTCGCAAGAATCTGTTCATCGTGGCCTCAAAGTAGAGGCGCGTGTCCAATGATAGCGTTTCATCATCAGACAGCACACGGAGAACACTCTACTTATTGGCTTTCATCGCCTCGAAGCTCTTGATAACCTCCAAATAGGTTTTGGAATCGGTGAACTCATCGATTTGCTTGATCTTCAAGTCTCCATCCTCGTCGGTGATGTGAATGATGTAAATCGACTCGCGGAGAGTTTTCACCCCGAGGGGGTTCTTGGCCTCGTTGGTGGCCTATGAGGAAGCGTGCTACAGTGAGTATATGCGAAAATGGGCCTCAGCGAAAAGAACACGGACGTGGATTACGACCTTCCCCGGAGCTTCTATGACGGAATGGAGGGTTTGCTGCGGAAGGAATTCAGCCAGGGGGAAGAAGGACCCAGATGGCAGCCGGCGTGCCTCACCTCAAACTCGGACGTGATGTCGATCACCTTGGCAAGATGCCCAAACCACTCCTCTTTGGTTTGCACGGGCTGACCGAGGGATCGGGGATAGGTGTAACGGCGGAAGTCCTTGTGCAACGATTTCCCGAGGATGTCCAAGTTCTTCTCCTTAAACCCGGCATTCCATTCGCTCACGAGCTTGAGTTGAGGGGTTTCGGGGTTTTCGATAAAGGACATGTGGGAGAGGCGACTGAAGGTGCTCTTCGGTGAAGATTCTGGGGGTGGGGCAAGCAAGACACGCCTTTCGGACTCAGGCTTATATATCGCACATCCGAGCCCACGTTCCTACCCCCTACTAAATAGTAGATTGCGTATACTCTCGGCTGGACTGCGGGTAATTGAGCGCACTGGACTACGCGTAAGCTCGGCTGGACGGCATGCAACGTAGATTGCCAATTTGCGTAAACTCTGCGGGCCGCAAGGTCATTCAGCGAAGTTTCCAAATCCGGGAGCGTCCTGTCAGATACGTGGAGTGAACTAATTCCACAACTTAGTTTGGACGAATCCAATTTGACGGCATACCAAGGGACCCGGTTGTACCACAAAGTTAAACACGACCTTTGCCCCTGAGCATAGCGTCCACTGATGATGCCCACATCTCCGCCGCAGACATTCCTCATATCCCTCTCCAGGCGGTCGAAGGAAACTCCCAGCTACCGGATCCCAGGCGGACACCAGATTCTTCTAACGATCATCGTTGTCCATGGTAGCGCCGACTTCGTCAAGGTCACACGAAACGACGCTCGATTCCTTGAGGCTGCCAACGCTTTCGTCCCGAAGGGATTGCGCAATGGTAGAGCAGTGATGCTGCGAGCCTGCGAGGAGGCCCCGCTTCTTGAAGGCTGAATGGCCTCAGATTCAAGCACATTCCTCCCACCCTCTTCGTGGTCACTCCGGCGCACTCTCCATCACATAAGGCGCGAGATTTTTATCCCGATGCGGCTTCCTCGCCCTCAACGGTATCAGATCTCTCCTAATTTCCAAGCTAATCCGGAATTGAACACCTCAACCATCCGTTCCCCTGTGCTCGCCGTGATCACGCATAAGAGCGCGTCGTTTGTCAACTCTCCTTGCGGATCAGGTATGTTTTTGACGAGCCTCCAACGTCAAACTTGGAGGTACCAGTAATTCCGCGACCCTAGAAACTTTAGACTTCGTTGTAGAGGGTGATGTGCATATCTGTGGAGGTGTAGAGGAGGTGCGCGTTGTGGACGATGCGGAGGAAGGCAGCAAAGGGTGTATCAATTCTGCCGGTGTGTGTGCGGTACAATCCGGCCAGCATCACTCCTGGGTTGATGTTGTTGGAATGGGTCAGTAGAGCGAGCAGAGTTTCCGGAGGCGGGTGAGCGTCTCGCGAGGGTGAATGATCATGATCTTGTACTCGTGGTCCAGATAGGCTTTCGTGCCCGGTGAGAGAAAAGGATGGGCGAAGAGGGCGAGGAGCTCGTATGGTCAGATGCGGTATGCAGTGTGTAGTGCGGAGTATCCGACCTCACGAACATCGGTGTGGATGATGGGAGGTAAAAAGTGTTCCCACGCAGCTTCATCTGTCGCTTTTAGGCGTTTCTCGCTATCGGCACATCTCCTCAGAGCCCTGGCACGCTAGCCGCGAAGGCTCATATTCATTAGTCGTCAACCCGGAGCCTCGAAATCTGGACGTGGTCAAAGTGTTCCTTACCCTTGTTCAAGCCATTTCATCTGGACGATCGAGGTCGATTGGGGTGGCCATGGCGGAGCGCGGCTCGAGAACGAAAAATTGGCAGTTGCGCTAACGATAGAACGTAACTTCTCTGGGCTACGTTGCGCGCCTAATCGATCGCGCTGTCTCCCATGTCTGAGAACTCAAGGTCGCGCGGCTAATGAGACGTTCGCTTCTTGGCAACACCTCAGTTCGTGTGATCTTCATATGTGGGTCTGCCCACCTCCGCAGTCGTCGTCAAGAACCTATTAACGACCCTGGTCCGATGACGAACACAATGGGGGAATAACGTTGCGCTGGGCTCACTCATGGCACATACAACTCGATTGGGTTCCCTTCGACCATCCTTAATTCGTGCTGGAATAGAAGAGGAAGCCATCGACGCGCGGTATCCGGTGTCATGTCTGCAGTGATAATTTGGTGGGTTTCTAGGGAAGTTGGGACCGTCGGATCTCGAGCTGTGGGTGGGATCTTAAAGAGGTTCCTATGTTTTCGACTTTCCTCCGGCCACTTCCCTCCTTTTTCCTTCCCCCCCGGCTCCCCTTCACCTCCCTCCCATCTCCAATGGCTACGATGAATGATAAAGCTCTGGTAACCCACCTCGAGCGTCACTCGGAGAGCGTGTCCGACTCGGCAGTTTTACCCACGCCGCTCACACTTACACCGAAGGAGGAAGCGAGAGTGTGGAGGAAGATAGACGTTCAGTTGATGCCTATCCTCACTCTCCTGTATCTCTTCTCCTTCCTTGATAGAGGTGCGTCACACGTTCCTGCTCCCAGCTCACGTCTCACCCCGCCCTGTAGGAAACATCGGTTAGGGAACTTTGGTAGCTGTTCGATAGCAGAGTGGCTGACGCCGTCTAGGTCTTGCGAAATTGCAGGGTTTGACTGAACAGCTTGATTTGACTGGTAACAAATATAATATCGCACTCGTGAGGGTTTGAATCTATATTTTACTCGTTGGTCCTGACCCAGCGCACAGACCATGTTCTTCATTGTGCGTCTTTCCCTCTCATCCCCGCGATCATGCTAACAAAGTGATCCTTTCTTTTCCATCATTCAGCCATATTCACTGTGCGAATTCCCATCAAAGTACGCTATGTATCATCTTCGTGTCTATAAAGTGTTCAAGAATTCTCAACAGCCTTGCCTTGAAAAAGTTCCGCCCATCGAGGCACGTGCACTAAAGTTCCCCGTTCTCAGAGTTTAACGTCTCATGCTCGCCTACCATGTCAGATGGCTACCTGGAATCACAGTAAGTTCTCGAAACATTTGATAGACGGTGCTGAGAATATCTTCTCGGTTCTCAGTTCTTATGGGGGGTGGTCATGTAGGCGATTTCCCTTCCATTCATGAGCTGTCAAGCATGCCAAGGCTAACCCTTCGCTTCTGAAGGTTGTCCATGGGTTTCGTCAAAACGTGGGCATTAATTATGAAGCATGCTATGCTATCCAGAGAGCTCATAGCCTCTATTCTAGGTATCATCAACTTATCGGTGCCCGTGTCTGCCTTGGGCTCGCCGAAGCTGGTCTAGCTCCGGGAATTGTTTACTAGTGTGTATAGCGTGCATCTGCATACAAGCTGGGTGCGATCTCAATTTTCCCCAGTTTGACCCTTTGGTACCCACGTCACAAGCTCCAATATCGCTTTGGGCTGTTCTTCGGAGCTTCTTCCGTGTCCGGCGCATTTTCCGGTATCCTGGCCTATGGCATTTCCTTCATGAGTGGCACAGCTGGAAAATTGGGATGGTCCTGGATCTTTGTGCGTCAAGTTGGGATATTCATCACGAAGCTGTTCTGACAAGGAGTAGATCCTCGAAGGATGTGCGACCGCTGCCGTTGGGATTCTCGCTTTCCTCGGTATGAATGGCTTTGATAGATTTCTACCTGACCTAATAACTTCCGCAAACAGTGATGGTAGACTCCCCCTCCGATGCCAAATTTTTGACTCCTGAGGAAAAGAAGTACGTGATATGGAAGAAAGGTTCGAGAGCCTGACCTCCCTCGACGCTACTGTATGAAAATCCCCATTTGCGTCAGAATACGATACTAGCTCGGTCGGGGAGGAGGAACATTTTGAAATGCGCCATATCATTATGGCTGTGACCGACTGGCAACTTTGGCTCTTCATTTTACTTTCCTGCTCAATCATCGGTCCTGGTGAGTCACACGAGTACACCTATATTCTAGTTCTGGTCAGGGGCTGATGAATTCGTTCAGTCTACGGGATCTCGTTCTTCCTGCCTTCGATCATCCAAGGGTTTGGATATTCGGCCCCGATTTCGAGCCTTCTCACCGTTCCACCATACGCCATTGCAAGTGAGTGTATACATCAAGTTCGGAGTCTCCGGTCTGCCATGCTAACGGACGATTTGGCGATTTTGCCTCCAGCGATCGTTTTGTTATTCTCCGCGCATTTCTCGGATAAACTGAGGTTGCGTTGGCCGTTCATCCTCGCTGGACTTCTCTCTTCTGCTGTAGGGTTTGGCATTGATATCTCGAACGCTTCCATCGGGGTAAAGTACTTTGGTGTATTCCTGTGTGTCACTGGGTCATACTCTGCTGTGCCTGGTCTGCTTGCATGGTAAGATCACCTCATCGAGCAACCTCCGAAACGATTGAGTTATCCTTTTAGGTTTTGCGGGAATGTCGCTGGCAAATCCAAGAGAGCTGTCGCCATAGCCTTACAAATTGGCACCAGCAATACTATAGGTATCGTCGCATCCAACATCTACAGGGCTAATGATTCACCGCGGTATATACTTGGACGTGAGTCATGGTCTACCTGATCTTCATCTCCAAGCTGAACCTGCAAAGATGGAGTCGAACTGGGGCTTGTGGTTATGGGGCTTGTCGTGTTGCCGACCCTAGTGCTCACCTATAAACGAATCAATGGACGAAGGGAGGCCATCATGAACAACGCTGGAGAGTCTGGTGGATTGAAGTACACTGATGAAGAGTTGCGGAGGATGGGCGATAAAGCTCCTAACTTCCGGTACGGGATTTGAATCTTCCTAGCCTCTCCTCCCTGTTGCAGGACAATGTGGACACGGAGGCGACTTTTGGGCACCCTACCCCCTCATATGTATAATCGTCATCTCTTCCATTATTAGCCATCTTTACTTGACAACGTTAGATCCACAGTGATCGCCTGTCCGTGACGAGAGGGTTGATCTTGTACCTGTGACCACTATCTCTTTGCTTGTATATACGTACGAATGAACGCTGAGGTTCCGGGCAAGTGACTGAGTGAGAGGTCTGGCACGGCCGGAATTCTGATTGGTTGATCCGATCACACCATCAATACGGCCCTCCTGCCACCTTCACGCCTTCCGCACCCACTGTCCATCTTTTGAGTCTGTCTTTACCCGACTGCCTCTACATAACTGGGCAACAACTCCATAGCTCGGTCTTACTCACCGCCGTAAAGAACGGCTGTCGTCTCGCTTTTGTCGGCGTGTCAGCGACTTATCGTTTCGAACTCGCCCAACTCCCTGGTCCCAATCGACCGACTTAACTGACACGTACGCATACACCCCACCCTACACCTGCGGACGTGCTACGCCGTTCACGGGGGAAAAGAAAGTGTAGCCAGGATCAACTAGGGAGAAGATGACGAATGAGAATGGTGGCCCTACTTTCGTCATACACGAGATACCAGCTACGCCCGGCCTAGATGCCATGGAAAGTCAACCCAACTTCCCGAGGACACGCGTTCATTCCACTCCAGGAGTTGGAACGAGACCCTTGACAATCGGAATCCCGACCTCACAATCCTTACAACCCACGCAATACCATCCTACTTCGGCAGGGCCGTATAACTTGAGTTTTGGAAACAAGGCGAACCTCAACGGCAATGGGAGGACCCCTCTCAATCATTCGTCTCACTCCAGAACAAAGTCGCTGTCTACCAGGAACCCCAACGAGTACTCGCCACCGCTTCGGTCCCCCTTGTCCAATTCGTTTTCGCCACCTAGACAATCCATGTTACCCCATCCGCCTGATTCTCCGTCGCTCAAAACGTTTGCATTTCCGCAATCGGTTTCCGCTCCGGAAATGCAACCGAGGTCGATGTCTCTCGGACAACCCACCTCCAGCAGACGTCACACGCACAACCGCATTCACTCTCGGAACCTCTCCGTGTTCTTCCCTCGACCTGGGACGACGCCAGAACCTACAATCGAAGAAGATAGCGTGGATATTCCTGCGCCAGTTACAACGATCGAAGAGCGGCCGAGTAATGACGGTCTGCGGGCTGGGTTCAGGTTCGGCGGACAATCATCCACATCCGATAATTCCCTTACCCCTTCATCATCATCTGGATCCCGCCCTGCTCGACGAGGCCATCACCATAAGCATTCAATGTCCCACAATTTTTTCTCGTTCCTCGAACCAGGGTCACAACACTCCGATATGGCCACTTCGTCGGGACCCCCATCGGCGAGTTCCACTATGACTGACTTTGCGGACGCCGTTGTTCCTCCACTTGTTGTGCCGACAGTCCCGGTGGTACCCACCGTTCATCCTTCTGCCGTTGTTTCGTGTGTTGTTGAGGGGATACTCGGCGCAGCGGTTTGGGTGACTGGACAACAAACAGGTTCCTTATCCTGTACCGGACTAGGTTACTGGGTAGTGTTTGACTCATTCGGCGTCGCCCTCAGTCGAGTAATTCCCGGATATCTTGCCCGGGACTCGATGCAGTCCAGGGGTCGCCGTACATATGGGTACTTGCCACTTTCTATCCTGTCCAGGCTCTGTTCATTGAGTCTAACTCCAGGAACGGTCGGCTGGAAACGGTGTTGATGTTCGCTCAGTCAGTGTATTTGATCTTTGCATCGGTCTATATGTGCAAAGAGACGGTGGAACACCTCCTGCTATCGGCTGGCGATGATCAACAACATCATGCTGATCACCACCACCACTTCGATGGGTACGTAGCGTGCAATGCTGAGATTCTTCCGTTACTAAATTCCGCCTATTCCATAGGGGGGCGCTACCTATGGTACTTGCGTTCCTGTCTCTGATAATGGTTGTCGTCAACGCACTTGGATTCGAAAATCATCTCAAACTCGTGGAAGGTTGGCGTTCGCCCGGTACACCTCTTCCTCAACTAACCTGTTTATCTTCATAACCCAGTGACTGGAAGCCAGCTTCCGCAACTTACATCCCTACTTCCATCCACTCGGACAAGTTTCCATGTTCCCAAGGGGTCGAATAAACAACCGACTCCAATAGACACCGTGCTCTCGAATCCTTTTGCTCTGTCTCCTATCGCTTTCTCGCTTGCTCTCGTGTTTCCTCCGCTCTTCCTTCCCGCGTACGTCTTGGCGTTTTTCTTTGTGTCGAATGATCGGGGTATGTTGATTAATCGAACGGCAGTCATCAAATTCGTTCTTTCGATCTATTCCTCGCGGCGGTCCAAGTCCTTGTCACGTTCAGTGTAGCATACCCCGCCTCTGTGGCCCTTGGAAGTGTTCTGTTACAAACTTCCCCCGCTCGTGGTCTTACGAGTGGTAGGATGGAAGCCTTCCTGCGGGTGATGAAGGAGGTAAGATTTCGTAGTCAACCCTCCCCCCCCTCTGTGCGTTAACGAAAACCGTCGAACCACTTTACCATAGATCGAAAGACACCCCCAAGTGCTTCACTTACCCCCACCCCACATTTGGCAATTAACACCCTCAACGCCGGCGAAGCAGTCTCTCGTGGTCACTCTCGAATTGCACGTTCGAAAGGACCTAGACGACGATGACGTGTTGAAGTTGAGCAGATGGGCTTGGGACAGGTGCGTGAGTGCGCTGGGATTTGGAAGGAACGCCTCGAGGTTACCTGAAGGCGTTGTTCCGGAGGTGACGGTCGGGGTCGTCAAGGGTTAGGAATTATCTTCCCCTGAGCTCGTTTTCGTTCCGCCTTTCGTCTCGTTATTTAGTACACTCATTTGTTTTATCTTGTTCTCTATTTTTGTACCGGCGTTTGTAACGCTGGTGCCGTGTCAATTTGGTTATACGTTCGTTTCGAATGCGCCTTTCCTCTGGTATACTGTACATTGGTTAGACACTCCACATGGGTTAAATCACTACTAGCGTTACAACTCTCCGTGTCCCTTACGGGTATCTGCGTTGGATGAATTACGATATACTCCACCCGCGTTCTCTGTAAGAATCCCCGCCGTCCTCCAGTGCATCGATCGTCCATCTGCTGTCGGAAGCAGACGTCTCCGTCGTCAGAATCGGCTGGGGCATCAGCCTGTCATCCGACGCCGTCCCCCTCTCCGAGCTCATGGCTGCCGTCATCACACTTTGAAAACGCAGAGGGCTCAAGAGCACCGACTGCTGAGTATCAGCTCCGAACTGGGTGGCGAAATGATCGACGTTCCACGCCCTGACCACGCCGCTTCGGTCGTTGGATTTTCTGAGCGAGAGGACAAGACGACAGATCATGACGGGGATTACGCTGTTGGTAGCGGTGGGACCTTTGAGTTTCAGCTGTCAATCGTGGTAGGTTTGATGGACGCACGTGTTTGTGCTGCGGGGAAGGTTCAACTGAGGTGAGTTTCGAGGGTTTGATCGTGATGGACGCGTGTGGACTCACAGGGCGGGGAACAACATGAGTATCCGTGACTAAAATCGGCCACGAGAAAAAACAAGGAGAGCCGCGTCAGAATCAATGCGGCAAAGACCACAGGATGAAACTCACGCTCCCCATTCTCGCAACGTAGATCATGACCGTCAGATGGACCCAGACGATCATCAGGAAGTACACAGTCGCGTCTTGGACGACCCGCCTAAAAAGACTGGAAGAGCTATTTGCGGATTTGCACGAACACACTGCAATCATGACGAAAGCGATCACATCTAAAAAAGATGTATAACTCTGCGTCAGGGGCTCCATCCATAACATTGAATTCATTAAATGTGGATGAAGTTGATCGATCCGATCGAGTGATCGTTTTCGGAGGGGTATGGTGGGGGGAAGAGAGAGAGGGAAGGTACATACCAAACCCTAGGGACAGTGCCAAGTACCCCAACTGAAGACCGGTGCCGTTGGAATCTGCTAGACAAATCGCGAAGGTGTATTCCCTCGGATCCGCCAATGGTACCAATGTGTATGCTGAGGTTTCAAGTGGTTTCAGAATCCGCAAGACGACCCCAGGAGATTAAAGACCCTCACCCCCTCGCCTGAAGACGGCGATGTACACCACACCGTATGCGAGTTGCACGAAGGTCATAGCGGACAGGATAGCGACGGACGCCTTGCTACGCCCGTTTACAGCGTACACCCTTGTCCGTTCAGTTTCAGCAAATGCTCCGCACGTACGCGCGAAAAAGGGTCAATTGAAGTCTCACCTCAACGCGAGGAATAGCTGGCTCAGTAGCGTCACCAACACGAGGTAAGAGTTCTCAGCGAACGTGGTGACGGTGCAACTGCGGCAGAGAACGCGTTAATTGCACAGTTCCTCATTCAAGGAAATCAGTTCTGTGTGACGTACTATGACGTCTTTTGTTCCAGTGAGGTAGAGTCAGTGACGTGGATTTTCAGCCGAGGAGGGAAACACTCACGACTTCTGTGGGAGTCCAGATGACCAGCTGACCGTATTGGTACTGTGCATCGTAACTTAGGTCCCATATCTTGTACGCGATTGGGAGGTATCTGTTCTGGAATGAGGGTTTAGAGTAAGCAACAAGGCGGATTTTTGGGAGGCACACAAATCCATCTCACCATACAGAAAAGCAAGAACACTGGTCCATAGTGGTGAGCTAAAATGGACATCCGAACAGTGCTTCAGTGTTAGGACGCACCACTAGTCTTCTTCTTCCCTCGCCATGCGTATCGTACCTAACAATCCCAACGTCCAGTAAATCCAAATTCGACAGACGAGAACGCAGTCAAGAGATTACCTCATCGGAAAACGTCAGGAAGTATTCGTAAAACAGGATCGTAGCGCAGGCGATGGATAGGTACTACGAAACGCAAGGATGAGGTCCGAGTTCTTTGCACGAGGCCGTGGACCTTCGTACCTTGGTGGCCAGGCTGAAACGAGGCGATCAGCCACAGCGGCGCCCGGATCGATAAAGCAGCTCACATTTCTTGACCAATGCTAGTTAAGGCATCGAGGAAATTGTATCCCTCATCCATGAAGAAACTTGCGGTCGGGAGAGAAACGAGGGAAAGGGAGGGAGTAAGTTTCACACCCGGTGTATATCCCCCTTCGCGCTACTTACTAAAGATCCTCCAGCGGGGCCCACATCCCGGCCACTAGGGTTCAATTGTATCACAAGACGAAACGACGTATTGGCGTGATGGTCGCTTGATAAGCGCTGATTGACTGGGTGGCAGAAGGAATGGCCGCCGGAACAGCCTAGGCGGCCATCTAGTGTCTGAGGAAATCAATGTCGATGGGTTGGCGAGGCACTAGCACGGTTGGCAATTTATTCGCTTTGAACTGGCGAGACGAGCTGAGGAAACCTCTTGTAGACAGAATACTTAGGGCGAGCGCCGATAACCTCGAAGCAAGGGGAGTTTAACCCAACGTGTGTGCAAGTCGCACAGTCATGCACGAGCTTCTTCAGATAGTGAGCTCGTGTCGGTCATCAGCAGTGAACGTCCTCGATTTGTCGTTGATGGTGGTGGTGCGTGGGAGGTGAAGCAACTCGGTCACATCTCCCCCGGTCATTCCCGCAATATCACCAAGATAGGACGGGTGTGCATGAGGCTTTGATGTTTGGAACTATATATTTCATAGGGTCCAGTGATGAAACACATCGAGGGATGGCACGGTGAACGTAGTACAATATCATTATCCACGTAAAAGGGGCAGAGAAACAATCCACTACACTACAAGTGTCCAACTTCAAAAGAGCCGGGGAAAAACCAAGAAAAAAGGGCTGGAGAGAAATTCCTGTCCGTTGGAAGAACTATCGCTATAATATCAGGCAAAGTTCCTCTGGGTGAAAGGACAGGAATTTTATCTCCTGTCGCTCCTTCCAGCATCGCCCCTATAATCTCCGAACGGATCGCCATCCCCGCCCTTCAACAGTCCATCGCCGCCTTTCGTATCGCCGAATTTCGGTCCGGGTCCGTCGTAAGCGGGAAGTTTAGCGCTGTCGTAGGGCGGAACAAACGGCTGGTCGGATCCTTGCCCATAGGGACCAGGAGGTGGGCCTTGAGGAGGGGGGAACCCGACATATTGCTGCTGCGGGTAGCCCCCAAGTGGAAACTGATTGCGAGAGCGGAAGGCGTAGGCGACGCTGGATGGGTCTTGAAGCTGCTTGTAGTAGCCAAAGATAAGAAAGAGGAAGAAAGCCGCGACGCAGAGTTGGATGAAGAAGGATATAATGTTACGCCAAGAGCCCCGGTCCCAGGCATCATTACACCCTACACACGGGGAGAGAGTTAACGTGGGCAGAAATCCTTTACTATGAGACACTCACACTGTGCAGCGTCAGCCTGGTCCAGCGTGGTGCTACTGACGGGACCCCAGATTCCCCAACTCTACAATCCAAGGTGGATCAGTTTCCAGTTTCATCCCTTGCCAATGCTAGGGCCCTCACATAGAAAACGGTATCTCCGGTGTTGTCTTTGGTGCACGCATTCAAAAGGGCATTCTAGAAAATGAGAACGTCATGAATAGGTTTTACAACTGCAAATGCAGGGCGACCCATTACTCACCTTCTGGGTAAAGTGGATGATGATCTGGGCGAGACTACCAGCGAGGACGCAGAGCGCAGTCAAGATAGAACCATATGCGTAGATCCTTACGAGGTTGAGTCTCCGCTATAAGCAGGTGCGAAGAACACAAGGGGTCAGTAAGGATGGAATGCGGAAGTTGCAGTTTCGTGGACTGACCGACGAAACTGCGAAAAGACCGAATTGCTGGATGACGGCCGCGACAGCGTACAAGACACCAAGGGCCAAGGCAGCGTTCTTGAGGCCAGGCACCTCATCTAGTAGTGACACAAAAGGGTGTTATCAACGCTGAATGTGCCCCGCTAGGAAGGGGGAATTTGGACGTACCAACGTTGTCATCTGACACCAGCCTGAAACAACTTATCTATTCGCCAGAATACGAGCAATCAGCGAACAAGTCACTTTGAGATACTTTGTTGGCGAGAAACACACAGCCCTGATAGAGCCACCACAGCCATCAGTCTTGGCTTCTTCGCGTCGACTGGGTCGGAGGGCAGCTCACCATAAGAAAGACCAAAGTTCTGTGGCGAAAGCAACTAGGGAAATCCAATTAAGTGAATCAACAACCATCCATCTGGGTGAGGGCTACTTCAAGTTCACGCACTAAAGAGGACGACGGGTCGGAGATTGGACTGCATCACGCGGGTCGTAAAGGCGGTGCCCCCTCTTCGGGCGTGAATATTATCCATGGTGTTTACTGGAGTTTCGTTGGACCGGCCAGGCGGAAGGAGGAGGAGGAGGAGGAGGGGTAAATGTGGCGATGGTGGTGCAAGCGCAGGGTGTATATAAGGTTGCCTTGACCGCGCGCAGCAAAGGCGGGGCGGTGGTCCCGGCCTCACCCACACTGCCCCTCGGCCTCAGCAATTATATCAGCTGCTTTCTCCGGGCTTACTCATTCTCTCTCGCTTAACACACGAAACAAACATTCCTATGCGGTGATATCGTCGAATTGCTATGATAGAGTACATAAAAAGGCATGCGGGCAACACGGAAGAGACAACATAAATCATTCCGCATCGACGACCGTGGTTTGCAGGCCCTGCGTGATGAAGCGTGTAAATCACCAGCACGAGCGAACGTGAAAAGTTTCGAACCTTGAAGTCTTTTGTTGGCACATGGATGGCATAAGTAAACAGCTTCTCCTTGGCTCCCTCCTCATCATTACGCTTGCCTAATCAAGAAACAAAATCAGCACCAGCGTATTCTAGGCGGATGAAACCTCAACGTACGCTCAAGTCTTACCCGGATCCGATGGGGTACACTCTTGATACCCCGCGCCCAGAGTGCCTGGTTGAGTTTGGGCTCGATTCGGACGTCGGTGGTGCCCATAGCTTTCGTAGCGAACTCTACAACGGCCTTGACGGCATGAGGTGCCCGCTTCTTGAATGACCGTCCGTGCACCCGTTTGTGGAGGTGGATGGTGTACTCCCTCGTCACAACATCCTGGAGAGCAGAACGAGTCTTGCCACCCTACGTCAATCACTGTTAGCTTCACAGAACAGGCGCAATCTGATCATATGCTCCACCTTTTTGGTTTTGTTTGGAGGGGCCTACAAGGATTCGTTCAGCGTACGGAAAGCCACAGCAAGACGTAGGATTAACGTACCATTTCTTCGATACTGGAGGATAGATGGGTCTCGTGTCGTCGATAGTGGCAAGCCGGTGGCTGGCGGTAGTACTATACAGTTACAGCGGAAATCACCGGTCAAAGCCGGCTGGACCGGTTCGGGGAAGCGCGTGCTCCGAAAGTGGAAGTTACAATGGTGTGATGTGACGGGCATTGTGGTCACGCAATTACCCTATCTGGACAAGGGTTTTTTGCCCTTCGGTTCGTTGCCGGTCCCTGAAAGATCGTGGTGACACTCATCCATTGACGCTAGACGGCCGCAATCTCCAGCGTAATCGGTACACAAAGGCTCAAGCGAATATTCGCCTACTTTTTCGACTTTGGACCACGGCTGGATCACAACGTCTTGCCATTCAAATATTCAGGTACCGTCCTCAATTCAGTGTTCACTCATGTCAGCGTCAAATGCTTCCGTTACTGCAACGATCACCGTTATAAAAACACGGCCCTCGTGTATCCCACACTTCACCAGTCTCTCCCTTCCGGACGACAGCCGCTCGCTCTTTAAGCCCTCAGGCCTCTCACTCCTTGAACACTATGCGTTTCTCCGCAGTCCTCGTTGTTCTTTCTGCTGCTTTCGCCACAACCACGGCGGCGTTTCTTGAGACTAGGCAGAGCGGCTATGCGAGTCCGTCTTTCGACCGCATAATCTCTTTCCCGAGAGAGCTGACCCACTTCCTTCACTTTTGTAGGCTGTGCCCTTCCATGTTTGACCTCTTCAAACCCCGGTACATGCGCTCTCGATGACACCCTCTGCTTGTGTAAGGACCAGCAATTTGTCCAAGAAACGACTACTTGCTTCGAGAGCAGCTGCAGCGGCTCTGACCTTACTCAGTCTATCGCTGCCGCGGTTGCAATGTGTCGCGCCGTGGTGAGTCAACATCCTGCCCCTCGTTCCTTTGCGTTTTGTCTCATCTGCCACAGGGTGTCACTTTATCCACTTCAAACTCCGGCCCAACCTCCACCTCCTCTTCGACTCCGAGCTCAACCAGCGGTTCTAGTGATTCATCTTTCCCCGGGAGCAGCAAGAATTCAGGTGTTGCCAACGGCGTCAATGGCTTATTCGCCTTGAGCGCCTTGGGACTCATCGGCTATGCATTGTAGCAGTAGAAAGGCCGGCACGTTACTGTACCATCCCTCTCCTTTGTAGCACCCAACTACCCCAAGCGTTCGTCATATTCGTTCACCATATAAATCGGTTTCTTTGGTTCAGCCGTCTCACCAACGTGCTAGGGTTCTTTTTGTGTCCCGTTCCCCTTCGCCGTTCTTTGCTTGTTTCTTCTGTGTATATTTATTTACCCACGTGAATAGTAGTGAAATCTAGTCCCTTGATTTTTACGTGACGATGAGGAGGCTAAGTATGGCCATTCGGTACGGTGCCTAGGGGATTCTCAAGTCGCAGATATTTTTGATTCGCTTGACCAGCTTATGGCGAGGGGAGACAGAGCGGGTGATTGGTGATGGTACAGTGGGCGGTACCGGTGTGGGTCGATCATCTGAAATCACCTGCCGGGCCGGCGCCCGAACCACCCGTTGTAAGTTTTGCGCCAGAAATTTCGAAACACCCGAGGCAGGCCTGGGAGCGCACCGGGTGTCAGGGTGATGATGGTTGCGGTGATAGTGTGTATCTGGTATTCGTCAGGGGTGTAAGGCGTCCCAGCCAAACCGGATAAGCCGGGAGCGAAGAGGAGGGACGCGTCCCGAGGTACGCTAGCGGTCGCGAGGAGGAATCATTAATATTAATGATCCAGTATGTACCTTCGTGCCGACTCCAAATCCAGGGAGGACCCCCGATAATTGGCGGGAGAGGTCCGACACCGGGTACGGACCAAATTCGAGGCCAAAACCCACTGAGGTCTGTTTTTTCCCGGACCAAACTCCTTCCGAGCGCAAAAAATGCATGTTCTAACGTCCGGACCAATCACCAGCCTTCCCGGGCTGCCATGTATGTGATCCGGACCAACCTTAGTCATGGCGGCTTGCGAATCCGGCCAAGCCATCCTCAACCGTCAAATGAGCATCAAAGAACCTCTGTACGACCGGTCTTTTCTACCCTTCTGGGTCCTCACCCTATGGGAGCGTTTGGCAGAGCTGAATTCTGCAAGGGAGAAATGGGCGCTAGCACAGACGTGGCTTCAGAAATCATCGCAATTTCTGGCCCCAGCAATGTCCACCACTGCTAGGCAACATTTCACCCGAACCGGGTGGGGTGCCGATATCACGTTTGGCCGAGAACGTGCAACGACGTTGGCGTTACCTCAACTACTTGCAGACGCTCGGCTCAATGGCACGGTCCTCGATTTGATGGTCGAATTCATACAAACTGAGGTCAATGATGACGGTCCTGCTGGTGTGTGTATTTGCGGAACGATTCTCCCAAACAAGGTCACCCAACTTTTCAGGCCCTTTGAGGAGTCGAGTTGGGCGTTTGTATTCGTTGGAGACAAAATCCATGTTGCTCGAGGTATGTCTTGTCACACAAATGAGCAAACTGTGCTTAGCATTGGCAATAGTCCTCATCTTTTCTCAAACAGGTGGCGGAAAGAACGGGCAACATGGGTGGATCCTGTCTACTCCAAAAGTCCACAGCGTGTCGAGCGTCGGTGTCCAGCTTTTCGGGTACGCCTACCTCCGGATGCTCCGTGCAGTTCACGAGGCCGATGCGCTCCTCCAGACCAAGTGCCATGAACTTATCCCAGCACGCCAGCTTCTTCCTGTCCTTCAGAAAACACCGCGTGCACCGCTGGGGGCTGATATCGAAATCAGCGAGGAAGATGTTGTTGTTTTTCGCCTTCTAAAGACGAATGTGTCTCAGATCGGCCTCGCACTCAAGTTCATCAACAGCCGTAAAGCGAAAAAACTTGCAGACATCGATCAGGAGGCCGTAAAACAGACTTAGACCAAAAACGAAAAAAAAATTCAATTTTTTAAACTATCCATGTCATTATTCCGGACCAAATTTCCGTCCAGCTATGACTCAATGTTCAATCCGGACCAGACGAGCATACAACGTGTCCGGACCAAATTTTTCAAAAACCAGGTGATTTTGTGTCGGACCTCTCCCGCCAATTATCGGGGGTCCTATCCAGGGGTGTGTGCGTTAACAAGCATTCGCTAAGAAGCCAAAGGTGTCGTTCAAGGTTGTCAGCTGTCATTACAACGTTCAGCGACGGTCGGCAAAGACGTCGGAACCACTCGGTACGTTCCTAATTACAGCCATCTGCACCGTATTGTTTTTGGGTTTTTGTACGACGGAAACAGGATCAACGATGATGCAATGACACACCAGCATCGTTAGACATGAAAGACAACGATTAGTATTGTACTCCTTCCCTCCCTCTTGTCGTATCCTGCTGACTCGAACCCATTCGCTGGCGATCCCCATAGACACGATCGACGTGATGGTAGATCGTCTGTAGTTTCTCCTCTACCCAGCCCGTTTATCATTTTTTGACCTATTGGTTTTAACAGAGGTTGGAGGGTGTTGATGAAGCTATACACCCATCTCTATGTTGCTCGCCACCCGCCTTGTTATCGATGTACCTATGTCTTACCTCTTTATCTCCACTCCTTGTCGTTGCGATTACACCCGTAGCTCAAGGCTCAAGTGAACACCCGGCCACTGCCTGCGTGAAGGTATTAATACAGCTTCCGTGGTGAATCGCCTCCTGCCTTTTTGCTCGGATTTAAAACAGCAACGGTTTCTATCTCAGAGTGATTTAGGCGCCTGGGGACCCAGAAACCTTGCCTCGATAACCATTGCGACCTTTCCGTACGTACTTGTGATTGGTGAATGACCCTCACAGGTGCCAATTGAACATCAAGGGGCCCCATTTTGCCTGTCCTGCCAGGGTTGCCGCAGGGAAGCTTAGGAATGATTTCTCTCGTCTGGGTTTCTGCCGAAACGTCATATGAAATTTCAGTGAAAAAATGATGTGTAGTGATCCTTCGCAAGGTAGTACATCCCAAATACTCCCAAGTTGCACGCTTCAGCCACAAAGCGCGTGAAATCAAGGCTGGAGCCCTCCATTCATCTCCAAGCTCTCCTTCCTGTGGTACCCTAAATACCTAGCTGGCCAGAAGGGAACGTACACAGTGATCGCCAAGACGAGAGGCAGAACGTCCAGGAGATATAGGAGGACTGGTTTTTCCCCGTAAATCGAAGTGATACGAAAAGAGGACAGAGTTTGTACATGCCTTCATGAGTGAGGAGATAACCGCCACGTCCCTGGGCAAATTCCGCGACACGGTAGATACAACGAATCTGCTTGGGAGCTGAGCGCTGGAGATTCTGACACCAACGGAGGGAAACGTACGAAAATAAAGGCAGACGAGAAGTATAACACCCAAATGAGCGTGGAGGACTTGTCCATTGGACGTGACCCAGACGATTTGATGCTGATGTGGCTCTTGATCAAGAGGACGATGAAGAAACCATAGGACACGGCTTGGAGAGCGAGGCCCACAAGGACAATCTTTTGGCCCGTGTTTGCCAACTTGTAAGAGGTTTGAAGGCCGCTTCCACCAGCCTTTCGGTCACAGTGAGCACAGACTAGGCTGGAAAGAATGATGCGAACCTGGAGCAAGAAGGTGAAGACATCGCTGATGACAAATGTCCCCGCGACCTTCCCGGGGTTTATGATCGAGTGTTCAGCGCCAATGTAGGAAATGAGGCGGCCGTAGGTGATGTAGTTGAAGGCAAGAAACGCGGCTGGTGAGCAGATGATAAAGAGCCCCTCTATGGCGAATATACCGATGCTACTCGGACTGTGTTTGGACAGGACCCGGAGAACAAAGCCCAGCGATACGACTGGACAAAAAAGCGGGTAGGTTCGATAGATGTCAGGGAATGGTAGAAGAAGTTGCCTCACAGAATGAACCTATTGGCAGGCATAATCCCCACCATGACCTCGACATTACTACCCGGAATAATAGTGCAGAGGCAAGTGTCCCGTACACGACTGCTGCTGCGATCGCGAGTGCACTGTTGGGGCGGTAGCCTGCGAGTTCAAACGTTCGTCGGTGGCTTGTACATAACGGGAAAGACGATGTCGACGTACCATAGACACGTTCGGAAATATCGGTATTCATCCCCAGTGAGAAATCGCGCGAATGGGAACGAGCCGGGTTCATCACTGGCGAACCGGAACGAAACGTGGCAACCGGGATCTAGGCCATGCAACTCGGGTCTATCCGAAGTCGCGTGGACTTAATTAGTTCGCGCGAAGTTCAACTTCTTTAAGCTTCTCTAATTCATTTTGTACACTTAAAACATATCTTCGTGTTATCTGAATATTTGGCGTGAATTGAGATGATTTTTTTTCGAAAATTCCTAAGTCCCTCCTTCGCTCTAAGCCTCCCATATCTCCCGGGAGCATATTGCCAACTCCCTTCCTCGAATGTCCCTTGCCTTAGGTGGAGATGGGGACCCCTCGAAACTTCCTTGCAAGTGTGCGAAGTGTGCGCTTCACGGCGTAAGGTACCTTGCTAGACGGACGTGGTATAACCACAACCCGGGAGGAAAAAAAGCAAAACTTCCGAACCTTTCCCTACAAGAAATCGACCATATGATGGACCTCCCTGCCCCCAAGCGTACCAGAAGAGCTAAGAAGCGTTATGGAGAAGAAATCGTGCAGATGCGCGCACACATATCTAGCCGAATCGCGGGATCGAGCTCTGTACGTATCATATCAGATCAATATATGCGCTCTAGTTAAGTGATATTCATGAAATAATTTTTCCAGCGTGTTGAGAGACGTGAGACGACCCCAGAACTGCCCCAGTTTACCCGTCCGATGGATGGATCTCAATTTGAAGAGACTCACCCCCCTGCCGCCTTAAGCAACGAAAACGAGGAGACTGACCGAGATCGCCTTCGTTCTCCTTCTCCGGCTGGTGACAGAATGGAAGAAGACCTCCTTCCACCCCCTCTTACCCTCACAAGGAACGATGCAGATCCCCCAGATGATCAAGACGACCCTCCTCTCGATCCCGATCCCGGCGTACACCCTCCTCGCAATTTTGATTCTGACGAAGATCCCCCACCTCCTGATTCTGATTCTGACGAAGGCGATCCTCCTTCTGACGAAGATCCTGGCGAAGCTGCTCCTCCTATTGACACTGGTCCTGGTGAGGACGACCCTCCGCTTGACTCTGATTCCGAGGAGGAGCCCCATATCACTTTGGATAAACTGAAGACCAGCTTCCAGTTTATCCAGATGGCCAAGGCAGCTACTCTGGAGTCCCAGTTCAGTCCGGCTGAACTCAGAACGCTTCGGGAGCCTCAGGAGGTCCATTTCTCTCCATCTGACGACCCAGATCTCCGGCTTTCCATCGACTTCTATATCTCGTCGCTGGATCACACTCAGTCCCAGAGGGCGTACTCTAAGGCTCAGTCTATTGTTCAGAGGACCTTCCCTAACTCGAACATGCTTTCTTACGACCAAGTTAAACGGCGGGTTTCTGACCTCTCTGGGATTGTCACCTGGAAACACGACATGTGCTTCCATTCTTGCGTCGGCTTCACTGGGCCCTATGCGAACCTAGAGACGTGTCCTGACCGTCGTTGTCTCGAGCCACGCTACGACCAAGAGGAGCTTCGGAAATCTCATGGGAAGAAGAAAGTTCCTCGAAAGCAATTTACGACCTTCGCTCTTGGTCCGCAACTACAGGCTCGTCGGAGGAGCTCTGAGATGTCTCGCAAGATGTCCTACCGGTGCGAGAAGACTCGGGAGGAACGAGCTCGCAATCTGGATGCCGAGGACTATAGCTTCGACGACATCTTCTGCGGCTCAGATTATCTCGAGGCCGTTGAAAAGGGCGAAATCTCTGACGACGATATGGTCGTTATGTTCTCTATTGACGGCGCGCAACTCTATCGCAACAAAAAATCGGATTGCTGGATCTACATCTGGCTTATTCTGGATCTTGCGCCTGATCAGCGCTACAAAATTCGCAACATTCTGCCCGGGGGTGTTATTCCAGGTCCTGGGCATCCGAAAAATTTAGATTCCTTCCTTTTCCCTGGATTGGCGCATCTCTCTGCCCTTCAAAAGGAAGGCTTGCGCATATACGACGCATACCGCCGCAGGGTATACACCTCCCTGATCTTCTTCCTCCTCGCTCTTGCAGATGCCATCGCTATGGCAGATCTCAGCGGCTCTGTTGGCCATCACGGCAAGAGAGGCTGCCGTCTTCTCTGCGAGCTCATCGGGCGAAATAAACTGGGTGGCCCACACTACTATCCAGCTTTACTCCGACCCCATGATGACCCGGACGATCCAGATCCAGATCCGGAACGCACTCATCCGGACGTCAAAATCTCGAACCTTCCCTTGGTGGATCCACTCAAATATCGCGCAAATTTGAAGAAGGTCATCACTTCGCGGACCAATGCGGACTATCGAGAGAACCGACTCGACACTGGTATCAGGAAGGCCAGTCTATTTGATTGCCTCTCCCGTAGCCTCAAACCGCCAACTTGTTTTCCTGGCGACATCATGCATCAGCCGGTTATAAATCTTACGGCTCTGATGTTCGATCTCTGGTGCGATCGCGAAGGCTGTCGTAAGGCGGATCCTGATGGTGTCTGGGACTGGGCCGTTCTAAATGGAGATGTTTGGAAGACCCACGGAAAGAAGGTTGCGGACGCTGCGGTTTATTTCCCTCGTTCCTTCGACCGAACCCCTCGGAATCCGGCGAAGAAGATCTCAAGTGGCTATAAGGCCTGGGAACTGCTCCTCTATTTCTACGGCCTAGGACCCGGTCTCTTTTATGGAATTATTCCAGAGAAGTATTATCGACACTACTGTAAGCTAGTCATCGGTATTCGAATTATCTACCAACGCCGGATCTCACGCCAACAACTCCAACTCGCCCACAAACTTCTTCTCGAGTGGGTCCTCGAATTCGAACTTCTGTATTATCAACGGAAGATCGAGCGCCTTCATTTTGTTCGGCAGTGTGTCCACTCGGTGACTCATCTCGGCCCTGAAACTGCCCGACTAGGACCACCTTCGCTTTCGGCCCAGTGGACCATGGAGCGCGTCATCGGAATTTTCGGCTCGCTTATCAAACAGCCGTCCAATCCGTTTGCAAATCTTACGGAACAGGCCAAGAAGGTTGCAGAAATCAATTCCCTTGTTGCCATCTGGCCGGAACTCGAACCCAAGACGAGTGACCCCCACGGATCGATTGACATTGGCCAAGGATATCTCTTGCTGGGTCCCAAAGATGAGAAGCCCTATGACGTCCCTCAAGTTGAACAAGACGCCCTCGGAATGTTTTACTCCAGCATCCCAAATCGTGGATCCACCCCTCCAAAATCTATTTACCGATGGGGAAGACTCCGGATTCCAACTGAACAGGTTGCGCGTTCTTATTGGAAAGAGGAAGTCCGCTCGTCTAGAAGGGCACGTACCGATCGAAATCTTAAGGTACGCGAGCTTACTTCATTCGCGTCTGGGTTTTGATCTGCACTAACGTAAATCCCACAGGTTCTCCATCAAGGTGCCGTTCGTATTGCCGAGGCAAGATATTACTTCCGCACAGACATTGCTGGAGTTCGGGAGACCCTCGCCGTTTGTTCCCTCTACTCCCCCGCCAATGAACGACTTAACCGAGAGACGTACGGTGCCCTCAATGTATTTGAATACAAGGGTGAGGGTAGTTTAATCATTATTCGAGCGACGTCCATCATCTCAGTTGTAACGATGGTACCATTTGGTGAACAAGTTCAGGGACGTTCTACCTTCTTTTTTTTAGTAGAAAAATTTGCACTAGGCGTAGTTGATACAGGTGTAATTTTAGAGTAGGGCAAGGATATACAGGATAGCTGGTGTACCGTGATTTAATGTATTTTGATCGGAGTAGATACACTTCGCCTCGGTTAGATCAGATAAGCCCGATCGGACTCCGTGTTTCTGCGTCCGTTCACCCAATTTTTTTCTCTTTTTCTCTTTTCTCAGCTTTTCTTCCTACCACCACCTTCTTCCAGGATGCCATCGTCTCCGCCCATTTTTTCCAGCGACTTTGAGATCGGAGTTAGCTCGGATGCTCTCTCGGCCTCATCCCACCTATCTGCTCGGAACACAGGGTTCCTGCCGCTCTCGGATATGGGCCCGCCAAGCCAAAACAATCCTCGCGAATTTGGCGGGTTTTTTTCCCCTCCAGGTGGCGATCCTATGCGCTCCCAGCAAATGTTCATGGGATCTAGCTCTGTACGTACTCTATGTTCCCTCTGGTTGATATTCTATATCTTTAAAAGCGTCCGGGATCTTATCACGGCCCTCCCTACACCCAAACGACCCCATACGACCACGTTTCTCGCATGAGTGTTCCGTTTGAAGAGTTCACAAGGGTGCGCAACGATCGTGATTTCTGGCGCACCAAATACCACGAGTTAAAGTGAGTTCTCCTGCCGCATATATGCTATCATATAGCTTCATTTGTCGAATATATGCGCATAATTATTGACTATATGCGCCTATTTTAACTTGTATATCGCACTAACTTAACAAAACTACATCTAGGAGTACCCACGACACTGTCATGGAGAATATCATCGACAACGTCGCCGATATCTCCAAGAAAATCTCCACTCGGATCATAGCGTCGCAAACGACCCCCGAAGTGAAGACCCTCGATGATCCCGACGCCCCCATGACGATATCCATCGCATCTGATTCATCTGGAACCTCCGACCCACCTCGGCCATCGTCGCTGTCCACCCCAAAATACACCCGACAGCCACTTCCCCAGCTTGACCCGGCGACATACCCACTTGTCAATCACTGGGGAAACGACGGTTACAACGGGAACCGAAAGGGTGGGAAGAGGGGTGGTGAGGATACCCTCGAGGAGAAGGCGCCGAAGACCTCCGTCTTGTCCAGTTTCATGGAAGACGAAACCGGGAGGGAGATTCCTGAGAAGGTTAGGAAAGCCGCGCGCAAGATGGCTAAACAATTTTTCCAGGAGATCCTTGACAGCAACCGCGCTCCCGCCAACTGGGGAGAAGCTCCCCGCGACATCGAAAATGAGCTCGTCCACATCCTGGAGAGCGAATTTTTTTGGCTCCGACTCTGCGAGGGTCACTGGAAAGCCATCAAAGTGGCTACCAACAGCTACTCCCAGTGGCACCGCAAGGCTCTATTGCGTAAGGCCGCTGCCGAAGCTAAGAAGACAGCAGCCATGAGAAGGGCTGAGGCAGAGGTAATTGACGTCGACACCGATGACGCCGATGAAACCAGGACCTCCAAACGTCCCAGGGACGAAGAGGAGGAGGCTGCAGGACGTCAGAAACGTCATCGCATTGACGAGCCTCAACCCACCCCTCGACCTCGCCCCACAGTAGTCCAGCCCAATGTTCCACGCAAACAGGTATGAGTGTCGTTTTTTATAGACTGTATTTGCTGCTAATACCACCTGCTAGAATATCTTGTACGAATTTATGGGTATATGCGCGAGTGAAGTCACGTACTGACTCCATCTGCACAGTGACAAGATGAAACTTACGCCGGCCGTAGAAATGATTCCGTTGACTCAGGTATGTGATTCTGGGGTCGTCTGTATGGTTCAATTGATTTCCCTGCCTCAAGGTTGTCTCGGAAGAAAATCTACGCCCGTCTGCTTCTGGTCTCTCCCGGCGTGCATCCGACCATCCTCCCGCTTCGCTTGACTCTGCACCTGTTCCTGCCCCCCTCGAAACCTCTCTTGCACTTGCTGCTGCTATCGCTGCTGGTCCATCTGAACCACCTGTCCTCGGTCCTGCATCTAATCCTACGCCTGTCTCTGTTGCTGCGCCGACACCTGTTGTTGCTCCTGTCTCTGTTTCTGTGCCGGCATCTGTTTCTGCGACTGCTCTTGTTCTTGAGCCTCTCCCAACGACTCCCCTCGAACGTTCTGACCCACCTGCTGCTCAGGTCAACCCTGGTAAAGCCCCTAGCCCTGCGAAAAAAACTCCGGCTCTTCTTCTCGCCCCAATGGAAGACTCTGCCGGCCCCTCTGCCTCTGGTTCCGGCCTTGCTGATAACTCGGACGTTCAGCAAGACACTCAAGTTGCTCAGACGGCTCCGAAGAAGAAGGCGACCACGAAGAAGGCAAAGGCGGCCCCAAAGAAGGCTCCCGCGAAGAAGAAATTCAAGAAACTCACCGGAAAGTATGTTGTATTCTTATATTTTCTTCATTCACCACGCTTACATCTATTCCAGGGAATTATTCTACGGCGATTGGAAGGCAGCCAATCCTCAAAAAGAACAGGTAGACTTCGAGAACGCCTGGAAGGCTGGCAGGCCGGTTGACCGCAAGGTATGTCACGAATCCCTTTGTATGTTATCTTATCTGACGCCGACTTCGATCAGATGTATAATGCACGCGCGCGTGAACTTGTAAGTCACAATTATATTCTTAACTAATTGCGATGTCTATCTAACGAAACCTTCCAACAGAATGACGACCGGGAGCAATACGAGAAAGAAGAGGCTGAGAAGGAACAGGCCGAAAAGGAACAGGCCGAGAAAGAGACTTAGATGTGTTGTTGTGTCCGTCGCGAGAGGGACTGGGTATGGTGTGGTATGGGGACGGAAGGAAATTAGATATCAGTAGACCCGCATTGAACGTCACCGTCTTTAGATCCAAATAGAAATTGTTCGCTCTCGCTAGATCCCGGTGTGAATTCGAGATCTATTTGGATCTATTCAAATCTAACCGTACAAACGAGTCCATTAAATATTGCTACGATTAGAAACTAATAGAACAAATCTAAGGAATGAGCCATTTGCGCGAGCCAGGACAACCGTTATCCAATCTGGTCAACTACCCGATCAAATTCGAACGGGTTCGCCCGGGTTCGACCGGTTTCTCACTGGGATTCATCGACGACATGAGAGAGAAGTAAGGAGGGGGGTGGTCGTAACGATAAGGCCTGTTGGGTTCCATATATATTTCGATTCAGTGGATCACTGTCGAGCTGCGCTGGGCATTCATGCCCAGTAAGAAGTCCGTCCACCGGCACGGATCGGTCGCGACTCAGCCCGACGCGATCAACCAGGGGCGACTCGGACCGACTCAATAATAGATCGATGTTGATTAAATCTGGTTGATGTTCGATTTTCGTCTGACATGGCCATGGGGGCATTTAGATAGTTTCTACATCTACCCCAATAATTTCTACATCTACCCCAATAATTTCTACATTTACCCCAATAAAATCTTTATTGAACGAGTCTGTACAGTCTCTCGTCGCGATCAAAAAAATTTCCAAGTCCCAATCTTATCCAAATCCCATCGATATCGTCACCGTATTTCGAAGATCCACCTATTTTTCTAAATTCTGTGAGATGGGTGACCATTTCTGCGACTGTCCGAAGTGCTGTGGAAGCCTTGTATCCAGGGGGACCTATAATACTCATAACCCGGAACGGCAACGGAAACGGAAACGGAGACGACGTGCCGTTGTGTCCCGTTGACATGCCTCCATTCTCTGGAGTACTTGTCGGCGACATTCCCTACGTCCCTTTCCCTCGGGATGCTTCGCGACGTTTCGCGACGTTTCTATACTCTCTATACCTCCCTACCCCTCCCTATGCATCCCTATACTTCCCTACATACCCGTATATCCCCCTTTACCTCACTACTCCCTTCCCTATACTAACCTACTCGTCCCGATGCTTCGCGACCTTCCCGATGTTTTAGTATTCTCCCTATCTCTCACTACCCCCCCCCCCCCCCCCCCGACCTCCCTATATCCCTCCCAACACTACACCATTCGCGACCCCTCCCTATATCTTCTCCCGACTTCCCTATACCTTCGCGATATCTCCCTACACCATTCCCCTCGATCTCTCGATCCCTATGCTCGATCATTCCCTTTTGGTTCATTTCTCAACCACATCTCTTTCCTTGGTCGTTCCCTTCGATCCCTCGCCCTCCCCATGTCATAGACTCGTCATTAGGTCTTTTGACATCATTTGGTTCATTCCCTCTTGCTTCCTACGTTCTCAGAGCCTCCTAGATTAGTATATAAAGCTCTGTATTCGATAGACTCAACAGAGACCAATCCAGGGGACTGATTCCCATGTTTTGCTCTCCCTATCTGTCAGGAACATGGTATTTTTAAACTTTTTATAACACGCTCTTTCTTCGAACTCTTCTTATCACTTCTTATGTTTTGAATGCTTCACACTCCTTATCCTTCACGCCAATCATTCGAAACACACACACGCGCGTACTATTCCCAGCGAATCCACAACAAGCTATACAAGTGCTATCCCAATCCCATTAAAAGTCGACTCTATCTACGGCAGGTCTGAAGGTCATCAACTGTCCGTCCCGGAGATCGTAGTGCTGGCCCCTCCTCGCTAGGACCTCCCCGAACATGGCGTCACCATCTTCGGCACTCAGCTGAACGACTAGTTCAAGCCGATAGGAAGAGATACCTTCGAGCGGACCGATCAGCCTCCCAGATGTCACCAAACTGCTGAACACCTGATCCCACATCTCCATCACCGGGTGACTGCTCGGCAGTACTGTCGACGTAGTCAGCAAGCGACCCTCCGTCTCCCTCATCGGACCCCTGGGCGGAATCCTGTCTTGCGAGTCGTAGCTGGTGGCGAAGCTGGATCTCCGACTCGACCTGTCGGTAGGGACGGTTGACCCGATAGCGGAACTCTCGTCCTCCACCTCGACCAGAGAGGTCACCATCCGACTCAACTGGTCGAGGGTAAGGATTAGCCGACGCGGTCATACGATGAGCAGGACGGCGTCGAGAGCGTTTGCAACGTTGCCCCTTAGTCACCGGACGTACCTCGGCGACCCTCGGAGCATCTTCGGCTCGGTCAACCTCCATGACCTCATCCTCGATCTTCACCAACTGACTGATCGGCTGCAAAGGGCAGCGATGACAGTTCTCCTTGTCGGACTCGGCCAACGTGGAAACCGGAGCCGGAGTCGGAACGGGAACCGCGTTCTCGATCGGAGGCGTCGCATAGGACGACGGGTTAGGCGATGGCAGTATCACCTCGTCGGCGTACTCCAACTCGAACGGAACATCGGCTGTCCCCTGACCAACCAATTTGGGACCCTCCTTACAGTTGCAGGTCTTGTCCTGCAAGGATTCGACCTGCGCCGTCAACACCGCCACCACATTCTCGAGTTCTTCGGTCTAAAGGAAATCTCTCAGTCATTGCATAAACCTGCAAAGGCTGAAAGGACCTTTTCATCCCTCCTGGCCAACGCTCCCTTGATGTTATTGTCCCTAACCTTCAACCCGGCGATCAACTCCTGATGGTTGGCGACCATTGCCTCCAACGCCTCGTTCGTTCCCTGTTGAAAGGCAGCCAAGGTCTCCTTTATCTGAAGACCCTCTGCCGACAAACGTAGAACGTCTGCCTTCGCCTCTTTCACCTCACGCTCCAATTGTTCAACCTAGGCAGTCTGGTTAGTCGAGAGTCATACTCGAATATTCAGACAGAAAACCTACCCGGCTTTCTCCCTCTCGAACGAGCGACCACAAAAGGCTAGTCGAAGCGGTAGCATGGCGGATGGCCCGAGGAACAGTAGCTCCGTGCTCCAACAGATCCTGATCGTAGATTCCCCTCTGCAGGGTGTACCAGAGCTCCTTCTTGATCGGATGCTCCAACTCTCCGAACCTACCCCTCATCTGGAAGGCCACCTTCTCGGCAATGATCGTACGGACCCAAAGCTCATCATCCCAGGTTAACCCCTTCAAATGAGGCATCGTCTCCCTGAGACGTTCGGCGTCCACTTCTGTGACGACCTCCAAGATCTAGAAGCCATTAGTTTGACATCAAACGCCAAAAGAACGTTCCTCTACCTAGAGGAAGGCGTTAGTGCGAACACACGAAGCTCTAGGTCTCCCCCATACCTGGTCATCCGTGATATAGGGAGTCCCAGCCGCACAAGCATAGGTCTTGCGAGCGGCAGCACGACGGTCGATGCGAGAGATGGTAGAGATACCATTGGCGACTTTGAAGGTATGGTTGTTGGGGAAGGACATGTTTTGGTAAGATGATGGGGAAGTTGCTGGTGTTGCTGATCAAGGATGGCTTCAAGAAGACGTCCTTCTTATAGCCTAGATCGGTGATCCTTCACGTGACCTACCTCGACGAACCTCATTGGTCCGGGTCACATCAACTTCCGCCCCTGTACCATCATCGTTGGCTTACTACATCAAGCTGACACCTCGGCCCGCGGGACGGCCTTGGAAGAACTTCGTTCCGGAACGCCTAGAACGCGCGCGCACTAAAAATAGGTCTCAAGACCCTGATGACCCCTTTATGACATCACGACCCCCTTTTACGACCCCTCATGACTTTACGATTACGATCAACCCTGGACCCTGATCACACACGTGGACAGTCACATCACAGTCTCCTAACCGGAGGAAGGAATCGCCGTTATTCGGAAGGAGTGCCTTAGACTCCTTTTGTTTAGCTCAGCGAATGTGGAAGTAGCCGTTAGCGTGAAACGCCGGCGAATCTGTAATCCCTCATGTCCCATGAGTCTAGGCCCGACCTCCTCATGTTCGGACGTACGTTGAGGTTGCCACTAGTCCGTGATGCTGTTACCGCCTACAGACAACAAGGGATGTTGAATGTCTCTACTCCCGAATCCAGCTGGCAGAGGCCATGTAAAGGGAGATTGACACCTGGCCCTTGGGTGAGATCCCCAGGTACGAACTTTCACGACCCCATGCTCCTATTTCCATTTGGACTAGTGTTATCTTTACCCCTATGTTTCATGCGGACATTCCTTATCTTTTATGCAATCCTTCACACGCTAGTAAGGCCCTTTGTCTTTTATTCTCCCACGCGTCACCTTTGTTCGCTTCCCTTACTTAGCGTTCTCACACTCCTTATCTCCCTTTGTTCGGACTTGATAAGGGTATATTAGGGTATTGACGTCATGGCCACTCCTTTAGTATAAGTAGCAACTGTGGCTGTATCGTAGTACCTTAGTTTTGTTACCTCAGGAAATCCTCTGCCCTTCTCAGCCCAGTTGCAGTTAAGGACAAGTCAGAGTTTCTTGTTTGATCCAAGACATCTCCATCTGCTCTCCCTCCTGCTCTGCGCGTCAACTGCGCCTCGTAACTATAGACTCCCAGCAGTCATATTAGAACACCTCGAGCGTCCAGTCGATCAACTGGTGGAGTCATCAATCCTGTTGTAGGGATCAACCCTTGCTTGTTAAACCGAACGAAGTACGGTTTAGGTTGGGTTTCTCTTTAGGATTTCGACCTGACTTGTAGTGACCTCGGACAACCTACCGGAAGAATAGAGACGTGATCGTTCTCTCACAAGCTAGTTGGACTAGTGAGTACTCTGCGGAGTCGGCTCAGTGGACTGGTAGTTGTTGGGGTAGAGTGGCCCTGACACTATCGTTCTCCTCTCGTCGTCGTCGTCTCCCTATAGTCTCCTGCGTCTTCCCTATCGTTCTCGTCGTCATACCTGCGTCCCTGCGTTCTTGTCGTCGTCTCTAGCGTCCTGTCGTCATCCCAAAGATCCCGACCTCCCGAAGTTCTCATCGTCGTCCCGAAGTTTTCCCTTGTCGTTCCTTTGTCTGTTTCATTGATTCCCTTCTGTTATCTTTAGTTATCTTTAGTTCCCTCTTGATATCTACTTCTCCCTACACGTCCCGATGTTCCCAATGTTCCCAATGTTCCCGACGTTTCACTACATTTCCCTACAGTTCCCTACGTGTCCCTACGGAGCTAGGAGGCATTGTACAACTAAGGACCACCTTCATCGACGTTGACAGGGCACCCCATCTTCTCCCCATCGGACCTTAGCCCACATAGCCCCTGTTCACCGTGATAGTTCCATCAGCACCGGGAGTCAAGGAAATCCTCTGAGGGCTTTGGCTAACTCTTCTGGACGTACGGACGTAAAAGAACCACCAGAAGAAGTAGATCCCCTCGATAACGTTAGCCGAGCGCCTAGATCGGTAAGTGTAATATGCTAATCTAATCTGTTCCCTCTGTGTATTCTGAACGGTTTCCGTGCAGGATAATGAGGATAATGAAGATAATCAGGGACGTTTGACTCCGCTGCAGATATCCCAGCCCCCTACTCCTCGAAATCTGTCACCCCCACCTCGTTCTCAACCCTCTTCCCCTCGTCCTCCATCTCCTCCTCCAGCTCCCCCACCCACTCCTCCTCCATCGGATTTTGACCGCGACGACTATGTGCGAACGCCGCCACCTAGGGTCGAAATTCCTCACACCATTATCCCGAAGATTCGCATCTCCCTTGAGTTTATTCGCATGGTGGAGGAAGCCACCCTTGAGACTCAGTTTGGTCCCGATGACCTCGCGGAACTCCTTGACCCTCAAGAACACGTATCCACGCCTCCAGACGACCCTGTTCTTCGTCTTTCTCTGCTGAATTATATCTCCTTTATGAATCAGTCGCAGAACGCCTATGAGGACGCACGCCAAAACATCAAGCAATGTTTCCCTGATATAGAGGTCCTTTCGTACTACCAGATCGAGCGAAGGGCCGAAAACCTCTCTGGCGTTATTACCTGGGAGCACCATATGTGTGCTAGATCTTGTGTCGGGTTCACTGGGCCATATACTTGCCTAGAACGCTGTCCGCGTTGTGGAGAGTCCCGCTATGATCAAAAGGAGCTGGACGAATCTGGTGGGGACAGAAAGGTGCCTGTGAAGGTTTTCACGACCTTTCCAGTTAGTCCCCAGATCCAGGCCCGTCGGAAACACTTCCAGACGGCAAAGGACATGCACTACCGGTGGGAGAAGACTCAGGAACTTCTGCGCGAACGTGCGGCATCTGGCAATCCCCCTGGGATTTACGACGACATCCTCTGTGGTACGGCTTATCTGGACCTCGTCGACGATGGGACTATCCGGGAATACGACACGGTCCTTATGTTATCGATGGATGGCGCACAACTCCACGAAAGCAAACAATCCGACTGCTGGATCTACCTATGGATTCTCGTGGATCTGGGGCCTGATAAGCGTTACAAGATACGCAACATTCTTCCTGGAGGTATTATTCCCGGCCCAGAACCACCTAAAGACTTTGACTCGTTCTTGTTCCCTGGTATGGCCCATGTGTCTGCGCTTCAGCACGAAGGTTTGCCCGTTTGGGACGCCTACTATCGAAAGCAGGCCATCTCATACATCTACCTCTTTCTGGACTTGGCGGACTCACTCGCTATGGCACATCTCAGCGGATCTGTTGGACATCATGGTCGGTGTGGCTGCAGACTCCTCTGCGGCTTAAAAGGACGAAATAAGGACCGGGGATCTCACTACTATCCAGCCCTTCTGCAACCCACTGGCTTTGAGGCGCACAGATCCTCTGCGCATGCCGATATCGACGTCAACTCCCTGCCGGTTCCAGACCCCGAGAAATACAAGAAGGACTTATTGGATGTAATCTCTTTGGGAAACCAGACCGAATACAGGAGGCGTTGTTATAATACAGGTATAGGAAAGCCGAGTATCGTATCTGGGATACCTCGCACCCTTCCTCTTCCCACCTGCTTCCCGGGCGATCTTATGCACCAACCCCTGATAAACCTCGCCGCTCTGTTCATCGATCTCTGGTGTGCTCGGCCTGCTGCTCGTGATTACGATCGCTCGACGCGATGGCCCTGGGCCGTACTGAAAGGAAACGTCTGGAAAGCTCACAGCAGGGTCGTCTCAGAGGCTATGCAATATTTACCAACTTCTTTTGGCCGTCCACCTCGGAATCCGCAAGAGAAAGTCTTGAGCGGTTACAAGGCTTGGGAATTCCTCAATTATATCTACGGCCTCGGACCTGGCGTTTTCTACGGTGTTCTTCCCGATCTCTATTATTATCACTTCTGCAGGCTCGTTCGGGCGATCCGGATCATCCACCAGCGTGCCATCTCTCGGGAGCAGTTGGTAACTGCACATCAGCTCCTTCTCCAGTGGGTTCTCGACTTCGAGATTATCTATTGCCAGCGGAACCCAAACCGGCTCCATTTCGTACGTCAGTGTGTTCATTCCCTCACTCATCTCACGTGGGAGACACACTGGCTAGGACCCCTCTGGCTCTCTTCTCAGTGGACGATGGAACGAACTATCGGCTACCTTGGCAACCTCCTTAGACAACCATCAAATATCTACCGCAACCTTGCGGCACAAACGAAGCGGGTCGCACACACCAACGCACTTGTCACGATGTGGCCCGAGTTACAAAAAAAAACTGACGACCCTCGGGGATCTAAAGATCTAGGCGACAACTATTTGCTACTGGGGCCGAAAGACACAAGCCTGTATCACCTCCCCCACGACGAACAGCTGGTACTCAACGACTTCCTCTCTAACTATCCAGGTTCTGAAGGCGTCGACCGGCACACTGTCCACCGATGGGGACGGCTCAAGCTTCCCGCCAAACAGATCGCGAGATCTCGGTGGAAGGAATCCGAACGGTGCTCAGGTATGTCACGGATGGATCGCAATGTTAAGGTACGCCGCTTGATTTGACTTAGAGTTGTACATCATTGACAAAAAGTACCGCAGATCTTCTATCAAGATGCCATTTACTTTGCCGAGATTAAGTTCTACTTCTTCAAGAATTTCGGGGACGTGTTACGGGCTTTTGCATTCGCATTGCTCTATACCCTGCCAAACGAACATGTGCTGACGTGCACTCACAACACTCTTGTTGTCTGTAGGTATATTGTAGGGTAGCCATTGGTAGTTATCGACGCTAAGTCGATTCTTTCCGTTGTTGCAATGGTTCCATTTCCCTTCTCAATTGATGGACTTGGTGATCAGTATTTTTTGGTAGAAAAGATAGGATTAGACGTTATCGAGGCAGACGACCCCATAGAAGACGAATAGACACAGTATAATTAATATGACGACATTCTCAAAGAACAAGAAGCCCGATCCGATCCCACACGACATATCCCCATATCCCCAAAAAAAACTCGCTCATCTTATCTCTCTTTTCCTCTCCATCCATCTCTCTCTCTCTCCATCCATCTCATTCTCATGTCCAGCTCCTCTAGAAACCGTCGGCCGTATGCCTTTTCTCCTGAGAATGGCGAATATGAGTCACTCTATGCTTCGTCTCCCGATGACGAGCACTCCGGTCAAGAGGGTCTCGCTGACTTTACTGAGCGTCAGCCTTGTGTTGCGCACCGCCCTGATTCTGCCTCCACTCGTTCTCGCCCTGATCCCATCTCTGCTCGTTCTCGCCCTTCTCAGCCCTCTGATTATCGCTCTTCTCGGCCATCTGATTCTCGCCCTTCTCGGCCATCTGATTCTCGCCCTTCTCGTCCCTCTGATTCTCGCTCTGGGCGTCCCCATGTTTCTTTTAATCATTACAAAGGCCATCACGATAAGGCCCCTGCTTCTCCCGACAACGATAACACCGACTCTGATACCATCAAACTTCTCGAGCTACGCGCTGTTAATGAAAAATTGATGCGAAAGATTCAAGACCTCGAAGCTCGTGAGAAGACCTCTCTGTATGTATTTTCATGTTTCACAATATATATATATCACTTACATGGTCGTCAGGGAATACGAGCAAATGTTTGAGGCCCTGCGAGATGTTGTCTACGATACTAAGGACGACATACAGAAAATTGCCGGCCATATCGCGGTCAGTTCTACCGGGGAGATCCCCGGCATCGGGACGTTCAGCATCCCGCTCAATCCGAAGGAAATTCACTACGAAAACCTCAAATATTGGCCCCAAAGTGCATGGCTGGCGGTCCGTAGAAAAGCAAAACCCAAAGACTGCAAGGCGCTGTCGGACATGAGAACAACCATGTCATTATTTATGATAATTCACCACAACAAGATTAGATTAGATAAGGACAAGAAACTCATGGAATGTACAGAATGTTACAGAAAGTTCAGGAACATCCTGGAACTTGCCAGAATGTTCTAGAAGGTGACGGAACGTCACACCCCATGTGACATCGGTCACGCTTTTGTGACATTTTGTCACACTTGTGACGTCTGTCACACCATTAATTACCATAGAATACAGTAGAAGGCCATAGAACGTTCTAGAATAATCTCACATGAAAAAGTATATAAAGAACTCACCCCCAGTTCTAAGGAAAGGCAACTGACCCATAACCTTTTACCCCTCTCTCTCTCTACCCAACAGCTGTTGGCCACTGGCCAGTAGTTGCCCCCTCTATCCCCTCTTCTCTCTATAACTCACCCTCTTTTTACTCTACCCCTTTTCACCAAGACCCCTACTTTGCCTCACCTCCTTAGGCCTGAGTGGTTGAGTGATTTTCAGTAATCACATACCATTTTGAGCCCCACCTCTGTGTGAATAAGTTCTAAGTTTGGACTTCTGAATAAGCTTAGTACACTTGACTCTGTGACGTAGCAATATCCTTATCTCTGTTAGTGCTGAAGGCAGACCCTTCAGGCAGAGAGTATTCTACCTCAGACTAGTGACTGACTAGGTGACAGACAGATTTAGTAATAGTACCACATTGGTATCCGACGTATCAGTATCTCAGACATATCAAGAAGTTTATCTTATCAAGACAGGTTCTCAAGTTTCAGCAGTATCAAGTTATCAGACGTATCTCAGCAGCATTTGGACGCACCTCAGCAGTATATTGACAGATCATCAAAACCACTCAGACATATCAGCACAGCCTCAGAAGTATTAGCACAGCCACCCCCTTAACACAGCCACAGCACAGCCACTTACACAGCCACAGTGCACAGCATTCTACACAGCCTTCTTCACAGCCTCATACACAGCCTCGATTGTATCAGTTTCACACATCATTATCTCCATTCCCGATCATCAGCGTAGATCAGGAACTCCATTCTTATCAAGATCAGCAACCCCCTTTACATTCTTACTAGGTGTTTGGACCAGGGAATACACGTGCAGTAGTGATAAAGGTTACTGAACCCCTCTGAACACATCTGAAGGACCTACAACCTCCTTCAGCGAACTCATCAGGACAAGGAGCCGGAAAGTACGAAACCCCGCCCACCCTGTGGAGTTGATAGTCGGGATAACTGACTTCTCAACCAGCCTACTTAGTTGTTAACGCTTAGCTTCTAAGTAAACCAAGAAGGACTAGTAAGAGTTCTTATAGACCTCTTCACTACAACCTCAGCTAACTCGACACCGACAGTCGAGAAGTCTGACCCCCCCCCCCCTAGCGCAAATGTGAAGATCGCGCAGGTCATTCCAGCAGCTCCCCCGGTTCAAGTAAGTCTGTTTTAGGGTGGTATTATTGAATATTCTAACCTGCAGAAGAAACAGAACACTCCCGTTGCGTCGGGGAGCAGAATCCGCCTTTCTTCTCCCCCCCCTCCTTCGCCTTCGCAAGCATCTGACGTGGAAATTACTGACAATTCTATCTCTCCAGGTCCAGGTGCACTCACTCAAATCAGGGCTGCGCTCGAGGGGTATGATTTCCCGAGCTCCCCCACACACTCAGAGTCTTCGGTGGCTCCTGTGGATCCCTCCCCTCCCGTTAGGGCCCCGATCACCGCCACCACCCCTCCCGTCATCAGCCCAATCATCACGACCCTCACTCCATCGAGTGGGTTGAATGGCAACGACAGTGATAGTGGGACAGCTACCCCTGGCTCCCCCAAGCCTCCTCCGGCCAAGAGGATGAAGACAGGATCCCAAGGGCGGTTCCCATGGAGGTATGTGTATTTTGAAATTACGCAAAAAGAAGAGACTCACAAAATACATTACAGGAAATTATGGTGTGCTGAATGGATGTCGGCACCCGGCGAAAACCGCACCAAGGCCGCATTCGATAGGTATATTCGCGATACAGTAACCAACGAGATGAAGCAGGTACGATACCGGACTCTGCTTATCTATTGACAAATCTAATCTCGTCACAGGCTAAAATCAAGGAACTCGTACGTTCTTCCCATCACATCACGTCATACTATTTCGCTTACGTCTTTCCACAGAAATCCCGCCCCCAGAACAAGTAGAAGAGAAAGGGAAAAAGGACAATTGTAATAATAGCACCGGACATTCTGTACAAGTCGTCGTACATCGTTGTAAATCACCCCAAATCGTATCAAATCGTCCCGAATCGCCACGAATCGACTGATCTGATTTCATAACGAGGCCGCTTAATTCCAAACCCGGTCGCCACACGCCGCAGCACGCCGCTCACGGTCACTCTAAGTCGTGTTAGGTCGCTGGGAATCATTCCATTTGACAATAATACATCGAACAAAATCGCATTCATCTACTTATTTTTAAGTTGGTCGTTCCCGGTCGTGCGTTAGGTCAATTTCGCGACCGTCAGGGACCCCAAACGATCCCTACTCCCTCGATCGCGCGGAATCGGGTAGTGCCGTCGGAACTTCTTACTGGGATTCATGGTCCGTGCTGGGCTGGAAATATGCTGGGCCATTCGCATAATCACCTACTCACGAATGGGATCCAGCGAAGATCCTTGCCGGCTCGCTGAAGGGATAGGTCTTCACATCGGTAGGGGGACGTTCGGCCGCCGCTGTGCGAAATTAAAATGTCTGGTGATCGCAGCCGATCTTCAGGGCGGCCGTGGTATTCTTGCACATCTTCACGACGAAGATCATGGCAGACAATTTGCATCTGCGGCACTTTTGCTTGAAGTACTGTTATGTACAGCGTCTTGGGACGATTCTCAAAGAATTCACTCTCGATTCCTCGGGCCCCTCCAACGGCTTCGTGGCGACGGTAACCAGGAAGCCATTGAATGGGCCCGAGGAGCCGAGATCGATGTAGGGGCCTCGCTCCAAACCGTCACGTTTTCTAGACATCCTCTGACCTATCTCTGCGACGTGCACCGCTGGGAGAACTTATGTGTTAAGATATTCAGCCTAGTTCGTTCCGTTGTTCCGGAATTCGTAGCCACCGATCAATTAGTCACGTGTTCTTTCGAGCAGTGGCAGTTTTCACCCTCTCGCTCTACACGCGCAGTTCTTCCGCGAGGACCCAGTTTTTCTATGCATTAACTTGCCTCCGACAGAGTTTAACAGTATGGGCCAGCCCGCGTCATAATGGATGCGCTTGTATGCCTGGATCGACATCTGTAGGCCCTCTCGCAGTCCGAGAAGGCGCTTGCGGTCACCCGTAGGTCTCACTCTGATGATTTCATGCGCTTCGCAATCAAAAGGCAGGCGTGAATGGGGCTCCACCTCCTAGTTTGCCCTCAACCACCGTGGAGGTATGTGCATGTTGTTGCAGACACTGTAGATCAAAACATGCTTGATTCAGCAGGTTTCATACCAGGTTGCCACGTACGCCACCAAAGTCCATAAGTGGGATCACGTCTTCCTCTGCCCTTCAACAGGGTGCATCAGCAAAACCGTCCGGCTGCTCTGATGCTGGGACGGGCGTTTAAGGGTTCTGTGTGATCGCCTCAGCACCACAGACGCTCACAGCGACCCACGATTTTGCTGATGGCCTTCCCAAACCCATCCAAGCACAGGTGATGTGGAGCATGGAGCGGTCTTCGTCATCGAGTATGTCACTTTGAGTTGAGCCACAGGCTCCATCGATCTGGTGGACTTTGAGCGGTGGGAAGTAAGTGGTACCGAATTGGCGCGAACGACCGGACTTTTATTTGGCTCTCTGGCCGGCGGTCTCATGGAAGCCTCCCAAGCCATCTTCAGGGCCACCAACGCATCCGAATGGGATACACGTGTATATGCGGCTGTAAGCTGTATGCATGATCGCCACTCGCTTGTGGCGACCGCAAGAACTTAAACCTAAAGCTTGGGCCCCGTCCTGTAGAAAACCGCTGCACAAGATGCAAACAATGGAAAGGAAACAAGTATCGCTTTTATTAAATTGGTTTGACATAATCTAACATAATGGAAGGAAGTCTGAGTAGAAAACCCTCTGAAATTATACATGCGGAGAAGTGGGTGATTATAATTTTAAGACGCCTCGACACCAAAGTGAAAAAGAAAAAAAAAAACAAGGAAAGGAGAACGGGCAAAATGCCAGGAGCGCACGGAATCGCGGGATAATGGAAACCGAGATTAACCAAACTTTTGATACACTGGCTCATCTCGGACTCCCTCGAAGTCTGGCCTGTGAATGTAGAGTTGGTATTGCTTCCGAAAACGCATAATAGTACGCACTCGATTTCCTTCAGAATCTGTTTGAGGCAGGCACGGGCAGGAACGAACTCCGGATTTTCCGCCAACGCCAGATTGTAATACCTGGTACAACGATGAGAGGAGGTGATTAATGATGCTCGCAGTGCCTGTGAGACGAACCGGATCGCTTCCTCGTAGTTTCTTTCCCTCTTCCAATACGACCCCAGGTTCGCCATTAGGTATACGTTATGAGGATCTGCTGCTAACCCGGCCTCGAAATATAACCTCGAAAGCTTGTGGCCAGTGGTTTCGCCTGCGGAGTCAGGCTGGGAAACCCTATGCTCACTACCGAGAGATGACAGGAGGATACCAAGGTCGTTGTACGACATCGCGGTCGGACGAAGGGAGAGAGCAAGGTAGCTAGCTAATATAACGAGGTATCGTGTGGCTTGGTATATAGAGCAAGGGACTCCCACCGGCGCGAATTGACCCTCGCTGCTTGAAGGCTGCGTCTCGAGGAGCTCCTGAACTCTAGTCGCCCATGTACGTAAAAGCCTACTCGTCGCGGCGTTGGTCGAATCTTTCAGCAATGCCATCCGGATATCACCACGCGAGCCCTCGGGTGCAGCCGGAACAGCGATGCCGGGGAGGTTTCCATTTGTAGACGGCCAAAGTGCTAGTGGAAGTCGTAGCGCTTCTACGGGGAAGAGCAAATTTGTCGGTTCGAGTATCTTCCGCCCAGGCAACTCCGGAGAAGGTTGGGGAACATCAAAACCATCTTGCTTGTCTGCCGCTACAGGAAAAGATCCGTCAAAGGTTTTACCCATCAAGGGCACGCCTCCACGAGTGACGCACCTGTGTTCAGAACACCGCAAAACAAATTCCCAACACAGTGGACTTGGAAAAGAAGGTCATCAAGGGTGGTCTTTTTTTGGAGAGCAGAACCCGCAGGGGGAGCCAGGGTGGTGTTGACCCCGGTCTCGATGCCTTCCACCAAGTCCTCCCACTCTCCTGCTTCCTGGAAAGATCGAAGAAGTATAACGCGAAGGCAGAAAGTGTCTTGGGCGCGATGAACTTCTTCCATCCTGATCGGGCGTTCAGGGAGGTGCCCCACGACAAAACTGCACAGTTGAAGTGCCTGTCGGCGGACTTGAAGAACGTGGGGAGCACTGGGGTCTTCGGGCTCCACCGGTGATATGTCGTTCAAATCCTTGGAGCCAAGAAGTACTTCCAGCATGTTGTCCTTCGAGAAAATTAACGAAGGACGGTCATGACAGAGAAACACCCACAAGGATGTCCCAGTTGGTTGGAGAAAGTTGTAATGCTTTCCACCAACATTGGAACGCATCGACCGGAAACTCCATGAGCCAAAGGACCACCCCCAAGTTGCACATTGCTGATACCTGTATCAAATGCCCCTCGGATCAACAACCCAGATAGAAGAGAACACGAACGAACATTTTGAGGGTCATACTGTAGGATATGACGGTTCATCTGAAGACTACGCTGGTATAAATTGTGATGATGATACACGCATCCGAGGAGAAGAGCAATAGGTGAGTTGTACGGGTGACATCCGTGCAAAAGCTCTAGCAGAGGCAATAACAAGGAAGCGTGCTCGGAAGGAATCGATTGCGAAGGAAGTTGGCATGTCACAAACGCATCATACATGACGCACGCATACGCCAACAGGCGGTCCCTGGTCTCTGGATTGTTGGCTGTCGTGGTTGCGACCGGCAGGCCGGCGGCGACAGCAGCATTGTCCACGTAAGGGCTTTCTAAGAACGCAACGAGATCATCGTCCAGAGTGTGGATTGGAGAAGGAGTGGGTGTAGTGGGCGGACGGGAAACAAGGATCATTGTGGGCAGTGTCGAGACGGGCCATGGAGAGGGCGTGGTACTTATACGCAAGACGACCCCAGGCTGACTCATGAAAAAACCCTCGACCCGGGTCGAACGGTTGCCTGGAATATTGCGCGATTCATCTCGGAATCCCCAGGATCCCGAGCGGTATTACTCGAAGAGCATCGTGAGCATCCTCGCCAGCCGTCCTACACGCAAACCTTCTCGGCCACCCTGAATTTGTCAAAGGCCCGGTGACCCGGAACTTTGAGTTAATTCGGTTCTGGTCAATAGGATGGAAGGTGAGGGGGAGTGGACTCCGGAAAGTCGATCAAATGTCTCACAACCACGGGATCATTCCATCACTGCGGCGTAATGGTGACCAAACTCTGAGGGTGGCCTCGGTCACTCAGTCACAGAAGGAGAATCCGAAGGCTACCTGGTCGCCTACCCTGGCTACTCTCACCACGACTATCTCGCACACCGGTCACACGAGTCAACCCCCGAATCCCCTTCACGCTTCACAACGTTGTCCAAGACCCAATGCCACCACATAGCCCCTATCCTCCTCCAGCCTTACCAGGACAAACTTCGTACTAGCGCTGCGGGAATCTTGCATTGGAAGGACCACATCTCCAGTCCCAGGGCTGACCACTGGTCCAACTCGATCTCTGTCGTTTCCTAGGACGTGCCTCTGGATATTTCTTGCTTTCCACATCCTAATGCTCGGGTCCTACTGTATTCAAGATGGAGTCGGAGTCTTCGGATGGTCTAGAACCCTTTTATTTCACGTGAGTTCTAGGTCGTGATGTGCGAATGACGAGATTGAAACGCGGTGAGGGATCTTCGTGCACTTACCGGGAGTTTTCCTTCCATATTCCTGGTTTTAACTTGCTACTTCTGAGAGGCAACCTGGTTTCTGCCCTTTTTGCAGGTTATTCGCCGCTCTAGACGCAGTTGTAGTGAAGACGTAGTCTCCCACGCGTCGTCTCTGTTCCGCATGTTGCCTCTGAACAGAGCGAGTCGGTCCCACGTTTGCAATGAAGCAAACTATGAGAAGAGCAGCGCAAGAAGTACCGAATACATCTTTCTGCGGCCGTGAAACTTGTGCAGGGGCCTGGAATTCAAGTCGTCAAACTTGCATGCCGGCTGTGGGTCTCAGTACTCACAACTGAACTGGAGTCGCTCGTTTTATCTCCTCTCCCCTCCCGCGCATAGCCACCGATATGTGCGGGAGGGATTTTGGAGTGGTCAATGGCTTCACAGGCTTCGGCTGTTCGTGCTGGCCGTAGTCGGCCTCGGCATAACATGGTTTTCTGAGTTCCCCGCCCAGGAATCTGTGCATTTGCATCCCAAAAATTCGAGCCCACTTGGCACTGTTACTGTCGCTCTGGTAAGAGATGGCGGATTATGGAGTCGCTCCATTCGTCGCCCTTGCTCACCAAGGTACCGAAGGACCCTGCCGTCGGAAGCACGAAGGCTCCCAGGATCCAAAGTCTGCGTGGACCTCACCGGGTATAAACCCGCTGTAGACTCTTGAACGACAGAATCCTCCAAAAATTTTGAAAGCTCTTTTTTGGGTTGCCTTGCGCCCTGCCCTTCTCATCAAGAAGTCTTCGTCGAATCGCAAGGGGTTTTTGCGCCCTGGCAAGGGGTTTTTTGGGGGGGAGCTAGGTCGTTGAGACTGTACGCTGGGGGACTAGGATCAAGGAATGGGTTCAACGTGCTTTGGTCTTGCGCTGTGTATCCAATGCCGTGATTATGTTGTCCGGGTGATTGGCTTCATGGGGGGACCCAATGGCGAAGAACGAGGATGGGGAGAGCTAGCGGACGGGCGAGCAATGAATTTACCGGGTGGCGAGCGAGGCATACGTGTGTGTGCGGCTCGACTCCCGAATTCTGCCTCGCCGTTGCGGCCTTTCTCGCTCGGCAGCTCAGCCCATGTAAAAAACCATCATAACTTGTGACATAACCAGGACCGTCTACGAACGCAATTGGTGACACGCAAAGGCACTAGGTGCCCACTCTGGCGCTACTGGTGACGACTCCGCCAAAACCGTAATTCATTGATAAGGATCTCTGTCCTCCCGATCCTATGAATGTGCCCCCGAGAAACCTGTTTTCGACAAGCACCATTGAATCAGCGTAGATTTTACTCGAACGAACGAAATAGGTGGCAAAAAGTGGCGGAAAGCGCCATGTTGGAGCTAGGGTACTGGCGCCAGAAAATAAGTGCCCAATGAGCGCAAACAGAAGCCCGGGAATAAGCGCGAAAAGTCACAGGTGATGGGGACGTTGGCCGGGCGGGATCTGTCGATGGACATAAAACACGGTTGTAGCTTGGTTGTAGCTAGGACGTTGCCTTTGGATACCGGGCCACGGATATAACCGTGTGCAATTGGCAGGTACTTACCACCGCCCGCCGCTGTGTAGATCTCTCTCGCTGGTTGCCACATCTTCACTTTCCACTCCAGGGCATTGAACGAGCCCAAGGAGCGAGAGGCAGTACCACAGACGCTGAGCGAAAGTGACTGCGAAATATCAGCCTTGGCTGCGAGTGTGCTAGCATTTCGCTGGTATCTTGACCAAGCTTCAAACCAGGAATTTTGACAAAAAGCCGCAGTTATCATTGTCTGGGTTTGCTCGATCACTCCGGGCGCTAACTCTCCGGATCATAAATGACGTTGATGATGACCCTCATGATCACCGGGGAGTCAGTGTGAGGAGGGAGACGCGATCGGGGATCCACTCAAACCCCTCGGGTGGTTCTAGCGTGAGAGGGAGGCCTCGACTTGGCCTCGACCCAAGTTATCTCTCTTCACGATTCTCCACCATGCAAACTCTCGCAAACGCTTTTCAATCTGTGCGTTTAGAATTCGACTAGTTCTCTCTCATCCGTACTACTGGGTATTGAATACTTGGGATATGTAGAAGTTGGGCCTCGCCCCTGCGGATGTCACCCCTCGCTCCAATGTCCGTGAAGGAGGGGGAACCATGAAAGCTCTCGCGTGGTACGGAAACAAGGATGTGAGGATCATCGACGCTCCCATTCCAGACATCACCCAACCAGAGGACGTTATCGTCAAAGTGACCGGTACCACAATCTGCGGTAGGTCAATATCGCCTATACAGGTGTGGTTTTTTTTGCTAACACTACTCTGGCGTAGGTTCGGATCTCCATTTGTACCACGGCGAGATCCTAGCCCTCAAGAAAGGTGACATTCTCGGCCACGAATTCATGGGCGTAATCGACCGAGTCGGTCCGTCCGTCAAATCCCTTCGCGTCGGTCAGCGCGTCGTCGTGTCCTTCCAAATCGCCTGCGGGAAATGCTCGTACTGCAAACGGAAGCTCAGCTCGATGTGCGACCGTACGAATCCCTCATCCCTGCAGGAATACATGTACGGCACCCGCGATGCGGGATTCTTCGGTTACTCTCATTTCACTGGAGGCTTTGCTGGTGGGCAGGCCGAGTACGTGAGGGTGCCATTTGGGGAGGTTAATTGTTTGGTTGTGCCGGATGAAATTAAGGATGAACAAGCGTTGTACCTATCGGATGTGTTGCCCACCTCGTACCATGCTGTTGAGGATACTGGCGTGAAGGAGGGCGACGTTGTCGGCGTTTGGGTAGGATTTCGATAGCCTTCTTGGTTCATCGAGCAAGCCTAACGATGTTTTCTTTTCCTTCAGGGACTGGGTCCCATCGGACTTTGTGTAGCCAAGTGGGCTCTCCTCAAAGGCGCCTCCCGGGTCATCGGGATTGACAAGGTTCCCTACCGTCTCGCTCAAGCGGAGAAGATGGGTGTAGACACCGTCGACTTCACCATCTACACAGACGTGGCCAAGCAGATCAAGGAGCTCGTTCCCGATGGGTTGGACGTCGCTATTGACGCTGCCACTTTCCACGAACCCAAGACGGTCATGCACAAGATCAGTAAGGCGTTGTCGTTGGAGACCGATGTGAGCGAGACGTTGAACGAAACGTTCTTGGCGGTAAAGAAGATGGGAAGGGTCGGAATCATTGCGGCGTACGCCGGATACACGAATGGGTTGAACGTTGGAGCGTTGATGGAGAAAGGGATTAGGTTGATTGGGAACGGACAAGGTAAGCCGCGACCGACTTCTGCCTGCGGCGGGACTTGCGGAACATCATTTGAATTTTTACGCGCGTCTTTTAGCTCCAGTGCACTTGTATTGGAACGAAATCCTCAACGAGTACATCATCCCTGGAAAGTTCGACCCGACGTTCATGATCACCCACCGGGTCCCGCTCGAGGATATGGCCAAATTGTATCAGGCGTTCGACAAGCGCGAGCTTGGTGTCATCAAAGTATTTGTCGAGACTCGCGCTTCGTCCCCTCCCATGGCTGGGTGCCCCAAGACGAGTCGTGTGGACGATTGGGGCCGCGACGACCCTGCTGTGCCATCTCTCTCCGGCGATCAGTAATTTTGTTCGAATGCGAGGCGAAGGGTGTCTTGTTTTGGCTTTATATTCGCACGTAACAAACAATGTGTTCGTTCTGAGTTGAATCAATACAATGCGAAAGATTTCGCGCCTTCATACAGTGAAAATTACAAGTTCAGCTGGATCCGGGGCACTGGAAGTTGGTGCTTACCTGAAAGGCGGATTAGCTTCCGTTGATTCGGACGGCTTACTTTTCGAACGCTGGCCCCGCCATGTGCAGTGATCGACCGCCAAGCCAGCGATTCGATGGATTTTGCGCCGGAATTTTTTTCAGCCCTTGTAATCAGCGTCTACGAATGGTACCTAACTACAGAATTTTATTACATTACTTTGCTGGCCAAAAAACGAGCGTCGTGAATTCCGCTGAGCTTCAAGTATTTGGAAGGTGTGCCAGTTTGACTGTCACAAGAGTTTCCCACGCAAATGGCCGCAAATCCGTTCATTGCGTGACAGCTGATGTCACGCTCTGCGTGTCCACTCATCCATGACAAAGGCGAAAGTGGGTGGCAGGACAACGAGAACGTGCTTTCAAGCGATACTTTTCGTGAGCAGTTCATGTTATGAAAATATCTAGTGATTCAGTGGATCCAATTGTGCGGAATAAAATCATGTGCAGTCTAGAGTGTCGTGCAATTTCGAAGGCAAATCGGTGATATCCTCAACGACATTGTCCTGTGAGCCACCTACTATGGCCTCCAGGTAAGTACACAGGACATTTTAATACTCCAATATTCAAACAAATCTTGAAGTTGTTGTGGCCTGGTGGTCAAATCATTCCATGAAACGCGCCCGTGCAAAGACCACTCGATCACTGTAGTTTTCCGGTGCCAAAATCGTGACTTCCGTCATTGTACGGAGGGTAGTTACGTGTGGGCAGATAAAGGAAAGAATAAAGGGCATTAAAAAGGAGTTACGCCTACACATATTACAATAAGATTTACAACTGTGGAGGATTGCAGTCCCATCACAAGATCAACGCACGAGAGGCGTGAACAGACAAGATGATAGAGAAGTCGTAACGTACCCCAGAGTCCAAACCAGAAAATAGGAGAGAAGGCAAAAGCGCTCAACGTCTATGGCGCATGTGGGACGGATCGTCGGCGTGTCTGGAGATGAGGGATGATTCTTGGATGATTCCATCTCATTGCTTAAGAGGCATCCCCTGTCTTTTGGTGAAAGAAAGACATGCAAGACTGGTATACGGGTAGTGGGAGTTCTGGAGCGAAAGACGGGTTTTAGTACACGAAGATGAGAATGTCATCGGCCAGCGATGCGGCTAAACATCTGATATGCCCCTCTTTCCCTCTTCTTCCTGCCTGATGTATTCTCCGACGACATGCGGATTCGACAAGTGGTAGCGAGACGCCTTGAAGAGGAGATGAGTGCTCCAAATGGTGAAGAGCCAGCCAATCCAAGTGAGCACCAGCCATGGGTAGACGTAACTGAAGGACTTGTATACGTAAGGTGGGCGGGGATGTGAAAAAGCGGCTTGGAGCGAATCGAAGTCACCGGATGGGGAAGGGATCAGGTAGGCTTTGTGGGTAGCGATGACTATGGTGGAGGACAGTGCGGCGCCGAAGACGACGAGGATGGCGAATATAGCACCGGTGGCTTTGATTCTGAACCACATGACGGTTTCAGATAACGACGGCCAGAAGAGAAGGAAGAAGAACATGGTGCCCTGGTGAAGCCGTAACAGGTCAGTATCGTGATAGGTGTTTATCATGAAGAGCGTGGCGTACGAAGACGGTGGCGGTGTAAACACCAGCAAAGATAGTGAAGGCGCCAACGCCAATGATGTCGTTGTTGTACAATGAGGCACCGGGCTGATACGCTGAGACGACGTTCTGAAGCTGAAGATACCTATGTAGGTGTGGATATCAGTTTCCGGCGCAATGGGGAATTGGGAACGAGTACACACTTTTCGAGGGTGTAGGTGGCCATGCACTCCCCTACGACAGTGAAAATCATAGCGAGTTGGTATGCGATGAAACGCTTGCTCCTCAGGTAGTATCTGGCGTTGAACATGTTTTTATGCCTGAAAGCAGAGAACCGGATGCGATTCAAGTCGAGGCCCCAAATAATCATCTTGGATATACTCGTTGAGGGAAGATGGAGGACGGGGTGAAGAAGGGGAAGAGGAAGGGGAGGAAGAGGTGTGGGTTGCGGAAGACATGGATAGGAGTAATGACCCTATAAGTATAACGAGCCTCGAGGGGAGAGCGTCGGTGATTATGTCAGCTCGCTGGAGTAACATTACCGCACATTACACACCTGGGGAACCGAAGGCAGCGATCGTGGTGAACTCATTCCCGTTATGGAAATAGGGTCCACTCGGACGCTTGGCTTCGTCATCCTGTATCCCCTGCCAAGCCCGAATCTTGGTGTGGATCCTGAAGCGATTTACGAGGGCAGCCATGGGTAGAGATTTGGCCTTTGTGGATTCCGGAGAAACCAGGATTCGCTGCTGCGGGGCGTGTGGGGCAAGTCGTCATCGAGGATTAGTACGCCGACTTAAGTGCGGTTGCGTGTCATCTTTCTCCCTGCATTCACCTTCCTATTTCCATATGCTGCCTTCTCCATGCAACGACCTCGACAACAATTACATTCATCTCTCAGTGTTCGCGTCTCCTTGGCGCGCTACGACCGAGCCCGGACCGACCGCCGAATCGTTCTTCGATCAGTCTCAAAATTACCCACACGTTGGGTTACATCCCTTTGAATTCCCGCACTTCCCGGAGCCCCATCGAATGCCTTTGATAAGAGAAGGAGTGGACAACACCCGACCCGCCCTACAAGACATTGAAACAGCCGAACGATATCAACGTGGTTCCGTTTTCCAAATAGCGATTGGGTCCACTCTAGAGCACGCCGGCACGGTCCACATGCAGAAATCTGGGGTCGTCGACTCCGAGCACCCTAAATCAGCGGAAGCTGATGTGTGGTCGGAGTTAAAATCTACCACTGAGAGAACGCCGACGACTGCTTGGGAGATAACAGTAAGTAGCGTGCTGATATTCTATGCATCTGGGATCAGTCCGCCTTTGTTGTCCAAGTCACTGACGCTGTCAAAAATCCTAGATACACACCCCCAACGCATCATAGCCTGGTCACCAATTCTTGGTTGTTTCGCCTTAGCTATGAGCTGAGGAAGCCGTTCGGGAAGATTCTGCCTTGAATAGCAATCCCCTTCGTTCCAAGCCCCATCGGTGCCTCGTTCAACGCCCGCTTTCATCCTTGTCTAAATATGATATCAACGTGCAATTTGCGGTGCAATCCTTCGGACCGTACGGTATCTCTTTCACGGTCTCACTAACGAGCAGTGTCCTGCGACGTTTCGGTGGATCATTTGGCACGTATCGCGTATATTTTGCCCTTGTATGTTCCGGTATGTGCAACCCACACCTGGGGCACCCTTTTATATCAAGCCTAACTAACAACATCTGGCGCACCGAATTTCCAGACAGACGGCGTCCCCCTCATTGATATCAACGTCGAGCCATGGACCTTCCTCTTCAAGACTAGAAACGGACGTTAACAGTTGGTGTATGTCCTCACCGGCTCTTGTGCATGGGTAAACTCTTATTATTACCTCGCGCCATCGGCAGAACCTCAAATCCAAGGGGGGCTCGCTAGTAATTTGCGTCAACACTGGCCGTATTCCCTTCCGATGATTGCGTCCTCTGTACTGAAGGCAGCTGCCTGCCAGCGCTCCCATACTTAGTGATGTCTCCGCCTCTAGTTTTAAGCATCAGCAAGTGACTCTGGCTTCGATCTCAATGGGCATCGGATCCATTGATATCTACCCCTCTATGTGTGGTCGGGCTTTGGGTTTAGCCCTTGCGAAGGGGCTCAACAGAGGGCTTACCCGCCGCCCTGACCCGTCATTCAGGACTCTAGTCTACTACTCATTTTCGGATGTATGTGGAGGAGTCCTTCCGGTGTCTATCCATCGAGGCGCTGCGCGTACTTGACCTCCTACAGATGGGTGTGGTGTGAGGGTGCAAGCCATATAAGGGGGAGTGCTTTCTTCCTCTGGCCTCTCCTAATAATTGTACTGTGCAGGCGTAGCTGAAAACAGAGCTGACTGAATGCCTGCTATAGACAGACATTTCCTCCCATACGACAATCTGTATGTGGCTGACAATCACCCACACTTTATTGTTTCAGCCCTATCTTGGGAGAAGGCCGACTGAATTCAATAAGTGCTTGGCCTTGGGTGCAGATTGAACCCCAGACAAACCGGCGAGCGAGTTCCATCTGTAGGATTTTTGTTGTTTGGAAGAACTCCCATACCTCAGCTCGCGTCTCAACCCAAGGTCAATTCTACCCTCGGATTAGCCTCGGAAGCCGCCACCGGGTCAACTTGTGTGCTTCATGTCAGGCCATTTCAACACTGCATTCGGGCGTAGATTCTCGTGTGATGATCAATGTGGATGGCGGGTTAGAGGCTCTACCCGGAGAATGCAGGAGCAAGACAGTGGTGTCCTACTTACCGTCTATTATATCGTATCGCTTTTGCTAACAATGGCGTGGGCGCCAAATCACATACCCCTTCCGACCGCAAAAGTACCAAGACCAGATGTCAAGGTCCCATGCTTGAGATTATGGAGTGGATTGGTTCAAATTTTGAACCCCGTATGATATAGAATATTCACTGGGGTCGACATTCGTACAGTGAGATTTGAGTGGTATCGTTCACAGCGGGCATTGGCCCGCATTGGCACGCGTACGAAAGTCATACAGGGATAATACAGAGAACCGAAATGCATGACCGCGGGAGACCCGATACCTGTGAGTATTGGCAGACACGCCAAGGGACAACGCCGACAGAATCGCAGGGGAGACCGGGCCCGGGTGCGTTTCGAGCTTCCTGGCGTCGGCACAGCGGACAGCCGAAATAGTCCGTCACAGTACAAGGACACGAGCGAGATACCAGTCCTGAGCCACTCGGGTGGACTGTTTCCACATATGCGTAGGTCCGAACCATCCAGGTTTAACGGTGTGCAAGGTTCAAAATGCATATTTCCTCGGCGATATGTCATCGAGAAAAGGCGATCATCACGACTGCGCCACCACGAACGACATCCAATAGCACGAGGATCTGATCGTTGTTTCGAATGCATGTTCATTCCACAGAGCTCCAGAAGGATGAGGTCACCGTTCGTAGACACGAGCGGGTCGAACGCCCTCCTGCCGCCGGATGGGAACCCGGGCCCGTGTAATCGGGTCCTGCGAGGCTTCCCGCCGTTCACCTGGACTTATCTCAAAGTGCCCTGGTGCAGGATCTGGTGCTAGCTTCGCCGGTCAAAATATAACGGCCCAAAAATAAACCTGGTGCGAACAACGCGAGCCCCTGTAAGTACGATCTTGATGGCCTCACTCCATCGAGCAGAAAAGGAGTTTCTTCAACTTGGCCCACTACGAAGGCTCGGGCGGCGTTTGTCCTTCGAGCCGAAGGCAGATGGACAGATGGGGACAGGGTGGGGGTCTTTCTTTGCGGCGGAACCTCTTCCGAGGCAGAGGATAGCGAATGAGACAATGGTAGGTTTCAGGCGATGACCGGCATCCGGGCATTCGACGAGCAGATAGGAGGTAGGTGATTTTTATCACTGAGATACTGACGGCATCACAGCTCGTCGCACTGCCGGGACGGCAGAACGAACCGTTCGGCAGTTTATCCACTCTAGAATCAAGTCAGTGGGCGGTTTTTCGAGGGTTCTCTGAGTTTTGAGGCGAGGCGAGACCTCTAACTTAGCATAGGTTACATTGCTGAGGACAGCGATGGTGGAAATAAAACCTAAAATAAAGAGCGGAACAGATCAGTTGCTCACGAGTCACGTGGCTGAAATACCCGTTCCCTTCGCTTTCGCAACGAGCCAGTTCAGGCTTCGTTCGTCCTCCCACGTATCACCACCAGGATCCCCGTCTGCTCAGCTGCGAGCCGGCAAGCAGGTGACAGTCCTCGATGACGACGAACAAGCGGTCGTCCGTCTACCATCAGCAGCTCGAGAATGTCACCGACCTCACAACACTTCCAGAAATCTCGGACGACACCATAGTTTCTTGCCTCAGAGAGCGTTTCCTCACGGACAACATCTACACCGCCCTTAATTCCTCCGCCCTGGTCGCCATAAACCCCCATAAGTATGTTCCCAGCAACGCGGATTCCGTTCTTTTCAAATATGCCGCGGAATATCGCAATACCTCCGAGGACAAGACACTCCTCCCTCCCCATATCTTCCAGCTTGCCAATAATGCTTACTACCATATGCGGCGCACCACCCAAGACCAATGCATTCTTCTAAGGTATGCCCCCTTGCCGTTTTACCAGCCGATCAACTCTCATCTTGTAATTTCAGTGGAGAGTCAGGCAGCGGCAAGTCAGAAAATAGGCGACTGGCGATCAAGACTTTGCTCGAGCTTAGCGTCAGCAACCCGGGCAAGAAAGGCTCAAAGCTGATCACTCAGATTCCCGCTGCAGAATTTGTTCTCGAGAGTTTTGGCAACGCCCGCACTCTCTTCAATTCCAACGCTTCACGTTTCGGAAAATACACCGAACTGCAATTCACCGAACGTGGTCGATTGTCCGGAGTCAAGACCTTGGATTACTACCTCGAGCGAAACCGTGTTTCGACGCCACCGTCCGGAGAGAGAAACTTCCACATATTCTATTACCTCGTTGCCGGCGCCTCGGTCGAAGAGCGCCAACACCTTCACTTGACGGACAAAGCGAGTTATCGTTACCTCGGTCAACGGTCTGGCAACCCTCGACAAAACGGTCGTGACGATGACGCCCTGCGTTTCGAGCACCTCAAGCATGCGCTGAAGAACGCCGGTTTCTCCAAACGTCACGTCGCTCAAACTTGTCAACTCGTCGCAGCCATCCTTCACCTTGGAAACCTCGAGTTCACGATCGATCGTCACCGAAACCAAGATGCTGCCGTCGTCCGGAACACTGACACCCTGGCCATCGTCGCAGAGTTTTTGGGAGTAACTGCCTCGGAGTTGGAAGTTGCGCTCTCGTACAAGACCAAACTCTTAAAGAAGGAGCTTTGCACGGTCTTCCTCGACCCAGACGGCGCCACGGACAACAGAGATGACCTGGCCAAGACCCTTTACTCGCTGCTTTTCGCTTGGCTGAATGAACACATCAACCAACGGTTATGTCGCGACGATTTCGTCACCTTCATCGGTTTATTCGATCTTCCTGGACCACAGAACATGACGAGCCGTGCCAACTCCCTCGATCAATTTTGCATCAATTTCGCTAATGAGCGACTCCAGAACTTCATTCAGAAGAGTCTGTTCGACAACCATCTTCCGGAGTACACGGCCGAAGGAATTGCTCAGCACATCCCTCGTGTTCCATACTTCGATAACTCCGAATGTCTGCGCCTTCTGCAACATCGACCCGGCGGCCTAATTCACATCATGGATGACCAGGCACGGAGGTCCCCGAAGAAGACTGATCACACCATGGTCGAGGCCTTTGCTAAGCGATGGAATAGCCACTCCGCCTTCAAGCTTGGAAATCCTGATCGATCCGGGTTCCCAACGTTCACCGTCAATCACTTTAGTGGGCCTGTAACCTATTCGTCCGAAGGTTTCATCGATAGGAACATCGACGCCCTTAGCCCGGACTTCGTCTCTTTGTTAAGAGGGAACCCCGACTCCTCCAGCGGTGAGAACTCGGGTTCAATTAACCCTTTCATCAAGGGTCTCTTCTCCGCCAAAGCTATCGCCGTCCAGGCCCATCCCCGAGATGAAGACACCATCGTTGCCGCTCAACAGCCTGTGAAGCCCATGCGAGCGCCCTCCACCCGCAGGAAGAACACCATCAAGCGGACCCCCACCCTGGGCGATATCGACGAGAAGGAGCGTGAAGACGAGGACGCCAATGTTCCCGCTCCGACTGGTGGTACCCCTTGCATTGCCGGCGAGTTTAGATCCGCTCTTGACACGCTCTTCGAGACATTGGAAGAGACTCAGCCGTGGTATGTCTTCTGTATCAACCCCAACGATTCCCAGCTTCCAAATCAGTTGGAGGGGCGTTCGGTCAAAGGACAAGTCAGGAGTATTGGCTTAACGGAGATCACGAAGAGGTGTGCGCATTCGTTCCCCGTCGGCATGACCCACCGGGAGTTTGTCGATCGATACCGGGAGCCGTTGGCTGCTCTCGGTATCTCTGAGGGCTCAAATCAAGAGAGGGTTGAACAGACCAGGATTGCCATGGGATTGAACGATAATGATGTTGTTCTGGGACAGTACAAGGTTTAACAATTACCACTTATCATGTGGAAGTGGTTGCTGACACCCCTTCCAGGCTTTTCTCTCCCACCCGGCTTTCCAAAGACTCGAGGACCACCTCCGTGCCCGTGACGTTGAAGAACAGAAGAGGAACAGGATGCGAGATGCTGAGACGGAGGCTGGTCTGACCCCACGTGCCTCAGATCCATACGCCCCCTATCAGACGCCTGGCCTAGAGGTTGAATCCGGCTCTGCGGATCCTTACCGGCAGGACTTTTACGAATCGAACCAGCAACTCCCTCTTGTATCCCATGCTGCTCCTTTCCGTGGGGACTACGAGGATTACGACGATCGCAAATCCTTCAGGGACGACGACTACGATGCTCGTAGTGCGCTGACGAGCAACCGTGACGACAGTTTGTCCCACCTTGGCTCCGAATCCTATGCCCCTTCGAGGAACATGTTCCATAATACGGAAAACAAGGTCCTCATGGAGAAAGACGCTCTGCCGGGGGAGATTCAGGAGGGTGAGACTGCTGAAGTGCTGAAGGAATCCTCTGCTCGTAGGAAATGGGTCGCGTTGTGTTGGCTCCTCACATTCTGGTGTCCGACTCCGTTCCTGAAATGGTTTGGGCGGATGAAGCGAATCGACGTTCAACAGGCCTGGAGAGAAAAGTTGGCGCTGAACATGATTATCTGGTTCATCTGTGCTTGCGCGGTCTTTGTCATCGCTGTACTTGGGAATCTAATTTGCCCGACCCAACACGTCTTCAGCACGGGCGAACTGGCCTCCCACTCGCTGACGAACGACCCGAATAACGTCTACACGGCTATTCGAGGAGAGGTGTTCGATTTGACCCAGGTGGCACAAACGCACCAGCGGACCATCGACGTTGTGCCACTCAAATCGATCATGCAGTACGGCGGCACTTTTTCGGACGATATCTTCCCCGTGCAGGTGAGTACTCAAGACAATAGTCTGAATGTATCAGCGTCAATCATATCAATTTAGGTCAGCGCTTTGTGTAATGGCGTCGATGGAAATGTTAGCCCCTACGTCACCCTGGACACCAAGAACAGGACCGATCCGAACATTCAGTATCACGACTTCCGTTACTCCTCCGCCGACTCCAGACCGGACTGGTACTGGGAAGTTATGACAGTGATGCGCTGGAACAATCGTAAAGGATTCGTTGGGTACACACCGAAGGAAATTACCAACATGGCCTCCGCTGGAAACTTGGTCGGTATTTACAACGGCCTCATCTATGATGTCACAAGCTACGTGAAAACTCCCCCTGGTCTGGCGGCCCCGGGCAACCAGATCCCTCCGGTAGTTTCCACCCAATTCATGGACAGTTCGGTTATCGACATCTTCACCTACCACTCCGGAAAGGACATAACGAAAATGCTGGATAGCCTCAACATCGATTCGAACACCCTTGCGAGTCAGAAGGTCTGCCTACGTAACTTGTACACCATCGGAAAAGTCGACAACCGTAACTCTCCTCAATGTCAGTTTGCGACGTATATCTTGCTGGCTCTCTCCATCATGATGGTCAGCGTCATCGGATTCAAGTTCTTGGCCTCCATCAACTTCGGGTTCCCGCGTGCGCCCGAGGAACACGACAAGTTCGTTATTTGTCAGGTGCCTTGTTACACGGAAGGAGAGAATGGATTGAAGAAGACGATTGACTCATTGTCGAACCTCAGGTATGACGATAAGCGCAAGTTGTTGTTCATCATTTGCGACGGTATGATCGTTGGTTCTGGAAACGATCGCCCGACGCCTCGGATCGTCCTCGATATCCTCGGGCACAACACCAATAGGGACCCTGAGCCGCTCAGCTTTATCTCGTTGGGAGAGGGAGCTAAGCAACACAACATGGGCAAAGTCTATTCAGGTCTTTACGAGGTCAACGGACACGTCGTGCCTTACATTGTCGTCGCCAAGTGTGGCAAGCCATCGGAGAAAGCTCGTCCTGGAAATCGTGGTAAACGTGATTCCCAGATGCTGCTCATGCATTTCTTGAACAAGGTTGGCGATACCATTGTTGACTTCGCTTCTGCTATGGCTAATTTCGAGGTCCAGGTCCACTTCAACACAGCGATGAACCCTCTAGAGCTCGAAATTTACCACCAGATCAAGAACGTTATCGGCGTGAACCCAACGTTCTACGAATACGTGTTCATGGTTGACGCCGATACCACGGTCGATCCTCTTTCCCTCAATCGGCTCATATCTGCGTACGTCCTTTTGCATGCGCCGAGACCCATGATCAACACCTAACAAGGCGGTTATAGGATGGTCCACGACAAGAAACTCATTGGTGTCTGCGGAGAAACATCATTGGCTAACGCGAAACAATCCCTGATCACCATGATGCAGGTATACGAGTACTTTATCTCGCATCACATGGCCAAGGCCTTCGAAAGTCTTTTCGGATCAGTTACTTGTCTTCCCGGTTGTTTCACCCTCTACCGGCTGCGCACTCCCGACACCCACAAGCCCCTTTTCGTCTCCAACCAACTCATTCACGACTATATGGAGAACCGGGTTGATACGCTCCATATGAAGAACCTATTGCATTTGGGAGAGGATCGTTATTTGACGACCTTGCTACTGAAACACTTCCCAACCTACAAGACCCAATTCATCCGCGATGCTCACGCATATACCGTCGCTCCAGATGATTGGAAGGTTTTGTTGTCTCAGCGCCGTCGTTGGATCAACTCAACAGTTCATAACTTGGGCGAATTGGCGTTCTTGGACCAACTTTGCGGCTTCTGCTGTTTCTCCATGCGGTTCGTGGTTATGATCGATTTGGTCTCGACAATCATCCAGCCCATCACCGTCGGTTATGTGCGTGTTCCGAAAGTTTTTTTTTGCCTTGCTGACGCAACCACAGATCGTTTACCTGGTATACCTGGTAGTCGGAGAAGGGAAGAGTATCCCCACCATTTCTCTCATCCTCATCGCTGCGGTATATGGGTTGCAGGCCTTGGTGTTCGTGCTTCGTCGTAAATGGGACATGATCGGATGGATGGTCTTCTATATCCTCGCTATTCCCGCCTTTTCGTTCTTCTTGCCGTTGTACTCATTCTGGAGGATGGACGATTTCTCATGGGGTGCTACACGTGTCGTGTTGGGTGAATCAGGAAAGAGGATGATCGTCCACGTAGGTTATCACGTATTCCACACAATGTCACACGTGCTGATGCGACCATTGGATAGGATGAGGGTAAATTCGACCCTCGCTCGATTCCCCTCAAATCTTGGAATGATTACGTGAGTCTACTGGTGAATACTCATTTTGCAGCTGCTCACTCAGTCTCTCAGGAAAATGAACTTTGGGACAAGGAATCGAACCACAGCATCGGCTCTTGGGCTCCACCTAAGCTTCACGATGACGGTTATGCTGGATCCCACACCGCATCTCTCTACGGTCATGAAACATACTACGAGCCAGCCATGTCAAGGGGCTACTCCCCCGCCCCTTCCCAGATGGGAAGCATGATGTTCCAACCGCCCGCTTACCAGTCGGGACCTCACTCTGGTCGAAATACTCCAGGGAACGAGATGGGATACAATATGACCGGTAACAGCCAACACGGCAATTACTTTTCCCAGCAGCAAAACCGCGCTTCGAATTATCTTGGTGTGGATATTCCAAGGACGAAGACACCTGAAGACATGGATATCTGGGATGGACCGTCGGATGCCGAGCTCGAACGTGGTGTCCAGGAGCTCCTCCATGACGCGGATCTGAACACGATCACCAAGCGCGAGATCAGGCGGCGCCTCGAGGAGAGGTACAATATGGATCTGAACTCTCGGAAGGCTACGATCAATGCAGCCATCGATAGAGTGCTGCTCAGTCATGCCTGAATGAACCCAAAAGACTACATTCATGTTGATTACATCCCATGGACTGATTTTTCTTCTCACTCATTTTGTGCTCATGCTATCGACTTTTATCTTTTGGACGCACCCCTCCCTCCACTCCTTACACTATCTCCTTTCGGCGATCACTATTACCCAAGTCCCACACCCTTTTCCTCACGGACTCTGTCTCTCTTTGCATACAATCGTGTTTTCTCCTGCATTTTTTCTTTCCCGGTGAACTAAACGATTTAATTAGAACTATTCTCAGCACTATGACCGTTGTGGTGACAGTCGAAGGGATTCTCGAGTCTCCTCCAGCGGCCGTGCTCATCATCTCTAGAACATTTGGTGTGTGATTGAGGATGGCCGGTATTTCCTGCGCACAGAAGGTATGGAGGTGTGAATTCCCTGTGCTTACAGTTGCGTGCCTACAGCAGCTTTCCCGTGGGGCTGAATTCGTCCAAAGATTTGTCCTTGTCGTATGCAAGTTTTCCCCTGAGGTAGACTTGTTGAACTGTTCCCTTGAGCGTGAAACCTTGGTAGGGAGACAGCTTGTTCTTGAACTGGAGCGACTCTTGCGTTACCTAAAGTCGCATTCCCGCAATCACACTAGGGTGAGCAAGGGAAAACGACAGAGGGTGCAGTGATCCTAACCTCGAACTCGGCCTCTGGATCCCAAAACACTATATCTGCATCCGCCCCGACCTTGATCGCGCCTTTCGTCGCGTCCAAGCCGACGCGTTTGGCCGTGGCCGTGCTCGTCCAGTTGATGATTTGGCTCAAACTCACTTCTGGGTGGTTTTTCTGGCACTCGGTCCATAAAAGGCCAAGGCCCAACCCCAGAGCGCTGATACCACCCCAGGCGGACATGATGTCGCCCTCGTCTAGCTTCTTCAAGTCTGCAACGCACGGGCTGTGGTCGGAAACCACGAAGTCGATGGTTCCGTCCTTCAAAGCCTCCCAGAGCAGTTCGCGATTCGAGCTATCCCTGATCGGAGGACAGCACTTGAACACCGGTTTCCCATCCGGGATCTTGTCGGATGACAAGCACAGGTAATGGAAACAAGTCTCCACCGTCAGCTTCGCTCCTGCCGCTTTGGCTTTCCTGATGATTGGGAGAGCGGAAGCGGCGGAGAGGTGAACGATGTGGCAGGGTAAGGAAGGGAATTGGAGCTGGAGACGGGTTATGAGGGAGATCGCGTTTACTTCGAGGTGTTGGGGACGGGAAGTGAGGAAGGTGGAGTAGTGGGTGTGATTGTGGGAGGAGACGTCGGGCAGCGGACCGTCCGGGGTGTCGAGTTCAGCATGGAAAGCGAGGACGGTTCCAGGCTGATCGTCAAGGGCCGCCATCGATTTATAGAGGTCTTGTTCGGTCACACACGGGAACTCCTACGTTCCACGCGTCAGAATTTATCGGCAGCGGTCTGTAAAAGGCCAACAAGGGGACACAACGAACCTCCACCCCGCTTTCGATCATGAAGCACTTGAAACCTCGAACGCCCGCTTCTACAAGGGGCACAAGCTGATCCTTCAGGTTCATTGAAAACATTGGTTTCCGATTTTCAGGCGGGCCGCTAGCACACAAGAGTTTACCTCGTTACCGGGGATCACACCTCCCCAAAACCCGACATCCGTCCAACACTGCCCACGCGCCGCATCGCGCTTGATCGCCAGGTTCTCCACCGTAGTCGTCGGTGGGATCGAGTTGAGCGGCATATCGACGACGGTGGTCACGCCGCCGGACAAAGCGGCTCTGGTACCGGTCCAGAACCCTTCCCAGTGCGTTCGACCCGGCTCGTTCAAATGCACATGAGTACTTCGTCGTAGTGAGAGAAAAAACCGGTTGTCAGCCCCCAGATTGCGAGGCACTTAATCGGGGGACACTCACTCTACGAGCCCGGGTAGGACGACGTTATCTCCGGCGTCGATGACTTGGAGTTTATCACCGAGTCCGCTCAAGGGACCTTCGATGACGGAGAGTATGGTCCCCTTGTCAGTGTCAACGATTATTGAAGCCTCAACGAGACCATCGTGGTCGGGAAGTAAGACTTTGGAGCCATGGAAGATGACCTGGTTTGCGGACATCGCTGGAGGCGCTACGAGATGATCTACGTCATGTACATCTCGATCGTAATCGCAGTTTATGTGCGTTGTAAGTCCGCCCGGTGACAGGCGATGCTCAGAATCCAATCTTCAGGGAGCGGGTGTGATGTCAACTATCCGTTTCCTTCCGAATTACATATTATAACTATAAGGAAAGAAGAGCGAAGGTAGTGGAGACAGCTCAGAAAAAAAGGAGGGATATATCATATCGTACTACGCGGGTGAAAGAAACAGATGAGATGTGAGAACGAAAACACAGACGGATGGGGCTATTAACTTGGAAGCAAGCTAGAGGAGGAAAGAGAGAACAGGGAAACACTGTGTGTGGGATGGCGGATACAGATGTGGCCTCGACGGTGGCGGTGGAGGAGTGATGGACCGGACCAGAGCTGGGGCGGGATGATGGAAGGGGGACATGCACGCGTGAAGATAAAAAGGGGATAAGATGGATATAACGCGGACGAAAATCCTATAACACAGCAGGGAACTAAACCAAGGAACCAGACCAGGGTGATAAACACCGATAGTTCGAGTAGTGTTGAAAGATGGCGAGAGAGGACGAAAAAGGATGTCCAGAGAAGGGCTACCCAATCGACATCATCAGTTCCTCCGGACCTTGCAAACCAGGCCCAGGTTCTCTCCGCTCCCTTGCCTCTCTCACGACTTTCGGAACTACGTCCGGAGTCGTCGAGAAGTGAGCTTGCGTGGCTTGAGACGGGGGTATCACGAACGGTGTCATCATCCTGTCTCTGTCCCTCTCGCGCTCTCTGTCCCGCTCCCGTTCACGGTCTCGGTCAACGTTGGCGTTAGGGGGTGGTGGTTGAGGTAACCGTGGGTGCTCGGAAGCTCCTATACTCGGCGCGTTCCTGGAAGAGGGTCGTGTGTGATTCAGTGGGGGCTTACGAGGAATCTGCTCGTGCATCTCTCGCTCCCTCTCCCTCTCTCGTTGTTCACGACTGGAAGTAAGGACAGGTGAGGCGTTGACCACAGCTCGTTTGTTCTGCCCAGAGGAGTTGAGGTCGATGACTTCCGTAGACAGTGGATTTGACCGTCGGCCGTACTCCAGATCTCTCGATACCCGCCTCGGACTGAGATACCCCGGCGCATTGTGGTGGTACGAGGTTTGATAGGGATTTTGGTGGTGGTGGTGGACGACGTGATGATGATGATGGTGCGGATGGTGTTGTTGTGAGGGAGCGGGTCCAACTTGTTGCTGCTGTTGGTGCCTTTGCTGCGTGTGGTGGTGTTGGTTGTTCATTTCGCGGTCCATACCCTCCCTCTCTCGTTGTTCGCGCTCACGTTCCCTCTCACGCCCTTCGCGATTCGCCCTGGCTTCCTCCCTCTCCCGTTCGCGTCGAGCTTCTTTGGTGGTTGGGGCTCGTTCGTCAGCAGGGATGATGCCTGGTCCCGACATCCAGCCGTTCGTCGCTTTCAGTACCCCATTCGCGTTGACGTGTACGGGGGATATTGATCTCGGCGCAAAGTTATTCGGGTGAGGTAGCGTAGGGTCTGCAGGAAATTGCCTATCACGTTCCTTCTCCCGCTCCCGTTCTCTATCGCGCTCTCGTTCGCGTTCCCTGTCCCTCTCACGTCCGCCGTGACCGGGAATAGGATGTTGTTGTGGAGGGGGTTGGTTGTAGGGATATGGAGCTGGATAGTTTTGAACGGCCGATGACGTCGATGCCTGTTGACCAGGAGGCAAGATTCCGTAACCCGGTACGTTATCTATCACCGGTCCGTATGATTCGAAAGGGTGATGGTGTAACATTTGCATATTGGTGGGCCCACGGTGCATTTCCCATCCTCTGCGGTGTTGGTTCAAGAATTCGAGATCGCCCTCAACGTCGATGCCGGTTAACATTGTGAGTGACGGGTAGGCGCCGGTCATGCCCAACATATGTCCGGGTGCATAAGCGTAGGCCATATTTCGTGTTAGATCTCGTAGTGTGACCGGTGGGGGTAGTTCGAGGGGGAGATGAGGAATCCGTCGGACTGTGGTAGGATTCCGGCTTAGATGACGAGAAAACAGCATACAACAGGATGACGTACTGGGTTGTGGTCTTTCTAGAGCTCTGCGTTCGCGTTCCAATCTCCGTCGTTTCCTGTTAGTATCTGAGAGCAGTTCGACTTGGAGTTCGTCGCGTTCATACTACGAGGGACGTCAATGCCAAGAATCTGGCGTTTAGATAATGACGGTACCTTCCACCAACCCCACACCGCGTTTTCGGCAGCCCTTTTCCGCTTAACGGCATCGTGTTCTTCATAAGTTCGGCGTCGAGAGGCTAATTCGAGGCGTTTGTCCCTCCGCTTTGACAGTTCTTGGTCGAGATGGATAAGTTCGGGGTGGATACCTGTCATGAGGCAACAATCAATAAAACCTCACGCAAAAGTGAGCGCATACAACGAGCATAAAGGACGAACCATTGGCAACAAGAGCTTCCTCCCAGGCGAGGGCCTCCATCTTTTCCACATACAACTTCTCCCGCAACAGAGCAAACTTGAGCTCTATGGTGGCCAACACGTCGAGGGCTTCAGCGCGATGAGCAGGTTGCATATCGGCTTCGAGTTCGGCGTCACATTCCTCTTCGTCCACGGCCGCATCGGCGTCCTCTGGGGGAGGAGAGGCATCAGGAGCCTCCTTCCCTGGGGAGGGAGCGCGTTTTGATTTTTCGACCTTGGCTGGCGCAGGGGAGGGAGATCGTGAGCTGGAAGCCGAAGAGGGAGGGGAGGGAGTTTCGATGACAGTGTTGCCAGCCATGATAGATGAGGCAGCCACAACGACGGCTTGAGGAGGGGGGACGATATCCACCTCCATGTTGTTGGCGTCATCCGCCAACTCGGGATTAGGTGTTTCGGGCTCTTCTGGAGTGATTATTTCCCCAGGAAAGTCATCTCCGTTGCCTGGTTCATCCTCCTCTTCACTTTCGGTTCTCTCCCCCTCGCCATCGTCCTCGTCCGCAGCGTCGGAAGCCTCTGAACTCGAATCCGAGTCCTCCTCAGAAGGAGATAGAGGTTTCCGAACTTTGGGCAGGGCAGGTTCCGGTTGGTCAGGTTCAGAGTCCGAGTCCAAGTCGTTTGGGGGTTTGTTGGCAGAGTTGGCTGGCGGTGGCTGAGGCTGATCGTGAGGTTCCTGGGGGGAGTCGGGAGTATCATCGGGGTCGTCGCCGTCGCCGACTGACTTTGAACGCTCCTCTACGCCGTTTCTGTGATCAGAGTTTGCGGAGGAGTCTGGCGGTTCCGAGTGTTTAGGTTTTTCTTCAGAGAGCGACTTCTTCTTGTACCATCCCCACATCTGATCTGGAATGAGGCTTCTTCGCGTTCTCCGAGTGGGCTGTTTACGAATGCTGGTTTTGGACTTTGTCTCGGAGGAGTCCTGTTCGTCTTCGGTCAACTCTGATAACTCGGAGCCGCTGTCGAGACCGGCTGGGTCGTGATTTGACTGGGTGGGTGGGGAGGCGCGTTGCTTGGGGGGTGAGGGAATTGGAGAGGATGAGCTGAGAGACTCCAAGGAAGCTGAGGAGCGCGGCATCGCGGGACGACGGCGACGACGATGAAGGAACGGCAGGTGGGGGGCGTCGGTCAAAGAGTGAAAGCCTTTAGTCTCGCACCTACAAGGTTTTCGGCATCTCCCGATTGCCGTTTCTCCTCCGTGGCATCAATCTCTTGTGTGTGCCACAACTACACACCTGCGCTTTCGAATGGTCTCTGCTGATAATCTAAACCTCGACGTCCTCGAACTCATCTTTGCCCACTTGGACCAACACGATCTGTTCCATCTGTCTCTCGTCAGCTCAAGTTTTTTCGCGGCGGCGACGCCGTTATTGTATCGCTCTGTCGAGTATGGGCTCAGACAGGTGTTGAGGCCCGCGCTTAGGGTCAGTTTCTTCCGGCCCTCTTGACGCCCCCGAACCCACGAACAGTAACTCGTTTTCACTTCGTTCCGCCGCAGCGTACGTCTGCTTTCGACACGATCTCGTTGCATCCCGCGTTGGCGGGACACATCCGTCGCATCCGTATGTTCCGATCACGATCACCCTTGGGGGAGGCTCCCAGCCTTACCGCCCCCCTGCGTTTAGGCATCGCGTTACCGTTACCGTCTCCGGAACAAATTCAGAGCTGCCGCGCGGTGCTTGCTCTACGAGCGGGTACGGGCTTGGAATCGTTCGTGTGCACTCCGACGGAGGTCATGATTTTCGTGGACGTCCTCGCATCGCTGTCTTCCGTCAGGTACCTGAGGGCAAACGTACAGATGTTGAAGGAGGAAGAACAGCCCTTGCTTCTCCAAGTCCGTGGTCTCAGGAGCCTAACGCTGGAATTCGCTCCCTGGAAGCTTATCGAGGTTCTCCCGAAATGGGCCGCAGATACGTTGGGTCATTCACTAGAAAACCTGACGTTCTACGTGAGCGCGCGCCCCTATCGCTGAACGCTGATCTTACAAAAGAAAATATCACAGAGCTGTTTCGGACTGACGGTGGACATCCTTCGAACAACAGTCACTCGCCTCCCTAACCTCACAGGTTTACACATCAGCACGTGCAACGGTTTTGACTTTCTAGACGTGTTCCGCGTCATCCCACACATACCCTCACTCGTCACATTGTCGTTCTCTATCTGGGTACGCCTTGACACGTCGTTCCCTACGAACTGATCGCATCTGACCACCCACAGAACCTGACGCGAACTCAAGGGAACGTTCACCCGTTCCACCTCCCAAACCTGAAAGAGCTCGTCGTCGACTTACCGAAACTACCCAACCCGTTCCCACTCAAGAGCTTCCTCTCAACTTTTACCCTGTTCGCAGCCGCCCCTCTGACATCACTCGCGATCTGCGGTGGCTCTCATGTAATCCCTGAACTGCCCCTCGAATCCTACGAGTTCCTCGTCAACCAACACGCGGAAACCTTGCACCGTTTGGTGTTGGTCAAGGTCCACCTACCCGTCCTAGCAGTCCGCTCGATCTGCGAGGAGTGCAAACGGTTGGAAGTCCTCGGTGTTCCGGTTCCGTCGTCTGCAGATCTGGTGCGTGATCTTCGTCGCTCGCATATATGGATTGCTTCGCATAAACACACGTTCTTCGCGCTGCCACGATGTCTAATTCCCTCAGACGGCCCCTTTTCGGGCATTCCAGTTGGGCTCTACTCTTATCTCGCATGTTATCTAGCCGGCATTCATTCAGGCTCTAAGTCGATCCGACACGCTCCACACCTTAGTTCACGTACCGGGAAGTTCCAGCAGCAAACAGTTCGCACACCCGATCGACAGGACCAACGTCACCCGTATAATGACTAGCACACGCACGTTGCGGAGGGTAGAGAGCGAGAATCACATTTGGCTGGTAATTCCTAATCACTGCACATACAAAACTGGACAGAAAAACAGGATACTGATAACTTTACATGATTTTTTTTGTGCTTTTTGTGTGCTTGTTGATGGTATACAGGGAAGTTTCACAGCGGATCTCAAGTTTGAAGTAAAATCGGAGAAACGACGAGGAAGTAGATTCAGTGGGAAATGGTACATGCCTCCAGAGACACTCTGAGAGGGGGGGGGGATTGTGAAGAGATAAGAAAACGAAAGGGATCCGAGTCGGTGTATCGAAAACGGAAAAGGTTAAGACACGTTGAACGTGACTGTTATGATGAATGTGATGGAATGCGATATGTGTATGATACAATTGTGTTGCTTGGGAAGCGGGCAAGTACGTCACTGTGCGAAGAAAAAGGTATTAGACTATTGGATCACGAAAGAGGAAGGTGAATGATAGGTAGGGCGGCGTAAAAAACTCACCTCGGACGCGTTATTGGATATGCAGGGTAGATATGAATAGGAGAACGGTGGTGTGGGGTATAGCGCCATCACAGGCGAACGGATGTGAGAGGTGTTCCAGGCCCCGGTATATTAACCCGGACCGAGAGCGAAGCCACCAAAGAGCATAGGAAACCGCAGAGCACGACGAGAGAGATAAGAGGGGAATGAATGTGATGATCAGGAGAACGATGAGTTCAAACGCGTTTCGTTTGGAGTTCCCACTCGAAGGCTGGTCCATCGTAGATCCGAGGAGGGGGCAGGGATGAGCGCGAAAGCAGCTCAGAGACATCTCTCCTCTGCGTGGTGGACGGAGATCCTGATCCATTTCGGTTTTGGTTCAGAGTGGAGGAAATCGTTTGGGAGTGGATGCGTGCGCCTGGGATGATGTACCTGGGGCGAGCTGGACCGTCGAAGATGATCCCGGTGTCGGTTTCCCTCATCATTGCGGAGGACGGAGGGGAGGTGGATGCGGATGTGGGAGAGACGAACGCGGAGGGGCGCATTGGTCCGTCGAAGATGTCTACCCATTCCTTGACCTTCTCGGTGTTAGGCGTACCAGGAGACTTCGAGGAGGATCTGATTCCCGGAGAGGGAAGGGGTTGTGGGATAACGGTGGACGAGGTGATGGGCAGCATCTGAGCCTGCCTGGAGACTGAGGACGAGTGAGTGCGACGAGTGATGATAGAAGAGCTTCGACGCATGGTTAAGGATGAAAAAACGAGTCAGGGTGAGGGAGAGTGGTTAGCTGGAGGATGGTCGTTATTTATAGTGGGAAAGCTGAGTGACTAGAAGAGGGCCAGACGAGGAAAGAATGAGAGTTAACGGGAACATAGGCGCACAAAAGAAGGCTACTACAATCACCGCGTGTTCCCTGGCTCGCGTGAGTTACTACATGTGGGGTATCATCCGAAGGTATCGTCTGTCTCCATTTTCAGCCTAACTGTATCCGCGTGCGGGGAATACGACCGAGCGAGCCATTGAGACCCTCGAATTCACCTTTCGGTACTTCTGTGGTTACCAGCTGCCATCGTTGACACCCAATTAGAGGAAATAGCTCAAACGTTCGTAGCGCTTCATCGGCAAAAGTGTCCGCCACCCGACTACTTACCTCTTACTTCCACCAACCCGGATCCATCATCCGCAACCGGAGCATAAATCACCCACTCTGATGGTCTCCTAATGCTTGCCACCTCTCTGCTTCTCATTGCGTTGCCCCGTCTTACACACCCCTAGTAACTTTGTACGTGGGGAGGGCTGACAGCACGACGCACGAATGATGTAAATGACCTCAGACCTCGTGAGTGAAAAAAACTAGCAGAAAAAAGTTCCGGTTGGTTCGGAGCGGGACCGTGGCTCAGGGGGGCATCAGCTGGGGCGCTTTCTGATTCTCGTCATCTGCAGGTTGAAGGGCAACGTATCCGGTCATTTGAGACCCTCTTCTCCAACATTAGCGGTCTCCGTTACCCAATCCCTTACGAGAAATAACAAACGAGGCGCATACCCCGCAGTTTGTAGATTGGCGCTCCTCACTGTAGGGTTGGAGAGGAGGCACGACCCTTCGAGGACCTGACGTGTATCCGGAATTAAATCGACTAAATTGCCCCCACGGGACCTTGTGATTCTGTCACGGTCCTGTCAAACGGTTAGGGTCGTCTGCTCTCAAGTTTGTCTTGCATCAGCTGACCCTGCAGCTCCAACCCTCCTTTCATACGGCAGCGTGATTATCTAAAAGTATGCCGGAACATGCAGACAGTAACTGAGGGTGAGACCACCAGAACGGTTTTGATGCCCTGACGCGAGCCGCCTTGGACCTGTGGATATCTGGATTCCAGTCGTGATCACCGCAGATCTGAATCTAACAGATTCGCGCGCAGACTCATCCGAGGAATTATGTATGTATCGCCAATGACAAACAAGTTCAATTGCTTCCCACTCATCGGAACACGCAAGCCGTAAACAATAACGGCCGCTTGGCGATGCTGCATGCGGGTGGCGTGCTCTTGGAGAAAGCCGCACGTAGCGCACGACCTCCAGGCCCGGAAACCCACCCCGAAAACTAGTGATCATGTGGATATCGCATCTGCAACTGACAGATTTGTAGATCTACAACCTGCGGTGATCGGATCATAGCTCAGGCTCTAAAACTCACCTGTAGGCTGTGAGAACCCATCTGGTCGGTATTGATTTATTCACGGTTAACCTTAGGACCGGCGTGACCGGGTTTCAAAACCCCAATAACGCCAGCGTGAGGCGCGGGTACATGTAAAAGTCGGTCTCATGAAACTGCCAACGGATCGAGACGGAGGCTCGCTGGATTCGTATCGCTGAGAACAAGAGACCCCGAATGTACTGAAACTTGCAGCCTCAAACCAAGAAGCATCAGCGCTCCAGCACCAAATTGAAGATATGATCGACTGATGGTGAGCATCTCAGTCCTCGCGAACTTCTTCCGGGTTTCCGCCTTCTTCTTTGCCCTTGGCACCTGCGCTCACCTATCTGGTTTCGCTGGAATTGTATTCGGGGAGACTGTTTGTCAGTGTCTACCTCACTTGTGGCATTCGCAGCCGCCGTCTGCCTCCCCCTCTATCGGTTTCAACACCGTTTGGACTGCAGAGGGTTCTTCCTCGACGTGCGGGCGGCAGGCGAAGTCCATAGGTTAAGCCCGGTCAAGACCCACAACGCTTTCTTGGCTCTGGGTTAGCTCCATGACGACCTTGTGCTTGTGCTTGGATACTCTGCGTATCAGAGTAACCCCGAGTTGCGCAGTGCGCTCAATGACTTGCCATCCAGCCGAGCCTACGTGGGAACGTGCATGTGGATGTATACCTAACCTTGGGCCAGAGAGCCATAGTCGCTCCTGGATCCTCAGGGAAAGCCACGTTCGGTTACTCCACTCGGATGTCTGATCTGCTAATCTCAGAGTCTCCTCGAATCAAACAGGTGTGAACGAGTGGTATCGGGACCCGAGGAGAGGGATCTGGACCTCATCGCGAAATCCTTGCACAAGGATCATCGTCGTATTCATTACCCCCGGTCTCTCCATAAGCCCGAACGAATTAGGAAAGTTCAAGGGAAGTAAGTCTAAGCTTTATCTTGGACTTTGAGGTGTGTCACTTGTTGCTACCCCTTCTCCCTCGGCTAAAATCTCTTCGCAACCGACTGTTCCAGGTAAGGTCGTGACGCGCGGCCGTGTTCAGATTCGTTTCGGGTTAACCCCTCACCGCAGACGCTCGAAATGCTGCCCCTCACAGGCTTTACCGACGAGGTGAAGAGCTCGACCGGGGTGGACCATGAGCCGCGAGTCGATCTGCGTCACTCATTTCGCTGTGGACCAACCCAGGATGGGAGCCTGAGGATCAGGAAGCGTTAAGAGTTTACCGACTCTAAAGCCTATTCGGATATGATCCAGGCTATGACGGCGGCGTGACCTGACGAGCAATAGCTTGCCTTCGTGTGGTGTGTGGGACCTGCACATGTTTTGTTGACGAGAGAAGCTCCTTCAGAGTGTACGACTCGTAACCGGAGAGATTCGTTCATGGCTAGATGGATTCTTTGTTTGTCTAGTAGATCGCCATCAAACCTCTGCGTACGAGTACATGTCCGAGCGCGAAATACGCGCAGGACTGTCGAGAAACTATGGGAGCAAGTGATTTGGGTCATAGAATCGCCATGACGCTCGCGTTGTGCACGTCCTTGTCCATGGTGGACGAGTCCCATTGTAGCAGATACGGTGACCATATGTATGTATCGTAGGAACACGTGGGCCTGTAGTTTCCAATCTTCCAGTTTTCTTCTGGCCTGAGCAGATCGTCAAATCCGTGGTATACTTAGTTCGTGGCGGCGGCCAAGGGGCGTGATGTTTCGCCGTGAAGAAATATGGCGGTGTCGTGGCTAGGGTTGATAGATTAGGGTCCTAAGAGTTCGATGGGGACGAAAGGCAGTGGTCACTCTCGAAGAACCCTCACTGCCATAGGGCCTTAAGGTACGTACATATTATGCATCTCGTTTTTTGTATCTATTGCCCCTCGGCATTTCCTCATATCGAAGGGTTAGATTACCTTGAGCCTTGTTGTTGGTTGTGCTGAGGATACCCATCCGTCTTTAATTATCCCGTCTCTAACATTCGCTCTCTTGCCCAGCCCCTCCCACCCCCCCGGATTTTGACCGTTCGTTCTCATCTGGGTTCGTTCTTGACAATCCTCGGGGATGCTCGAGAATCGGTATCGCGACTTAAAGGTCACTGGCAGCCTGGCAGGTGTGTTGATGGACCTGTAAGTCACGAGCCTCCGACGGGAGAAGAACCGTTCCTCATCCGGGCCGGGATCCGAACGGCGAAGCTGGACCGCACGATTCGCAAGCTTTGGCAGTCGATCGATCTCCAACTTGGACTCCAGCCCCATTCACGTCGGGGCCCAGCCTTTCCGCGAACGTCGACATGCCACCCCCTTCCCTCCCCCTCCACTCCATCTGAGATTCGTTCGTACCTCACTAGCCCTCAAACGTGCGGTGCTCGGCTGATGGTCGGGCCCACACCCGCTACGTGTTTGTGCAAAGGGCGCGAGACCGGTCCATGGGTTTCCCGAACTTCTACGGGTTGGTCCATCCTTGCCAGCTCGCTCTTCGCATGTTGCGTTACGTACGGTAGGGCGGAACATGAGCCGTACGACGCGTGGACCGGGCTTCCGTACCAGTGGTTACGATGTGGTGCGAAGCAACCTTCGATTGTTATCCATCGGTTCGTTCATCGGTGTAAGCCACGAGACTGATAGATGAAAATCGAACTTGACAATGTTCCTGAAGAGGGGGCGACAGTTCTCAACGGCAAATGATTCTGTTCTCTGCCCGCAGTCTGGCGCTGACGTTAGTGTTTCAAGAAGAAGGGGATTTCTCCCTTGTCTGCCGAAGGCCCTCGCTGCTGCTCTTCATTCTGCCAGTTCAAACTTTCCGGGCACGGTGGCTCTGAATCAGGTTGCCTTCGGTCAACACTCATTGAGCCCTGACGACGATCGCCTCCCGATGGTGCTCTGCCGGTATTCTTTTGGAGGCTTGCTTCGGATACGAACTCCCTCCACACAGCTACCAAAATTACACAGCCTGAACGGAAGGCCGATTGAACCGCGTGTATGTGGCAACGCACTGGGTTTTTAAAGAGGCGTCTCACCTTTCAAGAAGCTGCTACAGATCTCTCTCACTGTATTCCGGCGGTGCAAGAATGGGGGAACCCTCATATGATCATCACGCTCGCTTCATGGCCTGATGCTGGTGTATCGCCATTAAACCGTCTTTCTCCCCCGCTCTCATCCCGTCGAGATGCAAGAGGCGCTTCTCACGGGAGGTATCCCTAGACTCACCGTTAATTCACAAATCTCCTGGTTGGGGTCCGCATTTTTACCTTTCCGTTGGGCGATGCACAACATGGGCGGAGATAGTGCACCAAACGAGGAGAGGCCCACGCATTCAAGGGATCAAGGCGAGTTGAGAAGAAGATCCTGTCAGACCCCCCACCGGGCGGTGTGTTTCATGTAGCAGCTATAGTTTTTGGACACTGGGTGAGGGGTTTAGAGACAATAGCAACGCCCCGCCACAATTGTCAGGGTCCTGGCAAAGGGTTTGATGCTCATTTGGAATGTAGGTCCACGATACAAAACCTACGAACAGTCGCCCAATATAGCCAAATCGTGACACTGAACTGGACGGGAGAAAGGAATCGAACAGGGCCAAATGATCCAGTGGATTGATGTGTCAGGTCTGTAGGTCACTGCACAAACCGCTCGTCAGCGCTGACCATTATACCCCTCTTTATTCTGTCAGGACTCTTCATGCGCATGGTTTATGACGATTTGGCCTCTCAGATGCTTATAACCCACAATCTCCCTACTTTATCCCATCGAGTTCCTGGTTCCCCTCCTTCTATTTAGATCTCACCTCCTTCCATCCCGTCCCCTGCCTGGGTCCCTCCGAGCTCAAGTTACACACGTCTAAGCCATGTCGGAGCAGCCCTGGTCCGACAATCCGAATGCCCCACAGATTCTGTCCTATTTCTACTTCATAGAGAAGGCAGAACTAGCCGGAGCCTTCATCGGCTTGATAACTTATGGCACGTCAACCCACGTCACGGCGCTCGCGTAACAATGCTCATCTCATCCTTTCAATTTGAATTCCAGGAGTTGCCGTTGCCCTCTTTTTCAAATGTATGAGCACATTGCTCAATCCCGTGGGTCCCCCGAGGGAGGGCATCAAATGGGGGCTCGCCGCCCACACCACTGTCATGTTCTCGCTTGTGACGGCAGGTGTTGCGATAAACAACCACGTCGAACGCCTTTCCTATATCGATAACCGAGCGTTCCCTGGTGCCGACACAATACTCCCGGGACCTCTTGGATACCAGTTTTTGATCTACGGCAATCCGCTTGATACCGTCCAAGGGTGCATATTCGTCTTGAACAGCTCTTTAGTTGATGGCCTTTTGGTAAGTTCTGTGTTAAGGCTCACTCGCGTCAGGCTGGCGCTCAACGCAGATCGCAGCTCTATCGCTGCTACATTATTTATGCTATGAATTATTGGGCCATCGCCATCCCATGCCTAATGTACCTTGCCTCGATGGGTACGTACCACGAGTCGACAGGGACACTCTTGGCTGACTTCACTGATATAGCGACGGGTATCACGCTCCTGCTTGTGAGCTCACAAACGGACAGTTTATATACAAAGCCCACCGCCATATACGACTTCAACGCCGCGTTCTACTCTATTTCTTTCTCGCTCAATCTCCTCCTCACGTTCATGATCGTCGTACGACTCGCTCGGCACGGCATAATGATTCGAAAAGCTCTGGGTGCTGGAGTTGGCGGAACGTACAAGACCATTGTCATCATACTGGTCGAGTCATTCGCCTTTTACGCCGTTAATTATGTGCTATTTCTCGGAACGTTCTTTGGCAACAATGACGCTGTGTGCATCTTCCAGCCAATCCTCGGCCAGGTGCAGGTTTGTGGCCGGTTTCTCGCTTGACCCATCGACATTATCGTTATTTACTAATCATGTTGATCAACAGGTTATCACTCCGTTCCTCATAGTCCTACGAGTCGCCAAACGGACCGCGTTGACGAACGAGTCTATCGTCTCTGGGGTCATCGGTTCGATCCGTTTCAACAGTCCGGAGAATTTGGAGAGCTGCAATGAGACCCAGCGGGATGGGAATTTCATGGGCTCGGTAGACGAGAACGGAGAGAATCCTGGAGACCTTAGAGTCGGGGCAGAGAATACTATCGACGAAGTATCACGGTGATAAGTAGGGTTCAAATCTCAAGGCTTAAATCCAAAGGGCAGTTGAAACTTCAGCACCCTATTGCAATTGGCGCCGCCCAGTGGGCCACATGGCCACCCAATGGCACAGCCTAAACGGAACTCCGATTTGAATGCGTGCAAGTGGAGTGCATTCGATCTTTTCAACAGGTTCCTCATCTTCAACAAACCTACCACAGATCCCTGCCATTGTACTCTGGGAGCACAAGAATGTCGAAGCTTGATATGAGCATAGCCTCGTCTGCTTCCAGGCTTGGCGCTCGTATGACCCATTCGATTTGATTTCCCTCTTGCCATCATCTTGTTGAAACGAGGCACGCCCAGAGGAAGGGGCTTCCAGACTCACCTAGGTCCCGCAGATCCGCTGGTCGTGCCGAAGTATGCACTTTTAACGGCTCTCTACATCTAACACGGGGCCGAAAAATGGTCCACCTTGATTCTGGGAAGCGTGTCAAGTGCGATTGAGCATGTTTTTGATACTGCTAGTGGTGTTTCAACGTTCAACAGTGGATCGCGCCCAAATGGTTGACGTACAGGCTTCATATGCCTCCGCATCAGAGCTATATCTGAGAGCGACTCCTAAAGGTTTTCGACCTACTGAGGCCAAGCAACCCAAAGGCGAATTGGGGTATGTCTCTCCCTATCTGATTGAGATTGAGATTGTGGCCAATGCTGATGCAAACCGTTTATGAAGTGATGGACGTGTATTCAATTTCAAATAGTTTCTCAGGTGTTTATAACCTGCAAACTTCCCTGCTTCCTCCCATCGAGCTCATGGGTCTTCCTCTCCTATCTCTTCCCTCCACCTGTCCCCCGCTTGAGTCCCTCCCCCAAGTTGCACGCGTCTGAGCCATGTCGGAACAGCCCTGGTCCAACAATCCCAATTCCCCACAGATCCCATACGGCCTTTACTTCTCGGAGAAGACACACTTGGCCGGATTTTTTATTGGCGCAGTATCGTATGGTGCGCCAACCCATGCCACGTACATGTAACCGTGCTCACCCAACTACCTCTTTGGTCGTAACTTCAGGGATCGTCGTCGGTCTCTTTTTCCAATGTATGAACGCGTTGCTCAATCCCGTAAATCGCCCAAGGGGGAGCATAAAGTGGGGACTCGCAGCTCACACTGTGGCCATGTTCTCGCTCGTCACGATAGGCACTGCGATTGATGGAAACATCGAACGAGATTCCTTCGTCGACGATCGAGCGTTCCCTGGCACCGAGGTAATACCTCCAGGACCTCTTGGATACCAGGTGACCATCTTCGACAAGGCGATCAACGATGCTTCGGGGTGCATATTTGTTCTGAACAGCTGGTTGGCCGATGGCCTTTTGGCAAGTTCTGGATTGAACTCACTCGCCCAGGTGCCTAATGTATGTTGCATTTTTAGCTATATCGTTGCTACGTTATCTTTGCTAAGAACTCCTGGATCATTGCTTTCCCATGCCTAATGTACCTCGCCTCCATGGGTATGTGTTACAGTCCCCCACAAGCCGACAGCGACGCTCTTGGCTGATTCCACTGAGACAGCGATGGGTATCATGTTCGTCCTTGAGGTCTCACAGCCAAACAGTTTCTACACAAGGCCCACCGCCATATACGACTTCAGCACCGCGTTCTACTCTATCTCTTTCTCGCTCAATTTCCTCCTCACGCTCATGATCATCGTTCGACTCAGCTGGCACAGCAGGAACATCCGAAAAGTCCTGGGTGCTACGACCGGAGCCAGTGGGACGTACAAAACGATTGTCACCATACTGGTCGAGTCGTTTACCCTCTATGCTGTTAATTATGTCCTCTTTATCGGCCTGTGGATCGATGACAATGCTGCTGTGGCGATCTTCCAGGCAATCCTCGGCGAAGTCCAGGTTCGTGTCGGCTTTGCGCCTTGTTGAGGCACCACAAGCATGGGACATTGTTTTTCTAATCAGGTTCTGGGCAGGTCATCGCTCCGTTCCTCATAGTTCTACGGGTCGCCAAACGGACAGCATTGACGAACGACGCTATCGTTTCTGGGAACATCGGTTCGATCCATTTCAAGAGTCAAGGGGATTCGACGAGCGGTGATGAAACCTTTCCAGATGGGAACCCCGTGAACTCGACGGATATGAGTGGAGAGTTTCCCGAGGACCTTGGGGCTGGGGCAGAAAATACTATCGATGAAGTTCCACGGTGATGTGGCTCGAAGGGTAGTTGGAAGCTTGATGCCTCGCGATTGAGCCTCTTTTCCGTTCCATTCGGCGGTTCACCATGTGTTATCTAGTTTTCGGTCGGGTTTCCTTTGCTATGTAAGTTTCCAAGTACATCTTACCTAGGATCCTGATCAGCTGAAACAAAGCAACGCGGAATCTCTACGATGTCAGACCTGTAGGTATAAGCGCGAGTGATTCTCAGACAACAATCCGTAGATAACTCCCTTCCTGCTGTGTGACAGAGTCGGGTGTGATTAATCCCCACGACCGTAAAGGAGGGGGTCTTGGTTTTTGTTCGATCTAACTTTGGCTGAGTTGGTTTGTAAAGACGGATCTTACCGGTGGACTGATATGGGCCATGGCGCGAGGGGGAGGGGGGTCGTGGGCCATGCCGCTCGTCGGCGGTACGGTTATTGATTTGCAATGGTGACCGTTCACGGTGTTGACTGGAGGCCTTATAGGCTGGTGGAATTGGCACGTCTCCCACTACTAGATCTCCCATCCTCTCCGCCTCGACACGAACAACAATACCCTCCGTTCCCCCCACCCCCCAAACCACCGCGACCATACCAGCCCTGGTAGACCGTACGAACACCAGTATGGACCCCGCCCTCCGCTTGACCGACACTCAACTCTTGCAAGAGGTTGGCGCAAAGCTCATTCGGGATGCAAACTCTTTCTTGGCAGTCGGCTATGAGCCTCCCATCTCAACGGTTTGTGTTTTATGTACCACTTGTTCGCGGCTCCCCTCGTCCTCACACTGAGCCACAGGTGAAGTCTTTGGAGCAAGATGTGGCCACAACGCTCGCCATACTACCCACGACGCTCGCCATGCTACGAAGGCGAATTAACGCACACGAATCCTCTATCTATCGTCTCCACCCGGAGTTATTATCGCTTGCAGCTTCCCACCTCCCAAAACAAGCTCTTGTTAAGGCAACCCACGTATCCTACCATCTTCGCACGATACTCCTCTCTGTTCCGCGCTTGTGGTCAGATATCAGCCTTGAAAAGGAGAAGGAAGCGTATATGTTCCTCGAACGTTCCAAGTCAACACCTATCGACGTGTCCATGTCATTCCCCCGCCAACCCAGTAATGCCACCGCAACTGATTTCCTAAATCGGCACGCAGCCAGGATCGAAGCACTCACCATGACCAGCGTTCGGGACGAAATCGCTGATGGAATGGATAATCTGACACTCCCCACTGTGACGACGCTGTCTATCCGGGGATTGATTTTTGGCTTCCCGTTCAGTGTTCCCCAGCTCACTCGACTCCAAGTACACTCCCGCTTCAGGCTCGAAGCAACCAAGTTGCTTGACTTTTTGAGCAGCTGTCCGTTCCTGGAGGATCTTGAAGTGGGCTATGTTGAAGTGGGCTATCGCAGAATGACCATAACCCCCATTGAGCGCGACCGTGATGCCGTTGATCTCCCTCGTCTTCGCTTCTACAGCCATTGCACGAGCACAAACGATCATCTCAGTCTATTCGACAAACTTTCCTTCCCCCCTTCTTGCTCAACGGTGTTCAACTATTGGAATGGCCCCACGAGAGCACGCAAAATTTACGGCCTCCTCCCTTTCTACAACCCGTCTCCCCTCGCCGACATAAAGAGGGTCCACCTCAAGACTCACGACGGTGATGCGATAGTAGAGCTGATAGGCGCCGGTAATAACATGGTTCGTTTGGTGGTGAAGGTCCACCTGGACCCACAAGGCCTCAGCGATGACGACCACCGCCTAATCAATGAATCCTACGTGTCATTCCTGGCTCCTGTCGATAGTCGCTTCATCGAAGTCAAAGTCTTATGTGTAGAAGCTTCATCCCCGTGGACGCCTGACGACGCAGAGGAGGTCTTATCACACTTGGAGAAACTAAGAACCTTAGTCCTCTCTGGTTCCATTGTGATGCCGTATATCCTCGCCCTCTGCCCATATTCCGAGTATATTGATGACGATGACGGGTCCATGGATCCGACCAGGTGGTTGTGGTCGTGCCCGGTGTTAGATGCTCTTGTGGTTCACACCCCAGACCTGCACGAGAATTACCAGGACATCTTACAGCATCTCTACATGGTCGCCCAAGGGAGAAAAGATGTTGGGATACCGTTCAAATCTGTTTCCCTGTTCGTTCGCAAGCCATGGGATGAATGTGCTACTCTACCGATGGAGTCGTGTCCAGCGCTGAAACAGCTGAGAGGGTGTATTGAGAAGCTTGAGATCAAAACTGGAGATGATGCGTTGGATTGGAACGGCGATGACTATTTCTTCGATGGGCTTGACGTTCGAAGAGACCGATATTCTTTTGAAGAGCTGCGGGATTACCTTAAGCTTCAGTATTCACTGTGATATCAGGGATTTCCTTGACAAGGGTAGATCCTTCCAACATAATATCCCTTTCCTGACCGCGTTGTACGAGGTACCGTAGCTAGTGAGAATAACATATCTTTTTCGTTGAATTTATAGGTCTTGTTCGATCAACCAACAGCGAAAACACAACTACCTCGAAACCACCTCGAGACTCCGCGCCAGCATCGTTTAGACAAGTCAAGCGACGCAGACTAGCTGATGACCCGATGGACTGAGCCAGAGGGTGGCAGAATAATATTAGGCCGAGGGAGAAGGCGGAGTGATCGAGACACTCATCAACCGAAGGCGGATCACGAGCGCCGCGCCGCTGGAGCCAGTCCTTTCGAAATCTCCGCACCGACTAATAACTAGAAAAATGCCGCCTTGGCGTCGGCCAAAACCTTGCTTGCCGACACGATGTGGTAGGCCAGCAATAACTCAGCCAAGTGCTGCGAAGGCGAATGTAACAAAAATGTGCCACAAAAACACAAACACGGGTCTTGGAAACCGTGAAAAAGAAACTTGGCCCAAGGCCAGGCGCCACCGGTTGAATGAGCGACCCGCACCGGGTACGTTCCTGCCGAAACGATGCCGGCTCTTGCGCTGAAGACTTCGCGACATTTGGACCGTCAGAATGTTGAGATTTTCGGCGACACGGCGCTTATAATTTAGGGGGTCACAGAAACCTTGCAAGCAAGGTAATTCCCTCCGCTCCCTCTAGCACCCTCGCGACTATCTCGGTCCCGGTACAGCTGAAGCTGCAGGCCTAGAATGGACCCGGCCTTCCGCTTGACTGATATTCGGCTCTTGCAACACGTTGGGGCAAGGCTCACCCTGGAAGCAAGCCATTTCTCAGCCGGCCACGAACCCCCAATTTCAATGGTTAGTGGTTTGCTCTTTTATACCCCCGTAGGGCTCTCCTTGTTTTTACACCCAGTCACAGGTGAAGTCTTTGGAGCGAGACGTGGCTACGACGCTCGCCATGCTGCGCAGGCGAATTAACGCGTGTGAACCTTCTGTTTATCGCCTTCACCCCGAGCTGCTCTCGCTTGCGGCTTCCCACCTCTCGAACAAAGATCTTGTTACGGCGTCCCAGGTATCCCACCGTTGGCGCACAACCCTCCTCTCTTTTCCGCGCCTCTGGTCAGATATCGACCATGTCTGGGGCAAGAGAGCGTTGACGTTCCTCGAACGATCCAAGTCGACGCCGATCAACCTCTCCATGTCCATCAACCCCCCCGAGCGTGCCAACGCAGATGATTTCCTAAACCGACACGCGAAAAGGATTGAAACCCTAACAATCTGCGTCATTCCGATCCGTGACCCGATCTTGCTGCCCCTCATGCCGTCTTTGAGGAAGCTCGACCTTGCCTGGTGTGGCACCGGCATCCGTAGCCTCCATGGAACAGATGGATTCATACACCCCACGGTGACGACATTGATTGTCCGGGGAGGATACGCCTTCCCATTCAACGTTCCCCGGCTCACCAGACTCCAAATACACTCCCCCTACTCCACTCTCGCAACGACTGCGTTGCTTGGTTTCTTGAACGGCTGCCCATCCCTGGAGGAGCTTGAGGTGGACTATGACGAGCAATTCGAAATTGAGCGCGACCTTGATGCCATTGATCTACCTCGCCTTCGCTTCTACAGCCATTCCACAAGCACAGACCTCCAGCTTGATCTGATCGACAAACTCTCCTTCCCCAGATCCTGCTCGGTAGTATTCAATTACTGGAACGGCACCACCGAATCCAACGAATTCAATGACCTCCTCCCGTTCTACAATCCTTCTCCCCTCGCTGACATAAAGAGGGTCAAACTCAAGACTGACGACAGTGACTCGACTATAGAGCTTATAGACGCTAAGAGCAGCCGGGTCTATCTAGTGGTGGACGTGCAGATGAGTTGGCAAATCCACCGCATCGACGAGGGCATCACTGCATCCTACATATCTTACCTTGAAGGCATCAACATTCACGCCGTCGAAGTCTTATGTGTCGAAGGGCCAGACATATGGGATCATGACCACGCTAAGTACGTGTTATCATGTTTGCAGAAAATAACAACCTTGGTCCTCTCCAATCCCGCCGCGATAGCGTACATCCTCGCCCTTGGCCAGGAACCCGTCGACAACGACGGAGACGACGACACAAACGAGTGGCGGTGTCCGATGTTGGGCACTCTTGTGATTCACGCTTGGGAGTTTAGTGTGAGAGGCGAGCAGATCTTACAGCATCTTCCCCAAGTCGCCCAAAAGAGAAAGGATGCTGGGATGCCGTTCGAGTCCGTCTCGTTGTTCATTCGTTGTCCATGGGATGAACATGAGACCGTACCGATGGAGTCATCTCCGGCATTGGAACAGCTGAGAGGGTGCGTGGAGAAGTTTGAAATCGTGACGGGAGATGATGCGTTGGATTGGAACATGGACGATTATTTCTTTGACGGACTTGACGTTCGAAGGGACCGACACCTTTTTCCAGAGCAGAGGCGTAAGCTTGGGTTTGCGAGGTGATCTACGTAATGGTAGGAGAGGGTGGAAGTGGATAAGTCACAAGGAGTTATCAGAATTCACAAAATCCCCAAGTTGCGGGTCGCCGCCCGGTCGTAGGATGCTTTAAGTGTTCGTCCTCTGCCGCTTTACCACAAATAAGTAATTATTTATCACGCAGAGGGAGTAACCGTTGATATGAGGGATCCCTCATTCTTAAACCTCGTACTCATGTGCATCAATAAGCGTGGGTGCCGACCCGTGTGTGCTGTTCCTGATAGACCAACCTGTCTTCAAGGGAAAATTGCTCGTGCGGAAAAGTGAACGATGAGCTCCTGGAGGTAAGTATGCGATATGGCACGCGGTTGAAGAAACCTTCGATCAAGTCAAGATCAAGTTACGAACAAATGAAAAGGATGCGGACACAGCCAAGAGTATAGTCACTTGTCTATGTCTCCTTTTCAAAGTTTTTCCACGCGTGTTTCTCGACCTCTTTATACCTGTTCAGTCGTTTCTTAGGCCTAAAGATGTAGGTTAGCCACTCTGGGTGGGAAGGATAGAAGGACGGCTCAATGACTCACATCACAGGGACCCTAGGCTCAATCAAAGCGCGGTTCTGCATGCTCAAAAAACGATCCCTAAACAAGTTACCTTCCGGCTGCGTGTTGCAAAATCGGTTCAAGTCCCCGTGGGGCTTAAGATCGAGACTGGCAGAAAACTAACCTTCAAACCCCTCAGGCTGTCCGTGAGATCTTCTCCAAGTTGGACGTCAATCTTCGCCCTCTGCACTGTATGTTTCCCAAATCTCTGACCCGCTACGCCCCGTTTGAGTTTCTCTCGAAGAATCCTCCGCTTCTCGTCGCGCTGTTTCTCTTTTGAGGCCGCTGATTGTTCTAGAGTTTTTCGCATCGACTTGGCCGTGAACACGGAGGCCAGAAGTTTTCGCTTCACTGATTTCTCAGCTGCAGCCCGTTTCTACACGTCGTATATATTGATTAATGAATTGACGTGGTCCACTTTCGAGGAGACTGGAAAGAGACTCACCTCTTCAAAAGCCCGTTGGGCCTTCCTCCGTTGTTGTTTTGTTTTCCTGGTAGGGATGGGCTTCACCAGAGGCGTTGCAGTTTCCTCCTCCTCCTCTTCCTCAACACCGTGAAGGATCATACCGGGGGGTAAACCTTCTGGGGTGACTTCACCGAGTTGTCGAGCCTGCATCATCCTCTCGTGGACGTCTCGACCTTCATCCGCACCCTTAGTTTCCTCCTCCTCCATTTCGTGCGCTGTACGCAGCAGGACTTGATGTGCGTCTGCGGGCGGGTTGTACGAAGCGCCTTGGTGGGGAGTAGAAATGGCAGGGAGCTCGATTACAGAACGTGGGTGCGAAGTTGAGGGTGCCTTCATGATCTTCTTCAGTCCTGGGATGAACAAAAACGATGGTTCGACTAACCTTTATGTCCAACATCTCGATATCCTCCTCCCAGATGTCGTATTTTCCGCTCTTCTTCACCGCCTCTGATACATCTATGAGAGCGCTACCAGCTCCGAACTCCGTGGGGTCTATGATCGCTTTAAATGGCCCGCGTCGGGCCCGCCGAGCTATCTGCAACAGTTTTCCCTTCTGCTTGTAGCTGACTGGGGGTTTCTTCGTCACGCGTGAGATGACGGCGGGAACTGCGGATCTCTGCGACAGAATTTTCGTCGAAGTCAACTGAGCCTTTGAGAACCTCGGTAATCTACGCCTGGCTATAACTCGAGCGTCAACTTCACTGTTATGCAGAGTTCGGACAACCACAGGAGACTCACCTCCCTCATCACCAGTGACGTCGACCGTAAACAAGTCTTTGTCGGGCTGATTGTGCAATGCCGTTCCCAAGACCCGCTCCTCGGACCGGATTGTCTCGAGGCCCTCCTCGACATTATCGATGTCAATGTTCTTCCTCCATGCCTTCTTGCCTTTCCGAGCGTTTTGTGAGAGTTGCGACGGTGCGCCGACAGCGCTCTTGGGCTTTTTTGCCTGTTTACTCGATTCGGCTTTCATCGTCGTCCTGGACATCGTTTTCGGAGGTGGAGGCGGTGATCGAGGACAGAAAATTATCCCCACGACCGTAAGGGAGAGGGTCTTGTCGTCGCGCCGATCTTTTTTTTTTTTTTTTTAAAACCATAAGTTTCTAGGAGTGACCTACGTACATCGCGTATTCTACCAATTAAGAACATTGCGGAAAGGGGGGTTTATATCGAACCGTTATCTAATAGCGAACCTATTGGAGTGTTGCCGCACATGGGGGGGTTAGTAGAGGGGAGAGTGGGAAGAACGGGGGGCCAAGTGGACGAGACAAAGAAGTAGAGGGGGGGAGAAGAGGGATGGATCAGGGCGGCTTCCTTGGCCGTGGTGGAGGAAGGATGAGGTTTAGGGCAAATGGGATATCGAGTTTTGTGAAAGCACCAGACGCAGACAAGAAGCTAACTAGAGCCGGCAAGTGGGACTTCGGTTCACCTAATCTGTCCGCACTCCACGTCGGGTCATGAAGCAAGTCGTCTACATCGGCGATGAGGTGACGGTGTGAGGAGTGGCGGGGGCACTCCCGGAGGACATGTTCTCTGGTGTGGAGGACTGGAGCTCCAGGTGCAGAGCACTTACACCAAGGGGAAGTGTCGGGGATGTTAAAGCGGTAGTAGTAGGAGCCAATGTAGCCATGGCCCGTAAGAACCTGGGTGGCTCTCACAAAGACCTCTCGAGGGGTCTCTTTGAAGACCTCTGTGGGGTTGTTGCGAGAGGGGTAGGCAAGGTGAGGTGTGGGAGTGGCATTGCCAAGTTCATCGAAGTGGGTGGGTTGGAGGAAACCAGTACCGGGCGTTGGCTTGAGAGCCTTAACCCGCTTTTCCCAGCCCTTTGAAACTGTAACTTTGGATTTGAGAGAGAGGAAGGCTTGGGTGGGAGCTCCGACCTGACGTGGGCGAGGGAGCATGCTAGCTTCCTTGGCCAGGGTGTCGGCGAGCTCGTTGCCTTGGACCTTTGCGTGTCCTGGGGACCACCTAAGGGATATGGAGCAAGTGGAGTTTGATAGGGCCTCTTTGATGTTTTTGATGAAGATAAGGGAGAAGAGTTGGCCTGGGTGGGGTCCCGGCAAGGTAATATTGCTAAGTGCGGACGATGAGTCAGAGTAGATCACAATCTCCCTAGGGAGGCTCCGATCACGACTAATGAGGAGGGCACGGCGGCTGGCCAGCACTAAGGCTAGCATCTCACCGTCGTAGGCTGTAGAACGTCGGCCAGTGCCAACAGTGATTTGAAAGTCTGGAGTGGTTAGGGCAGGGCTTGTGCCTAGGTACGCAACCATGGCAGCACCCCCCCTGTCCGACTTGTATGAACCATCGCAAAAGATGTAGTTGACTTTGTCCTTGTCCCGCTGGTTTAGGAGGGAGTTGATGCGAGAGGCGTATCCCTCCCGTTCCTCAGAGCCAGAAGACCCAACAGGGTCAGGGTCCAAGAAAAAGGAAGGGTAGTGTGAGGTGTTGGTGAGTTGGGGAATGAATGGAGCACATTCTGAAGCAAAGGGGAACAGGCGTTCACCCTTAGGATTCGAACGTTTGGAGAGTTGAGTGAGAGGGGAAAGTTGTCTGAATGTCTTTGGGTTGTGTGGTAGGGTTTCCAGAGTCTTGAAGGGGGAGGCGCCAGAGACGCCGCCCCTCCAAGTGTCCGGGAGACGTTGTGAAATGAGAGCAGAAAAAGGGAGTTTGAGGAGGCGGGCCGCTGCCTTCTGGCGTAGCCGTGCGAGAGTGAGGGATATTGGGGGAATGTGTGAGAGGGCTTGGGTGGCAGGAGTGGGAGCAGTGCGGAATGCCCCTGAGACATGTATGGTGCAGCGGTTGAGGATCACTTGGAGGCGGTTGAGAGACTGGTTGGGAAACCGCGCCGCGAACCAGAGAGGGAAAGCGTAGGTGAGGATGGGGATGACGCATGTCTTCACCAGGATGCGGAGGTGCCGCTGGGACAAGCCCCTCACCGTGTTGGCGAGGACCCTGATCCCATTAGCCACCGACGCCGCCCGGTTGGACATGATCCGAACATGGTGTTGAAAGTGGAGTTTAGGGTCAAAGAAGATTCCCAGCCAACGGAGGTAATCCTTGGCCGGGGGTATGACCAGGAGTTCTCCGTAAGCATTGGTGATGAGAGGAGGGGAGGGGGGGGGAGTTTTACGGGAGAAGTGGATAAGTTCTGATTTTCCCGGGTCAATCCTCATCCCCACACCCTGGAGAAGTGAGACGACCTGATGTAGGCCAACAGTGAGGAGGGATATGTTTTCGTCTGCTGAAGAGGACATGGCAAGTAAGGAGAAGTCGTCAATGTACGATTTGACCAGAACCTGGAGTCCTGCAACAGAGTGTGGTAGGATGTCGATCAATTCCCTCAGAATTGGGGCAGTGTAGATCACAGAGAGGATTGGGGAGACTGGGGATCCTGTCAGGGTTGGAGGCCTGCTTACTGTTTGTGGGGCGCTAGAGGATTAGCGGATGGGTGAGGGGTGTCGGGTCTGGTTTTGAAGGGGGTTCCGGGCGTGGAGACGAGGAGAGGAGGGGTATCAAGAGCGAGGGGTGACTCGGTTTGATAGGGGTGAACTGGCGAGTGGTAGTCTTGGCAGAATTGGCTGAGTTGCTGCACAAACGGTTCGAAGTCTTGGTCGCTAAGACGTTTGAAGCTGACGAGATATTCTATGACAGAGTAAGGTAATTCAGTTGGGATTTCCCACCAAAGAACGATAATAGCAGGGGAATGGGTGTGGACGTTAGTCGTGAGATGAACACGTGGATAAGGGAAGTAAAAGGCCGGACTGATACTGAAGTAGACTGTCGCGAGGACGCTCTCAGTAAGATCTGAATTCCAAAGGAATTGATGATCCGCGCCTAGTAGAAAGGGAGGGGTGGTGACTCCGGCGTTGAGGGCCGAAAAGGGTCGATAGTAAGGGAAGTGGGTAAGTAAACCGGCAGTTCGGTTTACTTGAAGACTCCTGATGAGTTTATACTCCCAGATAGACCTTCTGGCGTCAGGGATAACTGGTTGCTGGACTGGGCTAGTAGAGGGGAAAGGATTTGGGGCGCTGAACATACACTGGCAGGAGGATTCCTGCTGAGGTGGGTTAGAAAGGTAAGGCGTGAGGAGAATTCCTCAGCTTACTTTTATTCAGGTTATGGGTAGATGAGTACAGAAGAGATTGAGAATGGGGAAAAGAAAGGAGCGAACGCTCTTCCTTATATACCCAATCCTCTACAGGAGTCATTATTTTACAACGAGTCAAACAGAAGTCAACATGGTCCGTGCGTAGTTTAGGGTAGGTTGGACAAGTCAGGGGAGTGGGACTTTGGAACGATGAGTGACGAAATGAAATAGGGGAACAATAGTACAGGAGTCATTAGAAGCGTAATGGGGATCTCTCACGATCGACGGCGGTAATAGAAGACTGGTGGGGATTTCCCATGATCGATGGGGATTTCTCTCGTTTCACGGTGGCAGTAGAAGGTGGATGGGGATTTCCCATGATCGGTGGGGATTTCTCTGAATTGATGGGACCTCGATTGGGGTTGAGGGTTCGTTTATCCTAATAGGGTCGTTAATAGACGATAGGTTATTGTTTTCCCCTTTCGGTTTCCTTTGAGTCAGGATGTATTTAAGTCAGGGGATTTAGTGGTCGTTCCCCTCATCGTCTCTTTTCCACTCCCACAATCACCACCATCCCTCCTCACCAAACATCTACTACGATGTCTTCTTTCGCTGCTAACAACATCGTTCTCAACGCTGCCGCCACCCCTTTCACCCCGTCCTTCGAAGCGGATGTTCCCTACGATGTGGAGCAACATTTGTATGACTCCCCTGCCAACATTGCCCATGACAACCAGGTTGCCATTAACTTCCTCACCGCCCATAACGCCCCTGCCGAGTTCTGGGAGCAAGCTGGGTTCGAAGATCCCAGGCTTTCTGGGCCTGCGGTCCGTGCTCAGCACCCTGGAGCCGTTCGTCTATTGGATGCCATGGAGAGGGAGAGGGAGGATCGGATTGCGAAATTGGAGAAACGGGTGGATCTTATGTACGTCATCATGAACAGTTTGAATGACGACTTCTCTCACTTTGCTTTGGAACATTGGGGACCTTTCCAGGCATCTCTCTTCCGATATTTCGGACACCAATGTCACGGGACTTATTGCACCGACCCCCCTTGCAAGTCCCCAGTCGTCCCTTCGCCACCGCCAGGATCAGGGCATTCCTCTCCCTCCATCCCCTCCCTGGAGTCCTGCCCCAGTTCGCCAGATGGTGGAGAGGTCCCAGAAGAAGAAGACCCGCAAGAGTCCGATGACTCGTTCTGGTCAACGTTGTCGTCCCTCCGACAAGTCACGGCAGGTGAGGATGAAGTTGAAGGTGGAAGTGGCGGGTCTCCAAGACCGCTATGGGTTCTCCTTAGTGAGCAGGGCCTTGTTGGACGTGCGACGGGAGATGTATGATAGTCTGTCTCACGATGTGTTGGGATGTAGGGAGTGTTGGCAGGACCCGGTAACGCGGGAGTGGTCTTACTGTCCTGAGAGTATTCATAACCCTCACCACTTCGCTCATTGTTGCCCTTTGCCCCAGAACTGTTCGTGCGATATCGACCTGTTTGTTCTTGTTTGAATTTGTAGTTTTTGTTAACTACCCTTGTACTATTACTACTGCGAATGAGACCAATGTCTTGGATTACTTGGGAGATCTTGGCTACTATGTCACGCGTTCGTGACAGATCCCTGGGGTACCCCAACAACAAGGGGTAGCATAGGGCCAACGGTGTCTCCAATCTTCAGGGCAGAGTGTCGATCAGAGAGGAAGGAGGCAACCCAGCCTACCAGAGGGAGGGGGAAGCCCATGTCATAAAGTGTGAGGAGGAGCTTGTTGTGATTGATAGAGTCGAAGAAGCCCTTGACATCAAGGGTGAGGAGTGAGGGAGAAAGGCCGCGGTTGAGCCCTTCATGGATGTCGTGCACCAGAGCCAGTCCTGCGTCAGGGCAAGAGGCTGAGGAGACGCCTCCAAACTGCTCAGGAGGGATTAAGCCCAACTTGGAACAGTCATAGAGGAGCTGTTTAGCGACAACCTTCTCGAGGAGTTTGCCGAGGCATTCAAGCAGCTGAATGGGGCGATATGAACGGGGGTTGGAGTAGTCAGCCTTGTGGGGCTTAGGGATTACCACGGTGATGGCTTGTTTCCACTGAGGGTAGTGGAAGCCAAGAGCCAGTGACCAATTCAAGACATAGGTGATGTATTCTGGAGCCAGCTTCCAGGCCCACTTGAGGGCCCAGTAGGAAACACCAGACGATCCTGGAGCAGAAGTATTAGAGGTTGCCTTGAGGTGGGTATCAATCTCTTCCTCAAGGACTGGGTGAAAAGGACGGGTGTTGTGGTTAGGGTAAGAAGGGAGGGGGTCGGAAATAAGGACAGGAGGAGGAGGGAAGAAGGAGGTACGGAGTAGGTCTGCCTTCTCATCGTCAGTGATGGCCATAGAGCGGTCACTTCTGACGAGGGTGGGCATGGCATACCGCCGGATCCCCTTGTACCAGTTTGTGAGGGTCCAAATCTTGTTTGGTTCAATCTCATGGGCTAAGTTCAGCGCCCAGTCTCGCTTGGCTTTCGAGATGGTGCGTCTGAGCTTATTGCGGAGGGTGCGAAGAGTAGTGAATGCGTTGTTAAGAGGGATGCCAGTCACGCCTTGCCTGTTCAGGCGGTGAAGGATGGTGCGAGCTTGTCGGACCTTCCGAAGCGCCACAACGACTTCTCGGGTGAACCAAGGCGAGGCTCCAGGCGTGGGGGGTTTGGCGCTGCAGTGTAGGGAGGAGGCGGTAGTAAGAGCATTGAGTAGGTGATCAATGAGAGGTGGGAGGAGTTCCAGGGAGCAAACTTCTGGCATCGCCGGGGCGTTAGCCTTAAGGGTCTCCAGGAAGCATAACCCCCAGTCTGTCTCTTTGTCGGGGTGAAAGAGGAACTTGGGAGGGGATGGATTAGGATCAGGGGAAAATGGGGAGAGGGAGGCGGTGATGGGAAGGTGATCTGAGGCGAAGTCCAAGTTTTGATGAACCTGCCAGTCACGTATGAGGGGAAGTAGAGAAGTGGAAGACCAAAAGAGGTCGATGGTGGAAGACTGAGAGCCCCGTTCGAAGGTTCGGACTCCTGGCTCATTGAGGAGGACTAGACCCAGTTCCGAGGCCCAATCAATGAGGGCATTAGCTGAGTGGCAGGAGGCAGGTGTCTCCCTCCCAGACCAGGCAGGGTGGTGCAGGTTGAAATCACCTACAAGAATGATTGGAATGGGGGGGAGGGGGGTGGAGAGGAGGATGTCAAGAGCAGTGTTGTTTGAATCATTGTAGATGTTGATGATCAGGAAGCAATTGAGGGGTGGGCCCCTTGGGACAACCTCAAGTGCCATCATGTCTGGGTGGTTGAAGATGTCCGATCGGAGGGTGTACGTAAAGTTGGAGTTGTGGCGAGCAGTATACGCCGCCACTCTCGGGGGCGGGATGTGAGATGGGGGAACAGGGATAAATTGGTTCCAGCTGGATTGATGCACGAGGCCTGTGACTTCAACCCCAGCAGGGTCGGAGTCTGACCTGGTTGTACCGATCCGGCCAGTCCAAGGTTCCTGGAAGAGAATGATATGATATGTTTGTGCAAGAGAGTTGAGGACAGCGTGTCCAATGTAGTTTGCTTTGTTACAATTAAGGGAGAAGAGAGAGAGTACAGAGGGATTTTGCATACGAGGGCATAGGGCGTCAGTTGTAGGTTGATCGAGAAAGGCGTCCGAAAAGGGAGGAGGAGCTGGGAGAGGGCCCGAGAATAAATAGGGGACAGTGGAGGACATTATCTCCGCCCAGCCCGTCGCTTCGGGCCAAGCTCGGAATCTTTCTCAGTGATCAGCCAATCGGGAAGGGCAGTGATATAGGCGGGGCGATCGCACGGCGTGGCGCACGCCGACAAGACGGGAGGGTCCGGGAGTCCGGGGATCCCCATCATATACGCCTCGTCGGGAAGATCCGTCGGAGGGGTGGCTGAGGAAATCGGCGAGAGCGCCCAAGTGACTCGGTCCTCCGAAGGGGAGGCGAGATCGGTGGACCAGGGATGGTGAGGTAGATGGAGATGTGCCGCGATTTTGCGGGGCCACCGGCCGTCTCCCAAGGGGAGGGAAGCCGCGCGGTGTCCACTGTCGGAGCGAGGGGGGGGATCTGGGTCAAAGATTATCGCCTCGTGCTCCTGACGGTGCGCGTTGGACCGGAAAGGAGGTCAGGACAGGCTGGGGAGAACATAATGAGAGGCCAAGGTGGAATATCCACTCATCTCTCGAGCACGATGGGGGGATCCAGTAGTTGAAAGAAATTTCCCAGTCGGGCGCCTAGCAAGTAGATGGCGGAACGGAAATAAGAAGGGATGTTCTCGCGCCAATCATTTTTTGGCTGAAGAACTGTTTCCCCCTGTAAGTTTAGAGTCGTTCCTTCCCGCGCACCCTTTCGGGTTAGCTCTTTTGTCTGCCTCTCCTCGCGCTCCACTCGGATTCGGAAGGTGAATGTGATCGTAACGCCCGAGCAATTGGAGGGAGGAGGTCACGACGCCCAGGTTCCCACCGGCTCTCCAGCCTTGGAGGACAGCGGAGATGGTAACGAAGCCGCACATACCGTCCAGGAAGTGATAAAGTGTGTATTTCTTTCTTTCCTCAGAGACACAATGTCTAACGCTTTCAACTTCAGCGACAACCCATTTGCGTATGGCATCCGATGAAGGCGTACCTCACTTTGCTGATAAACTTCCACAGCGCACTGAAAGTTTTGAAGGGCGCGAGTGCGATCACGGGAGCCCCAGGAGAAGGAGTGTTTGAATTGTTCGTTGTGCCGGTGGTAAATATGTTGGAGATGCATCCTCCAGCCCACGCGAGGTTCGTGCCCACACTATTGAGTGATCTCAACTAACAATGTCCGCAGACGCCTCCTGGCATGCGCAGCTCACCCCAACATGCCGTTGAAACACCCAGAGGGAGGCATCGTGAATGTGGCGCTACAAGATCCGGGAAATCTGAGCTTCAATCCCACCTCTGGATACTTGCTGTCGAAGGACACAGGTTTGTGGGTTCTCAGCCTTTCTCAGCACCCTTTTAGGCGAAGCATGCTATTTCTCATCGGGCGGGATCAAACAAATATGCATCACTCCTTCAGCTCACGGATGCCATCGCTTTGTTGCGGTGCTGGCGAGTGTCTATGGAACAACCACTCTGTTCTTTCCGACCTTCCAGGAAGGTGTATCCTTCGCCACCAGCCAGTTCAGCAACTCCAAAGGCAGTAGAAGACGTAGCAAAAGTACGGGGGGTCCCATCGAAGGACCAGAGCTGAAAGATGGTGTGGACAGTGAGTGTGGAACCCCACTTTTTTGCCTTTGCGCACTCATTTGAGATCCAGTCCCAACCTTTGATGGGCGCGAGCAATTCAAGCTGAGAGCCTTCTGGGAGAAACCATACAAAGAAGAGGTAAAAGTGGGGAGCACAGTAATGGTATTGTTCTCGGTCAAGAGGGGAGGGCTGGGGGCAAAAGCTAAGGCCACGAGAGATTTGCCCAAAGATGTCGTGTTTGCAATGTACTTCAACATCTTGGCCGTGATAGTTCTCAAGGACCCTGCAGAGGATTTCAAGACGGAGGCGTCGCAGGAGGGACCCCACGCATTTGGCATCGAGAATGTGGCAGAGGAGTTTGGGAACGCAAGTGAAGTGGACGAGCAAAAGGACGACTATTGTCAGGGTTGTAGGCCTGCTTACTGTTTGTGGGGCGCTAGAGGATTAGTGGATGGGTGAGGGGTATCGGTGTCACGAACGCGTGACATAGTAGCCAAGATCTCACAAGTAATCAAAGACATTGGTCTCATTCGCAGTAATAATAGTACAAGAGTGGTTAGAAAGAACTACAAACTCAGACAAGAACAAACGGGTCAACATCACATGAACAGTGCTGAGGGAGAGGGCAACGATGAGCGAAGTGGTGAGGGTTATGAATACTCTCAGGACAGTAAGACCACGCCCGCGTTACCGGATCCTGCCAACACTCCCTACACCCCAACACATCATGATATAGACTATCATGCATCTCCCGCTTCACGTCCGACAAGGCTGCGCTCACTAAGGCGAACCCATAGCGGTCTTGGAGACCCGCCACTTCCACCTTCAACTTCATCCGAACTTGACGTGACTTGTCGGAGGGACGACAGCGTTGACCAGAACGAGTCATCGGATTCTTGCGGTTCTTCTTCTTCTGGGACCTCTCCACCATCTGGCGAACTGGGGCAGGACTCCAGGGAGGGGAGGGAGGGAGAGGAACGCCCTGATCCTGGCGGTGGCGAAGGGATGACTGGGGACTTGCAAGGGGGGTCGGTGCAATAAGCCCCGTGACACTGGTGTCCGAAATATCGGAAGAGAGATGCCTGGAAAGGTCCCCAATGTTCCAAAGCAAAGTGAGAGAAGTCATCATTCAAACTGTTCATGATGACGTACATGAGGTCCACCCGCTTCTCCAATTTCGCAATCCGATCCTCCCTCTCCCTCTCCATGGCGTCCAATAAAAGGACGGCTCCAGGGTGTTGAGCCCGGACCACAGGCCCAGAAAGCCTAGGGTCTTCGTAACCAGCCTGTTCCCAAAACTCGGCGGGGGCGTTGTGGGCGGTGAGGAAATTGACGGCAACCTGGTTGTCATGGGCGATGTTGGCAGGGGAATCATATAAGTGTTGCTCCACGTCGTAGGGAGCGGCCGTCTCAAAGGACGGAGTGAAAGGGGTGGCGGCGACATTGAGCACGGCGTTGTTGGCGACGAAAGAAGACATAGTAGTGGTGGTGTTTGGAGAAGATGGTACTGAGGTTTGGTGGGAGTGGAAAAGAGACGATGGGGGGAAACAATCATTAATCCCCCTGACTTAAATACATCCTGACTCAAAGGGAGCCAAAAGGGGAAAACAAAACCATTATCCATTAAACGTCCTCATTAGGGTAAACGAACCCTCAGCCCCAATCGCGATCCCATCAATTCAGAGAAATCCCCATCGATCATAGGAAATCCCCATTCGTCCTCTACTGCCACCATGAAACGAGAGAAATCCCACCGATCACGAGAAATCCCCATTATGTCCCTAATGACTCCTTTACTATTGTTCTCCTATTTTATCTTGTTATTTGTCGCTCCAAAGTCCCACTCCCCTGACTCGCCCAACCTACCCTAAACTACGCACAGACCATGTTGATTCCTGTTTGGCTCGTTGTAAAGTAATGACTCCTGTAGAGGATTGGGTATATAAGGAAGAGCGTTCGCTGCTTTCTTTTCCCCATTCTCAATCTCTTCTGTACTCCTCTACCCACAATCTGAATAAAAGTAAGCTGAGGAATTCTCCTCACGCCTTACCTTTTCTGACTCATTTCAGCAGGAATCCTCCTGCCAGCGTATGTTCAGTGCCCCTAACCCTTTCCCCTCTACAAGCCCCGTCCAGCGACCAGTCGTCCCCGACGCCAGAAGATCTATCTGGGAGTATAAGCTCATCAGAAGTCTTCAAGTAAACCGAACCGCCGGTTTACTTACTCATTTCCCTTACTACCGACCCTTTGCAGCTCTCGACGCCGGAGTCACTACTCCTCCATTTCTACTAGGAGCTGATCATCAATTCCTTTGGAATTCAGATCTTACTGAGAGCGTCCTTGCGACTGTCTACTTCAGTATCAGCCCGGCCTTTTACTTCCCTTCTCCACGAGTTCATCTCACGACTAATATCCACACCCATTCCCCTGCTATTATCGTTCTTTGGTGGGAAATCCCAACTGAATTACCTTATTCTGTCATAGAATATCTCGTCAACTTCGAACGACTCAGCGATCAAGACTTCGAACCGTTTGTGCAGCAACTCAGTCAGTTCTGCCAAGACTATCACTCGCCCGTTCATCCCTATCAAACCGAGTCGCCCCTCTCTCTTGATATCCCTCCTCCCCTCGTCTCCACACCCGGAACCCCCTTCAAAACCAGACCCGACACCCCTCACCCCGCTGCTAATCCTCTAGCGCCCCACAAACAGTAAGCAGGCCTACAACCCTGACAATCGGGTCTGGTTTTGAAGGGGGTTCCGGGCGTGGAGACGAGGAGAGGGGGAATGTCAAGAGAGAGGGGTGACTCGGTCTGATAGGGGTGAACGGGTGAGTGGTAGTCTTGGCAGAACTGGATGAGTTGCTGCACAAACGGTTCGAAGTCTTGGTCGCTAAGACGTTCGAAATTGACGAGATATTCTATAACAGAGTAAGGTAGTTCAGTTGGGACTTCCCACCAAAGAACGATAATAGCAGGGGAGTGGGTGTGGATGTTAGTTGTGAGGGGGAGGGGAAGTAAAAGGCCGGACTGATACTGAAGTAGACTGTCGCAAGGACGCTCTCAGTAAGATTTGAATTCCAAAGGAATTGATGATCCGCTCCTAGTAGAAAGGGAGGAGTAGTGACCCCGGCGTCGAGAGCTGCGAAGGGGCGGTAGTAGGGGAAATGAGTAAGTAAGCCGGCTGTTCGGTTTACTTGAAGACTTCTGATGAGTTTATACTCCCAGATAGATCTTCTGGCGTCAGGGACGACCGGTCGTTGGACTGGGCTAGTAGAGGGGAAAGGATTAGGGGCACTGAACATACACTGGCAGGAGAATTCCTGCTGAGATGAGTCAGAAGAGGTAAGGCGTGAGGAGAATTCCTCAGCTTACTTTTATTCAGGTTATGGGTAGAGGAGTACAGAAGAGATTGAGAATGGGGGAAAAGAAAGGAGCGAACGCTCTTCCTTATATACCCAATCCTCTACAGGAGTCATTACTTTACAACGAGTCAAACAAGAATCAACATGGTCTGTGCATAATTTAGGGTAGGTTGGACGAGTCAGGGGAGTGGGACTTTGGAGCGAAAAGATAGCGAAAAGAAATAGGGGAACAATAGTAACGGAGTCATTAGGAGCATAATGGGGATTTCTCACGATCGATGGTGGTAATAGAAGACTGATGGGGATTTCTCATGATCGGTGGGGATTTCTCTCGTTTCACGGTGGCAATAGAGGACGAATGGGGATTTCCCATGATCGATGGGAATTTCTCCGAATTGATGGGATCGCGATTGGGGTTGAGGGTTTGTTTACCCTAATGGGGACGTTAATGGATAATGGGTTTTGTTTTCCCCTTTTGGGTTTTCTTTGAGTCAGGATGTATTTAAGTCAGGGGGATTAATGATCGTTCCCCTCATCGTTTCTTTTCCACTCCCACCAAACACCAGTACCACCCTCCAAATATCCCCTACTATCATGTCTTCTTTCGCTGCCACCAATGCCGTGCTCAACGCTGCCGCCACCCCTTTCACCCCGTCCTTCGAGACGACCGCTCCCTACGACGTGGAGCAACACTTGTATGACTCCCCTGCCAACATCGCTCACGACAACCAGGTTGCCATTAGTTTCCTCACCGCCCACGATGCTCCCGCTGAGTTCTGGGAGCAAGCTGGCTACGACGACCCCAGGCTTTCTGGACCTCGGGTTCAAGCCTTTCACCCTGGAGCCGTCCGCTTGTTGGACGCCATGGAGAGGGAGAGGGAGGATAGGATTGCGAAACTGGAGAAGCGTGTGGACCTCATGTACGTCATCATGAACAGCTTGAATGATGACTTCTCTCACTTTGCTTTGGAACATTGGGGACCTTTCCAGGCATCTCTCTTCCGATATTTCGGACACCAATGTCACGGGGCTTATTGCACCGACCCCCCTTGCAAGTCCCCAGTCATCCCTTCGCCACCGCCAGGATCAGGGCGTTCCTCTCCCTCCATCCCCTCCCTGGAGTCCTGCCCCAGTTCGCCAGATGGTGGAGAGGTCCCAGAAGAAGAAGAACCGCAAGAGTCCAATGACTCGTTCTGGTCAACGTTGTCGTCCCTCTGACAAGTCACGTCAGGTTCGGATGAAGTTGAAGGTGGAAGTGGCGGGTCTCCAAGACCGTTATGGGTTCGCATTAGTGAGCGCAGCCTTGTCGGACGTGAAACGGGAGATGTATGATAGCTTGTACCATGACGTGTTGGGGTGTAGGGAGTGTTGGCAGGATCCGGTAACTCGGGACTATTCGTACTGTCCTCAGAGCGTACACAACCCTCACCACTTTGCTCATCGTTGTCCGATGGCTCAGAATTGCGCTTGTGATGTAGATCCTTTCGTGCTCGTCTGAACTTGTAGTTTTTGTTAGTCCTCTTTGTACTATTATTACTGCGAATGCGACCAATGTCCTGAACTATTTGTGTGATCTTGCCTATTATGTCACGCGTTCGTGACAACTATGTTTTGTGAGCGGCCCGAGGAGGGATTATATGTGAGGCATCATAACTGTACATTTATAAAGATCCAAAGAAAAATGTAATTGTCTCATACACGGTGATGGCTCAAAGCGATGAAGGGTTAGGCCACGAGTCGTGGGCCATGCCGCTTGTCGGCGCTACTAGTTATCAATGATCCCGTGGGAATCTCGACGGGGATGTTGACGGTTTGTTCAAGTTGGATACGGCCGACACTGCATGGTTTACCGTTCTCAACACCAGTACGACTCCCATAAAATCTCAAGCCGGTCATCAACCGATTCCACCACTTCGCCTTTGCACCTAAACCTAGCCAAAAGTTTTCCCTCCTCAAACACATTTTGTCTGAATTCGGAATAGTAAACCACAACTCGCAGCCTCCCACTCCACCCGTCTTCTTCCAGCCTATCGACCAGAGTGCACAGTTCGTCATCGACCATGGCCCAGGTGGATATGTGAACACTGTTTGCGGGTCCTATGAACTCGATTGTCTCGAGCTTGTGGGAACGGATGGTTCCGAGGAGGCGAACGAGGTGTTCTTGCGCTTCGCGTTTTGGGACTTGTATTTTCACTTTCCGTAGGAGGTCGCACGATTTGAGATCGAGGGGAAACACTTCTTCGGCATCTGTCCGTCCAGAGAGCGGCATCGTGAGACAAACCTCGCCGAGAACTAGGAGTATTAAGCGTACCTTCGATAAAGAGGGCACGGGCATACTTCAGCGTGAGCTTTTCTAGGGTAGGGGAGCAGGTGAGGATAAGATGCGAAATGGCGTTGAGAATTTCGCTGGTCCATCTGAATTCGACGTCCAGTTCGGAGTACCGAAGAGGAAGTTTGGAAAGCTCAAGCACGAAAGGTCTGTGCACCGATCCCATGGAAGCCAACACCAATTCCCCGGTGAAGCTCGGAAGGTTGGGGGGTTCCTTCTGCTTCTCAGGGACCAAGGTGAGGTTATCTCCAAGATGCAACGTTTCGAGGCGAGGAAAGTGAACGAGGAACATCAGTAAACTGTTCAAAGTTAACACGACGTCCTTCACGACCAGCGTCCGCATAGAGCGACCAACAGGTTCAAACGTCTTTTTCATCGACGTTGAAGTGAACCGTCTGAGTGAGAGATTGAAAATCTGGAGGGTTTCGAGCCTCGTGAATGATGTAAAGTGTCCGGGATAGAGGTCCAGCAGTTGCTTGGGACCGAGGACAGCCGGACCTTGACGGTACGTTAAGCTGTGTACATGATGGTATGGACCATCAGGACCAAGGGGAGTCAATTTGATCCAACTCCTGAAGTGGTCCATGGCGTACAGGCTGATTTCCTTGAAAAGATGTCTGCGACTGCGTTCTACCCATCGTTTCTGCACCAAACAACAGGCGCGGAGGGCATAGGTGGAACCATATTGAGCGAGCTCGTCGATGATCCTGTCGATGAGCTCTTGTGGGAGGTTGGCCATTGTGGTCGTCGGCTTGGGATATGGATTGGGTGTGACCAAGCCACTGTGCCAATGTTCCCACCGGTACCGACCCACTCATCTCCGCGCGGCTTGGACGTCTCTTATGTCAGCACATCGAGATGTTACGTTATTCAAATAAAATGGATGTGTCGTCCACTTGGTCAGTTCGTATGCGAAGGAAACGTGAGGGTAAGAAACCTAACCAATGGCCAAAAATTTTGACGAGCATCTCCTCATCACGCTGGAGCGCTATTTTAGCTCACAGTAAGTTTAATGTGTGGTATAAGTAGTGAACCCTGGCTGAAATCGACCTCTCCATTCTTCGACTAATGTCGACATCATTGACGACGCCCCCAAACGAAAGAAATGCCTAAGTCATTACCACGCCCCCACCAGGACGCGCCAGAATATTTGATAGCATCATCTGGAACTCCTTCGCAAACGTTCAACGTGCCCTTTACAGGGCTTCCCCCCGGTTGTGTATTTTTCCCACCACGCCATTCCCTCAAGTCTTTGCAGCCTTGTTGATGCGTGGGCCGAGAAGGTGGTCGCGCGGATTTAGATTTCAACACTGACCCTGGGAGTCGGTTTCTGTGAAAGATCGCGGTACATTGGATTTTCGTGGAAACGGGACCACGATTTCTACTGTATATGCTCTGATTACCTGTAAAATTATGACGAGCTTACGGCAAGAGTGACAATGTAAACGACGAGAGGCGATCGTACTATAGACCCCTCCAAAGATTTTATATATAAATTTCAAACGACCCTATATATTACGTGGAACACGCAAGCACCTACTCATATCGTCGGGGAGGCAGACCCATGTACATCGAGAAACCAAACAAGATCGAAGTGAGAAACGCCACGACTAACCCCCCAATCCAAAACAAGAGGCTAGGATTTGGTACAGCGTTCATCCCATCTATAATGATCAATTGCCTTCCCCTGTCAAAAGTAGTAGAATTACAAAAACAGCTGTCGAATGCACCGGTGACGATGAAGAAACATATCAGCATGATTCCGACCGCCGAGGCGATCGCCGTAAATTTCCCTAGCCATCTGCAAACGTTCGCCCCGGCAGTCCAGCAGGTACGTGACCGCGACTGAGTAGGCATCCGTCCTTGCGGGGGCCGAGACATGTGAGCGAGGATACTCGATGCCAAAAAGAGGAAAAAACGACAGAGTTCCGGTCATGGCGTACAGCAGGAACGAGAGTGAGCGGCATCCCAAACCCACTGGGGGCGATTTATAATGGATAAAAACCGCGGCGCCAGCGGTCCCCCACTGCAACCCAAGAGCAAGAGTGGATGCGATAAAGACCCGTCTCCAGATTCCTGGTGCCCACCTGGAGGGGGTGATCAGACCATAGCCGTGGGGAGGATAAGTGGCGTCGGTCATCTCGATAGACTGGATATCAAGGGGGGTGATAGAATCCCGGTTCCGTTCCGGCTGTTGTAGGACCTCGTACAATAATCGATAACTTCGGCGGTGGTCCCAGCCCGATTCCCGGGGTATATCTGGCCATTATCACTCTCCACCCACCCTGGGATCCCCCCACCCACAGAACTGCCGACCGGTAACTTCTGTTTCGCGTTTTCGGCGGCATTCTTCATCAACCCCAGGACCACTTCCGCAACCATAGGGGTGGAGAAGGCTCGCGCATAATTGAACACCGGCACCGGCTTGAGCTCATCCTACTTGCGACGGCGTCAGCCTTCGCGAATTCGATGGCCATGATATTCGTCGGCGTAGGATGATCCCTACATCCGGTGGAGACCCACGACTTCTGGTTGGCGGCCTCCAGGGATTTCCTGAGATGACTAGGCTCGGGTTCGCACCCAACGTGCAGCCAACCGATGACGAGCGGGAGAAGGAAGGTCCAGACAGCAGCGATGCTATATCCGGTGGACCCGGGGGGTGAGGTGAGTGGACCTATCGTGGTCAGGATCACCGAGAAGATGACCAGGATGTAGCTCATGACGAGCGGGACAGACCATCGGCGAGTTTTGTTCGCGGCCGCGAGGTGAGACCAGAACGCATCGTTTTCGGGGAGCACAATTAAAGAGTGGAGAAACGGAGGTTGGTGTTCTATCCTTACGGGGATGTGGTGAAAAGCCGCGAGTGCGGTCGGAATGAGTTTGGAGTTCGCATACTTGACATCCAGGAACTCTCTGTGGATCCAATACTTGTTGAGGTGTGTGATTTGGAGGGAGTACGCGGCAAGAGCGGGTGTACCCATGGTGATGAAGAAGGAGAGGGCATCATCCAATGGCTCTGTTCGCCGAAACATGCCTTTGTAAGACAAAATGCAAAGGTAAGGAGCTGAGGCTTACGCTCTGCACCGAAGGGGATCTGGAACATTAGAGAGATCCATGGCAGGAACCACGCGCCGAAATTTTGCGAGAAATCTTGCCAGTTAACGTCGCCCATCCCAGCTCCACACACCATGAGGCACTGTTCATACGAGACATTCAGTGGAGGGGGCCCGGGACCAGGAGGAAGGTCTGTGATATTCGGCGGCGGCGGGCCCTGCAGTTTACCGCAGCATGCCCCGAGATTGACAGCAAGCACGCATTGGGGGTGTATCACAAATTGAAGGATAAGGGCCACTACAGTCATAAACGAAGGATGAGATGTCTCTGACATTAGGTCTCCTCAACCGACAGACCTGCGTAGGTAGATGGCGAACTCCGCATGTCCTGAGAGAACACTAGAAGGAGAGAATCCGGGCATTGACGCTCACCTCCTGCGCTCGGTGACATATAAATGTGGACAAGATTCAGTGTGTTGCGCGGCCGCCTGGTTTGCGAGTGGATGCAATCAGTATTGGCGAAAATATGATTTTCCAAGTTAAAAAATAATAATTCCTTTCTTGAGGCTCTGAGAGGATTCCGCCTGTAAGATGTCTCATCAACCTTCGGGGGCAATGCTCAAACTGGTGTCTGTTTGAGACCGAATCGTGGAATCAATGGAAACCACCAAAGCCCCCCCAGCTGGCTATTATTAGCGCGAAGGACATTACCAACGATGTCCACTCCGAACTTGCGTAGCGCTCCTCCCCTGATGTATACATCTCCTGGGAATGCTCGAGGTACTCCCGAGGCCCTTGCGAGGTTGCTCTATCGAACTTAATCAAAGACCTCGGAAGTCTGGAGCGTTTGAGAACTTGAAACTACATGTACCTTGTCATTTCGTATTCTTTACGGTTTCGGGCGTCTTGGCCTAAGTAACAAGCAACACCTGTTGCGGGCCTCCTACCAACGCAGGCTCCCTCATTCAAAGGCAACCCACAGGCCGGTAATTTGATACAGGACTAGACACAGTCGGAAACCGACAGCGAGCCCGTTTCGCCACCAGCAAGCTGGGTGAGCCCATCGTGCAGGCACAAGCAATTATGAGCTGTTGGAACAAAGTTTCGCGTGATCGGAGCGTACTAACCTGTGTTGAAAATCGGGGCCTACGCAACCCTTGAAATGTAAATGAGAAAAATGTTTCTGTAGAGGACTTTTGCCGAGATGTCCTGTGGTCTTATCGGCAAGGCTGCGGCCGTGTCACGAATCCACGCGTGATACCCTGGGTTGCGCCAGCCGCATCACAGCAAGTGGCCAGCAATACGGCCTTCATGTAATTTCGGCGGATTGTTGAGATTTGGAGGCAGCTCACCATAAATTCCTTTATCACGACCACCGTCGAGGAACTTCCGATTTGCCAAGGCGGCAAGACACTCGGCTAATCATATCAGACCTCGGAGTCCATCAGGAAAGGGATAGATGGATTGGGGAACTTACATGCAGCCCTGGCTCCTCGCCTCCGTACTCACACACGTAAGACGTACGCAACAGATCGCGAGGAAAACGGACGATGGGAATCGTCGCCGCCGACATTTTGCAGGGTTACATAGCCCCCCTCTTCCTGCAATGTCGTTTCTTCCGCCCGTCGGTTCCGCGAAATACTAGGCCCATGAGCAATTCCGCCGAATGTAGGCAGTGACTTTGAGAGGAGTGACCTGGGATGCATTATCAATCTAACTCGCCCGACTCGGTTTCTCAGGGGCACGGGTGCAAAGTCATAACACCATTTTGGAGAGAATGTAAGCTTGTAACTGCTGTACAACCGTACCTCGACCTCTCGAGCCAGAGTCACGGACCCAGACGAGTGAAAGCGCCCCCAAGATTGGAGGGCCAGCGAAACCCGGTCGGATAAAGGGTGCCTTTGACCAGGGGCGCTGGAACAAAAAGGGGGTATGATGCGGTGGTCGGGACATTCGTAGCGCTTACTTATGTATGGCCCAGTTGATCAAGCTCAATATGATTGACCCGATCGTCCATGACTAGGACTCCTCGCCCAAATCCGCGCCCTCAGCCTGTCGTCGGCGTACGCCAACAAAAATCTGCACATGCAGTGGGGGTCTACACCGGCATGTGGTCCGCGGTTCAATGGTCCCGAACCCACTTGCTGTCATGGACGGGAAGAACAGCCTTAGAACGTCCAGTCGAGGGGTGGTGATGTTGACACGTTCACAATGGCCCGGCGCAAAATACCCTCTCGCGTCTGGATACACTCTTTCTACGAGAACGATCATTTAAATATTCGAACTCGGGGGCAGAGCGAGGCGCACCGAAATCATTCATTGAGCGTTCTCTCCAATACGCTTTGCAAGATCATCTTTCCGTGCGCATATTGAGAGGATATACCGGTACCGCGTCGACCGATAAGTGCTGGACTCCGAGCACAGGGGCACTAACTTATATCCGCGGGGAAGGCCTAGGAGACCCGTAGGGCCGCATGCGATGAACAACCGAAGAGAATTAAGTCAAGAACTCCCGACCGCGGCAAGAAACCCCTGAGTAGCTGACGCCACGCATTTATTCAAACGTTGAGTTAGGAGCTCCTTCCACCGGAACCCTTGATTGTTCATTTGAGGATACCCAATTAGGCACCGAATAGCACGGATCTAGAGGTGCTTCATTTCCCATCGGTTAATTGTGCGTGGGTTACACACCATGTATTCGTATGCACAGGAGCTGCTGGAACTCGTACGCTCTGTCGGATCCTCGCCCGACAGAAGAATACAGCATTCACACTGCAACCACAATGACAGTCGCAATATGATTGGAGACGTTGGCGCGTTCCACCTTCCGAGAAATCTCCGCAGGATTCTGAGGCCTCAATGGGATAGCGCAGCAACAATACAACATGACACGACCAACAGGGATGGAAACAAACGACGTAAAAATCGTGAAAACCTTGAGCGGAAAAACAAGAACATTAATGCGTGAATTGTGAAGTCCGCAAGAAAATGATGAAAGAAAGGACCACAACGACCACCTTCACTTCTCCCCTCCATCGAAGAACGCAGCCAGATCCTTCACCGCCTTCTTCCTTCCACCTGCCCTGACGGCCATCGGTTTGGTGAGCTCTGCCTTCTGTTGCGACTGCTTCTCTTTCTCCTGCTTCCTCACAACGAGCGGATCCACAAATTTGTTTAAGCTCGTGTTGCTTCCGTTCAAATCTCCATTCATCCCCAAACCCGTCCCAGCTGTCGACCTCGACCTCACCCTCGGCATCAATGGCGCTGTAGGTTGTCCGTAAGTGGACTGTGGTCGTGGCCTGCCTACCCTGGCCGGTTCCTTGGAAACCTCCTTGGAGACGGGTCTTATGGAATCCCCGTCGTCGAGGCTACTCATATTGACTCTCCGTCCGGAAGATTTTCCAACCGTTTCTTCCTGGAAGTCATCACTCTCCTCATCCGTCGCCGACGAGTAGAGCATCGCGCTAGAGCTGGGCTGCTCGATGGGGGATGGAGAGTTTCTAAGACGATCTGGGTCCACGATCGGCCCGCCAAGGGCAACCGTATATCGTTTACGGGGCGTGGGGCTGACACTCGAGTGCCGGTATTCATTCTTCTTAGGTGGGGGGAGACTAGGCGAAGGGGTAACCTTTGGCTGTGGGCTGAGCCCACTGAGAGGAGAGGTATGTCCAGGGAGGCCGGAGACGTTCGAAACGGGGGTATCGAGGCCCGTGGGTAAGCCGGAGAGCTGCTTCGTGACAGAATTTGAGAGAGTGGAAGAAGGTGGGGAATTTGGCGGAGACGAGAAGTGGCCCTGAGCCAAGATAACGGTATCGGGGGGAGTTGCGTAATCACCGGTAGGATATGGTAACCGTGTCCTAGAACCGGTGCTGGTGGGCACCAGCGGAGCGATGCTGGGCGGACTGGTTGGCTCTTGTCCGCTGGCCGTAGGGTATGAGTGTGTAGGGGAAGTAGTCATTGAACGGACTGCAATCTCGGAAAACGAGGACTTATGGATGACGTGGCTCCTTGAGGGCGCATTGCTCAAGTGAGAAGGTGAGGTAGCCAGCTTAGCCATTTCCCGACCGATCTCGGACATTCGACCTTGAAGCTCAGTCATTTCCTCCCTGATATCAGAGATGTCCTGGGTGACGTCCAGGGAGCCAGAAGACTGCCGGCCTCGTTGCTGACTTTGGGGTTCCTTTTCCTTTTCCTTGTCGACGAGCCACCTCTCGACGTCGTCCATGCGCTCCTCTAACGCACGGACGTGGCTAACGGTCCACTTCTCCAACTTCTCGAATCGTCGTGCGACGGTTAGGAGAGTCGAATGGACATCAAGATCGCCGTCAGAGGAAAACTGGGCGTATAATGGAGAGGAGTCTTTGCTGTCTGCCCCGCGAAGGGGTGAAGCAGCAAGGCTGGGAGGGGTACTGTGTCGCAAAGGCGCGGGGGATGAAGACGACGACCGCTGTTGAACCTGCTGAACGGTGACCGGTGTTTGCGGTACGTTGAGCTTCATGTAGGTGGGATCAGAGTACTTCCTCTCCGGCGAGGCCGGCCAATCCTTCTCACTATCCTTACTCTTATTACGCCTATCCTTTTTCTGAGCCTTTCGTTCCTTCTCCTTCTCTTTTTCGCGGTACTTTGCGTCCTGAATGATCTGCTGAGCAGGTGTGAGTGGGTCCTTGGTGGGCGTAAGCTTGTTCCTCGCAGCCGTCCACCAGCCAGAAGCTTCTTTCTGGGACGTCGAGGGGGAAGGGGTCGTAGGTTGCTGCGGATGAGAAGGAATTGGAATGGGAGCAGTTCGCGCTTGGTCGCTTTGCAACATCGCCAAAACGCGTTGTTCTACCGTCATGCGGTCATCGGCGGCTTTCATGCGTTCCATAGCGAGGATCCTCTCGGCTTCTCTCCTTCCTCGCTCCCGCTCGCGTTCCGCCTCGGCCTCGATTTCGGCTTCAGATGGTAGAGAGGAGACGGAGCCAACGGCGGGACTGGAGTTCATGAACGACCCGACACGTTGCGCGAAGTGGGCGGCGAATTTTGTGACAGATGACGCTGGAGACTGCGGGCGCTCTCCCCAAGACTCGTGAGCGTCGTCGTGGTCCTCTTGATCTGAACCATCTTCGCTCCTGGGTGTGTGTGAATTTCTTAATGGGGATGGAGATCGTCGGCGTTGGCGCAAGTACCTTGCATCACCAGGTTGCGGCTAAAGAAAAATATAATAATCAGTAAATCGATATCTATGCGAAATGATCTGAAGGGCCAAGCCTTTGACACGGACGAGATCAAGGGGTGTTGGGGGTAAATAAGTGGAGACGGTCTGCCTGCGTTGTTGTTTGATGCCGCCGTCCCTAGACGAGACCGAGTCCGTCGCGGTCATCATCGTGGACGATGACGAGGAGCGGTAGAGGATGAGGCCACTCTATATTTGTCGGCGTTAACGCTCAACAGGAACAGCTCGGTAACTCCCGCCAACTCCTTACTTCCCGCGCGAGAACGGATTACATACGGATACGGAACGCCGTCCAACCGCACTGCGCAGCTCAACTGACGAAGGGTCATAAATAACGATGAATGCGACCTTGGACTACCTCTCTTACTCGCTCGAAAACCTGGAGACGGGGTTCTACAAAATCCCAGGCTCCCAGGTACTCGCACGATACGTCAAGTCGTCACATCAGAACGACCCTGGCAGGACGTTGCTGGAGGTCATCCTCTTGATTTTTGTCATTCGTACCCTGCTCCAGTCGAGAACTAGGGCGGACGGCTCTGGAAAACACTTCATTCAATTCTCGGAAAGGGTGCGTTTACGCTGTCTCTTCCGGTTTGGCTCACACCCTGACTGACACGGCATGACCAGGAAATCGATGAACTTGTTGACGAATGGACCCCGGAACCACTCGAACAACCCCTCACCGAGCGAGAGAGTCTGGACTTGGCTTCGCTTCCTATCATCGCTGGTCCAACCGGCCCCAAACCCAAACTCCTCGGCTCCGGCAAGACAGTCATGAACCTTGCCAGCTTCAACTTCACCGGCCTCGCTGGCAACGAACACATCAAGCAAAAGGCGACTGAAGCCCTAAGGAAATACGGTCTCGGAAGTTGCGGTCCTGCAGGGTTCTACGGCACTATCGACGTTCACACCGAGCTCGAAAAGAGCATCGCGGATTTCCTCGGGACCGAAGACTCTATTCTCTACTCTCAGGCGTTCGCTACGGTCTCTTCTGTCATCCCGGCCTTCGCCAAACGTGGGGACATCATCGTCGCCGACAGAAACATCAACTTCTCGATCCAGAAGGGCCTCCAGATCTCCCGCAGCACCATCCGCTGGTTTGACCACAACGATATGAAGAGCCTTGAGGAGGTCTTGGAAAGCATCCACAAGGAGAGCAGGAAGCGCAGGGCGCCGTTGACACGTCGATTCATCATCACCGAGGGTATTTTCGAACGAGACGGCTCCATGGCCGATCTCCCGAAATTGGTACGATTTACCTTGTTGCCATGACTCGCTGATGCGTCCAACTTGTATCACACGCAGATCGAACTCAAGCACAAGTATAAATACCGTCTCATCCTCGACGAGACATTCTCATTCGGAACCGTCGGACGAACCGGCCGTGGTCTCACCGAACTTTACAATGTCCCCGCCTCCGAGGTTGACATGTTGATCGGTTCCGTCGCGACCAGCCTTTGCGCTGCCGGTGGTTTCTGTGCCGGGTCTTCCGTCGTCGTCAAGCATCAGGTGAAAATCCCCAACCAATACTCAGATTTCTCACTCTCGCTGACTCTTTTCCCCCTAGCGTATCAATGGAACCGCATTCGTTTTCTCTGCCTCGACACCTGCCGCTCTTTCTGTCGCCGCCACTGAAGCCATCTCGATCATTCGTGATTCGCCCTCGATCTTGAGCACCTTACAGGAGAACGTTCGAACGTTCCGGTCGATCCTCGACAGACTCGACTGCATCACCATCCCCTCCCACCACGCTAGCCCCATCATCCACATCCAAGTTCGCACTGCGTCCGCTTCATCTCTCCTCCCCACCGCTGTCCCTTCTTCCGCCTCAAAATCTTCGAATCCCACCTCAGTCCTCCCCAGGAACCCGCAGGTGTTCGACATCGACGCCGAGGAGAGGTTGCTGCAGGAGGTTGTGGATGACGTCCTCGCTCAGGGTATTTTGACTACTAGGGCGAAGAGGCTCAGGGGCCACGAAATGTCCGAGGCCCGACCGAGCATTCGCCTGGCGATCAGCACCGCCTTCACGAAGAAGGAATGCGAAAAGGCTGCCACCACTATCAAGACTTCCTTGGTCAAGGTCCTTGGAAAGCGTCGTTAGGATTCATTTTACATTGGGGTCAGCCTGTGTGCGGTGGTAATGCTGTTGTTTACGTCCTATGGACACGGGTGTCTACTAATGCTAATGACTACGTTACAATATACCTTGATTATCTTCAAGTAATATTCCGAACCGTTAGGATCCCAGGGTCCGAGTGAGAGGGTGTTCGGTCATCGGAGGTCCGAGTAGACGTTCGCGCTCGCCGCCTTCCTGCGATCCCACCGTTGAGGAATCTGCGCCTCGATCCTCCCGTCCGCAGTGATCCAAACTTCGCACTTGTCCACCTTCGCCGGCCTCCATTCAACATCCGGCAAGACCCTCCCGGTGATCGTCCTCTTCCACTCCACCTCAGCGCTCCTCAAGTCCCTCCTCAAGTTCACGAGCCTCTTGAACCCCTTCACGCCTTCACGCGCGAGGGTCAAGTTCCCAGCGTGCGGATTCGAGAGTTGCATCATGAATATCCTGTAATTCACGACGTCGTCTCGTACGAGGGTCAAGAAGTCTCGGATCGCGAGGCAAGTGTGGTAGAAGAGGTCCCTTTGCGTCGATAGCAGAATCGTCAGAAACCTCGAAGAGAAGCATCGGACGAAGCTCCCGTTTGAACCTCCGGCTTCGACGGTGTCGAAGAATCGGGGTGGCCATTTCTCTTCCTTGGCTTGGGCGATCGCGTTTTCTGGTAGTGATGAAGCGGACTGAGGGGGAACACTACAGGATCGAGCGGTGGGAAGTCGGGCGGCAACAATCTGTTCCTTAGTTACTGAGAACCCGTGTGCGCCAGGGAATTCCAGAACCCTGCGAACGTCACGAAAACCACTGATCATGACCTTGGTCTCGATGTTGTGCATATCGAATAGGGCGATCGTGTTTTGAATCGCTTTGATGCCTTGCGAAGGTTCTCCTCGATCTTCGTATACCTTCTCTAGCTGCGCCACCATCACGAAGGATAAGCTTGGTAAATCACAAAATCACGATACGACGGGTGTGAAGACTAACCCTATCAAGGTGGAACGTGATCCACGTTGCCCCCACTTCAGCGCACACAGCCGCATGGGACATCCCCGCCACCATCGCCAAATTGACCAATATCCCGTCCTCCTTGACCAGTATTCGCGTAGCATGTACGCCTTGCTCGGTGGCAGGGATACTAACAATAACCTTGTCCTTCGCGACGCCTTTGTCTTGGAAGGATTGCACCAGCCTACGCGCCCTTCGAGCAATCATGTCCGAAGTCGCATCTTGTTTGACATTTATGAAGGTAAAGTGTTGACCGGGATTCTGCTCCATAAGCGCAGCTCCATACTCGGCGAGCTATAAGATATGGAGTTGGTTACAGGTTTCGGCCCCAGGAAAAGTCGCATACCACAACATCAGCCGCACGCTGCAGGACCCCTCCTCCATCATAGTCGCACTTGGACGGAGTCCTGCGGACCAGTTCGTAAGTCACATCTTCATAACGGCCAGGAATGCCTACAGATCATCCCGTGATAACTTTTGCCCCGCGGCATAAACATGATAAAATACTTCATTATCTGCAAATGCTGTTAAAAGGGCGGTGGGAGAACAGTACGTTCCAAGCGCAGAAGGGCAGAGCGCGAAAACTGTAAAGCGAACTCATCGACATAATTGCATACTCATGTGGAGACTTGGACTCACCATCGAATCCGGGAGTTCCGAGGTAAATGGGCACGCCCGCTTCCCGAATCGCAGCCCAAAAGGTTTGATCCTTCTTCTGCCTGTTACGAGCCAAGGGTGCGTCAAAGGGCCCGAAACAGAACTCTTCCCAGTTCACAATCGGGGCCTTGAGCGTGAACGGGTTGATTCCACCGGCCGTTTCCCGCAGTACCGTAGGGGAGGTCGAAACCGTAGATGACGCAGAGGGAGGAGACGGCCTCGGTGTTCGGGGGATCAAGGATGGCAGAGGCGAGTCGGATGGGCCAGATTTACGGGACGGACTGATCGGAGGAAGATCCACGCGCCTCCCGTCCGCAGCGTCCGTGTCGAGACTCGGCTCAAGTGCTGACGAAGCGGACGACAATAAGGTCGAAGGAGAGAGTGAATAAGAGCGTTCCCGCTTGAGGGGCCACAAAGATGAAGCCAGGTTTGTACCAGAGTCGGAGATCGATGCAGACGGAGAGGGTGGTCCAGTCAGCTCGGCCGAAATATTGTGCGAGCTAGCCTGTAAGCCTAGGGAGATGGATCTGGTTCGCGTGCTTGATTTCTTGATCTTCAGGGGGAGCGTAGGTGGACGGGTGGACGGCGAGGTCGTTGAGGACTCCAAGAAGTTGGACTCCTCTCTGGTAAGACCCATGACGACACTAAACCGGATATGTGCGATTCGTGAGGACGAAGAGAATAGGAGTGTGCAGAGGGGGTTTTGTGGGGCGACGGAAAGGTATGATCAGTCTGCACAGAGAACATCGAGGTTAAAAGGGGAAGACGGTGTGCCGAGTGGTGGAGAGGCTCCTTTGGATAGCCCAATTGGCGCAAGACAAGAGTTCCTGTGGTGCTTGTGAGAGTCATGTGGACGTGACCGTTTCGTTCCATGGTCGTCGATTCCAAATTATCACCTTGGCCACGATCGGGGCTTGGGCCTGTGGACGGTCACGTGAGGGTGTTCAGTGAGAGCCACCGCGGAGCCGAGGGAGCAAGGCCGTGGATTTGAGATGTGAAATCGTTATTCAGCAAATGGTCGAGTGTATTCTCACATCTGTTTCTCGACGTACAAGTAACATACATTTAGGGATCCTAGGCGATTGGTCAAATAGATAGGTTCTGGCTCAAAATCTTGGGATGGATTACAACTTCAAAACCGCACGGAGCAAGGTCGAACCGAGCTCGACGTGTCCAAATGCATCCTTGCTCTCTTCTTCAGAACCCCAGAAGACCTTTCCGGTGATCTCCCGTCCACCTTGGGAGACATCGACCGTGCGAGTCCTGTTCTTGCCCGCTGGATCGACTACATCCTCTTTGACCTCAACCTTGGGTCCGAAGAGCGTCGACTTGACCAGGAAGTCGCCCTGGTAGGTAGGGTGCATGATAGCAACAGCGGGGAAGAGACTCGTAAGCCCGGTGAAACGGAGGATGGAATCAACAGGGGCATCTGCAAAGCCAATGTGGAGCAGGGAGTGGGTAGTGATGGCATGGACCAAGAATTTCCCACCGGAATGGTCCTTTGTGTTAGCGACGAGGGAAAGGTTACCGCAAATGGGACTGTTCGAGGTTTTGATGAAGAGCTTGGAGGAATCGGTGTGCTCATCTTCCTCGCCGTCAAATTTCTTTTCAGGGGCGTTCGAAAGGGTAACGTTGACAATGATGGGAGAGTTCTTGGTCTCGAGTACCAAAAACTCTGTGGCGGTGTAGTTTCCGACAACCACATTATTTTCGGTCTTGACCGTACCGCGGTCGACGTGAAGAGCCTATCGTATCCCATAATGAGCTATCTATCCAACGTAACGGATTGAAGGAATGTATCGAACCTGTGCTCCAATAGGGGCGAAGAAGCTCAAAACTTCCAAATCCTTGACCTTGAGATTGGCCTCTTTGAAGAAATGGGAGAAGAGCGGCATGTGGGTCTGGAGCTTCTCGAGTTCCAAAGTATTTGGGTGCTTTGGGAACTTGACAGAAATCCTCATCGCCAATTCGTGTTTCTGGTGTTCTTCAGGTTTCTCGTGCTCCAATGCCTCGGTCTGTGAAGTGATATCAGACCTCGCTCGATAAAAGGAAAACATCGAAAGGGACACCAACCCAGATGCCGAGACCTGCACCGTGATCACGCTTCAAAGTGCAAACCTTGGCCAATCCCAAAGCAGCCTTGTCCCAAATCTTGGCATTGATAGTAACCTCAACTTCATCAGATCTCAACGAATCAGAGTCGTCCTGAGAGAACACGATTCCACCATGGGCAAATGGGCCGTGGGAATAAAAGAGAAGGGCACTTTCAGAGAGCGGAAGCTTGAAAGTGGCGTCGGAGGTGTACTTTGGACCGTGAGGGCCCCGGTGCGGACGGCCGGGTCTGTGAGGATGATGCGGCTTGTGGGGGTGATCAGGTTTGTGCGGATGATCGGGCTTATGGGGGTGACCAGGCTTGTGCGGATGATCTGGATGATCAGGCTTGTGTGGGTGATCTGGATGATCAGGATGCTGAGGAGGCTCAGGGTCACCGGGATGATGAGGGGGCTCGGATTCCTTAGGGGGATGCGGCTTGCGGTGATGGCCCTTCCCGCAATGATGGTCAATCTTCTTCGGCTCAGACCACTCAGCGAACTGGTCACATTCCAATTTCTCGTCAGAATCGAAAGCGACCTACAATTGCTATCAGCCTCCAAGGTTTCAAGGGTGTGAAAGGATCGTACCAATGTGTAATCCCCGAGGACCGCGCCGGAGAGCTCATCGAGTTCGGTGAAGTAGGGGAATTCGGTGAAATCGGAGAGTTGAACGTCAGGCCCCTTGTGGCCTCCGCCATGACGGAACTTGACCGAAGGTCCACAGAGCCAATAGAGGAATGCACCGAGGATAAGGAAATGGCCGATGCGACGAATCACCTTCCTACCCCTAGCGCAGCAACGCCTCCCGCACTCCTGCTGCGGGGGATTGGCCCCGAGTTCAGGATCAACCGCTTTGTCGTCCTTCAAGAACTTCTCATCTTCAGAATCGGGGGGCAGTGCGATGGCCTGCTTAGACTTGTAGAAATCCATGGTGGACGACGGGGATGAAGAAGAGGGGATTGAGCGCAGTCTTGTCGTGCGGTTTTATAATCCATGACGACGTTTTCTGACTGCGGAATGCAGGAGAACTGCGGATTTGGTCATCGGCCGATATCCTGCCGCGCACGCGTGTGCTCTTACAAAGCTGCGCGGTTCCCCCCTTTCAAGCTGTAAGGCGTCCGAACCTTGCTGTACAAAGTGTATTGAGGCAGATGGCGGCACAGTTTCTAGCGCACCGCAGCTTCCACCTATGCGTTCTCGAGACACATTCATCGCGAGGGGAAGTCCGCCTCTCGCGGTCTCTCTCTCAAAGCTCCGATGCGAGTTAAAACCGCCTCGTTCAATTTGACGGACAGGGTTTACAAGTAAGGCTCCCGTTTCAAATGAACAGACTTCCGCCATGACATGCGACAACGAGAAAGAGAAATTTGCTACCGGTGCATTTGCCGCAGCCATCCGCCTTACACCGTCCATTGTTGACCAAAAAGGTCAGGGGGTGCTTTACTTTATGTTGCGTCGGCGACCGTCACGTCTAGCTCCTTGATTTGTCACGCCGAAGCGTGGGAGCTTTACCACAGGGGGACCTTGATCGTCAAATTATGTAAAAGGACCCGCTCGAAGCGCTCGAATACAGGTAATGCAAGTGAACGCTACCGTATTTTCCCTCGTCTATCCCACTTACCAGCATTTTCTCTAGAATCTTTTCCATTCACCGATGAGGAATTAAATGCAGCTGGTCTTCTGGGTGAAGGCGAGTCCCTCACTCATTTTGCGCGTCTACCCCACACTTACCATCTCCCTTGTAGGCGTTTCCGACTCCGCCGTCCAGGCAATGATGACGATGAAGAAGCACCCCGACCTCCTAAGCGAGTCCCTTTAGCTTCTTTCTGTATCCGTACCACTTAGCGTTTAGATCTGTCCCTGTTCACGCTCCAGTGTATCAACCACTCCAGCAATCTCAGGTCCCTTTCCTCACCCGACTCGCCAACCCGTAGCCATTCGTCTACACCCACCATCGCCTCGAATGCCACTGCTGTCGCCCCATACGATATCTCGGACTGGGAGAGGACCACATACTACAACGGAATCTCTCCCGACCATCCTGAGCTCCTCTACCGCTCGGACCTCCTCGAAAATCCCTTCCCCGTCCCCAAGGGCAGTCACCCTTATCTCCATACCAAGACCGTCTATGTAGTCTTCAATACGCCCCTCAACGCTGTCTGGGACGTTGTCGCTCCCCAGATCCGCGACTTGTTGAAAGATCGCAAGATTCGTTACTCGGCCATCCAGACAGCTCGTTTCGTCACCCACGGCGAGGACGGGAAGGACATTCCCGGTTCCATCGTCATTTGGATTGCGACTCATCCCACTACCACCACCGCAGAGGACGCGCACGACGCTTCACCACATATTCTTGCTCTTCTCGAGGCTAAAGGAGTCGAGGATGCGGTAGTCGAATGGTATGAGGGAGTCGCAGAAAGGCTGTGAGGTCCACCCAGTGTTGTGCGAGTCATTCACGAGTGAATGACTGTGGTGACTTGGTAACCTTATGACTCACCCGGATGGAAGTGTCTGGAAACTCGAGAATCTGACTTGTCGATTTCCTTCTAGTGTGTTCTGCTCACACTCTAGGCCTCGCAGGCGCAACATTGCCAATTGTGCGAAATCGACTGAGGACTCGCAGTGTATTCGGCAGGAGTGTGCCCCCAATGGGTTATGGTTTTTGAGAGTGCCACAAATCTGCACTAAGTAAAGCAGTCACGACACGACGCGATCTATCAAGCAAAACATTTTTATCAGGCTGAAGGGAGCGGGGATGGATATTCAGCACAGGTAATTTTGCAGGTCATTCAGCCCACACTATGCCGCGAGATCGTCAGATTGAAGGTTGAGCAGAACGACACCCCCGGTGGTGAGAACGTTCTGGCGATCTTTCTCAATGACACCCGTGAAAAATCCGCGCTCGTTGGAAAGTTTGTTTTTTCCTAACGGTTATCGGAACTTATACCGGCAGTTGGAATCACTCGCTTCAGACCCCCGAATAATTGACCGATTTTCGTACAGTCGCGCCGACTCGGCTTTTGCTTAAGAGGTAACTGGTAACCAACAAACCACGGGATATCAGACGGAGCTTCACCAAGTCCAACGGAGGTAGATCACGCGGTAGATGGTTTCTAGATACTCAGCTCAACAACGATTTACAAAAACATACTAAGAGGGGGTAACTCGAAAGTGCACGTCCCAGGGACAGAGAGAACTCAGAGAAGTTGTGATTTAGAAGCGCGGATAGGGGGCGAGGTTATTGACGTCTTCAATCTCGAGGCCATCGAGGCTTTCGGTGTCGTTACGAGTAGATGACGTCGTTCGTGCCACAAGGAAGGATAATGGGAGGGTGTCCGGAACCCTCAATATCAGAAGGGAAGTAGTTATGGATCCGGCCGCCCTATTAATATCAACAGACACGAAAGGGAGAAAGGCGAACGAGATCGCGGCCACGGTGGACGTAAAGGTCTTCATCGTATCCGGCTGTGAGTTCTTTCACTTGGAGATGGCTGGACACGAAACCGAGTAACCTATCCGTCTACCCAACTTACCCACCAAACACGAACCGGGCGAGGCGAGGCGCTGACAACGGTTCGCTCGGGGCGAAGGAAGGAGTCAACGGTCGGCAAAAGTCTCAGGCGAGCCAGGAGTATCACGCGTCACGCGCTGAGGATAAGATACGCAGGTCGCCTCGACAAGATCGTCTGTCTCGAGGTGAGGGGCCGAAATGGGCCAAAGCGCGACCAAAGTGTCATCGATTTCCCGACTGAGAAGTTCTGGATGGGAGCTATGGGTTAGGGTTCGTATGGCTTGGTTCCTCTCCAGAGGCTTCACCGGAAAGCGCAGTCGAAGACGTTGCGGATTCATCATGGCAATGGTGTGTGGTGCAGTGGTGACGTTAACTGGAATACAGGCACTGGAGTAGGCAAAAGCCGACCAGGACCGACAGCAAAGCTGGCCACTGTGCACTGAATAACATCCTGACGACCAGAGAATATACCAGATACTCATAAGTTGCGCCAGACACGATGTTCACCGCGGATAGTTTTTGGAGTTCGGAGTACGGACTGAAAGCGCTGAGGGAGCACGCGTCCCGCGTGAGGGCTCCGGCTCCGGCGGGCCGTGCACTGCTTGGGTCGAGCCTAAGTCCCCTCCTTCCACTTAAGTACTACTCGATCACCACTCGTTGTCCTTCCGAGTCGGGTCTCCGTTGATGTTTCCCGAGTATTTGCTACGACGTAGCATTTCGAAAGGTTGATCAAACCACGGGACGTTCGCAGATACCATCTGGGGGGGATGAAAGGATAGCTTGCCCGTGGCATCATATTGGGTTTGCAATAACCTCGCATGTGGATCCGATTTCGACGCACCCCCAAAAACTGACAACCGAAAAGGCTGGCTTTATCTGCTTTCTAGAACACCATAGGGAATGCTCTGTCTCAAGATCTATGGGCAGTCATGTCATAGAGCCCACCCCGCCCCATATATATCCAGTTTCGAACTCAACGCTTCCCTCATTATCGTCCATCCAAAGACATGCGATCTTCAGAGCTAGCCCCCAAAGGTGTGTCGGGGAAGTATTCTAATGCTTATGTGCAACCGTCTAACCTACAACAGCAATTCTCTTCCTATTCAACAAATGCCAACAAAACATAAACATAGCGCAGAACGTGACGATTGCCGCGGACTCTTCTCCCACATTGCATGGCTCATATGAACAGTGCCTGTTGGGGTGTGGGTCAGGCATGGGACAAGTCAACTTCTCCCAAAACTATGACACGTGGCTCCTCCCATGGATCTCGCTTATGTTCCATATCCCGTTCAGCGCAGAGCGTATGTATCAATACTATGCTTTTATGTTGCGCTGACTCTTAGTATGCACCAACCAGGACCGTTGGATGACGTTGTCTCCTTTCTAATAACCATGGGCTCGCCCGCTCTTGCAGCCTACTCCCTCCAAATTACCCACCTCAACAAATGTTGGATCACCACAGCATTCTTGGACGTGAAATATCCCAATTCCAAGCTTGTAGCAACAGCATTGGCGGCTTTCCATCACATCCCCATCAAGATAGAATATAAATCTCCTTTTCTCCACTCCTTAATCGCCCTCGCCAAGAACGATGAGTACTGGTCTCTACTCGAACCTGCAAACAAGACCCGCCAATGGTCCATAACCCTCGTCTTGAGCGTTATCTTGGCTATCATCTCCTATATCCTGACCATAGCAAACACCATCATCTCACGAGGCGGAAACACCGGATACGGCATCGCCGCCATATGGACCTTCCTCCTTCCGCTCGTCATCGGATGGCTGTACATTGGGTATGAGCCCGAACCAAGCCATCTCAGGAATTGCCTGGCCAAAGCGAATCGAAACGCCTGTGTTGCCACTGAGCGGAGGGACCAGCCCGCGGAGATTACAAGCCCCAAGGCGATAGAATTCGCGGAGGAAGACGACGTGGATCTTTCTAGGAACGACGAACTCAAACCGGTTGCGCTGTTCAATTATTCGCGAGCCTTCGTTACCGCGACGAATGCGGAGGTACTATCAAGCCTGGTGAGAAAAGCCGCCGCAAATGCAAAACTCAGAATACCAGTCAGCAATTGTCTGCGTGCGGAGGTTCAAATGCGAGTGGGAAGCAGAGAAGACGCAATACTCCCCGCGAATCGAGTCGGGACGACCGACGAAGTCACCGGTTATTGTACAATGGTTCTTCAACCGCCCGAGGGGAACCCAGAGTACCGGGGGACGACCGACACCGCGGGCACACTTCGCGAGCATGGACTCATAACTCCCTGCAGATGGGCGCCCGGTATTTGGAAACGAGTCACGGTTGCCTCCATCCTTGCTATTGGGTTGCAGTGGGGAACTGTTGGTGGTGCGGTGCTCTTCAGTTACTCGGTACCGCCCACCGGATTGGGGTGTCGTTCTTTCTCATTCCTGTTGTACGGTGCAGCAGGGACATTATCATTCTTCCTCTTCCTGACATCAAGCGTCCTCGCCCACATGTCTCGGCCGCCATCTGGGAAGATTGCTGCACGTTCCTTCGACACTGGAGCTGTGATTTGTCGGCGGTTAGGGCAATCCGTCGCAATCGTGTCCGGGATCGGCGTTCTCTTGCTTTGTTTCTGCGAGTTTGTGGGCCTGTTCGACAGTTGTTATTGTACCTCCACTGCGTTTGATATAGGGTCGGTTTTTGTCGCGTTCCCGGGCTCCGCCTTCCTATTAGACTCTAGCACCGTCGGGCTCCAGGTAGGCGGGCTGGCGGGAGCGTTTTTGACTGCGATTTCTTTTGGTTTTTCAATGTATCTTGGCCTGCCAGCTCGTAGATGAGTGTGGTTTCTGTGCTCCTGTGTACCGTCATCCATTTTCTGTTCATATTACAATTGCCTCCTCTGCCAATTCTTTAAAGGATGTGAACCACCCGTCTTCCCTGTCCCATCGGAGTTTCGTGAACCATACACAGATCATTTGCGATATACGATCGACACGCCATCGTGCAAGAAGAGTGTCGTATTCTCAAGCAATTGGAAAACACACACAACCTGAGAACCGTGAGGAAACCTTATATGTAACTCTCGTAGAAGTGCCTGGAAACTCGAGACCGTAGATCCGACGCTTAACCCCGTGTCTAGGCCTCGCAAGAGTTCGGCAGAAGCGTGGCAAGCCCCTTGATTGGAGTTCAAACTGTAGATCGAATATTAACCAAACGACGGTACGTTCACAGAACACTACCCGTAGTATGCTAGGTGTGCGGATGGATATGAAAGATACTTGGACGCGGAACCGATTTGTGTTTGTGTTTGACCCGAGCACGGGGAGGTATCGAACAATGTCCAGCTGCGAGGGGGGCTGTAAAATGCGGGGAGAAAATCCGGTAATGAACGACTATTGACAAACAGCGAGAGAGGCGGGGCGTGAAACGCAGAGTTGTAGAGCGCAACTCGTGGCGCCTTGGGAGAAGGAAAATGCGGTTTGAATGACAGTGACTGCAAGGAATTCGTAACAGTAGAATATATGCGTGTTTGGACTTGAGTGGAATGTGCGGATGGTTGCTCAAAAGTAACCAACTCGTCGCACTACCGTCCATTGCCAGAGACCACGACGGTGACCCATCCAAAGATTCCCATCAAGAACCTAACCAACCACGCTGCGTCAGCACCCTCGCCCTGCCCGGGTCGTAGTTGCATTGCGAGCGCGATGTCGATTTCTGGATTTCGATCGCTATACGGCCTGCGGGTGACTTCACCGGTCTCCGTCATCACCTCGGAAAACGGCAAAGGTAAGGGATCAAAGGTGTAGGCACCAGGGATGGAGAGAGTTTGCGATTCCGAAGCACGGATGGACCAGGAGGGTGGGGGGTTTGTCGAGGTCCGTTCACGATTCATCGAACGACGAGGGGAGGCAGAGGGGGGTTGCTGGTTATTGTGCTCGGGAAGGGGAAGGAGTTCAGGATCGTCGTGTTCAACTTCTGGAGCATCCTCAAAGGAGTCGTCGGCGTCTCCTGCTTCCACTTCCGGGTAGTAAGGTGGAGGAGGCAAGGGAGTTTCGTCAGAAGGAGGAGCAGGTAGAGGAGCGTTTCCGGTCTCGATATCCCTCTTCTCATCGAAAGTATCCTCTTCCTTCGCTTTCTCAGGGGTGTCGAGGATCAGCTTCTTCTCCTCGTATCCAACCTTTCCTTGAGGAGCACCAAGTTCACCCTTCTCCACACCAGGCAACAAGTCGTAGAGGTCGCGGCTGTTGAACAGGCTGGCCTTGATGAAGTCTATCGCATAAAGCGCCGTGACTGTGCACAAGAACATGAGCACGACGGCCGTCGCGCAAGCGGCTGAGACCAGGATAGGGCGCTTGGTCTCATCGAGAAGTGTCATCCACCACGAACCACGTGCTTCGTCTTGGTTCGGGTTGAGCTCGGAGACTTGTTCGGGGGTGAGTCCATCGACATCCTCGATCTCGAGGACGTCGTATTCGCCCTCAACAATCTCGTCCAAGCCCGTAGATAACGGAAGGTTCGTAACTCCGTCGAGATCATCGAGACTTTCCAATGCGTCGAGAAGCGTCTTCTCTTCGCTCGTGGTGACGATCGCCGAGTCCCGGGTTAGGTCGTCGAGGGGTATGATCAACTTGACCTCCTCAGACGCCAACTCTGCGAGAACCTCCGTCTGAGACTTGGACGAGGACAAGTGGAGTTGGAAATTCGTGACTTGTGAATAGATTTGATTTTCATGTAAGGGGGCGTCATCGCTTTCACCGAGTGGCTTGTTTGCGGAGGGTCTATAAGACGGCAGAGGTGCACGTGAGAACGTGGGTTATCGTGCGTGTGGGGACCAAGGGATGAGTTCAACGCCAGTCGAAGCAATGCATACATTAAAGGGAGCGAAAGAGGAACGACGACGGCGATCATGAACAGCAGTGGCGAATCCAATTGAAAAACGACGGACATACCCAAGTCTAGACTCGATTATAGCCTGGACGGCGTTATGAACTTCCCCGGATGCCTCAACGCTGTGGGGATAGCCGTGAGCACTGGCGAACCGCTACCAGACAAAACACACGCACAAACGGGGGTCTGGAGTCATGATTGGGCGACCAGTTACGACCAGCGCGAGCAGTGAGACGGAAGCCAACACGGTCAGAGGCATCTTTCAGAAATAACAAACTGCGAAAGCCAGTCCCTGCTTAGGATTATCCTCCAGAGGAAAGGAGATGAGGCGATTCAGCGTCGGTTAACCCTCCGAAACCTCGGTTTTGTCAACCTCGGCTCAACACGTTCGGACGGCTCAACCGATTTGCCTCGAGGCCTTCGCGTGTTCCGTACACGTGCTCCGACAACCGGGAACAGCTGACCTTGCGGTAAGTTGGAATTATGTATTCTTGTAGTTCGTCTCACTCAGCAGAAGATGTGGAAGATGAAGGTAAGTAGTATGGAGGGGAATAAGTTACACAAATCACGCAAGGGCGCTAGCCCGCTTCTCATCAAACAACCCATAATCCTCCCCCTTCACGAACGCTCTTGTACATTGGGCCATTGTCAGCGACCTGGTAGGAATCAGTATCGCGGTTCATTCATTCCAGAAAGGAAGTATACTGACGCTCGAGATATAGGGTCCGTCTGGTAGAAGTTCGTGATTGGTTTTGTGTATGGAATTCCACTAAGTTTGGCAGTGGCCGTCTTAGCGATCAGCTCCTTCAAGCCAAGTGAGGCGACCTCTGATGAAGTGTGCTCCGTGATGTCATATCTGACCAATGTGGGCGAGATCTCCCACAGCCTATCACGCAGACTCAGGACATCATCGTACGGTAAAGGCGTTCCAGCGACTTCCGACACAGCGCTACGAAAGGATGGTCACTCATCACATCCGTTCGCTGAATGAATCAACAGGTGTGCATACCGGATGATCTTCCAATCCTCCCGGGATGCCCCAGGCGGTGGGACGGCTGCCCTACCCAGCTGCGCCCTTCCCTCAGCGTTTACCCAGGTGGTTGACTTCTCAGTATATGCAGCACCAGGGAGGACAACATCAGCAAATTGAGCACCGAGATCACCGTGGTGTCCCTGGTAGACGACGAATGCGTCTTGGGGGATTGACTTGGGGTCGATTTCGTCGGCATTGAGAAGGTAGACAAACTTGGGTTTTGTGGAAGAAGCAGCCCTTGATGGAACGAAGCCAATCTCATAGGCTGCAGGGCGGGATGCAACCTAAGTGAACAGTCAGTCAAGTGAAATGACCGTGATGATCCCAACCCACCCTCTGGAGAATGCTGAATCCATTCCGTTCAGGGGTTGATAGCGTCGCTTTGTGCTTCTCCACGAGTTTGGCAAGAGCATTATATGTCGCAGCGCCGTCAGGGTGTTCAACCAAAGCACTTCCGACGATGATCATTGGCTTCTTGGCATTCTTGAGCTTTTCAGCAAACTCCCCCTTGCCAGCAACCAGATGGGCAATGGCGTCGCCATCTGCACCAAGGTAGTCATACCCGTAGGTGGTGTCAGCACGCTCCCCAATGAAGCCGATCTCCAAGCCAGAATTCAACCAACTCTTCCGGATCCGCGAGTTGAGGACGGCGGCCTCATGCCTGGGGTTGGTGCCAACAAGGAGAATGACATCAGCGTCTTCTACGCCAGGGATGGTGGAATTGAATAAGTAATTTGAACGAACGTCGACACCGTGGACTGGCTTCGAGTGACCGCCACGCTGATCGAGAGTGAGGTTATCGGAACCGAGACGATTCACCCAATCCTTGAGAGCAACCAAGGACTCGGTGTCAGCGAAGTGGCCAGCAATGGCCTGGATTTCGTGCCCCTTGGCTCCAGACTGAGAAAGTCCCTCCGAAACAGCAATCAAAGCCTCCTCCCATGTAGCGGGTACAAAACGGTCGCCCCTCTTGATCAACGGTGTTGTCAATCGTTGGTATTTAAGACCATCGCAGGCATAACGAGTCTTGTCGCTGATCCACTCCTCATTGACGTCGTCATTTGTCCGTGGCTGGATGCGCATAACTTGAACTCCTCTCGAATCGATACGGATGTTGGAACCAAGAGCATCCATAATATCGATCGACTCCGTGTTCTTGAGTTCCCAAGGCCTGGCCTTGAATGCGTAGGGTTTACTCGTGAGAGCACCGACCGGACATAAGTCGACAATGTTCCCCGACAACTCCGAGTTCATCGTCTTTTCCACGTACATGCCGATCTGCATGTCGTTACCACGACCGGTGGTACCAAGTTCCTCGACACCGGCAACCTCATTCGCGAAGCGGACGCAGCGCGTACATTGGATACACCTGTTCATTGAGGTCTTGACTAGAGGTCCAAGGTCCTTGTCCTCGACGGCACGCTTGCCCGTGATCTCGTGATAGCGCGATCGATCGGAGCCATAGCGCATTGACTGGTCCTGAAGGTCACATTCACCACCTTGATCGCAAATGGGACAGTCCAGAGGGTGATTTGCAAGCAGGAACTCCATAACGCCCTCACTGTGCGCATAAAGGCGCGGTGAGAACAGACGCATGAAGAACGGGAGGTAGGGCGACAGACCGTGCTTGGTGAACGAGAGGTGTATTAGTCCAAACTTTGGCTCCATTCATAGCTGGCATGGCGCAAGACGCGACGGGCTTTGGTGACCGCTCAACTTCTACGAGACACATTCGACAATTACCGGCAATAGCGAGTCTGATTGGGCGTATTCAGGCAGGAATTTGAGGCGCTGTGGGTCATCGAGCGTACCTGTCATGGTAACAGAATCTTCGCCGGGGAGTCAGCAATTAGTTCTTAGACGGTGCATGCGCGGTAAGGTTACCTTGGGATTACGGAACCGGCTGCTTCGCAAGCCTGTATCAGCGCAGAACCTGCACAAACAAATAATTCGCCTCTATTTCGGGAAGTGCGGAGGTACTTGGCGAATACCTTGCGGAACAGTGATTTCTTTTCCGTCTACGGTGAGAGTGATATCAGCCGAAAGCGATGGGGTCGATGTGAATGTCCTTTGGCCTAAACACGACTTGTGAGCATCATGGGAGGAGATGTATCGTTCCGAACTAGCCAAGTGTAACGGAAACTGATACGTACTGACACTCAGTTTTAAGCATTTCCTCTGCCTCGCGACCAGCCGCAGCATTGTCGCTCAAAAGCTCTAGACAGACTTGAACGGAGGGTCGGGTCGACGCGGCAGCACGGTCGGAGGAGGCCCCTCGTCGTTGAACTCGTCGGGCAAAATAGTAAGAACGGGTCGGCCCAGCCAACCAAGTTTCGCCAATTCCTCTTTAGTCGGAGATTCAAAACTATCGGCACTCCCCGAGAACAGACACGACATCGCGATGACGGCGCATTGCATTGCCGACAACTTTAGCCATCCGTCCATCCCTCACGACTAGTCAAGCTACGACGATGTCTACAGCACAATTACGAGCGGAGGCACGTAGGAAGGCCATTCTCAGTAGAGGAACGGACAGGTTATCCAAACTAACGAGCTCCGCCCGAGGCGAAGACGCAACATACATCAGTACAGGTGTGTGAAATCTTGGGTCTTTGGGAAGATGCTCCAACCACCTTCTACGCATAGAATCATCCATCACCTCAACAACGGTCACAGCCGACACGTTTGTTGGCGAAGATCCTCCCGAATTACCGCTACCCCCTCATCCACGATCAGTGTCCGGTTCAGCTGGCCAGCAACGCGTCGAACTGCTGAATGACCTGGCCAACACGGCTCCTCCCGATCCTTCTGTATGGTCGGAGGCACAACAACAACAGTTTATGCGGGCACTTGGCATAGGCATAGGGTCTGATCGAGGATCGAGTGAGCCACCGCTGTTCTCCGCTCGCGGGCCCTCCCAACCCTCGCAGAGGGCTGTTTCCGAAGACCCAAATATGGATCTCCTGAATGCTCTCATGGCCGCCCAACAACAACGATCAGGGACCCCAGGGGCCACTACTACCTCCAGCGATGCTTCCTCCGCCTTCCCTACTATCCCGAAACCTCGATCAAAATTACAAAAGCTCTTGCCGCTGATACACGTCATATCAGTCTGGTGCTTGTTCGCACTCTTTGCTGTGTGGAGAGAACCTGCAGTGCATAGCGAAAATAGTTCTTGGCAGAGCGAAGAAAATACATTCTGGGCTCGGTGGGCCAGGCTCTCGCCCCAGTCGAGTAGGAAACAGGGCGAAACATGGCAGGTGCAACCTGTGGTGCGTCTCTATCATCTTCTGGAGTCTGATTGGATTTGACAATACCCCAGCCGTTCTGGGGAGCTCTGGCCACGTTAGAGCTCGTACTGTTCTCCTTCCGCATCCTCTCTGGATTTGTACGCCGTTTCGTACTAGAATTCCTAATTCTTGACCTCACTCTGAATCGCAGGATCCAATATCTCCTCCGACAATATTATCAATGGCTCTGCCAGTGCTTCCTCCGTCGTTACGCTCCATTGCGCTGAACGGGTTACGATACTTCCAGATGTTTGGGGTCCTGTTGGATGACCTTGCGGCTGCGTTGATCAGCGTTGGTCTACTTGTCTACTTGTCGGCTTGGCTTGTAAACTAGATACTGTTGTCACTACCTATAATCTGAACATTCCCGCAACAGCTATCCCGAGCACACGCGATGTCTTGAGTCAACCGAAGAGGTCGGCAGGGCGTTTGTCTTCGTACAGATGGAAAGCCCCACGGCGTTCTCCCGCTCATCACTACTCATACCGACTGGCTACAAGAAACTGAGGCGGCGGAGGCACTTCGCTGAGTCTCGCGACACTCTTATGACCTTCATTTATGATGTTGGACGAGGAGTAGAAAAAGACATGGCAAGACCTAGGCTGGAATCCAGCCCCAAATTCAGAGCAGGGGAGGGGGTTGCGGGAGGAATGCTCGCAAGACCTATAGACAAGCTGATACATCTGAGGGCAAACTTTTTCCAATCCACCGAGGCAGGCAAACGGTGTCGTGAAGTTGGACTCGGCCATCGTCGCGGATGGTGAGGGCAGAGTCAATTTCTTCGTCTGACACCTGGTGGCGTGCAGTAGCATTTGCTATGGTCTCTTGTTCAGCGCTTTAGCTCTGGTCCACGACCACTTACGTTTGGTCGCACCCGACCTAGCTGACTCGTCTATATCTATGTGGGTAGGTTATGACACTGGTGCACTCGTTACTGTTAGGTTACAGTGATACTTTCGTTTGAACGGTGCTGTACGCTGATTCTCGACTTCAGGTACGATACCTTCGGACATCTGTAGAGGAAAGCATCGCAATTTCCAACTCTACCACCTCGGTGCTCGCGATCGAAAGTTAGGGGTACAACTGCTAGCAGGCCCATCATCTGCGGGAGGGGCCTTCCAGGGAAGTGCGTTGACGTGGGACCGCGATTGCCAAAACTTCAACGTTCAGCTGCCAGTTGTCGAGGCAAATCAGATAATTGCGTGGTATTAAATACGAGAGCAGGCCCAGAGAGAGATATGCTACGAGCTCGTTGCGAAGTATTCTTATTTCTTCGTGATAGTAGGCTTCGATGGCTTCGAGAAAAGGGAACTGTACCACTTGACCTCGTCATCGCGCTCGGGAACAAGCTTGTACGAAAGCTTAGGTGGCGCTTGGCCTCGGCTCCCAAACTTCTTCATAAGCGGTTTTTTTAGCTTATCCCACGCCCAGCTTGCGCCGTCTTTTTTCTTTTCCCGTGGAAGCACCAGAGAAGCTTGAGAAGGAGGTGGGAGGGTGGAAAGAAGCGTTGATTGCGACCGCTGCAGGGACAAGGTCGAGTATGTTTCTTCATCCCCAGCAGAGACGTATCCATCGTCTAAATCATCCCCAGTTGGCTCTGGGCCAATGAGGTTATCGATGTCTTTGAGTAGATTATCAACATCAACAGGTAGACCACGAGGTGGAACATCCACAGGTTCTTCTCCTGGAGATTGGGGTGAGCACACATTCTTTCGTCGAACTCGCGTGGGAAACAAACTGGCACGTCCCACGAGTTGGTCCGCGAACCCGAGGGAATTAGTGGAATCCGCCGCTGCGATATCAGGTAAGTCGCATAGCAAGTTCAGGGGAGACGGCAGACATACCACTGGGTTCTTGTTCCATTGGGCTCGAAAATCCCAGAAGCCTCCTTGTCTGGCTCCAGGTTTCTCCCTCATCCTGCAGCAGTTCGAGAACGTCGGTGATATTGGGGCGTGCGGATGGTGCCGAGTCGGCGGCTTCAAACACCTCCAACCATGTTTGGATCAACAATGCCCACAACGCATCCGAGAACCCCACAGAGGGTCTTTCAGGTCGGATCTTATTCAAGACTTTCCGGATAAGTAAACCGTCTGGCTTGGTATCTTCGAATGGTTCACAGCCCGAGATCACCTGCAGAGTGAAATTGAGGCCACGTGAAAAGGAGCGCGTGCGATGAAATTGCACGCACCTCGAACATCGTCATTCCAAGGGCGTATATATCCGTGCTCTTCGAGGGTAGCTTTATGCAGGCGTCACTCCCGGCGTACCCATACGTTTCAGGGCTTAGAATCTCTGGAGCCGTCCACCGAATCGTGCTCCTCATCGTATTGCCGCCATATTCGTTAGCGGAAATCGTTTCCTCTATGATTGCAAAGAGCTCTAAGTTTGCCAGACAAGCGCGATGTCCAGAATTGATGAGGATGTTCGCCTGATATCACCGTCATTAACGCAGCCTGGCATCGCGTAGCGATGAAGGCAACTGTCTCACCCCTCTAAGATCACCATGGACGGCGTCATGTTCGTGTAGGTATTTCAGGCCGGCGGTCGCGTCCACGAGCTAAGAGTCGAGTCAGCGACACTCAGAAATCAGTGTGACATACTCGCAAGGTTGAACGGATTCTGATCTGGATTGGCCGTAATAAAACTCATGATATTTCCATTCATCATCCACGCCGAGACCATAGAAAAGAACGGAGGTTCAGAAATAACCCCGACCAATGGTACGACGTTTTCGTGCCGAAGCCACTTCAATATCACGACTTCCTTCGCAAAGCGCTGAAGATGCAATGTAAGTAGATTCATGATATGTCCAGGAATCGGACCCCAGACCCTGTGGAAGACCTCAGGGTCTTCGAATTCCACGAAGGGGTTCTTGAAAGCCTTCACTGCTACTAGCTGACCCTGGTACGTCGCTTTGTACACATGCGCGAATCTGCCACTCGCGAACGGTCGTGGTTCGATTTTGGCATCGAACACGTCTGTAAGCATGAACGAGGCCGGCAATATACCGTACGCGCCGCATAGCTTTTGGAGATACTTCAAGTATGTCTTCCCTGGGTGTTCACCGATACCGATATTGTCGAGGGTCTGCGGTGAAGCGTCAGAGTCATAGCAGCCGAGGGATAGGATCTGGTGTCGTCAGCGCACCTCGTCAAGCTGGTTCACAAGATCCTTGGCCTGGTCCTCCGTATTCCTCGCTTGTTCTTCCTTAGGCTTACTGGAAAGCAAGAAAGCAGGAACATCCACCACCCAAGTATCCGCCGCTTGCTTCAAACAGGATGAAACGATATCGACTGACGGTCGCGCAGATGGTTTCTTTTCCCAACATTTCTGCAAAACCTCCCAAACCTTGTCGGTAAACCCCAATTTTTCTGAATCTCTCGGCCTCCGCGGCCGCTCGTCTCCGAGACCGGCCAACAAATCGAATCGTCACCTTCGTTATCATACTTCTATCATCGTCGGGACCAAACCTCAATGCCTTCACTGCGACCTTCCCTCCATTCCAGTCCCGTTTCCATAGGTCGGTGTACCCACGTGTTGCGAAAGGCAGGTCTTCTTTAGTTTTAAAATCTACATCGATCAAGCAAGACATAGGCAGTCTCCAGAATGTACCACATAATGCTCGAAGAACTACAAGTGCTGTACCCTTGAGTTTTGCTGCGATGCCATTGTGTCGGAGGATCTGTAGAGAATCGTTCTCACTCCAGTTATCCCAAATAACAGGATAGGATGGGGAAGACATACTATCTTGTCAATCAACTCGATAAGCTCGAAAGCTTCCTCCTCAGTAAATTCGGAGGTCTTCAACTTTCGATTCTCCTGATCGCTCAGGAGTCGCCTTGCAAAATGCGTAAAGTCATCGGACTTCCGATCTAGGGTCAAAAGTGTCTGCCAGGAGGACTTTTCCGGCCCGTAGCCTTTTTGATAACGTGATTTTGACGGTGAGATCTCAGAGGAACAAACGATCCCCCCCACTGAGAATGGTGAGGTATCGTCCACCAAATGACAAATTTAGCCGAAGCTCACCTCCGTCCTCGTCCACATCGATACGTGGCTTGTGTATTGCCAGTAAAGATGCGATGTCGCTCACATTTCCCATCTTCCAAATCGTGAGAGTTGGAAATTCACAGAGGCTATATAGCCTACCGCACGAATTCCCGCCAGGTCCTTGTGGTGCATCACGACGGACTTAGCGTTCGAGTTCTTGCATTATGGGGTCAGGTGGTCCAGCGACAACACGGAAAAGGGGAATTACCTTGAACACGTAATCTGCGATGGCATCCCAGCTGTCATGACCTTCATCCTGGAGGCAGATATCAGGGCGGAAACGGAGGGACGTGCAGTGAACCATACGTGTGGCACATTGCGGACAACCGTGTCAGGATCGTTGGTGGCTGGATCCCACTGTCCTCCGGGGTCCTGATCACCACCCACAGGTTCAGCATTAGACCGCGCGGTTAACTCGGGAAAGGTATCCCCTCTGCTTTCCCCCGAACCGAGATCGTGTGGCCCAGCCCCGGCACGAATTACCCTAGGGAACAACCCCATCCCAAAACGCATAGTGTAGTACCGAACGAAGACACATTGATTGAACTCGTTGGCAGGGCCATCGGCGGCTCTCGATTCCGTGGACGGTGGGGCTATGCTTGAAGGAGGTCTACGTTGCTGCGGACCATGTTTGACATGGGGGCTACATGCTGTGCGCCACAACCACGAAAGGGACGCAGACGCGGAACCAAACATCGGAGTCGAAAAATTCTCGTCGGGGAGATCACAAGTACTACGATTGCTGGAATATGCCATCATTGCGAAGTCTTTAGCCATGTCGGATCCGGATACGAGAACGGGTCGCAAGTCTTTTCCGTATTTCTTGTCTCGAGCGAACTGAACCCAAGACTTGTAATGGCGTTTGGTGTATTCTTTGAACTCAGAATCCAATTGGGAATCTTCGTTATATGTTGAATGCCTTGTTGTCAGTGCTGCGCCGCGATCTCCAGTGAGTTCAAATGAGAAACTTGCGCCAGGTTCCAGAGACCTGGATATACTCGCTTGAAAACAGTGGGGGATGGTATAAGACGTAGAACGCACAGAATAATGGGCACCGCACCGGCCCCAACCTGTTGAGAAGTTCTTGCCGCGAGACATCCCGGGTCCCGAGGTTCTCCTGCTTCCGTCGTTCCAACTTCCAATGGCTCGAACGTGTTGGGTACGTCTACTCCTCGTTCGCGCTCTCCCAGGGGGATACCAGCGGAGAACAACAAATGAAATCGCCCTTGACGGATGAAGCCCACATCCCCTATGCTGATACGGGTGTATTTGCTCGTTGGTGCGGGCTCCCTAGAGTTTTAACCTCCTTAGATATCGTCCGCGGTCATTGAAAAGGGCCCACGCTACCACAGAGCATGACCGTAACAAAGACATTCCATCTGTCTACAGCAAGTAAGGAGGTAGAGAAGATGTGTAAACAGCAAAATCAGAAGCTCACTCTTCGTATATCTGCCACGCTGGTTGGGCTTTGGGTGCCATAGCAGGTTTCGATTCCGGGATAGATAAGGGAGTAAAGAGAGGGAAAAGCGCCCACTCTCCCCAGTCCCTAACTTAGTAACTCGATAGAATTGTGCATCATGTGATCCTCAGAATGTTTCCTGCTTTGAGGGAAAAACAGGCGCCCTCGAGTGAATTCTTGTGGGATCGACGGTGGACCGTCCGCGTCAGCAGTTGACTCAGTCGAAGGAAGTCGCTTGCCCATCCTCCTCGTTCCGTGTCGTCATTGGATACGGACCATGAAAGGGGAAAGGAACCCGCGAATGGTAGCGGGGAATACCAACTCGGAGGAATTATCGGGGGGTTAATGAGTGGGCGTCATTTCCAGCGAACAAAGCGACGACAGAATGAGAGTACGGATTGTTGATCGAACTGGCAAAGTGGAATTTGGGTGAAGCCAATTACGCCGAAACGAACATCCTCCTGCACCAAACCGACCACGCCTACTCCTCACGGGTCCATCAGAAACCATATGCACGAACTTTGCCACAGCTTGGCACCGTAATTACCAGAACTTCAATGTTTAGCTGCCAGCTTTCGAGGCAGATTAAATAATCGCGAGACATTAAATACAACAACAGGCTCAGAAAGACGAGCTACACACTACGAGCTCTCGATGTATTCTTCTTCGGTTCCAATCTCACCCAAGACACAGCACTTTGTTGTTTTTCGACCTTATCTTCGGAGAAGGCCGACTGAATGAAGTGTGGGGTAGATTGGATCGACAGATCTTTGTATGAAAGTCCTGTCTATGGCAGGCATTCAGTCGGCTGTGTAGGTTGCGTCACTGTCAGCTACGCCTACATGGTCCAATGTCAAGAAGGTGCCGAGGCAGGGAGCGCCCCACCTGATTGAGTCTGACCCCCCACACTGCACCCATCTCCTGTGGTCAAACGCATCAACGCGCTGACAGATAGGCGCTGCGTGGAATCCACTAGGATACATCCAAAAATGGGTAGTACATAAAGATCTCGAGGACGGGTTAGGGCAGCGGGTAAGCCCTCTGATGAGCCCCTTCGCAAGGGCGAAACCCAAAGTCCGAACGTCTTCGGTTCCAATCTCACCCAAGACACAGCACTTTGTTGTTTTTCGACCTTATCTTCGGAGAAGGCCGACTGAATGAAGTGTGGGGTAGATTGGATCGACAGATCTTTGTATGAAAAGTCCTGTCTAGGGCAGGCATTCAGTCGGCTGTGTAGGTTGCGTCACTGTCAGCTACGCCTACATGGTCCAATGTCAAGAAGGTGCCGAGGCAGGGAGCGCCCCACCTGATTGAGTCTGACCCCCCACACTGCACCCATCTCCTGTGGTCAAACGCATCAACGCGCTGACAGATAGGCGCTGCGTGGAATCCACTAGGATACATCCAAAAATGGGTAGTACATAAAGATCTCGAGGACGGGTTAGGGCAGCGGGTAAGCCCTCTGATGAGCCCCTTCGCAAGGGCGAAACCCAAAGTCCGAACGCATCTCTTCGCGATAATAGAATTCGATGGCTTCGAGAAAAGGAACTGTACCACTTAACCTCGTCATCGCGCTCGGGAACAAGCTTGTCCGAAAGCTTAGGCGGTGCTTGGCCTCGGCTCCCAAACTTCTTCATAAGCGATTTTTTTACCTTGTCCCACGCCCTGCCCACGCCACTTTTTTTCTTTTCCCGTGGAATGACCAGAGAAGCCCGAGAAGAGGAGGATGAATGTGGGGAGATGGAAAGACGCGGTGACGGGCGGGCTTGCGTTTGCTCCAGCCAGGACAAGATAGGGTTTGTTTGCTCATCCCAAGCAGAGGCGTCTCGATCATCTAACTGCTCCCCAGTTGGCTCTGGGCCAATGAGTTCATCGATGTCTTTGAGGAGATTCCCAACATCAAGTGGTATGCCCCTAGGTGGAACATCCACAGGATCTTCTCCTGGAGATTGTGGTGAGCACACATTCTTTCGTCAAACTCGCGTGGGAAACGCACCTGGCAGGTCCCACGAGTTGGTCCGCGAATCCGAGGGAATCAGTGGAATCCGCCGCTGCGATATCAGGTAAGTCACATAGCAAGTTCAGGAGAGACGGCAGACATACCACTGGGTGTTTGCTCCGTGGGGCTCGGAAAATCCAGAGGCCCCCTTGTCCGACTCCAATCTTCTGCCTCATCCTGCAACAGTCCGAGAACTTCGGTGATATCGGGGCGTACGGATGATGCCAAGTCGGCGGTTTCAAACACCTCCACCCATGTGTGGGTCAACAACGTCCATAACGCATCCGAGAACCCCACAGAGGGTTTTTCAGGTCGAGCCCCACTCAAGACTTTCTGGATGACTTCAACATCTAGGTTGGTGTGCTCGAATGGCCTCCGGCCACTGACCACCTGTAGGATAAAATTGAGTTCACGCAGAAAAGTGACGGGTGCGATGAGTCTGTACGCACCTCAAAAATTGTCATTCCAAGGGCGTATATATCCGTGCTCTTCGAGGGTGGCTTTTTGCAGGCACGTTCGCCGCGCCCACTGTACATTTCCGGATTCAGAATCTCTGGAGCCGTCCACCGAACCATGCTCCCCCTCGTTATGCCAGTGGCTTCCGGCTCAATAGAAGTCGTTTCCTCTATGATCGCAAAGAGCCCGAAGTCTGCCAAACAAGCGCGGTTTTCAGAATTGATGAGGATGTTCGCCTGTATATCACCGTGGTTAATACAGCCTGGCATTGCGCAACGACGAAGGTGACTGCCTCACTCCTCTGAGATTACCATGGACGAAGTCATGTTCGTGTAGGTATTGTAAGCCGTTGGTTACGTCCACCAGCTACGAGTCGAGTCAGCAACTCTCAATAATCGATATACTATACACACGAGGGTAAATGGATTCTGATCTGGATTGGCCCTCATAAAACTTGCGATATCCCCATTCTCAACCCGTACAGAGACAATAGAAAAGGGCGGAGGGAGTGAGGCAACCCCAACGAATGGCAGAATGTTTTCATGCCGAAGCCATTTCCACCCTACGACTTGTTTTGCAAAGCGCTGAAAGCGCAACGTAAGCAGATGCACGATTTGTACATAGATTAAACCACAGACCTTGTGCACGTCCTCAAGGTCATCCACGGATGCGGTCTTGAGAGCCTTCGCCACCACTGGCTGACCGTTGTACGTCGCCTTGTACACATGCGCGAATCTGCCACTCGCGAACGGTCGTGGTTCAATTTTATCGAACCCGTCTGTAAGCATAAGCGAGGCCGGCAAGACGCCGTACGCGCCACACAGCTTTTGAAGGTACTTCAAGTATGTCTTCCCTAGGTCTTCACTGATGCCGATCTGGTCGAGGGTCTGCAGTGGAGCGTCAGAGTCATGGCTCTAGCCCGGGGTGGGGTCTGGTGTCGCCAGCGCACCTCGTCAAGCTGGTTCGCAAAATCCTTGGCCTGGTCCTCCGTATTCCTCGCTTGTTCTACCTTGGGTTTACTTGAAAGCAAGAAAGCAGGGACATCCACCGCCCAAGTATCCGCCGCTTGCTTCAAACAGGATGAAACGATATCGACTGACGGTCGCGCAGATGGTTTCTTTTCCCAACATTTCTGCAAAACTTCCCAAACCTTATCAGTAAACCCCAATTTCTCTGAATCTCTCGGCCTCCGCGGCCGCTCGTCTTCGAGAGCGACCTTACAAGCTAGCTCCGTCTTTCCTCTTCCTGCAAGTGGAGGCGTTCCCGTGAGCACCTAGTCGCGGTGAGATCTCCTCGCTTCGGTGGAAGGGTTGAAGCTAACCTCGTAGATAACCATAGCAAGTGCATAGGTGTCACTCGAGATGGAGGGTTCGTGAGTACTATTATCGGGAGTCAAAAGCTCTGGTGCAGTCCAGTTGATGGACGCCTTAGTAAATGAGAAAGGGTCAAATATGATCGTGTTTAGGCCGAAATCCGCGAGGAGAGCCTGTGGGGGCTGACTGTCACTGATGAGAATGTTTGACTGGGAGGGTCTTCAGCAAGAGGGCCACGAAAATCATAGCGATAAGACGTACCCCCCGAATGTTCCCATGTACTAAACTCGCCCGGTGAAGGTACTTCAGACCACTTGCCACGTCGATCAACTACGAGGCAACGATTTCCAGCCCCACGCATATCCATTGGCCGATGAGACTTACCAATCGAAGACGGTTGGCCTCCGGGTTCCTTCTTGTATAACTGAGGACGTTGCCGTTCTCCATCCACGGAGACACCATGCAGAACTGCTTCGGGTTCATCGAGATTCCATAAAAGGGGAGAATGTTGGGGTGGTTCAAAATTTTCCACAACAATATTTCTTTACAGAACCTCTGCAAGCGATGTTTAGTTCTCCTTGGGATCCCGAGAGACCGGCCAACAAGTCGAATTGTCACCTTCGTTATCATACTTCTATCATCGTCGGGACCAAACCTCAACGCCTTCACTGCAACCTTCCCTCCGTTCAAATCCCGTTTCCAAAGGTCGGTGTATCCACGTGTTGCGAAAGGCAGGTCTTCAGTTTTAAAATCTACATCGATCGAGCAAGACGTAGGCAGTCTCCCGAATGTACCACATAATCTTCGAAGCACGGTGAATGCTGTACTCTTGAGTTCTTTTGTGATGTCCGTATGTTGGAGGATCTGTAGAGAACCGTTTTCACTCCAATTATCCCAAATTTCGGGGTACGAGAAGGGTACGACGTACTGTCTGATCAATCAAATCGATGAGGTTGACAGCTTCCTCCTCTGTAAACTGCTCGGATTTCCGAGTCTTCTGATCGCTCAAGAGTCCCCTTGCCAAATGCGTAAAGTCATCGGACTTGCGATCTAGGGTCAAAAGGGTCTGCCAGGAGGAGGTCTTTTCCGACGCTAATCCTTGTCGGTGGTGGGAATTTGACATTTAGGTTTGAGACGTACAGACGAGAGCTGAAAGACTCATTTGAGAGGTATCAGGGCGAGGGGGGGAGGGGCGGTTTTATGGGCGTGCAATTGGTGTCCCGCTACCATGCGCAAAAGGGACGCACGCCACGGGGCCGTCGACTTTACATACCCAGGTATCGCCGCGACTTGATTTGGAAGTGGTTTGCGCGGCAGGACACGAGGACGACGTGGTGTTGGGCCGGCAATGGCCCACCCCCCAAAAGCCAGTGCTGATCGAAGTCACTGGCCATCCTCGAAGCGGAGACTAACTCGTTTTTCCCGCGCGCCGATGAAGGTGCCGGGCGACTGTCCATTATGTGAATTTCTACGTAAACCGGTGCCGGTGACGCTCGAACACGGGTGATCCAGAGTCAGGAGTACTACGCCCATCATCAACAGAGATATCGATGGTATCGGATACGTGCGTCCTACTCCCCGAAAACCTGACATCCACTTATCCCACACACACGCCCGTTTCACGACCCCAGCACGCACTCATTTCGGCTGGTCAGCTACAACCTCCGTTACGACTGCAAACCAGACCAGATCGCGGTGAAAGATTCGATCGCTAGACTACCGGACCCGTCTTTGCAGCCCTCCTACCTCAGTTTAGCGGGGAAAGAGCAACCGTGGAGCTCTAGAAGGATACGGATCGCTCAGGACCTTCTCAGAGAATGTGTCGCCCTTGCAGGTACCTACCACTACCCTATTGTCTACCAGGATAAGACGACTTCCCTTTGGGCGGTCCATCGTTGTAGGTTTCCAAGAGGCTCTCGTTCGACAGGTGAACGATATGCAAGAGCTCCTTGGAGATGACTGGGCTTGGGTACGAATCTCATCAACGATCCACCCTCTCAAGGGGACTGAAGGATGCATCAGGTCGGTCAAGGTCGTGACGACGGTGCTTCAAGAGGAGAGTTCAATTCAATCTTCTACAAAAAGTATGTTACCCTCGATCCCCCCCTCATCACCCCCTCGTCTGGATTGACTGACAATCAGTCGATCAACCCCTTTTTCCCGCGTGCCATAGATCCGTTTTCAAGCTGATCGATTCGGATACATTCTGGCTTTCGTGAGCTCTTCCTCCCATATTCCCAACGGCATAAGGTTCCCCGATTAAACTCTCTACACCCAAACCACAGGCCAACTCCCTTCCGATGCTCCGTGTACCCAGGAGCAGGATGCATACGAATCTGTACAACCGCCCGCCTCCTCTCCAGAACCTCCTCGCAACGGCTAACACTCATCAACACCCACCTGGACCACCTCTCCGACGATCAACGCAAATACGGCGCATCTCTGCTCCTTGTCCGAGGCAGATTCGAAGCCGCCACATCCAACGGACCCGTTATTCTCACCGGGGACTTCAACAGCTCTCCGACCGGAGATGATTCGGGAGCTTACGGAGTCATAACGGGGAAGGTACCTCCGATGCAAGTAGCTAAGGAGTTCACAGACAAATTCAACCCCGGACCAAACGAACTCCCTGATTTTAAGTTCTTGGACACCCGAGTAGAAACTCCAAAGCTCGGCGTGTCCGGGAACTTTGCCACTTTCACCGGGTGGTCTCCGACGAGGACGGCAGAGTGGGGGAGGATCGATTTCGCTTTTGGAGGGAATAACGGTCGATGGTACGTTCAGTTTTTTCTTCTTCAAACGGACTCGGAGAAGAAGCCGTGCGGGCTTCATCGTAACCTTTTGCCCGGGCTGACGAACAATTGCCACGCTTTCGGTGCGTTTACTCCCCGCAGGAAATCCACCGCATACAAGGTCGGTGCGGGAATGAGCGACGACGGGATGATGCACAGCGACCACCGTCCTGTATTCGTCGACTTGACCGTTTAGCACCGCTGGCGATCCGTTTTTGAGGATGGACTTGTACGTGTATCGCAGTCGCACAATGGTTCTAATGAGATTGCTCGAGACAAGCAACATAAGTTATACGCGGACAGCAAAGCATTTGATACCTATTCAACAAAGCGGTCACTTCGCCCACGCTTACGGGGTGTAATTTGCAGGCTTAGCGGGTGGGTCACCAGTGACTGTCTGCCAAGCATCCCCATCCGGCAAAGTATAGTTCCCGAGACACGCCCACGCGAAATCGGTCTCCTGGATGATCTCCTCCAGGCTCCTCACGAAATCGTCAACAGGGCACATCCCGTATTTCGAGTCGTCCGGGCAATATTTGAGCGGGGAAAGAGGGACAGGACCGTCGTTCAAGATCACACGGATCTGGTCACCTGGAGTGCAAGCACAGGACAAGACTGGACGTGCGCGACACGGGAGTGGAGAGGTTAACGATAAAGGGGAAAATATGCGGGAAGTGTGAATTGGCTCACGTTGGAACTGAACGTTGGCACCGAAAGCTGCGAATTCGTGAGTGATGAAGGATCGCCTCTCAGGGATATGATCGTATGGGAGCGGACCGGTCGCAGCGAGGGTCGAAAGGTTCAGCGCGGTCAATACTGGGTGCAGCCCGTGAGTGTTTGAAAGGATTTGAGAGAGAGAGAAAAGGCTACTATTAATAATGACCACTTCGTGCGTGGCATCGACATACAGAGCACGTCCATCCAGGGGAAATGTGGTTGGATTACTATCCAGCGTCGAGTTTGTGCTCGAATTGTACTGTGCAAACGCGCAATGGTCAACAGAACCGAAGAAAGAGGCGGTGGGGAATGATTGCGGCATACAGTTTCGATCGGAGTTTTGGTCAACCTCGCCACCAATTCTTGGACGTAGCCGATACCTTGCGCACGTCCGACGGGGGAGCCAAATCCGGAACCATACCAAAAGTTCAAGTCAAACCTACACAGAGAATAGATTGAGCTGCCCAGTGCGAGTTAGCGTCGAGCTCAAGGCAGGTTGCTTACGAATAATCAAATTGGTCCCATTCCTCTTCCGTAAACAAGGGGCAGAAGCTGGAATAGCCCAGAGCAACGGTCTAGGTTTGGTGGGTGAGATCCCATGAGACATCCTCGAGTCGGAAAAAAGGAAACCATACCTCATATGCGCATAGGTTCTGCATCGCGTAGATATCCGAAATCGTAAATTGGAAACCGGAGATGAGGGAGTTGATCCTCTTTAAGGCGGGCTGTAAGTATCTGTACAAGTCAAGACGTCGCATCGAGGGTAAGCGTTATGGGCGTGTCATTCACAGGAAGTGTATACGTGCATGTTTGCCCATTTGTTAACGAACCAAGTTGCACGTCCGCCTATCGTCGCGACACCGCTGTTTGGGCAGCTATAAATCGGAAAATAAGCCGAGGGTTTTACGTCGCATTCTCAGTGACAACGCACGCGTAATAGGGAGCAAGGGAGTTGTTGAACTAAAAAATGTTCGGGCTCAAAATCGGGGATGGATCTCGGGCATATTCACGTACCCCAGCTCCCTCGATGGTAATGCTCTGTTCGTACTGCCCATCGAAGGGGTAGCCGAAGAAGCCGATGGCGAAGTTGAGCGCGGATGCGAGCATACGGTCCCTGGGTAATCAAGCGGCGATGAGAAATCGGTGACAAAAGGCTTGGGGGAAACCTACTGGGACTCGGTACGGAATACGGGCAGCGTGTTCGTTTCCGTGAAATTCTATGCGGAATGAGGCTCCGGGGGCACGAAGAAAACACCAAGCTTTCTGACCTTGAGAAGGTTCCCATATTTCAGGCGCATGGAAACACCGAGTTCCACTGGAGGGCCCTGTCAGTAAAACCCTTTCACGAATTGTTGTTGAAGACTTACGAAGTTGATGACGACCAAATGGTGTCAGAACTGTCGGATTTCAGTAAGTATTCTGTGATAAACCTGACGCGCTGAGGGGACGGACTTTCTGCTCCAAGCTTAAATGTCCTGAGTTTAAACGAGGGTTGAGTTTACGACCGGTGTCGAGCTATGAGCGAAAGAGCCGCACCAGTCATTCAAAAAGGCCAAATTACCACTTGCGGTCCAGTTTCCGTTGGTCTGAAGGAGTTTCGTGGCAAAAGAGGAGGGAGAAGTGGCAGAGTCTAATCATATCAATGAATCGCGTTGGTTTGATCCGTATTAAGGCCGATGCATCAAGCAATTGAGTTTAGCACTCACTGCTAGTGGTAGGGTATCGGGCACCATGACGATGCAAGAGGTGCAATGCGGTGACAGTGCAGCTCTCAGGGGCCGCTGGGCCAGTTTCCACGCCAAAGGTTCCAATGGGGTTCGAGTACCAGGGACTAAGGTTCCCCCACTTTTTAAGAAGTGGGAACTTGTTGGATGAGAACTCTTTCGGAACTACGAGGAGACCTTGATCTGGAGAGCTGAACGGGTAGGCAGGGGCCGTAGCAAGGAGGGCTGGTTCAGCTCCGGTTGGAGTAGGGCCCGGGAAACCAACATCAGAAGGAAAAAGGGTGGGATCGTAATTCACTGCGTTGGTCGGAGGATAGGAATGGACCTCGGTTGACCCGACCCAAGGTTCGGCACGCTCGGCAAGGTCTTGGACCGCGGACCGCTTGAAGTTGGTGGACGAGTGGCGTATCCCGACCTGTGGCTGAGCGAGCAGAGCACAGGTGGTGATTACACCAGCCAGGAAGGCGAGGAACGGGGTGTAAGAACGCGTAGAGGTGCCCATCTTCTCGCGAGAACGAGCGAGAGAAGGAGAGGAAGTCCTGTATAAATATCAGAGCATACCGTCTTCTCACCACGTGCGTCATCCAGATACATGCTTCTGTGAATCACCGCGTTCAGCAACCCTCCGTCCTCCGTGGGAATTGCACGACAACGATAATCAGCCGAGCGCGTTTGCCGAACCTACCATACCTTCTGTGTGTTTCACTGTTGCGTATATCATTGATTTGCTGTTAATATAGGGGACTCTAAAGCCTGATTGGAAGGTGCTTTCAGTTGTTCCTTAACTTCCACAGAGTCGGGGAACCCTTGTGGTCACCCCATCATAGATTCCTCGGACTTTGCCGGACCCACTCCATGTGCAGCATATCCAAAAATCATGCTGGTGCCCGGTACAGCGCTGAAGACCGCGATTTCTCCCTGAGGAAGCTTCCTGCGATGGCCAAAGCACGGGGCGCTCGTGCAGACAATCATCGATTCTGCCCGCCTACTAGAGGGTCCAAGCTTGCTTCTCGTCGACGCCATCTCTTTATTGTTCAAGCCCCGGTTCGCCGCATCGACACCGTTACGACCATCGCGGTCGCCCACATTCCCGTCAAGTCTACTTAAGTCCGACCTCCGTATATAATATGGCCACACACCCGCCAGCTTCCTTACCCTTGATACCCTCATCGCCGTTCCCGCGCCCACGATGATTTCACTGCGTGATTTCTTCGGAGCTCTTACATCCCTCTATATCCTCAATCTCGTCACTGTCAACGCGCTTCCTGTGGGTCCCCAACTTCAAGAACAATTCCTCGTCGGGGAGTTACCAAACGTAACCTGGACGATTGGCAACCAATACGCTGGGAATCTTCCCGTTCAACGTGGAACGAATCTGTCCCTGTTTTTCTGGGGAGTCGAGAGCACCCCAGGGTCGTTGACAGCGCCTGCTGGAAATAATAACGCGCCATGGAATATCTGGCTTAATGGGTTTGTGGCCCACTTCTATTTGCACTCCCCGTCGGATTGACACCCTTCTCGTTTACAGTGGGCCCGGATCATCGAGCCTGATCGGCTTTTTCCATGAAGTATGCGCACCTCGATCACAAAACCTTGCTTATCTGACGTCGCTTGACCAGAACGGACCGATTCGCCTGAACGTCAACTACACCGCGACTGAGAACCCGTACAGTTGGGATAAACAAGCCGACACTTTCTGGATCGACCAACCAGTGTAAATTTTTCCCCCGAAATTCAACGTGCCTTGTGTTTATTTTTTGTCCAGTGGAGTCGGTTTCTCTACCCTTGATGACGGACAAACAGGCTGGGGTATGCATTTCCATACTCCAACATGATTCTCGGCGGTATTCACGTATTCCCCTCCGCCATAGTTGTTGATGAAGACCAAATGGCCAGCGATTTTGTGCGTGTCTGCTTGCGCATCCCTCTTTCCCTTGCCTAACCATGTCATTCCAGTTCGGTTTTCTGGAGAACCTCGTTCAGGTCTTTCCAAATCTCGCGTCCCGCCCCCTAAACATCATCGGAGAGAGGTTTGTCCCAACAAGACTCTGGAAAATATCGTCATGCTCACCATCCTCACAGTTACGCTGGCACCTATATCGTATGTATCACCCGCACCACGTGCGATCCAAAACTTAATATAAGGACCATAGCCATACATCACCAAATATTACTTCGGGCTTCAGCAACCACCCGTCAAGTTGGCCAAAATAGCGATGGGGAACGGCGTGATACCAAACTTTTACGTGTTCATGTTCCTGCCAATGGCACGCGTTTCGCTACTTCTTCCTCTGTGCAAAATAAACTGACAGTCATTCATCCAGGTCACTGCGATTGAAACGTACCCGCAGATGATTGGGTACGATACCGTGGTTTACGAATACTTCAAGGATCAGTAAGTCTCTTCTATCGTCCTTTCGATTGATCGATATTGAAGCCTGGGTATCGCTGTTTAGGAGCCGCCTTTGCGGGTACGATATTGACCTCAAATACCCAGAAACCCAAAAATTACCCACCATCACCGCTCCCCTTGGAGGCCTCTGGGCCAGCCTCGGTGGTTCCAAGTCGCAACTTGGGCACTCAAGCTTTCTCTCAACCTTCAAGTCCCGTCTCCGGACGAACCTCGCCAGAGCAAGCTTCGATAAACGGAAGCGAGAACTTGCACAGAGAGAATGGAAGCGAGATTTGAGTTCTAGAGCTAACGGAACCATCGACCCGTGGTACGGGTGCGACCTGTTGGATTTTGTGATCGACTATGCTGTCAATTACACGTATCCCTGGTCGAACGACACCTCGCTCGGGTTCGACGTGAGTGATGACTGGTAATTTTCTACCGCATCGATTTCTGACGGAGTTTCCTTGCAGGTTTATAACATTCCCTCGGCGTTAGATCCACCTGAATTCACGGATTCAGATTTCTTCCTCAACGGTACGAGTGTTGCTCCCATCTGACCTATGGCAATTGGTACTATATCTCTTGTAGATCCCGTTGTGAAGAAGGCGATACATGCCCCGGACAAGGTTTGGGTAGACGGCGTGCCGTATATGTTCGGTGGCGGATCGAATGGGGATCCTAGTATGTAGCCTTTCCATTTTTCCTCATTACCAGGACGACAAGTTGACGCTCAATCTAGGTCCCGAGTACGTGGAGCAATGAACGAATATTCTCCATTTTTGATGCTAAAACGTGAATATGAAGGCCTATGGTGTTCCTCGACCAGCTCGCCACAAATGCCACAGCCAATAACATCTCCATAATTATCTATAGCGGCAACAGCGACCTCCTCGTCTCTCACCGCGGAAGCGAAGGTGACCCCGCACGTCCTCTAACTTTTTATCTTATTGTTGACGGTTTCTCCTAGTTGCGATCCAGGTAACCCCCACGTCTTATTGTCCTTTGGCCGGGACGTATAACTGAAGCGATAACTACCCCACCATTAGAACACGACGTTTGGAGGAATACAAGGATTTACGCGGAGACCAAGCACGCCATGGTACGATGACAACGGCGAGTTCGCTGGAATCATCCACCAAGAACGTGGTTGGACCTACGCGTTATTCCATACATCAGGTCATCTCGTTCCAGCTCAAAAGCCAGTCGCGGTACGTGGGGCTCTCCCGAGGCCCTTCCCCCCACACACCTTTGCTATAGACTTTCGTACTCATTCTCTTTCGCTGTTTTGAAGGCATGGACCTTCCTTCGCGAGTTTATCCTGGGGAACAACGAGACGGGTCTCGTAACGGACGCGAGTATCCCCGCCTCGGGAGGCGAGGACCCTCAGTACGCGGTCAACACTCTCGCGGAAGGACCAGAAGTCTACCGCGGGTCGTATACCACGACTTCGACGTATTATTTCCCCTCAGAGACCGTCGCGAGGTGGGACAAATTCGTCGAGCAGGGTTATACTACTTCGGACGCCTCCAAGTCGTTTGCGCAGGCTGGTGGAGCTGTGGGCGGGAAGACCGCGAGCGGTGTCGTTTTGAACGCGTTGTTTTTTGCTGTGTTGTCGTCCGTTTTTGCTTTCGTGTGGTTGTTCTAGTATTGCATTAGCTCTGATACCTTGTACATATGTGGCGCTCGCATTTTTTGTTTTCCATATACCTGTTGTACCTAATTTTGCAGTTGAATTGTATCCATTCTTCTCACTCCTCGGACCCCCGTCGAGTGTATTGCGTCCCGCCACAGCATTAGCCGAGGAACGGTCGCGGCCAGTTGCAGGAGTGATCGCGGGAGTCTGTGTCAAACAACGACACCCCACAAGCGACGCGAAATCTCATCCAAACAATGGTGCTGGACGCCCTGATGAAGCACAGGGTGCTGCAAATGAACTGTGAGCACGGATTAAGAGGTCAGGTCGCAAATTGGTAGGAGCGAAATTATACCGTCAGCTACCTCGCAGGCGTTTCCGCTCCCTAGCTCATTGTTAATGAGATCACATTCTCCCACCTTGTCTTGTCCGGTATTCGGTACAACAACCCACGCCCAAGCAGCCGATCGGTAGGAAACCCGGGCGCATCGCCTGTGTCATTCAAGGAAACGCGCACCGCGTCAGAATTGGTTCAAGAGACTGGAGTTTATACCCTGGGGAAGATCTACGGGCTTACATTAGTGGCTGGCATGTATGTGGTCCACCGCCTTTGCCTGGTCCCACCTGCGCTCAGGGACAAGAAAATCATCATTGCATTGCTCCCCCTACACCGAGCACCCCGCGGTTCCCATAGCACAGAAGGGCTAAGCCCATGGCGCCACTGACGAGCCGCAGGCGTTATTGGAGAGTCGTGCCCAGTGCAAATCATCAGTTGGCAAATGCGCCACCCTGAGAAAACGAGTAGAGAGAGGATTCTCGAAGTCGCCAATGCTTTTGTCCCGGAGGAGAAAAGATTACAAAATGGCAGAGTAGTCATGCAAAGTACATGAACTGCGAGTCTGCAAGGAGGTTCCGCTTCTTGAAACTGGGCGAAAGTCCAATAGCTTTAGACTCGAGCATGTTCCTCGCCGTGTCCTTGCCGTGCTCACAATCCACAACGGTCTGTACCGGTGCCGGTCCGACATCTTTGCACCACTCCGGGACGCTCTCCATCACACAAGGCGCGAGATTTTTGTCCCAATATGGCTTCCTCGCCCTCAGCAGTGTCAAATCCCTCCTGATCCCCAGGCCAATCCGCCAATTAAAGACCTCCACCATCTGCTCCGCAGTGCTCGCCGCAATCGCGCATAAGAGCGGGTCGTTTTTCAACTCTCCTCGCGGATCCGGTATGTCCTTGATGAACCATCTACCGCCAAAGAGGAAATAGTCGAACTTGGAGGCACCGGTAATTCCGCGACCCCAGAAGCTTTCAATCTCGTTGTACAGGGTGATGGTTATATCTGTGGAGGTGTAGAGGAGGTGCACGTTGTGGACGATGCGGAGGAAGGCAGCAAAGGGTGTATCGATTCTGTCGGCGCGTGTGCGGTACAAGCCGGCCAGCATCATTCCCGGGCTGAAGGCGTTGGAATGGGTTGGTGGAGCGATGTAGAACAACCCGTCTGGACGCTGAAAGAGCGAGCAGAGTTTCCGGAGGCGAGTGAGAGGAGTGAGCGTCTTGCGATGGCGGATGATTTTGTACTCGTGGTCTAGATAGGCTTTCGTGCCCGGTGAGAAGAAACGGTAGAGAAACCGATAGGCGAAGCGGATGAGGACTTCGTATGACCAGCAAACCAGGATGCGGTATAAGTGGATCACTGAGTATCCGAGTTCGCGAAGAGTTGACATCGATGTGGAATGTGGAAGGTGAAGACCAGATTCCCACGCAGCTTACCTGGGATATGGCTGAGGCCACTCGGATAGCGCCTCAGAAAGGTACTCCGTTGGACCCCCCACTTCGTGGCACTGGATCACATGTAAGTACCTGGACCTCCGTCTCCAGTATCTATTGTTGCCAACTGCCTAGAGGTCATTGCGGTCGACCTGGGCTGCGCTACCTCAGATGGGCAGGTGTGCTCACGTTCAACGGGGATCCGCCTTGTTTTCGGTGCTATAGTTTATTGTGCAGAGGCAAGCATGCCTATGTTACAAACGGTGGGGTTCAGGGAAAGGTGGTGTCGGTGTCGGGGAAGAGGTGTAACCAGTCCCCCGTGAGGGAGTGGGACTCATCCTCGCCGACTCTGTCGCGCGCACTGTACAACTAACTTTTTTAGTGGTTGACACGTTTCAGCACTTCAGCCTCCTTTCCATCCCCCTCTCCGTGCTATGATATGGTAGATTGCTAATTGAACATTGCACTTTCTGGAATTCATTGAACGTTTTAGAATGTTTGGGATCTCAAGCGCACGTCTGAATGTGTCGCGGTCATGCGGTGTGACCAATCATCTCCGCGGTTGCCCTCCCTCCGAGGGGAAGTTCGAGACCCAGGCACGTCGCCTGTCAGTGTCGTCGTCCGTTGTGACTGGCGTGTTTGCGGTAAGTTGTAGGAGTACATTTTTGAGGTCGGTAAATCTATCCAGGTACGTGGGTTTCGGGTTTTATGGTCAGTAGTCACTGTATACGTGGACTCGGCGACGAATTCGCTCTTTGTATTCCCTTGCCTTTGTGTACAGCGTATACGCTGGATTGGACGAAGGGGCCACATGGGGATGGGGTTTTCTGAGAGGTCTATTAAGCCAATTGAGAATCCTCTTCTTGAGGGAGGCATTGAACATGCCTCAGGATGAAAGAAGGATGTGTGTTTTCCTTTGCAACGGAAGTGTCTCGGACAGCAGACGCCCGACTATTGTCCAACGTTGCACAGATCCGTCCATTGTGCACTATTTGGACATGTCTTTCACTTCTGTGGACGTGTTCGACGTATCATATGGCGGGGATAGACAGGAAAACGCTCTACTTCCGCGATGTTATTGATGTCCTCGTCAATTATGTGTCTTAAGCACGACTTCGCCTTTCCGAATAACGAAGATAACGCAAAGGCTTTCGCTCACAGCTTTTCGGATACGTCGTGAATTATTTTTTGGTAGGAATAAGCTTTTGCGGTAAGAGTTCGGCCCTGATCAGAAGTTCGCAGGAATTAAGCGCCGCTGGGCAGCACTTCGTAGGGACGCCCGTCGTTGGCCATCCCTCTACTTCGTCCGTCTTCTTGGGAATGCAACGCCGGACGACCAATAAAGGACAAGCTCACATCTCTCCACCAAAGGGCTCCCCTTCCACGATGAGCGGTCGAGATCCAGAAAAGCAGTCGCGTCTGAGCAGACGGAGCTTTGGCGTCACGAACCGCATATGGCTCATCCTCTCCCTCATCATCTCCGTCGTCCTCCTCTCCCGCTACATCTTCAGCTCCTCTTCCTCGTCTTCGGCCGGCGGACATCGGTTGCTCTCTTCGGATCTTAAACCCAAGAATTATCTGAACGTGAGCGAGCTGCAGCATCCCGGATCGCCTTTTCCGTTCTGTCCTGTGTTCGGGGAGGGGGATGAGGTGGGCAAGAAGTATGGCGCGTTGGGGTTGACGAAATCCAGGCTCCATTTGGGCAGCGGTGCTAGGATTCAGAGGGTCATCAACAAGGCTATGGGAGGCTTTCCGGTCACAATCAGTGTCATCGGCGGTTCAGGTAAGCGTCATATCCCCCCCTCCCCCTCGTTCCCCTTTTTGCGCGCCTTCCTCCCCCGAATCTCCTCATGGCATTCCCTGTTGGACACACACAGTTCTACGTGTCTAGGGGTCATTGCTTGACGGATCCCACGCCTTCACTCGCGACCAATTTTCTCCCTTGATCGCTGACGGACTTTGGGCGGGTTGCTATCTGTAGTGTCTGCTTGCCACGGGGCTGGAACGGACCCATTGTCACCGAGTTGCTACCCATCCAAATTCTTCCATTGGTGGAACACCGTCTTCCCACATCCGGCTTCAGAACTCACGAATGGCGCGATGAGGCGCACCAACTCCGACTACTACTCTTTCTGCAGCTCGCACCATATACCGGATATGACGGATTTGATCATCATCGAACTGGATGCGGATGACAACGAGTGAGCCCGCTTGCTTTTGTTTTCCACCGTTTGCTGATGTTCCTTCCAGTTATTCTTCGTCATTGGAACGCTTCGAAATACTCGTCCGGTCGATCCTTATGCGCCAGGACCACCCGGCCGTGGTGATTCTCGGGCACTTTAGCCCACAAATACAACGTGAACACGGTTTTGCGAGCCCCGATCACTGGCACAACGTAGTCGCTCAGTTCTACGACATTCCACACATAAGGTGCGACTCTTTTTCACGTTGGGGCCGATCCACGTCTCATTTTTGGTTTAGTACGAAGCCAATCCTTTACTCTGCATTCATCGAGGAACAATCATCTGTCGATCGATACTTTGCCGACGCTGTCTTGGCCAACCCGGCGGGTCACGACATCTTGGCAGACGTCCTGATCTCGTATTTCCAGTCGCAGGTCTGTTCGGCCTGGGCGGCTGCAACGGGGCAATCCTTTGACGGACTTCCGCCGCTCTTTTCCCCGATTGTGCTTGACAATTCCAAACAACCTACTGACGCGCGGGGCCTATTTGGTGGTGCCGGACAAAGAAAAGGATCTCAGCCTGAGAACAAAGAAGGGGACATCGTGGTCGGTGGCCCTCATAACCCGGGAGGACAAGGCAAGGTCATTACTGGAAAACAACCACCGGGAGGAGGCCACATCCAGGCGGTACCGCTCGCGATGATTGACACCCGTCCTGGAGATCTCGAGAGAAGGGCATACGAGGAACCGACGCCATTCTGCGCGTCAGCGAACGACCTTGTCAACCCGCTTCCCACGTCTATCTTCACGGGTACTGGATGGGCGGCGTATCATCCTCCGACCGGAACGAACGCGGTCTCGAGCGCATCACATTACTGGTATTCGAGCCAACCGTTGAGCAGACTGCGGGTGACCGTCACTTTGGGCGCGGGCGACGTCGGAGTGTATTATTTGAAGGAGCCGAAGAGCGTTGTCGGAATCCGTGGTAGCTCTGTCAATTGTTGGGTGGACGACAATTACGAGGGGCGAGTGCAAGTATCGAACGCTGGGGATGTGGGAGAGCCCACGCCAACGTGAGTGTTTGTTTTTTGGTCGGTGACGGTGTCGGATTTGGACTAGCCCGATCTTCTTAATTCCTTATCTCCTTATCGTGGCCTGGATCTCGCAGAGAGAGTCCGATACGGCCGTTTCACAATGCTGACGTCGTTGGCTGATCTCTGTTTGTTTTACCCTACGGGTGTTTTAGGTTACAACTGATCGATACGGGTGTGAGTTGGGGTTCGCATTATGTGGAATGTGAACTGGCCGGTGAAGAGGGCGATAGGAACGTTCCGTCGTTCAGAATTCTTGGTATCTTTGCTACTTGATGCATGATGGACTACTATTTCGATCGTATAGATATCGCTCACCCCCCATTTTATCGCCGTCTCGCTGTTTTCACTCGCTCTCTCATTAACATAGACGTTCTTGAAATATTATTAGACCTCAGGGCCCCAAACCGTCGGGCCGTTCTCCGATCCGGCCTTGTGTTTGGTGACATCAAAGCCCTGATTGGACATCTTCTCCCGCTCGTTGACGTTTACATACGTACTTACCTTCGCGCAGACCGTTATTCTCCATTCTTGCAGATGGACGACGTGTTCGCGACGCGCAGCTGCGCATGATCACGTCTCCAGGTTTAAATAAAGGGCAGGGCGCGCGCAAGAGTAAAACGGGTTGTGGGCTAAAATTAATGGGACGCTTGTTTTATAGTTTCATGACGCCCTTTGTGGCCAGAGTCCCATTGATCGAATATTTTTGGATAGTGGGCTGTGGGTTGTGTGAAAGTGGGATTCCAGGATTCCTCGGTTTTGAAACCGGAAGGTTGGCGGTGCAGGGAGGTATTTCTAAACGCCGCGGCGAGGATTCTAGCGGAGAAGCCTGGAGCGTGTACAGTGCGCAGAGACGGTCTCGCACCTTTCCGTGCTCGCGTATAGATATCGCGTATGTATGCTTCAGAATGCAGCGTTGATAAGCCGTTGCGTCATTAACGTGATAAGCCCACTGACCTGACTGCTCTCCCAGTTTAGATTTCAACATACGATCATCGTCATCTTATTCCAGATGAGTCCACCGTGGTTGAACTGGAGCTAAGTATAGTGTGGGCGCTGCAACTGAACAAAATGACATCGAGTTGTTGCCGCCGCACTGCCGTTGTTTGACAGCGGAAATCCTCCATCGTCGCTTTTTTTTTCGCCTTTTTTTCCAACATTCCAAATTCGGCCGGTTGCCCTCTCTGAGAACTTCCTCTTGCTTCATCAGCGCACCGGCCTTGCGTGCCTGTACGCGAGCGCAGGGCTAAAAATCCTTGGGACGGCGAAGGGTTATCGTTCACAGTGAAGTGACAGACATGAAGGGGAGGGAAGCATTTAGGAACGGAAGCATCCCGGAACCGGATTAGGAGAATGAAGTGACGTGACGTGACGCCACGATCATCGGGCCCATTCCTTGTTTTTGAACGGTGTAACGGCGATATCTGGTAAGGTCGAGCAAGAGCGATAAGGCGACGCGATGTTGCACGGGCGCGAACTGAAACTAAAACGCAGAACAGGTTAGACTTGTGGTCTACACGAGCCAAACGATTTGAAAGCACCGATGCGCTGAAATTCGGTGCGGTCCGTGGACGTCGGTCGAAGAGACGCCCGTGTGCGATACGTCTCATCTTGGCCAGCTCGGTGACCAATAATTTCGATGACAAGTTTGGTAACCTTCGCCTGTCGGACGCCGCCCTGTCTGCGGAATCCCTCACTCGCATATAACCCTCACCTTCCTTTCAGCTACTCTCCCTTCCTGTCCTTCCCCCTCCCCCGTGTATACCCTACTCACATTCCCATTCAAACGTTGTCGTATGCTTTGTCTTTTATTATCGCCCGTCGCTATGGCACAACTGATCCAAGCTCTTCAGTAGAAATGAACGGAGGTTCAGGCTCAAGGCCCCCAGCTAAGAATCCTATCACCCGTCCTGTCTCTTTTCACTCCCTGTCCGAACACAACCGCAACAACCCAACCTACCTATCCCCCTATTCCCACCGCCGACCAAGGACACCGCGATCCTCCCCCTTGGCCGGTCCGTCCCTCTCCTCCGACGAAGTTGACAATGAGAAGAAGGATGAAGACGTGGACCGAAAGCCGAGATACAGACCGAACAGGATTTCGTCCACTCCTGATATGGTGGGCCCCATCCAGTCCCTCTATGATTCGGACACCGCTTCGTTTCAGTCTCCGCCGTCTGTAACCTCCACTAGTGCCCCTCCACCTTCCACCTCTTCCTCCTCATCTTCTTCCAGCGAGGATGATAAAGAGAAAGATCTGGGCAAGGGGAAGGAAGAGGTGGTAGAAGACGGGAGTCGGTTTCGCAACTTCGCCAAGCGCCTCTCGATCATCTCTACATCGTCCCTGACTACCAGCGAAACGGACAACAAACGACGGTCCAGCCTCGCCTTGCAATCTGCTTCTACGACCAGCCTTGCCTCTACTTCATCTTCTCGTACCCATCGGACAGACCAAACGAGCCAGACGGCACCCCCGATACCAACCATCCCCCGATGGGCTCTGAACGCGATGCGCGAAGAAGCCGGAGTTGCCAATCGAAACGTCAAGTACGGACACCGGCGCGGAACGAGCGATGATCTCAACACCTCATCTTCACTACCTCCTTTACCAAATCAGCCTATACCACGAGGCGTGCCCCTGTCCGGTCTATCTAATCACCCACGTCCTCCATCTACCTCACGCGATCCGGCAGAAAATTGGGTGTCAATGACCAATCCGATTCCAAAGTTTTCGCGCTTAGCACTTAGGGGCGAAGGGGTCGTCTTGCCGGTTAGCAAAAAGGAGAGTCTGGCCAAGATGAAAAGCTCGAGCTCGATCAAGAGCACGGCCACGATCACTGAACCCGTCGGCACGAGGCGTGTCAGCGGAACTACGACCCGGACCGAGCCCAATCATGGCAGTGGCTCGAACAACCCTCCAAATCTCACAATCACTGAAGCTAACCTAAAAGAGGAGGCCCTACGAAAGCGGTCTTCCTGGGCTGGTTCTCTTAGGACGAGGATCCCAAAGATCGGCGCTTCGTCCTCGGCTCACAGCGAAAACGTGCCACCCCTTCCCCCCTTTGTCAACAAATCAGACCCAGCCTCTGTTTCGGATTCGCGTACATCTGCATCGGAGCCCCCCAATATGTCGGTGTTTCCCGTTTTAACTTCCGATACAAGGAGAAGCACCACGTCCAGGAGAGATAGTGTCCTTGCGGCGATTGACGAGGGTCGACTGCCTCCCCCACCCCACGATCCGGAGAGCGGGATGAGAGCGGGTAATGACAAGTCCAAGGACGCTCATAAAGCCAGGGCGAGGCGGAAGAGCATCAAGCAGATCGTCATGCGTATCACCACTGCTCCTATCTCTGCTGGCGAGAAGCTAAAGTTTGGGACGATTCACAAATCGAACCCGGTGGTGGTCATGCCGATTGACCCTCCGCCTGCTGCCTGGACCGGGGAACCGGCGAATGCATCAGTGCCGAGTTTGCATTCCACAACCGAAACTCCTGAACTCGCTTGCGGCCAGGCCGATGGGCGCGGTCACAAGAAGTTTCGTGGCATCAAGAAGAGGTGGAATGCCGTTTTGGCGACCGTTAGACGTTAAGTTAATCACAATCGTTTGTGAAACTATTTATTTCGAGCGTATCTTGTTTGGTAACCCCCTCACCCTCGTTTATAGTTACATGCTTTCCGCCGCTCTCTTGCATTTTTACGTTCTGTTGCAGTTTCAGATTCCCTTGTCCATAACGTTCAAGGCTTGATTTTACCCTTTTTTTTTCTGTGCTCAACTCTAGATCCAGCTGTCGTTGTACCTTTCCTTTTCGTCACCCTCACAAACTCGGATAGCCCTTGTGGAGGGGTGGGTATATAGTAGGCGAGTTTTCCGTGGACAATGATCCCGTGTATAAAGGTATATATGTCTGGGAGGAATCCGGGGAAGCTATGTTTGTGCTGAAACCTGCAGGGAGATGACTCGTTTGATCGTGTACGTTCAAGTGTTGGTTATCAGACGGCTCTTTGAAAGCCCGAGACCCGAGTGGAATGCGAGGGGACCCTCATTTCCGCTCACTGTGTCTAGGAACTAATAAGTATGCGCACATCGTGGGGTCTGGTGCCCATGACCGCCCAGTTCAGTCACCGAAAAGATTCCGGGTAAACGACTTGGCGAGAACGTTCGCCTCGAATTTATCTGATAAGGATCGTAGGTATGGGAACCAGCAGAAATTGGGGATAATTTGCCGGCGAGGCACGATCTTGTAAGCTTTGATTCCATACGCTGATTTTGTGTGTTGTCGGTTGAGGTTGAGGTTGAGGTTGAGGTTGAGGTTAATGGTGTACATTTGATGTACGTGGATTGTGTGGAACATTTGGTGTATTCAATAGGGTGATTTTCCGAGAGGGGCGACCACCCAGGGTTCCGACGATGGTTAGTCAACGGCAGGAGTACGTATGTATCAAGTACATACTACAAACAAAACGACAGTCTGGAATCGAAGGGGGGGTGAGATAACGAAAAGTGTCTCATATACCTTACGGCGGCGGTTTCAAGCGGTGCGCGGTATCGGAACGTGTGAGCCACAGGTTTGGGATATGAAAATTGGTGGACGTGGTGCCGGTCATGGGGAAGCGGGTTCCGGGGATCATTAATACGGGGTTGCTGGTATGGAATTACAGAAGTGTTCTTGAATATGAACTTGAGGGAAGATGTGAGTGGAACGCCCCTGTGGCTTGTTCGGATGCTTGCGACACCAGTGTGGTCTCAGCGATTCTGTTTATCCTTGCTCGCCGGTCTCGGTTTGGTTGCTGTCCCCGTACCGCCTGCTGTGCTGAGAGTGTGACGTGGCCACGGGGTGCGTTGACGCCTTTGGCCCGTTGCGAGTGTATTGTGAATCCCGGCGTCCCGCTCCAGTGGTACGACGAAAAGCGTGAAAGGTACCCCGTGTGGCGCTATTAAAACCGCACAAGGTTAAAGGCATGTGCATGGTGAGTTTTGGAACAAAGCTGCAGTGAGAACTCAACGTTGCAATGCGCACCGCCGTGCTAGTCAGTTGCGATAAAATCGCCCGACCGCAGAGATAACGCGCGGTGCGAATTATTCGCAGAGGCTGAGATCTGTAGATGGCTGTCCGACTCGTTTCGCGGATAAGGCGCATCGTGCTGTGCGCGGAGAGGTAGACTTTCGAAAGAAAATACCCAGCGATTTCTGGAAGAAAAATCACGTTCTGGGCCTTTTCCCCCCCAGATTTGAGATATCAGGCCGCGATTGGCGCCGCGTTGTCAGGATGCACCTGACAGCGCCATGGGTCAAGCACTCACCGTGGCAATGTTTTATGCCATCCCAGACTGTGCGGGAGTTATGTTCTCGCCGTGCCGTGCCTATTGTGGGTCACCAATTTGGAGGTATCGAGAATGGATGGGCACGTGGCTCCCACGCTACCGAGACTCATTCCTTGATCTGGGGAGTCGCAGCAAAGAAGAACTCTAGACTGTCACCGTGATCAATGCGTCCCACAGCATGAGCACCAGCCATCCCCCAAACGCTTATCCTTCCAGTTACCACCCCCAGCTCATTTCTCAACCTCACCATCAGCCACAACAACAACAACAATACCAGCACCAGCCATATCCCGCCAACAATCATCGCCACCCAGGCCCAGCCCAGATCGTTCGCTCTGGCTCCAAAGACTCCACCTCGTCCGGCCAACCTAGTCCGAATAGGGATGCAAGAGACCCTTATACCGGTAGAGAGAGGCGGGAGGTCTGGGATGCCCGTGTAGAGAGGAAGACTCGTCCGGCCACTATCACCGAGCTCGCCGACAAGTCTCGCGAGGACCCTTGGGATCCAAACAAGAGCCTCAAACATTGGCTGCGGAGCGCAGAACTCGCGAGAAAGGCCGGTAAACAGTATGCGGAGGATGGGGATTATGAGAGGAGCTTCGTCCAGCTTGCGAGGGCCTCGACAATCATCTTGGATTGGATGCCGTTGCACAGGGATCATCACACCCTCTTGTCCGCAGACCAGAGGCGTAATCTGCTTTTGGTGAGTCTCTCACTCACACCCTTTTCGCCACGTCGGATATCGCACTTGCGTTTTTCGTTCTGTCCTAATCACCTTGTGGGGGTTCATCTTTACTCCCGCCCTTGTGATTGTTCCTCTTTCCACCTCCAAGGGATCGTTCCGATTTTAACATTTGCTTATACTACCCTGATCGCACTCATCGTTTTTGTTCCTTGCTTGCCTAAATTTCTTCTCGGGTTCTGATTAACCTTAATCTTATCAATCTAGCACGGTCAAGAGACTCTTGAGAACCTCAGCAAGCTCAAACCTGGCCTCGTCGAGCGTTACGATAAATGGGCAACAAAGTACCCGGAATACGTCAACGACCCTTCGCTCAAACCTGCCGTTTTGCTCGAACCCGCCGTCCTCGTTCCACCCGTCCCCCGAGGGACATCGAGAGACCCCGGAGAAGGAGCAAGGAATAGCAGCTACGCCCAAGAAGAACTTACGAACTCGATTTCACCCAGGAGGGAACGTGACAGAGAACGCGATAGAGATAGAGACAGGGACAGAGAACGAGAGAGGGATCGGGATAGATCACATGAACCCCCTCGGGATTACCACCCACAACCCGCTCGCGATTCGCCTGCGAGAGGCAAGGAGGAAGCACGAAGAGCTGCGGAGGAAGCCATCCAGCGACGGACCGACCAGATGCAGAATTCCGGGAGACCGTACTCCTCGTCATCCCAATATTTTATGGAACACGCCGGGATTGCTCAGAGACAACAAGAAGCTGAGGCTGCTGCCCAGGCTGCTAGAAGGGAGATCGCGACCTCTCATGCGCCTCCAAACCTCAACACGAATGGAATCCCGCCTGTGATGCCTGTCCTTCCTGCTCCGGTCTCAGCGTCTTCTCAGAATCCGATTTACCCACCCCATCTAGGGCAGAGTCAACCGCCGCCGCCTCCACCCCCACCGATGCAGATTCCGCAGCAGTATACAAGTTTCACATCGGCGAGTTCGTCCAGCGCTGCGATGAACCATGGTTCAATACCCCAACCCCAGAAGGCGCTGGCAGTCCCATATAACCCTTATTCCACATCGAGTTCGAGTGCCAGCGCGAATCTGAACCCGCCGCAGAGAAGAGGAAGCAACGAGGTCGACGCGCAGAAACAGAACGGCGATGATGTGGTCATTCCGCCACCACCAGCTTCATTCCCTGCCCCGATTAGGTATTCGACTCAGCATGCGGTATCCCATGATCCTGCTTTATCGACCAGGTTGACAAATAGGTGAGATACTGAGACTTTGGGGCTTTTCCTTCATCACGACTCACGAATGCCATGGTAGGTACCCATACCCATCACCAGTAACCACCACCTCTCCTCCTCCGGGTCCGATTAATTACCCAACCTTGATGTCACAGCACCAGATGGGACAGGGTTATGTCCCCTCCCTCCACTCTATGTTTCAAGCTCGCCCGCACGAAAACGGTCCGGTCTCCAACAATTCCTTGCTCTTCCAGGATGGGGCGGGATCCTCTGGTGTCCTTGGGCCCGGAGGTGTGGGGGGTTTGTACAACAACCTGCTGCCGCAACCGTCTATGCCGATCAACGCATACGAGCAACAACAAGCTCAGAGAAGGCAAAGTATACCTGCTCCAGCTCCGGCACCAAGCACGAGTGCCGTAGACCAGACTCGAATCACCACTGCAACTTCTGGCGAACAGGTACCCCGGGAACTGAAGACCGTTTACCTCCCCCGCGAGTCGCTACCGAGGTTCCTCAACGTCGCAGCTGTCAACACAGCCCGGAATAGGGAGACTTGCGGGCTGTTGTTGGGGAAGGATAAGAAGAGCAAATTTGTCGTCACGACGTTGTTGATCCCGAAACAGCATTCTACGAGCGATACGTGTACGATGGATGAGGAAGAACTGGTGATGAACTTTACGGAAGAGCGAAGTCTGATTACTCTTGGTTGGGTGAGTATCTTCGCCCTCCTGTTGGACCTAACGGCACGATTTATTCTTCTTCTCAGATCCACACCCATCCGACCCAGTCGTGTTTTATGTCTTCTGTCGACCTTCACACCCATTCTGGCTTCCAGAGAATGTTACCGGAATCTTTTGCCGTCGTCTGTGCACCGACGTCGACGCCAAAGTGAGCTCACCCCACTACCTGACTTCTCTGTTCTCTAACCCTTCGCGTCTGTGTACAGCTTCGGTATATTCAGGTTGACAGAGCCACCGGGTTTACAGACGATCTTGGATTGCACTCAAAAGGAGGCATTCCATCCTCACCCTCTTGTTCCTATTTACACTGTACGTCCTTCTCTCTTCCGTGGGATACCTGGATTCCAAGACCATTTTTTGTGTGTGCAGGACGCGGATAAGGGACACGTGCAGATCAAGGACTCATTGTCGCTCGAGATTGTAGATCTCCGGGACGAATAGAGCCCTTTTCGTGCCCGAACCCCATCCCCCCCAACCGCGATACCTAAAGGCCTATGGCCGAATGACGAATCCCGTCATCCGAAGAACTCAATCTCGACCGAGAGTGCTGGAGAGCCGGCCTCAAGTTCTTATATTCTAGAAACCAATCTGTCCCCTCGTCTCTGTTTACCCCTAGCTCATGTATGTATTTTTTTTCTTTTCGTTTTCCAGTACGTCCATCGTCCATCGGTCGTTTCGTTCTTTGTTTGTATGAGGGGCGGTTGGGGGTTTCTCTCCACGTAACGATGTCGTTCTGTACACAAGGTACTCGCAATAACCATACACATGCATATTGATGTGAAGACTGGGTTTTTGACGTTTCTTTGTCGCCCCAGCCTGTGAGCGCCCCCCTGGTGGGTTGCTTCTTGGCCGGAACGGAGTTTTTGAAGAGTTGTCACACTTCAGTCGACTTTTTTACATGTCAGAAACACTATTCCGTGGTCAGTGTAGGCTGGAATCCATTCTCAAGCGGATGGGGAGGGAATAGATTAGTGCACGCCCGGTGCACACTTCGGATATATTACATATGAACTGAGAAGGTTCGGTAGCGCCCCTTCCCCCCTACACCTTATCGATTATCACTGATCCCACAACTGAGGCATGCTATGGCGCCCAAAGCCCAGCGAGCGTGGCAGATATACGAAGAGTGAGCTTCTGAATTCCCTGTTCACATATCGTGCGGGCCTCCTCACTTTGAAGGTCTCCTTTCACAGACAGATGGAATGCCATGGTTTCGGTCATGCTTTATGGTAGCAATCCCTTTTTCGATAGTCGCAGATGATATCTGAGGAGGTTGAAACTCCAGGGAACCAGCACCCACGAAAAAGTACACCCGTATCAACATAGGAGATGTGGGCTTCATCCGTCAAGGGCGATTCCATTTGTTGTTCTCCGCTGGCATCCCCTTGGGAGAACGCGAAAGAGGAGTCGATGTTCCCGGCACATTCGAACCATTGCAAGGCGCTGATGGATCAGCCGAAGAAGTGCAGCCCCGAGGCCCTGGTTGTGTTGCGGCAAAGACTTGTCGAGAGGCTGGAGGTAGGCTTGGTGTCACGGTACCTATCCTACAGTGCGTGCTATATCCCTGAGACCACCAGCCACTGTTTTCAAGCGAGTGTCACCTAGGTCCTTGGAACCTGACGTAGAACTCTCATTTGAGCTCATCGGGGATCGTGGCGCGGCGCTGACAACAAGGCACCCAACATACAACGAAGACTCTCAATCGGACTCGGATTACAGAAAGTACACCAAGCGCCACTACAGGTCCTGGGTTAACTTCGCTAGTGCCAAGGGGTACGGAGATGACTTGCGACCCGTTCTCGTATCCGGTTTCGACATGACCAAAGACTTCGCGATAATGGCATACTCCAACTACAGTCCTTCTGCTCAATCCGATTCGACTTTTTCTACTCCGATGTTTGGTTCAACTTCCACCTCTGCATCGCCTTGGGGAGTGTGGCACACGGAATGTACCCCTTATGTCAAACATGGGCCACAGCGACTAAGGCCCCCGGATCTTCCGCCCTTACAATCTGGAGCCGCAGACAGCCTTTCCACAAAATTCAATCAGTGTGTCTTCCTTCGGTATTACACGATGCGTGAGGGGTTGTTCCCGAAAGTAATCCGGGCAGGGGCGGGACCACACAACCTCGGTTCGGGAGAAAACGGAGGGGAAACCTTTCCTGAGTTAATCGCGCGGCCCGATGCTAGGCCTGTGGGTGGTGGTGGTGACCCCGGAGGACAGTGGGATCCTGCTATTGACGATGCTAACTTTGAACTAGATACGGTCGTCCGTAATGTGCCATACGTACGGTTCTCTGCACGTCTTTCTTTTTCCACTCTGATACTTGCCTCCAGGATGAAGAGCATGACTGTTGGGATGCCATCGCAGCCTATGTGTTCCAGGTAACTCCCCTTTACCATGTCTTCACTGGACCACCTAACCCCCATAACGCAAGAACTCCAAGGCCAAATCAGCCTTGATGCACCACAAGGATCTGGCGGGAATTCGTGTGGTAGGCTACGCGACCTTAGTGAATTTCCAACTCTCACACTTTTGCAGATGGGAAATGAGAGTGACATCTCACATCTATTGAAAACACACAAGCCGCGCATCGTTGTGGACGAGGACGGAGGTGGGCTTCTGCTGGGCTTTATTATCTTGTAGATCGTGCCTCACTTTCCTTAGTGGGGGAAATCATTCGCGGAGTGGATGCACCCTTATCCCAGCCTCCCACGACGGGTCCACCGCCAAACAAGACTCCTAATGAGAACGGTACGTCCATTTTTGCTGCTCAGCCTCTCATCAATGCAGTGGGGAACACTGCTGTTTTTATTATCAACCATTTTTTTCGACGGTGCTCATGGTTCGGTTGATGCATTGTTTAATCGTCCCCCCTACGTCTTGACCCTGGCCCTCCAGCCTACAAACGCTTGGTCACTCGTAATTTCTCCCCAACCGAAGTCATCCCTCTGATCAAGGAAACCCTTGGCAACCGAGATGAGGCCGAGATAGTTTTTAGCCTACACGTTGGAGGCGCCAAGAAATTCATCGATGTTTTGGACGAGGTGCGACTTGCACTCAGCTGCCTCTCGGGTCTGGTCTGATCACACATTTTCTATGCTTGACCGTTACCGGTCCCTTCGACCCGCTAGGCCTTGAATCTCCCTGATCTCCCACCATCGCTTCGGAAGAAGTGGTTAAATGCCTTGAGCGAGATATGTAGCCGCCGGGCTTTGCTTCCAACATCATTTCTAATCCCGCATTGCTATGACCCATCAGAGTCTCCACTGTACAGAGGCAGGTATGCTGACGTCTGGATGGGCGAGCACAAAGGTAGCAAGGTCGCGGTCAAGGTTTTGAGAGTAGTCGAGCCAAACAACCTCAAAAAGATTGCGGGTGTAGGCAATTCTCCAGAACCTTCAACTATGGGTGCTGATTGCGATTGCATAGAGGTTATTCGAAGCCCGCATCGCATGGAGGAGCCTCCACCATCTGAATGTGCTTCCATTTTTGGGAGTTAATATAACCAACAAGCGCCTTGCAATGGTATCTGAATGGATGGTCAACGGGAACATCAACAAATTTGTCAAGGAGCACAGGGGTGTGAGTCGATTTGAGCTTGTAGGTTCTTTGTCCTACTGCGAGCTGTATCCATGATTATTAATGATCCCTCCTTATAGCTCAAAGATGTCACCAGAGGATTGGCATATATACATGATCAGGCAATGGTACATGGAGACCTGAAGGGGGTATGATCTTAAGCACTGTTATCCACCCTCCTGCCTGATTTGCTTCTATCAAGGCCAATATCCTGATTGACCAAGACCACCATGCATGCCTGGTAGATTTTGGTCTTCTCACCTTGGTCTCAGATCCTACAGACCCCACAGCCTTGGATTCAATTGCAAATGATATAGGAAACTCATGGTGGATGAGCCCAGAGCTCTTGAGACCAGAGGAGTTCGGCTTCAAGGACTGTCAGTCAACAAAAGAGTCAGATTGTTATGCATTGGGAATGGTTATACTCGAAGTGCTCAATGGTCAGGTCCCTTTTGCCCACTCTCCCGGTAATGTTGCCATCATGGAGAAGGACATCCGCAGCAGGCACCCAAAAAGGCCGGAAGCGACTTGGATGTGGTTCACAGATGATCTATGGGGAGTTCTGAAACAGTGCTGGTCATCCCAACCAAAAGACCGTCCCACTGTTGAAACCATATTTGGATGTTTGGAAAGAGCTTCACTGGCCACCGCTGTCGACTCCTCAAACCAATTGATCAACCACTCTTTTTCCCAGGATGAACTCCCCTATCTCCTTGAGACGGTTCTTTGGAGTTGGGAGTCCACCCATATTGTTCAATCTCTCCAAGGAGGTGATTCCCAGGTGTTTGTTGATGTATTAGATGAGGCATGTCATTGCACTCTTGATTTCTGAGGAATTGTTCAACTCACTGGTCTCTATGTCTTATACATTCACTTAATTAGGCATTGGGTACCCCTCTACCACCAGGTATCCGGAAGCGGTGCTTACAATTGTTATGCGAGATGTGTGGCTGCCATGCCCTGTCTCCCACATCGCTGAAGATCAAACTTGATGACATTCAAACCGATGGCATGCTATACCAGGGGGGATCTTCAAATGTGTTGAAACACACCCATCAGGGCCAGGAGGTTGCGATCAAAACATTGAGGATCTCTACTTCCATTGGAGCAATTACCCACGTGGGTTGTCAAGAATCCTTTGTTCTTTACATGATCATTGATGCACTGGCTATAACTGTCCAGAGATTCTGCAAGGAGTTTGTGTTATGGAACGCTCTTCGGCATCCAAATGTTTTGCCACTTGTTGGAGTGATACTGACTGAGACTGAGGCCATGATGGTGTCAAAGTGGATGCCAAACGGAAACATCAACCAGTTTGTGAAGGAAAATCAGGATGTGAATCGGTTTGAGCTGGTTAGTTCTGCTCCAAATCTCCTTCAATCCTTGTTTTTATCGATGATTATGTGGCTTCTGCAGTTGAGCGATATTGTGAGGGGCTTAATTTACATGCACAACAAAGGGATGATACATGGGGATCTTAAGGGGGTACGTTTTATAAGGCTGGACAAGGATCTTTTTCATCAACAGCATTCATCTCCTAGGGTAACATCCTGGTTGATCAAACTTGCCATGCCCGCATTGCAGACTTTGGACTTACAGTTCTCTCTGGCTTACCAACTTCAAATCCCTGCACACAAAGAGGCACCACTCGGTGGATGAGCCCAGAACTATTTGATCCAGAAATCCAAGACTGGTGTCCAACAAAGCATTCAGACTGTTATGCTCTCGGAATGGTGATATATGAAATCCTTAGCCTGCATATACCATTTTATCAATATCAGGACACGGAAATTCCTGAAAAGGTAGTTCGAGGTGACCATCCTGAGAGACCTGAGGGGGAGTGGCTTGCTGATGATGTGTGGGAGGTTTTGGAACATTGCTGGGCGCCTGAACCACAGAACCGCCTGAGCATTGAGGATGTGCTCCATTGTCTAGAGGAAAGTTCAGAATTTTGGATGCTGCCTTCTTGTGGGAGTCTTCATGAGGATAGTACTATTCTCATGGAATTCACGTCATTTTAGTTGAATAGTAATTATTACCCTTGGTCTGGTAGTACTAGAAGCAATGTAACATCATTTTGTAAAGAGAAGCTGTCATGATTAAGATGTATGAGCTTCTTGGCCTTGTCCGCATATTTGATAGAGATCATGAGGTGAGATACGATCATGAAAAGGGAGAGAAAATGACTTACCCCTCCCGCAACGGGTTCGACAATTTAGTAGCATCTGATGTACTTTCGACTATGGTCGCAACATCTCAGTCACTCGTAGAGTGGGATGACATTCTCTCAGTGTTAGATGTGGCCATCGAAGCCCTAAGCCTCATGAAAGATCTCCCAGACATCATTCTTCAAGTGAAAAATGCGCGAGATGGCACCTTGTTCACCCATTTTGCTGACCTTCCTCTGGATCTCCTACAAAATCCTGTGTTCAGAGAAATGGTAAACAAGCCAGGCACAATGTCCATCTCCGATCACTTTACACTCACGTCCTCAGATCATGATGTTCAATCGCCTTGAGCATGTCACGAACGCATGACATAGTATCCAGAATTGTCAGGGTTGTAGGCCTGCTTACTGTTTGTGGGGCGCTAGAGGATTAGCGGAGGGGTGTCGGGTGTTGGGTCGAGTCTTGAAGGGGGTTCCGGGCGTAGAGGTGAGAGGAGGAGGGATATCAAGTGAGAGTGGGGACTCTGTTTGATAAGGATAGACGGGCGAATGGTAGTCCTGGCAGAACTGATTCAATTGCTGGACGAACGGTTCGAAGTCTTGACCACTGAGCTGTTCGAAGTGAACGAGATACTCTATAATCGAATAAGGTAGTTCAGTTGGGATGTCCCACCAGAGGATGATAAGAGCGGGGGAGTGAGTGTGAACGTTGGTAGTTAAATGGACTTTGGGAGAGGGGAAATAAAAGGCCGGGCTGACGCTGAAATAGACCGTTGCTAGAACACTCTCAGTGAGGTCCGAGTTCCAAAGGAACTGATGATCTGCGCCTAGAAGGAAAGGAGGAGTAGTGACTCCGGAGTCGAGAGCTGCAAAGGGGCGGTAGTAAGGGAAATGGGTGAGTAAACCGGCAGTTCGGTTTACTTGAAGACTTCTGATGAGTTTATACTCCCAGATAGATCTCCTAGCGTCAGGGACAATTGGTTGTTGAATGGGGCTTGTGGAGGGAAAGGGGTTAGGGGCGCTGAACATACACTGGCAGGAGGATTCCTGCTAAGATGAGTTAGAAAGAGGTAAGACGTGAGGAGAATTCCTCAGCTTACTTTGTATTCAGATTGTGGGTAGAGAGGTACAGAAGAGATTGAGAATGGGGAAAAGAAGGAGCGAACGCTCTTCCTTATATACCCAATCCTCTACAGGAGTCATTATTCTACAACGAGTCAAACAAGAGTCAACATGGTCTGTGCGTAGTTTAGGGTAGGGTAGATGAGTCAGAATGAGGGGACTTAGGACGACAGATGGTAATTACTCATACGGGAACAATAGGGGCATGAGTCGATGGAAGCATTCAGGGATTTCTCGTGTTCGATGGGGATTTCCCTGGATCAATGGCAGCAATAGAAGCGTGATGGGGATTTCCTGCGATCGATGGGGATTTCTCTTGTTTCATGGTGGTAATAGAAGCCTGATGGGGATTTCTCTTGATCGGTGGGGATTTCTCGGCTTTGATGGGGTCGCGATTGGGGCTGAGGGTTCGTTTATCCTAATTGGGACTTTAATGGATAATAGGTTATTGTTTTCCCTTTTCGGTTCCCTTTTGAGTCAGGGTGTATTTAAGTCAGGGGGGGTTAATGGTCGTTCCCCTCATCGTCTCTTTCCACTCCCACCAAACACCAATACCACCGTCTTCTCATTATCCATTACTACTATGTCTGCTTTCACTGCCAACGACATCGTGCTCAACGCTGCCGCTACCCCCTTCACCCCGGCTGTTCCCTACGACGTGGAGCAACATTTATATGACTCCCCTGCCAACATTGCCCATGACAACCGGGTCGCCATCGACTTTCTTACCGCTCACAACGCTCCCGCTGAGTTCTGGGAACAGGCTGGGTACGAAGACCCCAGGCTTCCCATGCCTCAGATGCAGGCTCAACACCCTGCTGCTGCTCGTTTGCTGGACGTCATGGAGAGGGACCGGGAGGATGGGATTGCGAAGTTGGAGAAGCGTGTGGATCTCATGTACGTCATCATGAATAGCTTGAATGATGACTTCTCTCATTTTGCTTTGGAACATTGGGGACCTTTCCAGGCATCTCTCTTCCGATATTTCGGACACCAATGTCGGGGAGCTTATTGTACCGACCCCCCTTGCAAGTCCCCAGTCGTCCCTTCGCCACCGCCAGGATCGGGGCGTTCCTCTCCCTCCATCCCCTCCCTGGAGTCCTGCCCCAGCTCGCCAGATGGTGGAGCGGTCCCAGAAGAAGAAGACCCGCAAGAGTCCGATGACTCATTCTGGTCAACGTTGTCGTCCGTCCGACAAGTCACGTCAGGTGAGGATGAAGTTGAAGGTGGAGGTGGCGGGTCTCCAAGACCGCTATGGGTTCTCATTAGTGAGCGAGGCCTTGTCGGACGTGCGACGAGAGATGTATGATAGTCTCTCTCATGATGTGTTGGGATGTAGGGAGTGTTGGCAGGATCCGATGACGCGAGAGTGGTCTTATTGTCCTGAGAGTATCCATAACCCTCACCACTTTGCTCATCGCTGCCCCCTTCCTCAGAACTGTTCTTGTGATGTCGACCCATTTGTCCTTGTTTAAGTTTGTAGTTCCTTTTAGCCACCTTTGTACTATTATTACCGCGAATGAGACAAATGTCTTGAATTGTTTGTGTGATCTTGGCTACTATGTCACGCGTTCGTGACAAGAATCACGCAGATAATTCAAGACATTGGTCTTATTCGTCGTAGTAATACGAAGGCAGTTAAAACGCACTACAAAACTAAACAAGAACAAAAGGATCTACGTCACAAGCGCAATCCTGAGCCATCGGGCAACAATGAGCAAAGTGGTGAGGGTTGTGTACACTCTGAGGACAGTAAGAGTACACTCGAGTTACCGGGTCTACCCAACACTCCCTGCACCCAAAGACATCATGAGACAAACTCTCATGCATCTCCCGCTTCACGTCCGACAAGGCTGCACTCACTAATGCGAACCCATAACGGTCTTGGAGACCCGCCACTTCCACCTTCAACTTCATCCGAACCTGACGTGACTTGTCGGAGGGACGACAACGTTGACCAGAACGAGTCATCGGACTCTTGCGGTTCTTCTTCTTCTGAGACCTCTCCACCATCTGACGAACTGGGGCAGGACTCCAGGGAGGGGATGGAGGGAGAGGAACGCCCTGATCCTGGCGGTGGCGAAGGGATGACTGGGGACTTGCAAGGGGGGTTGGTGCAATAAGCTCTGCGACACTGATGTCCGAAATATCGGAAGAGAGATGCCTGGAAAGGTCCCCAATGTTCCAAAGCGAAGTGAGAGAAGTCATCATTCAAACTGTTCATGATGACGTACATGAGATCCACGCGCTTCTCCAACTTCGCAATCCGATCCTCTCATTCCCTCTCCATGGCGTCCAGCAGGAGGACGGCTCCAGGATGTTTAGCCTCAACCTGAGGCCTAGCAAGCCGGGGATCTTCGTACCCAGCTTGTTCCCAGAATTCGGTGGGAGCATTGTGGGCGGTCAGAAAGTTCACAGCCACCTGATTGTCGTGGGCGATGTTGGCAGGGGTGTCGTACAAGTGTTGCTCCACATCGTAGGGAGCATCCGTCTCATAGGACGGGGTAAAGTCAAAGGGGGTAGCGGCGGCGTTGAGCGGAGTGCTGTTGACGACGAAGGAAGACATAGTAGGAATGGTTTAGAGGAGGAGTGGCTGGTTTGATGGGAGTGGAAAAGAGACGATGAGAAGAACGATCAGTAATCCCTCTGACTTAAATACGTTCTGACTCAAAGCAAACCGGAAAAGGAAAACAATAATCTATTATCCACTAACGTCCCAACTAGGATAAACGAACCCTCAGCCCCAATCGCGATCCCATCAAACCCTGAGAAATCCCCATCGATCATGGGAAATCCCCATCGATCATGAGAAATCCCCATCAACCTTCTATTGCCACCATCGATCACGAGAAATCCCCATTGTGCTCCTAATGACTCCTTCGCTATTGTTCCCTTATTTCATTTCGTCATTTGTCGCTCTAAAGTCCCACTTCTCTGACTCATCCACCCTGCCCTAAACTACACACAGACCATGTTGATCCCTGTTTGACTCGTTGTAAAATAATGACTCCTGTAGAGGATTGGGTATATAGGGAAGAGCGTTCGCTCCTTCTTTTCCCCATTCTCAATCTCTTCTGTACTCCTCTACCCACAACCTGAATACAAGTAAGCTGAGGAATTCTCCTCACGTCTTACCCTTTCTGACTCATTTCAGCAGGAATCCTCCTGCCAGTGTATGTTCAGTGCCCCCAACCCTTTCCTGTCAGGGTGGTAGGCCTGCTTACTGTTTGTTGTCAGGAACATGGTATTTTTAAACTTTTTATAACACGCTCTTTCGTCGAACTCTTCTTATCACTTCTTATGTTTTGAATGCTTCACACTCCTTATCCTTCACACCAATCATTCAAAACACACAAACGCGCATACATTCACGGCAATACGAAACAACCTGGCTATACAAATGCTTCTACAACGTCCTCAAAAGTCGACTCTATCTACGGCGGGCCTGAAGGTCACTAAGTGTCCATCTCGGAGATCGTAGTGCTGGCCCCTCCTCGCTAGGACCTCCCCGAACATGGCATCACCATCTTCGGCACTCAGCTGAACGACTAGTTCAAGCCGATAGGAAGAGATGCCTTCGAGCGGACCGATCAGCCTCCCAGATGTCACTGAACTCTGGAACACTTGGTCCCACATCGCCATCACCGGGTGACTGCTCGACAGCACTATCGACGTAGTCGGCAAGTGACCCTCCGTCTCCCTCGTCGGACCCCTGGGCGGAATCCTGTCTTGCGAGTCGAAGCTGGTGGCGAAGCTGGATCTCCGACTCGACCTGTCGGTAGGGACGGTTGACCCGATAGCGGAACTCTCGTCCCCCACCTCGACCAGACTGGTCACCATCCGACTCGACTGGACGAGGATAGGGATTAGCCGATGGAGCCATGCGATGAGCAGGACGGCGTCGAGAGCGTTTGCATCGTTGCCCCTTAGTCACCGGACGTACCTCGGCGACCCTCGGAGCATCTTCGGCTCGGTCAACCTCCATGACCTCATCCTCGATCTTCACCAACTGATGGATCGGCTGCAAGACGCAGCGCGCACAGTTCTCCTTGTCAGAAGCGGCCAAGGTGGAAGCAGGACCTGGAGTCGGAACAGGAACCGCGTTCTCGATCGGAGGTGTCGCATAGGACGACGGGTTAGGAGAAGGGAGTACCACTTCATTGACGTACTCCAGCTCGAACGGAACATCGGCGGTCCCCTGACCAACCAATTTGGGACCCTCTTTGCAGTTACAGGTTTTGTCCTGCAAGGACTCGACCTGCGCGGTCAACACAGCCACCACGTTCTCGAGTTCTTCGGTCTAGGAAATGTCAGCTTTCATCATTTTAAGCAATGATGAAAGCGGCATTACCTTTTCATCCCTCCTGGCCAACGCTCCCTTGATGTTGTTATCCCTGACTTTCAGACCGGCGATCGACTCTTGATGGTTGGCGACCATTGCCTCCAACGCCTCGTTCGTCCCCTGCTGGAAGGCTGCCAAGGTCTCCTTCATCTGAAGACCCTCTGCAGACAGACGAAGGACATCTGCTTTCGCCTCCTTCACCTCACGCTCCAAACGTTCAACCTAGGCGGTTTGATTAGTCGAGAGTCATACTCGAATATTCAAACGGAGAACCTACCTTGCTCTCCCCTTCCCGAACGAGCGACCACAAAAGGCTAGTGGAAGCGGTAGCATGGCGGACGGCCCGAGGAACGGTCGCTCCGTGCTCCAACAGGTCCTGATCGTAGATTCCCCTCTGCAGGGTGTACCAGAGCTCCTTCTTGATCGGATGCTCCAACTCTCTGAACCTACCCCTCATCTGGAAGGCCACCTTCTCCGCAATAATTGTACGGACCCAGAGCTCGTCGTCCCAGGTTAACCCCTTCAAATGAGGCATCGTTTCCCTGAGACGTTCGGCGTCCACTTCCGTGACGACCTCCAAGATCTAGAAGCCGTTAGCAAGACATCAACGCCCTAAAGAACGAACCTCTACCTAGAGGAAGGCGTTAGTGCTAGCACAAAAGCTCTAGGTCTCCCCCATACCTGGTCATCCGTGGTATAGGGAGTTCCAGCCACACAGGCATAGGTCTTGCGAGCGGCGGCACGACGGTCGATGCGAGAGATGGTGGAGATACCATTGGCAACTTTGTAGGTATGGTTGTTGGGGAAGGACATGTTTTGGTAAGATGATGGGGAAGTTGCTGGTGTTGCTGATCAAGGATGGCTCCAAGAAGACATCCTTCTTATAGCCTAGATCGGTGATCCTTCACGTGACCTACCTCGACGAACCTCATTGGTCCGGGTCACATCAACTTCCGCCCCTGTACCATCATCGTTGGCTTACTACATCAAGCTGACACCTCGGCCCGCGGGACGGCCTTGGAAGAACTTCGTTCCGGAACGCCTAGAATGCGCGCGCACTAAAAATAGGTCTCAAGACCCTGATGACCCCTTTATGACATCACGAACCCCTTTTTACGACCCCTCATGACTTTACGATTACGATCAACCCTGGACCCTGATCACACACGTGGACAGTCACATCACAGTCTCCTAACCGGAGGAAGGACTCACCGTTACTCGGAAGCATCGCCTTAGGATCCTTCTGGTTAGCCCAGCGCATGTGGAGTAGCCGTTAGCGTGAAACGCCGGCGAATCTGTAATCCCTCATGTCCCATGAGTCTAGGCCCGACCTCCTCATGTTCGGACGTACGTTGAGGTTACCACTTGTCCGTGATGCTGTTACCGCCTACAGACAACAAGGGATGTTGAATGTCTCTACTCCCGAATCCAGCTGGCAGAGGCCATGTAAAGGGAGATTGACACCTGGCCCTTGGGTGAGATCCCCAGGTACGAACTTTCATGACCCCATGCCCCTCTTTCTTTTAGGACTAGTGTTATCTTTACCCCTATGTTTCATGCGGACATTCGTTATCTTTTATGAAATCCTTCACACGCTAGTAAGGCCCTTTGTCCTTTATTCTCCCACGCGTCATATTTGCTCGCTTCCCTTACTTAGCGTTCACACACTCCTTATCTCCCTTTGTTCTGGACTTGATAAGGGTATATTAGGGTATTGACGTCATGGCCACTCCTTTAGTATAAGTAGCAACTGTGGCTGTATCGTAGTACCTTAGTTTTGTTACCTCAGGAAATCCTCTGCCCTTCTCAGCCCAGTTGCAGTTAAGGACAAGTCAGAGTTTCTTGTTTGATCCAAGACATCCCCCATCTGCTCTCCCTCCCGCTCTGCGCGTCAACTGCGCCTCGTAACTATAGACTCCCAGCAGTCATATTAGAACACCTCGAGCGTCCAGTCGATCAACTGGTGGAGTCATCAATCCTGTTGTAGGGATCAACCCTTGCTTGTTAAACCGAACGAAGTACGGTTTAGGTTGGGTTTCTCTTTAGGATTTCGACCTGACTTGTAGTGACCTCGGACAACTTACCGGAAGAATAGAGACGTGAACGTTCTCTCACAAGCTAGTTGGACTAGTGAGTACTCTGCGGAGTCGGCTCAGTGCACTGGTAGTTGTTAGGGTAGAGTGGCCCTGACATTTGTGGGGCGCTAGAGGATTAGCAGCGGGGTGAGGGGTGTCGGGTCGGGTTTTGAAGGGGGTTCCGGGTGTGGAGACTAGGGGAGGAGGGATATCAAGAGAGAGGGGTGACTCGGTCTGATAAGGATGGACGGGCGAGTGATAGTCTTGACAGAACTGACTAAGTTGCTGCACAAAGGGTTCGAAGTCTTGATCGCTGAGTCGCTCGAAGTTGACGAGATATTCTATGACAGGATAAGGTAATTCAGTTGGGATCTCCCACCAAAGAACGATAATAGCAGGGGAATGGGTGTGGATATTAGTCGTGAGATGAACACGTGGAGAAGGGAAATAGAAGGCCGGGCTGATACTGAAGTAGACGGTCGCAAGGACGCTCTCAGTAAGATCCGAATTCCAAAGGAATTGATGATCAGCTCCTAGTAGAAACGGAGGAGTGGTGACTCCGGCGTCGAGAGCTGCAAAGGGTCGGTAGTAAGGGAAATGGGTGAGTAAACCGGCGGTTCGGTTTACTTGAAGACTTCTGATGAGTTTATACTCCCAGATAGATCTCCTAGCGTCAGGGACAGTTGGTCGTTGAACGGGGCTTGTGGAGGGAAAGGGGTTAGGGGCGCTGAACATACACTGGCAGGAGGATTCCTGCTAAGATGAGTTAGAAAGAGGTAAGACGTGAGGAGAATTCCTCAGCTTACTTTGTATTCAGATTGTGGGTAGAGAGGTACAGAAGAGATTGAGAATGGGGAAAAGAAGGAGCGAACGCTCTTCCTTATATACCCAATCCTCTACAGGAGTCATTATTCTACAACGAGTCAAACAAGAGTCAACATGGTCTGTGCGTAGTTTAGGGTAGGGTAGATGAGTCAGAATGAGGGGACTTAGGACGACAGATGGTAATTACTCATACGGGAGCGATAGGGGTACTAGTTGATGGAAGCGTTCGGGGATTTCTCGTGTTTTGTGGTAGCAATAGAAGCGTGATGGGGATTTCTCGTGATCGATGGGGATTTCTCTGGATCAATGGTAGTAGTAGAAGCGTGGTGGGGATTTCCCATGATCGATGGGGATTTCTCTGAGTTTGATGGGATCACGATCAGGGTTAAGGGTTTGTTTATCCTAATTCGGACGTTAATGGATAATGGGTTATTGTCTTCTCTTTCCGGTTTGCTTTTGAGTCAAGAGGTATTTAAGTCGGGGGGATTAATGATCGTTCCCTCCATCGCCTCTTTTCCACTCCCACCAATCATCCACCACTCTCCTCTTAAACATCTGCTATTACTATGTCTGCTTTCGCCGCCAACAACGTTATTCTCAACGCTGCCGCCGTCCCCTTCACTCCATCCTTTGAGACGGATGCTCCTTACGATGTGGAACAACACTTATACGACACCCCTGCCAACATCACCCACGATAACCAGGTTGCCGTCGACTTCCTCACCGCCCATAACGCTCCTGCCGAGTTCTGGGAACAAGCTGGGTTTGAAGACCCCCGGCTTTCTGGACCTGTGGTCCGGGCTCAACACCCTGCCACCGCTCAGCTATTGGACCTTATGGAAAGGGATCGGGAGGATAGGATTGTGCAGTTGGAAAAGCGGGTGGATCGCATGTACGTCATCGTGAACAGTTTGAATGATGACTTCTCTCACTTTGCTTTGGAACATTGGGGACCTTTCCAGGCATCTCTCTTCCGATATTTCGGACATCAATGTCGGGGACCTTATTGTACCGACCCCCCTTGCAAGTCCCCCGTCATTCCTTCGCCACCGCCAGGATCAGGGCATTCCTCTCCCTCCCTCCCCTCCCTGGAGTCCTGCCCCAGTTCGCCAGATGGTGGAGAGGTCCCCGAAGAAGAAGACCCGCAAGAGTCCGATGACTCGTTCTGGTCAACGCTGTCGTCCCTCCGACAAGTCACGGCAGGTGAGGATGAAGTTGAAAGTGGAGGTAGCGGGTCTCCAAGACCGCTATGGGTTCTCATTAGTGAGCGGGGCCTTGCTGGACGTGCGGAGAGAGATGTATGAGAGTCTCTCTCATGATGTGTTGGGATGCAGGGAATGTTGGCAGGATCCGGCGACTCGAGAGTGGTTTTATTGTCCTGAGAGTATTCACAATCCTCACCACTTCGCTCACCGTTGCCCTTTTCCTCAGAAGTGTTCCTGCGATATCGATCCGTTTGTTCTTGTCTGAGTCGATAGTTCCTTTCTCCCATCTTTGTACTATTACTATTGCGAATGCAACCAATGTCTTGAATTACTTGTGTGATTTTAGCTATTATGTCACGCGTTCGTGACATTTCCCTTCTACAAGTCCAGTTCAGCGACCAGTCGTCCCTGACGCTAGGAGATCTATCTGGGAGTATAAGCTCATCAGAAGTCTTCAAGTAAACCGAACCAACGGTTTGCTCACTCATTTCCCTTACTACCGCCCCTTTGCAGCTCTCGACGCCGGAGTCACTACTCCCCCTTTTCTCCTAGGAGCCGATCATCAATTCCTTTGGAATTCAGATCTCACTGAGAGCGTCCTTGCGACTGTCTACTTCAGTATCAGTCCAGCCTTTTACTTTCCCTCCCCACGTGTTCACCTCACCACTAACATCCATACCCATTCTCCTGCTATCATCGTACTTTGGTGGGAGATTCCAACTGAATTACCTTATTCGGTTATAGAATATCTCGTCAACTTCGAACACCTTAGCGATCAGGACTTCGAACCTCTAGTGCAGCAACTCAGCCAGTTCTGCCAAGACTACCACTCACCCGTGCATCCTTATCAGACAGAGTCACCTCTCTCTCTCGATATCCCACCTCCCCTCGTTTCCACACCCGGAACTCCCTTCAAAACAAGACCCGACACCCCTCACCCCTCTGCTAATCCTCTAGCGCCCCACAAACAGTAAGCAGGCCCACAACCCTGACAGAGCAAGGTTGAACTGAATTTATCCGCCATTCGACCATTTATCCCCAGGTCAAGGACCTTGCAGACGTAGGCACAGATTCACCCTACTATCTACTCAGTCAAGGGGAACCTCGTAAAAAGGTTACTGTATGTTGTTCTGGTCCAGACCCCCTGTGGGTCCTAAAGTTCTGTATTTGAGCTCTTCGCGCAATGGTAGGAACGTACGTGGAGGCAAAGAGCATTTGCAGACCGTTTATAGGGACGAGAAGATACCAACAACGTGACATCAGCAAATCGGGAAAAGTCCAACAATCAAATATATAGCCCTATGAAAGTGGTAGGGTAAGCTATAGCCTTATAACGCATCACATAGAATGGCGCTAAGGTCATCCGGGAAGCTTGTAATGGCTTACAACACATTATAACGGGTTACAAGCCCTTGTATGGGATATGCCTCGATCAGCAGACTTTTCGCAACTTGCTGATGCGTAGATAAGGTCTTCCATGGACACTCAACCTTCATCTGTGACCATGCCTACGCGTGCATGGGGATCGGACCGCCTATCCAATAACGCACAGGGCCGACGAGTGGCCAGAGCAGTGATCGAAGTATTGACGTGGCTCGGCAGTCGAATGGACGGAAGGGGCACAGGTGCGCTCGAAATCCAGAACAGCTGAATGGTCCACATGGGATCACAGAACCTGGCCGGGTGGACCGGCAGTGCCGCGTAGCCTAGAACCCGAAAGCATGCGAGGCCACTGAACGCGATTAACCAAACAGTCATTCATTAAACATTGGCTATGAGACAGCATCAGAATCGTTCAACGATGTCGATGGGTCCCCGAGATTCATACCGCCGTAAGGCCGAAATTCCCATAACGAAAACAATCTATCGAGTGGCACTGGGGCAAGTGCACCTCCAATTGAGTTGACATCAAGGGGAGGCAAGTCTAGAGCGGTGTAAGTATACAGCTGCGTCGAGAGGGCGGGTATAATCTTTCATCTCGGCCCCAACAGTCGTTGCGTGGCAGCGGCATGGCCGCGAGACGGTGAATCCTCCCGTAGCCATTTGCAGGTAGACGTATGGCTGGGGGGCAGCACTGCAGCGCCGCTTCGATCCAGAGTGTGAGGCATAGAAGAGACCACGTCCTGGGAACGGGACGGCCGTCGTTGTCGGAACAGATAAGGGGACATCGAAAGTGTGAAGGGGGCCGCTGAATGTAACGAAATTGATCGAAAAGGTTCGACGGCGATACATCAGCAGATCAAGGAAAGTCCAGTAAGCCATTGTACCTGGCCACAAGCGCTACAGTCTAGAACAAGCGCTACAATTACCGGGACATAGGCTATAACCAGTTACAACGGTAGTTACCCACCTACGACTCTCGGAATGCTGGCGGCACCTCGCAACCGCCCATCAGATTATTCTGTGTTGTCGGCAATATATCTCCGATAGTGACTGGCAAGAGACCACAACGAAATCTGCCAACAAACGACTTTCAAAACTCTGACAGGATGGTAGACATCGTTGGAAGCTGTGTGGGAGGGGGTACATCACGATGCATGCATTTATGGGTAGTCAGCCATATTGGATGCAGCTGGACGGATGATAAAACATCACCTGCCCGATCTTGAACCGAGCAGGGCTGGAATCCATACCTGTGCGGGAGCGTCGAGATCGCACGGTTCACACATTGGACGGTAGGATTCACATTGGACGATAATATTGATGCAGGATAAACGGACATCGGGAGGACTACAAAATCTACGAGGGTGGCTGAGACGAGCGAGCAGCCTGACGTTGTTGCCGTAGGACCGCGAGCGACGTTCGTCGTACTGATGTGGGTGCAGCTGCGCGTGTGGCTGCAGACCTCGGGAAGACCGCTCTGAGGAGTGCTATGTCAGCAGCAGTAGGGCAAAAACAAAACAAGAAGCATATACTTATTCCACCACTCGAGAAGTTTTGTAGATGCCTCCTGTGCTTCTGGCGTTGCATCGGCCTCGAAAAAGTCAACGATGAACTCATAAAATTCTTCGTAACTGAACCCATTATAATGTGCCATCCAATGTATAGCATCTGTAAGATTGAAGTGGAGCTGGAGGAAGTGTAAGTTGGGCGGCGGGGCAAAAAGGGTTGCATACCTGTACTGCGGAGTATGCGATTGCACGAGGAGTAACACTTCCATCCATCCCGTGGAGCTCAGCATTATTTGCTCGTTTGGGGGGCCCCGCACTTGTGGATTTGCCCCTCCGTGCGCAATTGTCTGGCACATCAAAGCTGCCCTCTGCCGAAGATGGTGACGTGAAAATGAGCTTGAATGTCTGTGGGATGAAAGGTCCGTGACTATGATAGGAAAAGGAGTGGTATTTGGTAGAGAAACGTACCCTTACGAGAAGGTCACCCTTGAGGAATCCCTTCTCGACGTCCTCTGGATCCCCCTTTTCTCCTTCATACAGACATCTGATCCAGTTGTCAGGGTTGTAGGCCTGCTTACTGTTTGTGGGGCGCTAGAGGATTAGCGGATGGGTGAGGAGTGTCGGGTCTGGTTTTGAAGGGGGTTCTGGGTGTAGAGACGAGGGGAGGAGGAATATCAAGAGAGAGGGGTGACTCGGTCTGATAAGGATGGACGGATGAATGGTAGTCTTGGCAGAACTGATTGAGTTGCTGTACGAACGGTTCGAAGTCTTGGTCGCTAAGACGTTCAAAGTTGACAAGATATTCTATAACGGAATAAGGTAATTCAGTTGGGATTTCCCACCAAAGGACGATAATAGCAGGGGAATGGGTGTGGATGTTAGTTGTAAGGTGAACATGTGGGGAGGGGAAGTAAAAGGCTGGGCTGATACTGAAGTAGACAGTCGCAAGGACGCTCTCAGTAAGATCCGAATTCCAAAGGAATTGATGATCCGCTCCTAGTAGAAAGGGAGGGGTAGTGACTCCGGCGTCGAGAGCTGCAAAGGGTCGGTAGTAAGGGAAGTGGGTAAGTAAACCGGCGGTTCGGTTTACTTGAAGACTTCTGATGAGCTTATACTCCCAGATAGATCTTCTAGCGTCAGGGACGACTGGTCGCTGGACTGGGCTGGTAGAGGGGAAGGGGTTAGGAGCAATGAACATACACTGGCAGGAGGATTCCTGCTAAAATGAGTCAGAAGAGGTAAGGCGTGAGGAGAATTCCTCAGCTTACTTTTATTCAGGTTGTGGGTAGGGGAGTACAGAAGAGATTGTGTCAGGGTTGTGGGCCTGCTTACTGTTTATAGGGCGCTAGAGGATTAGCGGATGGATGAGGGGTGTCGGGTCTGGTTTTGAAGGGGGTTCCGGGTGTGGAGACGAGAGGAGGAGGGATATCAAGAGAGAGAGGTGACTCGGTCTGATAGGGGTGAACGGGTGAGTGGTAGTCTTGACAGAACTGATTGAGTTGCTGCACAAACGGTTTGAAGTCTTGATCGCTAAGACATTCGAAATTGACGAGATATTCTATGACAGAGAAAGGTAATTCAGTTGGGACTTCCCACCAAAGGACGATAATGGCGGGGGAATGGGTGTGGATATTAGTTGTAAGATGAACATGTGGAGAGGGGAAGTAGAAGGCCGGACTGATACTGAAGTAGACTGTCGCAAGGACGCTTTCAGTAAGATCTGAATTCCAGAGGAATTGATGATCTGCTCCTAATAAAAAGGGGGGAGTAGTGACTCCGGCGTCGAGAGCTGCAAAGGGTCGGTAGTAAGGGAAATGGGTAAGTAAACCGGCGGTTCGGTTTACTTGAAGACTTCTGATGAGTTTATACTCCCAGATAGACCTTCTGGCGTCAGGGACGACTGGTCGCTGAACCGGGCTAGTAGAAGGGAAAGGATTAGGGGCACTGAACATACACTGGCAGGAGGATTCCTGCGGAGACGAGTTAGAAAGGGTAAGACGTGAGGAGAATTCCTCAGCTTACTTTTATTCAGGTTGTGGGTAGAGGAGTACAGAAGAGATTGAGAATGGGGAAAAGAAGGAGCGAACGCTCTTCCTTATATACCCAATCCTCTACAGGAGTCATTATTCTACAACGAGTCAAACAAGAGTCAACATGGTCCGTGCGTAGTTTAGGGTAGGGTAGATGAGTCAGAGTAAGGGGACTTAGGACGACAGATAGTAATTACTCATACGGGAACAATAGGGGCACGAGTCGATGGAAGCATTCAGGGACTTCTCGTGTTCGATGGGGATTTCTCTGGATCAATGGTAGCAATAGAAGCATGATGGGGATTTCCTGTGATCGATGGGGATTTCTCTCGTTTCATGGTGGTAGTAGAAGACTGATGGGGATTTCTCATGATCGATGGGGATTTCTCGGTTTTTGATGGGATCGCGATCAGGGCTGAGGGTTCGTTTATCCTAACTGGGATTTTAATGGATAATAGGTTATTGTTTTCCCTTTTCGATTCCCTTTTGAGTCAGGGTGTATTTAAGTCAGAGGGGGATTATTGGTCGTTCCCCTCATCGTCTCTTTTCCACTCCCACCAAGCACCAGTACCATCCTCCTCCTCTACTACTATGTCTGCCTTTGTTGCCAACAACACCGTTCTCAACGCTGCTGCCTCCCCCTTCACTCCGTCCTTTGAGACGGACGCTCCCTACGACGTGGAGCAACACTTATATGATTCCCCTGCCAACATCGCCCACGACAACCAGGTCGCCATCAACTTTCTTACCGCTCATAATGCTCCCGCCGAGTTCTGGGAACAGGCCGGGTATGAAGACCCCAGGCTTCCCATGCCTCAGATGCAGGCTCAACACCCTGCAGCCGCTCGGGAGAGGGAGAGGGAGGATAGGATTGCGAAGTTGGAGAAGCGCGTGGATCTCATGTACGTCATCATGGACGGCTTGAATGATGACTTTTCTCACTTTGCTTTGGAACATTGGGGACCTTTCCAGGCATCTCTCTTCCGATATTTCGGACACCAGTGTCGCGGGGCTTATTGCACCAACCCCCCTTGCAAGTCCCCAGTTGTCCCTTCGCCACCGCCAGGATCAGGGCGTTCCTCTCCCTCCATCCCCTCCCTGGAGTCCTGCCCCAGTTCGCCAGATGGTGGAGAGGTCCCAGAGGAAGAAGACCCGCAAGAGTCCGATGACTCGTTCTGGTCAACGTTGTCGTCCCTCCGACAAGTCACGTCAGGTGAGGATGAAGTTGAAGGTGGAGGTGGCGGGTCTCCAAGACCGCTATGGGTTCGCGTTAGTGAGCGAGGCCTTGTCGGACGTGCGACGAGAGATGTATGATAGTTTGTCTCATGATGTATTGGGGTGTAGGGAGTGTTGGCAGGATCCGGTGACGCGAGAGTGGTCTTATTGTCCTGAGAGTATTCACAACCCTCACCACTTTGCTCATTGTTGTCCTCTTCCTCAGAACTGTTCATGTGATATCGACCCGTTTGTTCTTGTCTGAATTTGTAGTCCTTTTTAGTCACCTTTGTATTATTATTACTGCAAATGAGACCAATGTCTTGAATTATTTGTGAGATCTTGGTTACTATGTCACGCGTTCGTGACAGATTGAGAATGGGGGAAAAGAAAGGAGCGAACGCTCTTCCTTATATACCCAGTCCTCTACAGGAGTCACTATTTTACAATGAGCCAAACATGAGTCAACATGGTCTGTGCGTAGTTTAGGGTAGGTTAGATGAGTCAGGGGAGTGGGACTTTGGAACGACAAATGACGAAATGAAATAAGGGAACAATAGTGACGGAGTCATTAGAAGCATAATGGGGATTTCTCTCGATCGACGGTGGTAGTGGAAGACTGGTGGGGATTTCTCACGATCGGTGGGAACTTCTCTCGTTTCACGGTAGTAATAGAAGACGGATGGGGATTTCTCATGATCAATGGGGATTTCTCTGATTTGATGGGATCGCGATTGGGGCTGAGGGTTTGTTTATCCTAATGGGGATGTTAATGGATAATAGGTTATTGTTTTCCCCTTTCGGTTTCCTTTGAGTCAGGATGTATTTAAGTCAGGGGGATTAATGATCGTTCCCCTCATCGTCTCTTTTCCACTCCCACCAAACACCAGTACCACCTCTTCCAAAGATCCGCTCCTACAATGTCTTCTTTCATTGCCAACAACGCCGTGCTCAATGCTGCCGCCACCCCCTTCGCCCCGTCTTTCGAGACGGATGCTCCCTACGACGTGGAGCAACATTTGTATGACTCCCCTGCCAACATCGCCCATGACAACCAGGTTGCCATTAGATTCCTGACCGCCCATAACGCTCCCACCGAGTTCTGGGAACAGGCTGGTTACGAGGACCCCAGGCTTTCTGGGCCTCGTGTTCAAGCTGCTCACCCTGGAGCCATTCGTTTGTTGGACGCCATGGAGAGGGAACGGGAGGATAGGATTGCGAAGTTGGAGAAGCGTGTGGACCTCATGTACGTCATCATGAACAGTTTGAATGATGACTTCTCTCACTTTGCTTTGGAACATTGGGGACCCTTCCAGGCATCTCTCTTCCGATATTTCGGACACCAATGTCACGGTGTCACGAACGCGTGACATAGTAGCCAAGATCTCACAAATAATTCAAGACATTGGTCTCATTCGCAGTAATAATAATACAAAGGTGACTAAAAGGAACTACAAACTTAGACAAGAACAAACGGGTCGATATCACATGAACAGTTCTGAGGAAGGGGGCAACGATGAGCGAAGTGGTGAGGGTTGTGAATACTTTCAGGACAGTAAGACCACTCTCGCGTCACCGGATCCTTCCAACACTCCCTACACCCCAACACATCATGAGATAAACTATCATACATCTCTCGCCGCACGTCCGACAAGGCCTCGCTCACTAATGCGAACCCATAGCGGTCTTGGAGACCCGCCACCTCCACCTTCAACTTCATCCTCACCTGACGTGACTTGTCGGAGGGACGACAACGTTGACCAGAACGAGTCATCGGACTCTTGCGGGTCTTCTTCCTCTGGGACCTCTCCACCATCTGGCGAACTGGGGCAGGACTCCAGGGAGGGGATGGAGGGAGAGGAACGCCCTGATCCTGGCGGTGGCGAAGGGACAACTGGGGACTTGCAAGGGGGGTCGGTGCAATAAGCCCCGCGACATTGGTGTCCGAAATATCGGAAGAGAGATGCCTGGAAAGGTCCCCAATGTTCCAAAGCAAAGTGAGAGAAGTCATCATTCAAGCTGTTCATGATGACGTACATAAGGTCCACCCGCTTCTCCAATTTCGCAATCCTATCCTCCCTATCCCTCTCCATGACGTCCAACAACTGAACGGCTCCAGGGTGTAAAGCCCGGACCACAGGCCCAGAAAGTCTGGGATCTTCGTAACCGGCCTGTTCCCAGAACTCGGCAGGGGCATTGTGGGCGGTGAGGAAGTCGACGGCAACCTGGTTGTCGTGGGCAATGTTGGCGGGGGAGTCATACAGGTGTTGCTCCACGTTGTAAGGAGCATCCGTCTCGAAGGACGGGGTAAAGGGGGTGGCAGCGGCGTTGAGCACGGCGTTGTTGGCAACGAAGGAAGACATAGTATCGAAGGTTGTTTAGGAGAGTAGTGGTTGGTTTGGTAGGAGTGGAAAAGAGACGATGGAGGGAACGATCATTAATCCCCCTGACTTAAATACATCCTGACTCAACAGAACCCCAAAAGGGGAAAACAATAACTATTTTCCACTAAGGTCCCAACTAGGATAAACGAACCCTCAACCCCAATCGCGATCCCATCAAAACCTGAGAAATCCCCATCAATCAGGAGAAATCCCCGCCACACTTCTACTACTTCCGAAATCCAGAGAAATCCCCATCGATCAGGAGAAATCCCCGCCACACTTCTACTACTTCCGAAATCCAGAGAAATCCCCGTCGATCAGAAGAAATCCCCTAGTACTTCCATCAGTCGCTCCTCCTATTGTTTTCATATTAGTCATTACCATTCGTCGTCCTAAGTCCCCTTTCCCCGACTCATTCAAACCTACCCTAAAGTACGCACAGACCATGTTTATGCACGTTTGGTCCCTTGTAGAATTATGACTCCTGTAGAGAGCTGGGTATATAAGGAAGAGCGTTCGCTCCTTCTTTCCCCCATTCTCAATCTCTTCTGTACTCCTCTACCCACAACCTGAATAAAAGTAAGCTGAGGAATTCTCCTCACGCCTTACCTCTTCTAACTCATCTCAGCAGGAATCTTCCTGCCAGTGTATGTTCAGCGCCCCAAATCCTTTTCCCTCTATTAGCCCAGTCCAGCGACCAGTTGTCCCTGACGCTAGGAGATCTATCTGGGAGTATAAACTCATCAGAAGTCTTCAAGTAAACCGAACCACCGGTCTACTTACCCATTTCCCCTACTACCGCCCTTTCGCAGCTCTTGACGCCGGGATCACCACTCCTCCTTTTCTATTAGGAGCGGACCATCAATTCCTTTGGAATTCGGATCTTACTGAGAGCGTCCTTGCGACCGTCTACTTCAGTATCAGTCCAGCCTTTTACTTCCCCTCCCCACGTGTTCATCTTACAACTAACGTCCACACCCATTCTCCTGCTATTATCGTTCTTTGGTGGGAAATCCCAACTGAATTACCTTACTCTGTTATAGAATATCTCGTCAACTTCGAAAGTCTTAGCGACCAAGACTTCGAACCGTTTGTGCAGCAACTTAATCAGTTCTGTCAAGACTACCACTCGCCCGTTCATCCTTATCAAACCGAGTCACCTCTCTCTCTCGACATCCCTCCTCTCCTCGTCTCCACACCCGGAACCCCCTTCAAAACCAGACCCGACACCCCTCACCCATCCGCTAATCCTCTAGCGCCCCACAAACAGTAAGCAGGCCCACAACCCTGACACACGGGGCTTATTGCACCGACCCCCCTTGCAAGTCCCCAGTTGTCCCTTCGCCACCGCCAGGATCAGGGTGTTCCTCTCCCTCCATCCCCTCCCTGGAGTCCTGCCCCAGTTCGCCAGATGGTGGAGAGGTCTCTGAAGAAGAAGAACCGCAAGAATCCGATGACTCGTTCTGGTCAACGCTGTCGTCCCTCAGACAAGTCACGTCAGGTTCGGATGAAGTTGAAGGTGGAGGTGGCGGGTCTCCAAGACCGCTATGGGTTCGCATTAGTGAGCGCGGCCTTGTCGGACGTGAAGCGAGAGATGCATGATAGTTTGTATCATGATGTGTTGGGATGTCGGGAGTGTTGGGTGGATCCGGTAACGCGGGTGTACTCGTATTGTCCCGAGAGTGTACATAACCCTCACCATTTCGCTCATCGTTGCCCGTTTGCTCAGGATTGTGCATGTGACGTGGACCCTTTTGTCCTTGTTTAAGTTTGTAGTTCTTGCTAGCTCCCCTTGTACTATTATTACTGCGAATGAGACCAATGTCTTGAATTATCTGTGTGATCTTGGCTACTATGTCACGCGTTCATGACACCAGTAGTCTGTTGATGCGCTGTAGCCATCGACCTCATCACGAATCTTTGCGCGAACGCTGTCATAGAAAGCAAGTAAGCAACATAGCTTGATGTCTTGGGTGACATGATCAAAGGTGACTCGGGTCGACTCGGGTGCTCACTCAAGATCGTCCCATTCATATTTGATTGGGCACAACAGTCTTCCGGTGATGTCGTGTTGCAGGCCGCGTCCATCCCTCCTTGAGAGGGCAAGGTGTTGCTCGACAGGTACTTCTACCAACCGTGTGTTGAGCCACTCAGCAATCTTCGGTTTCACACAGGAGATGTCGTCGCTTCTTGCGGAGTTGGCCCCAGCAATGAGCTGAAAAAAGTGAGTCACAACTAAGTCGAGTGGTTTATGTCGAAGTTTTCTGACATTTGTATAGTAAAGCACCCTTGAAAGTTCGCATGGTTCACTGATCTTTCTTTTCAGTCCAGGAACGAGCTTTACCAAAGCCTGGAACGAACGCCAATCACGGTCACGTCTGTTGGGTGGGGTGTGTGTGAGGTCAGTTACATCCCAAACAATTCTCACCTTTGTGCCAGTTCCTGTGGGTCTTGTGCAGGTCGATGTGTCTCTGCATCGTCGTCCTCTTCGTCCTCATCGTCCGGCAAGTTCAGCAACCGTTGATCACTCTCTTTCACGAGTTGTCGGACAGTGCCACAGAGGGTCACGAGCCTCCAAATCCCTCGACCACTCCGAATCACTTCCCGCAATGCGAGGGAAATTCTGCGAGACTAGGTAAGCGTAGCTTTTGCCTTGTGAAAGGGAGGAACGACATGCTCCAGCTCTGATCGGCCACTGCTGCCTTTATCGGTGTTGGCGTCCGTGTGTGATGATTTCGCCGTTTACCCCCTTTCATTTCCTTTATTTAACGCCTCATCACCACTAAGTCAGTTGGTGACTTGCCCTAAACATGGCGATAAACTGTTTATTATGCAGTATGCCCTATGCTTAACGACCCAAAGTCCAATACGTGGAACGTGCTACTAGTCAAGATACCCCAGAAGACCCGAGGTATAATACGTGAACATGTACCGGCGGACCTTCATAGAAGATCCCCCCTACCTGGCCCTCCGTTGCCCCTGGACGACTAGTAGATATTCAGGCTACCGACAACAAGGGATGTATTAATAAGCGTCGCGCGCTGACCTCTCGCAGAAGTCAACCGGCTTATTAATCTGACCCTTGGATTGGACTCATGAAAACCATTATGCTTTACGACTCATGGATCACGCGCAATAGGCAATATAGAAAATTCATTGGAAGCCAACAGTACAAAAGAGTTATCTAATCAATATCTCTTCGGATCCTTTGTACTACTTCCAAGGCCGATCTCACCAACTCCTCATTCAACCAGTTCTGCTCCCGGATCTCGTTCGGGTCCATGTCCGACAAATCATCGTAATCTGGAAGCTCCGTATCAGAGTTTGGTTCGCTATCAGGAACGAACTCGGCGTACGGATCATACTCCAGAGCAGGCCATTGACGGCGACTACCCCAAGGAGTAGAAACGAACTCAGGACGAGGAGTGTCCCTACGGACGACTCCTACGTTCTGATAGAATTCGTCGCTCCCGATTTCAATGACCTCATCGTCGACGGGAACCAACCTGTTTTCGTGACGGACCAATAAACGAGCGGGCGGCGACTCAGCCCGGTTAGGGATGATCGGCGACCCAGCCCGATGCAGAACCTCCGGCTCCTCCTCTTCAACTCGGACCTCCGGCTCGTTGCACCTCCTCTGGAGATCCCGGACTTCTCCGGTCAATTCGGAAATACGACGAGTAAGGCGAACCTAAAAAGGAATAGGGTTAGAAGATATTAAAAACCTTCAACCCCTACCCCTTACCTTATCGTCCTCCAATTCTCCGGTTTTGGTAACAAGGGCCCGAACCAAGTCCTTGAGGGTAGTCACCTCTCCCTAGAAGGAAATGTTGGGTTAGAAAAGTCAATTATCTCCCGACCCCACATTTACCTTCAGCAAATCAATGTCGGCGCCCTGCCGAACAACGCTATCCTCCTGTCCGTGAATAACTCCCTGCATATCCTCCTTCCGATTCTCCAAGGCCTCTATCTCCTCGCGACGACCATCGATGCGCTCGTTGACGTGAGCCACTTCATCCATTAACATGGACCCAACGTTCCCCGTATGGAGAACGCTGGCCTCCAACACGGAGTTGAAGGTCTCGTTGGACTCCGTCATGAACTCAACACCCCTATTGAGGAGTTCGCTCGCATATGGGTTGGTCTCGATGCGGCCAACTTGCGCCGAGACACCCTACGAGCGGCCTGGAGAAAGTCCCTGAAACCTAAAAGGAGTTAGTTCGCTTTCCTAAATCGGAATGCCAACCAGACCTCCCACCTAGATCAGAGAACCCTTCATTAGGGTCGGCGGTGGCGGTCCGGTCCATAATGGCTCCTAAGGTGGGATAAGGGCAAGACGGATCCCGACGGGCATGGGAGAAGCGGTCGATGTTAAAGTTGCTCTCCTGAACAGGAGAGTACGAGGAGGAACGACGAGTGGGATTACGAGTAGAGGCACGAGGCATGTTGTGAGTGTGTAACAAAGGGAGGTTTGTTGGAAGTCCAGTCATCCAACCCCCTTTGGTTATATACCAAATGCCACGCCCCTTCCACGACTCAGGATCATATGCTCCCCTTTTGCCATTGGCTGTTAGTCAGTCATACCCACATTCCTTCCAAACATTCCCAGGCTACGTCATGTTTTGTAACTGCTTTGTAATGCTCTCAAATTGCTATTGGCCGCCACACTTTCGTTTATCAGCTGATAATTTGTAGCATTAGTCACCACGTAACGCACAGACCATGCAGTGCTGCGCACGGACCATGTTTGTCTGTGTTTGTATCTTTAGGGTAGTTACATGTAACAGTCACATCACAAATCTAAGTAGTATATATACTCAGAGTAGTTTAGCCTGTACTCCTTAGATTTGTTATCATCAGACTCTCCGTGACCTCTACTGCTGTGTGCTTAGAGCAAGAGTGCCTGAAGACCCTTGTCTCCTTCTTTCTCCTCTTCTCCAATCTAGTCTGTGAAGAGACTTCCGATATCCCTGGGTTTGCAACAGGGCTATAACTGTGTGTTTGATCCCTGCGTGTGATAGGTTTGGATAGCAAGAGTGCTATTGAACTGAAGAGGTCGCGTCGGCCTGACACCGTGCGGTCATCTCTACCAGTATCTTCTCCAGGGGTTCCTGGTTGGGGAGGCTGACTGGAAGACGACATAGGTAGATGGTTTCAGCGACCCCGTTGTGAGCATATACTTTTATATCCTCCTGACTCTTGCTGGTTGTCAACCTCTCGGCCGCCTGAAGGCGATGACGGCGGCCCAGTTACCAACTTCTAAGAGATTGCCGAATGCTCGCTTCCATGGTAAGCATGACATTATTTGCAATGATATCTTTGCTGAAGGCCTCCCACGAAAAGGTTCCCCCGCAAACACTATCATCACCTCAACCATAATCATGGGGCAATGAAGCCTCGGTACTCCTGTGTACTCCCATGCAAAGCACATTGGGATACGCCTGGTCCCCTTAACCAGCACCAGAACTCCTGTGCACACTGGAGAGCACACAAGGTGAAAATGTTAAGACTTCGGGCACAGGCGGCCTCACAACCGCTCAAAAAAAGAAAGAAGGTATCACACAAGAAGGTATGACATCCAAAGTGCTCTGCACATCGATTTCCTGAATCGTTTTGTAGGCAATGACTACACTCGATACACCACCGCTCCGAATGGATGTGGATGGAATGCAGATCCCCGGAGCTTACCCAGACCCCCCTCCCCTACAGCCACTGTCATTCGATACACCAAATTCACCAACGCCCATCGACCCTGTGACGTTGCCCCGCCAAACTCAAAAACGGCCGGCACGCTTTCAGGATATCCTTCCTGAACCCCCTGTTCCTGCTCCCCCCAAACCACGACTTCCAACCGTGTACCTCATGGTCACGAATCCTCTGACAACTACTGCAAACACCTTTGGGCTCTTCCGAAAATACTTGTTTCACCCATCGTACGACCCAGATTCAGTTGTCGATCCCGGCTGTCAGGGTTGTGGGCCTGCTTACTGTTTGTGGGGCGCTAGAGGATTAGCGGAAGGATGTGGGGTATCGGGTCGCAGTAGTCCTTATTAAAAACATTAATGTTTTAGGAGTTTTTGTCGCAAATTTGAATGATTTTTCTCATGAGTTTTTGAATGGCCTGAGGGGGAATATTTTACTCATAAAGTTTTAATGGAAATTATGGGGGGGACTGGGACCCAGCTTACTGGGCACTGGTGCTCCCAATTAGGCAGGTGCCGACAGTGTGGGTGGCCCGGGAGAGTGGATTGCTTATATAATAAAAATTAAAAAATTCCAAAAATTATTAGAAAATTCCCACGGGTGTCAGGGAGGGCAGAAAATGAAAAATGGACTGTGGGAATTTCCGATCAAAATTTCCCAAAAAGGAAATTTTTGATGGCTTACATAAGCAACTCAAAAATGATTTTGATATTGAATTTCCTTTTTGGGAAATTTTGATGGCTGACATAAGCGGGTCATGTGACTGAAAAAAGTGGGTGTTGCTTATGTAATCAGGTCATGTGACCAACCAAAAAAGGAAAGTTTTGATGGCTTACATAAGCGTCTCAAAAATGCTTTTGGAGGGGTCTTTCCCAAAAAGGAAATTCCTTTTTAGGAAATATTTGATGGATTACCAAAAAAGGAAATTTTGATGGCTTACATAAGCAGCTCAAAAATGCTTTTTGCAAAAATTACCAAAAAAGGAAATTTCCATTTTAGGAAAGAGTTTCCAAAAAAGGATATTTTGATGGCTTACATAAGCAACTCAAAAATGATTCTGGCAAAAATTACCAAAAAAGCAAATTATATGCTAGAAAATTCGGAAAAATGCCAGAAAAATCCTAAAAAATACTGAAAAAATTCCCACACGTCTAGAAAGTGCCCAAAATGGTAAATTATTCCCAGAAATATTCAAAAAATTGTTTTTCTGGCTGGAAAAATCAGGAAAAAATTCCAGAGTATAGATAAATATTTTATAAAAATTGTTCCAATTTTTTTGGTCCATTGAATAGCCCATAATTTTAATATTAATATATTTTTTGCCCAAAAAATTCATAAAAATCCCCAAAAAATAGATGAAAATAGGAAAATACAAATATATCTGTAATATTCATTATATCATGAAGTACAGACCAGTTTGTGGTCATAAACTAGCCCTAAACCTAGTCCTGGACCTAACTTAACCTAACCTAGCCTAACCTTAACTCTAACCCTAACCTAGCCTAACCCTAACTCTAACCCTAACCTAGACCTAAACCTACACCTAACCTAAACCTAAACCTAACCTAACCTAACCTAACCTAACCCTAACCTAACCTAACCTAAACCTAACCTAACCTAACCTAACCCCAAACTTAACCTGCCCTAAACCCAGCCTGCCCCAAACCTATCCTAGCACCAAACCTAAACCTAAACCTAAACCTAACCTGCCCTAAACCTAACTCTGACCTGGCCTAGTTCAGCCTTATCTTATCTTATCTTATCTTATCTTATCTATCTTATTCTGTCTTACCTACCCTAGACCCAACCTAACCTGAAATAGTCAACTTAACCTGGTCCACCACAGATCACCCAACCTAACCTAAAGTGGTCTACCTGACCTAGACTGATGCAACTTGAGTTTATCTCTTCTAATCAGCTGTTATCCTATCTGGCCTTAATCTAGATACCATAGCTAACCAACATCTAACCCAACCTCACCTGGCTCACCAGCAAGTAACTGGGCTACAGGAACACACCGTGAGCTGCACCATCCCATATCCTATATCCAACTGTCACTCAAACACAAGAACTGTGGTGGACCTACAAGTTAGTGGACCCATAAGCCCACAGACCCACAAGTATAGGCTGTTCACTCAGTGGAAACATCTGTTATCCATCCTCACTCATGTACCACCCTCACCCTGTGTTCTGTGCCAGACTGCAACTTCACCACAGCTCATGTTCAGCCACCTAGCTGAACCTGCAAGTCAGGGTGATAGACTACTTGTTATGGATCCATGGATTTGTAGACCTGATTGTACATGGGTTTAGCTAGGTGGCTGAACATGAGCTGTGGTGAAGTTGCAGTCTGGCACAGAACACAGGGTGAGGGTGGTACATGAGTGAGGATGGATAACAGATGTTTCCACTGAGTGAACAGCCTATACTTGTGGGTCTGTGGGCTTATGGGTCCACTAACTTGTAGGTCCACCACAGTTCTTGTGTTTGAGTGACAGTTGGATATAGGATATGGGATGGTGCAGCTCACGGTGTGTTCCTGTAGCCCAGTTACTTGCTGGTGAGCCAGGTGAGGTTGGGTTAGATGTTGGTTAGCTATGGTATCTAGATTAAGGCCAGATAGGATAACAGCTGATTAGAAGAGATAAACTCAAGTTGCATCAGTCTAGGTCAGGTAGACCACTTTAGGTTAGGTTGGGTGATCTGTGGTGGACCAGGTTAAGTTGACTATTTCAGGTTAGGTTGGGTCTAGGGTAGGTAAGACAGAATAAGATAGATAAGATAAGATAAGATAAGATAAGATAAGGCTGAACTAGGCCAGGTCAGAGTTAGGTTTAGGGCAGGTTAGGTTTAGGTTTAGGTTTAGGTTTGGTGCTAGGATAGGTTTGGGGCAGGCTGGGTTTAGGGCAGGTTAAGTTTGGGGTTAGGTTAGGTTAGGTTAGGTTTAGGTTAGGTTAGGTTAGGGTTAGGTTAGGTTAGGTTAGGTTAGGTTTAGGTTTAGGTTAGGTGTAGGTTTAGGTCTAGGTTAGGGTTAGAGTTAGGGTTAGGCTAGGTTAGGGTTAGAGTTAAGGTTAGGCTAGGTTAGGTTAAGTTAGGTCCAGGACTAGGTTTAGGGCTAGTTTATGACCACAAACTGGTCTGTACTTCATGATATAATGAATATTACAGATATATTTGTATTTTCCTATTTTCATCTATTTTTTGGGGATTTTTATGAATTTTTTGGGCAAAAAATATATTAATATTAAAATTATGGGCTATTCAATGGACCAAAAAAATTGGAACAATTTTTATAAAATATTTATCTATACTCTGGAATTTTTTCCTGATTTTTCCAGCCAGAAAAACAATTTTTTGAATATTTCTGGGAATAATTTACCATTTTGGGCACTTTCTAGACGTGTGGGAATTTTTTCAGTATTTTTTAGGATTTTTCTGGCATTTTTCCGAATTTTCTAGCATATAATTTGCTTTTTTGGTAATTTTTGCCAGAATCATTTTTGAGTTGCTTATGTAAGCCATCAAAATATCCTTTTTTGGAAACTCTTTCCTAAAATGGAAATTTCCTTTTTTGGTAATTTTTGCAAAAAGCATTTTTGAGCTGCTTATGTAAGCCATCAAAATTTCCTTTTTTGGTAATCCATCAAATATTTCCTAAAAAGGAATTTCCTTTTTGGGAAAGACCCCTCCAAAAGCATTTTTGAGACGCTTATGTAAGCCATCAAAACTTTCCTTTTTTGGTTGGTCACATGACCTGATTACATAAGCAACACCCACTTTTTTCAGTCACATGACCCGCTTATGTCAGCCATCAAAATTTCCCAAAAAGGAAATTCAATATCAAAATCATTTTTGAGTTGCTTATGTAAGCCATCAAAAATTTCCTTTTTGGGAAATTTTGATCGGAAATTCCCACAGTCCATTTTTCATTTTCTGCCCTCCCTGACACCCGTGGGAATTTTCTAATAATTTTTGGAATTTTTTAATTTTTATTATATAAGCAATCCACTCTCCCGGGCCACCCACACTGTCGGCACCTGCCTAATTGGGAGCACCAGTGCCCAGTAAGCTGGGTCCCAGTCCCCCCCATAATTTCCATTAAAACTTTATGAGTAAAATATTCCCCCTCAGGCCATTCAAAAACTCATGAGAAAAATCATTCAAATTTGCGACAAAAACTCCTAAAACATTAATGTTTTTAATAAGGACTACTGCCTGTGGTCCGGGCTCAACACCCTGGGGCCGTTCGTTTGTTGGACGTCATGGAGAGGGATAGGGAGGATCGAATTGCGAAGTTGGAGAAGCGGGTGGATCTCATGTACGTCATCATGAACAGTCTGAATGATGACTTCTCTCATTTTGCTTTGGAACATTGGGGACCTTTCCAGGCGTCTCTCTTCCGATATTTCGGACACCAATGTCGGGGAGCTTATTGCACCGACCCCCCTTGCAAGTCCCCAGTCATCCCTTCGCCACCACCAGGATCAGGGCATTCCTCTCCCTCCATCCCCTCCCTGGAGTCCTGCCCCAGTTCGCCAGATGGTGGAGAGGTCCCAGAAGAAGAAGACCCGCAAGAGTCCGATGACTCGTTCTGGTCAACGTTGTCGTCCCTCCGACAAGTCACGGCAGGTGAAGATGAAGTTGAAGGTGGAAGTGGCGGGTCTCCAAGACCGCTATGGGTTCTCCTTAGTGAGCGGGGCCTTGCTGGACGTGCGTCGAGAGATGTATGAGAGTCTTTCTCATGACATGTTGGGGTGTAGGGAATGTTGGCAGGATCCGGCGACGCGAGAGTGGTCCTATTGTCCTGAGAGTGTTTATAACCCTCACCATTTCGCTCACCGTTGTCCTCTCCCTCAGCCTTGTTCATGCGATGTCGACCCGTTCGTTCTTGTTTGAATTGGTAGTTCCTCCTGTTCGCCTTTGTATTATTACTACTACGAATAAGACCAATGTCTTGAACTATTTGTGCGATCTTGGCTACTATGTCATGCGTTCGTGACACCAGCAACCTCTCAAACCTCAGTACTCATACACCTTCCCCTCCTCCCCCGGTATCTGATGAGGCAAACCACAAACCCCCTTGGCCATTTCCCAACATGTCAATTTGGAGGTTGATGTCGTGGATGAATACCGGGAGCCGGTTGAAATCCGAAGGCGAGGTTGATCGATTGGTCGGTGGGGTCCTGAATGCACCTGATTTTCGCGCTGAGGATCTCAGTAACTTCAACTCTCATCGAGAGAACAGACGCCTTGATGCCGCAAACAAATCAAGCCTTCTGGACGACGGATTCCAGGTCGCCTCGGTCACTATTGAGGTGCCTGTAGGGAAACTAAGCGACTCGATGGCATCACGTCCATATTCAGTTCCCGGTCTACATTACCGAAAAATTCTGAATGTTATCAAGGCAGCGTTTCAGGATCCCCTTTCACGCCACTTTCATCTTACCCCGTTTTCCCTCATGCACCGATCACCGGTGACATGCCTTCATTCTCTGGAGTACTCGTCAGCGACATTCCCTACGTCCCTTTCCCTCGGGATGCTTCGCGACGTTTCGCGACGTTTCTATGCTCTCTATACCTCCCTACCCCTCCCTATGCATCCCTATACTTCCCTACATACCCGTATATCTCCCTTTACCTCACTACTCCCTTCCCTATACTAACCTACTCGTCCCGATGCTTCGCGACCTTCCCGATGTTTTAGTATTCTCCCTATCTCTCACTACCCCCCCCCCCCGACCTCCCTATATCCCTCCCAACACTACACCATTCGCGACCCCTCCCTATACCTTCTCCCGACTTCCCTATACCTTCGCGATATCTCCCTACACCATTCCCCTCGATCTCTCGATCCCTATGCTCGATCATTCCCTTTTGGTTCATTTCTCAACCACATCTCTTTCCTTGGTCGTTCCCTTCGATCCCTCGCCCTCCCTATGTCATAGACTCGTCATTAGGTCTTTTGACATCATTTGGTTCATTCCCTCTTGCTTCCTATGTTCTCAGAGCCTCCTAGATTAGTATATAAGCCTCTGTATTCGATAGACTCACCACAGACCAATCCAGGGGACTGATTCTCATGTTTTCCTCTCCCTATCGTTCTCCTCTCGTCGTCGTCGTCTCCCTATAGTCTCCTGCGTCTTCCCTATCGTTCTCGTCGTCATACCTGCGTCCCTGCGTTCTCGTCGTCGTCTCTAGCGTCCTGTCGTCATCCCGAAGATCCCGACCTCCCGAAGATCCCGACCTCCCGAAGATCCCGACCTCCCGAAGTTCTCATCGTCGTCCCGAAGTTTTCCCTCATCGTTCCTTTGTCTGTTTCATTGATTCCCTTCTGTTATCTTTAGTTATCTTTAGCTCCCTCTTGATATCTACTTCTCCCTACACGTCCCGACGTTCCCGACGTTCCCGATGTTCCCGATGTTCCCGACGTTCCCGACGTTTCACTACATTTCCCACAGTTCCCTACGTGTCCCGACGGAGCTAGGAGGCATTGTACGACTAAGGACCACCTTCATCGACGTTGACAGGGCACCCCATCTTCTCCCCATCGGACCATAGCCCTCATAGCCCCTGTTCACCGGTCACAGGGGTGGAGCAACGTGTATATGGTGAATTATATCACTCCGATGCGTTCATCGAGGAGCACCGTCGTGTACAGAACTGTTCACGACCTCCACCCAATGACCCAGGGTGTAAACTCGAGAAAGTTGTTGCAGCTCTCATGTTTTGGTCCGACTCAACACATCTCACAAACTTTGGAACTGCAAAGCTGTGGCCGATCTACCTGTTTTTTGGAAACCTCTCAAAATATATACGATCACAGCCATCCTCTGGTGCCTGCAATCACCTCGCATATATTCCCTCAGTGCTTACTCTCTGACATCTGGTGTCTCAATTCTTATTAATGTGTTTTTCAGCTCCCTGACTCATTTGAAAGTTGGATTGCAGGTTGGCACCCACACTGGGAGACCCAACGAAACCAACTGATGGCTCATTGCCGGCGTGAGCTTATGCAAGCGATCTGGAAGTACATGTTGGACGATGACTTCATTCACGCCATGACATACGGAGTTGTCATCACATGTCATGATGGGATCAAACGGCGGATTTACCCACGAATATTCACTTATTCTGCAGATTACCCGGAAAAGTGAGTTTAATCTCATTGAGACGACTCGTTTTGACATCTTTCAGGGTCCTCCTGGCAACAGTTCATGACAACGGGCTATGTCCATGTCCACGATGTTTGATGCCAAAAACGAAGCTCGACCACATGGGTCGCTACTGGGATATTAACTTCAGGGTAAAGCAGGTCCGGCGATACCTTTCTGACAAGGTGCAACAGGCACGGAGGATCATTTATCAGTCAGGACAGGCCGTGGCTGGCACAGGCGTTGACGGTGTGCTAAAGTCAACATCTTCGGTGCCTACTGTTGTAAGTGTGCTTCGCTGTTGCCAATTGGAAATTCCTAACCAGATATGGAATAGAACGCTTTCTTTCATCGGCTTGGAAATAAATTTGATATTTCCCGAATGATGGTTGTCGACCTCATGCACGAATTCGAGCTCGGTGTCTGGAAGACCTTGTTTACCCACCTGATTCGTGTCCTTCACGCAGCGTCAGACCGACCAAGTGCTTTGGCAGATGAGCTGAACACAAGGCATGTATAATGAGAAGACGGGGCATGTATGCTGATACATGAAACAGGTTCCGTCAGGTTCCTACGTTTGGCAGATTCACAATCCGCCGATTTCACAACAATGTTTCGGAGATGAAAAAACTCGCAGCCCGTGACTTCGAAGATATTCTCCAGGTGCGTACATTGTTTTCCTCAACATATTTCTCTGGGTACTGAAACAATTTTCGACTTGAGCAGTGCTCTATCCCCACGTTTGAAGGCCTTCTCCCCGAACCGTTCAACAGAATGCTGCTCCGGCTGCTGTACAAAGCAGCGGAATGGCATGCCCTTGCGAAGCTCAGGCAGCAAACCGACTCTACCCTGGAACTTCTTGAGGCGGTCACAAAGGAATTCGGTTATCTCATGCGACAATTTCGTGACAAGACCTCACAAGAATTCAACACTGTAGAACTTTCTCATGGACCTGATGCACGCAAGGGAGGACCGCACTCAAAGAAGAAGATACTGAACTTAAATACATATAAATTCCATGCGCTTGCTGATTATGTTGCAACTATTCGACTCTTTGGCACCACAGACTCCTATTCTACACTGCTGGTGAGTTTTTCCCCTATCACATCACCAAATACTTAGGTGACTTCACTATAGGGTGAACTAGCCCATCGCCTCCTCAAACGTTTGTATGGCCTGACAAACAAGCAAGACGCACCCGCACAAGTTGTGTGTCGGTACCGCCGGGAGAATCACTTTGGTTTGCGTGAACCTCATGATCCCACACTTGCCGAAGATTGCCCACCTCGGAGTGATGGCTCTGATGACTCCCCCGAGCTCCATCATATGATTGCAAACTCCCGCAACAACCCTGTTTCGATATCCTCTTTTTCAAACACACCTGACCCAGCCAAAAAGGTAAGCTTGTGATCTTCTCGAGTGATGCCCATACTCTGACATAGATCCCAGAACTTCATCTTCAAGCTTCGCATTCACCTCCTCAGTCGGCTTCTTGGGAAAGGCCTTGACGGCGATGACCCCCACTTGTTCACAGATGACGAACGAAACTCTGTTCGAATTATCCACAACACTATCTATTCAGCAAAACAATTCTCTGTTAATTACACAACATACGACGTCCGCCGTGACCGGGACACAATCAATACCAGCAGCCGTTGCTACGCTATGGTACGGTCACCTGAAGTGAGCGATGATGCCCATCCGTACTGGTATGCCCAGGTGCTTGGGATTTATCACGTGATCGTCTCGACAGCCCATCCAGCAGCCGAAAAACGTTCCGCCCAGCCCATGCAATTCTTGTGGGTCCGGTGGCTCGGCTCTGAGCCTGGATACTGCTCTGGCTCCCGTGTGGCTCGCCTGCCAAAGGTTGGCTTCGTTGAGGTCACAGACGATGATGCGTTTGGGTTCTTAGACCCGGAACTTGTGATTCGGGGTTCCCACCTCATTCCGGCATTTCATTCCGGACGTACCTGTGCTCTGATGCCATATGACGGACCCACCACTGCACGCCCTGCAGACGAGAAAGATGACTGGGAAAACTTTTTTGTGAACATGTATGGTTTCCACTCAATCAAGCCACACCATTAATTCTGACTTACCTCCAGTTTTGTTGATCGCGATATGTTTACACGTTATCTTGGTGGGGGCATCGGGCACCTTGAACAATTTCCTCCCGCCAACAACGACAACGAAGTTATGTATGAATATGAAGAAGACAATGAAGAAGACACCACTGGAGATGATGAGAGTGAGGAAGATGGAAGAGGTGAGGATGATGAAGAGGATCCCGAAGATAGCGATGAGGGGGGCGTTGATGACGACGAGTCCCTGGATGGCGGGGAGAGCTCCGATGAGGAAATGGGGAATTCGTATTGAGCGTTCAACTGGAGTATTGTTTGGGTGTCCGTGAGTTTTAGATATATGGTTTTATTTTTCAATACACAAGATACTATCACAAAGTCCCATGAATGCTATCACTTGGTATAGTGAAATCGTAAGGGATCGCATGGGCACTGTATCAAAACGAGTGTCGAACGAACGACTCGGAAACCAGTGTCGAACGAAGCGCGTGATCGGATCGTGTCTCTACTTCTTACTTGCAACCTCTCTTCTGACTCTAGTGGCCAAGGGATAGGAAGAAGCACGATGGGTCATCACGCGGAAGAGCCAAGTCCCTCAACCTGTCTGTCACGCTCCCAGCCAACACTGATTCTGGCGAAGACGAGAAACGGCCTTGGCCTCAAAAAGTGACTCCGCGGCTGCTCCAAGCTCGCCGCCATGTTCTCCCTGGAAAACAGATGATAAAAGTGACTCGCCGAGTCACGCGGACAACACAGAGTCGTCTCGGGTGGCCTCGACATCGGCCAAGGAGAAAGACTCCATACAATACCCCATCACTCCAGAGTCTTCGTTGGTTTACGCCAGGGAGGAATTGCCATGTCTGGATCCGAGTGTGACAGCCCCTGATGGACTTCCTGCAGATCTTGCGCGAGTCGAACGTTGTCGCGCGTTCACGGCCAAGCCGCCGCCCAAGCGGTACAGTAACAGCTCGCTCAAAATCCACCTGGCTATCCCATCTCGAACCACCACCAAACCACAACCTTCATCACCGCTCCCTACAACGTGCTCAACATCAATGGTCGGGCCCACCATTGCTGGCCAACATCGCCCTGCGATGCAACTTCAGGGCCTCGTTGGTATGGGCAGTATTTATATCGAGGATGTCATCCTCTCCTGTGCTGAGTCCCGCATCTCCGACATCCAACAACGGGAGGGTCGTCAATCTACGAACGGGTCCGCCAAGCCGAACGGACAAGGGCCAGTCACCCCACCTGGTCCCCGCAGCCTCTCTTCCAACTCTATGTGACTAAGGTCTACAAAGAAGCGCAGCAGGTCATCGCATGGAAGAGCCAGGTCCCCCAACCAGACTATCACGTCCCTGACCAACACCGACTCTGACAAAGACGAGGAACCGGTCTTGGCCCCGGACGGTGGTTCCGCGGCTTCTCCCAAATCACCGCCGCGTTATCCCCGGGCAACAGATGAGTCAAGTGACTCGGAGAGCCACATAGAAAACATGGACTGGGAGGCACCCCCTGCATCAGAGCGCTTGGAACATCAGATGCAATTCATTTTGGTGAGGAAGGGTGCTGTCCTCGAGTAGACGTAGAACACTAAGTGGCCGTCCACGAGACAACGCCAGTGTATAAGTAGAGATATATAAATGGAAAAAAATATTTGCGATTGTAAAGGTTAATTGGATCCTGACCGCTCTCTGACATTGCCAATACGAACCGCGGGTTACTATTACCATTGCTTCCGCCATGGGTAGAAGCGTACCACTGAGATGTCATACAATGCAACCAACCACCCTGACAATGGCAAGTGCTCAGACGTGATTATCTACCGTATACCGTAATTATCATCCCCCTGGAGAAGCCATGTGAGACATAATATTGAGTTGTAAGATCTGGACGAGGAAACGCCAGGAACGTGTGATCAGTTTTAACCGCCATCGATGGAACGGGTGACGCGTTCTAATCCATTGTAATTGTCACCCAGGAAACAGACAGTGAATTATACTGTATTATAAGCCCAGGTCTAGGAAGCGGTCCGCTTACCAGCGCCGCAAGGTTATATCATGTTTTCCGTGACTTGCTGATGTAGGCTGCCCGGTTTCTCGGTAGTGGCATGAATACAGAACTAAGTATAAACACCCCCAGACCTGCCCAGGGCTCACACGGTCCTAGGAACTTCGTCACCTGAGTCAAGGACTAGGGGCTACGAGATTCTTCCGGTGTGGCACAAGGCGTCCATTCCGTCCTGTCCTGAAGCTGTGAAGTCTTATATGATTCGCCCCTCTCCTCATTAAGGAATACAGTCGTTTACAAGCAGCAGTAACCCAAGTAGCGGTGCGTATATGGCACCGACGTCCATAATTAACGATATAACCCAAAAGCGAATAAGGTCCCTAACGAGGAGGACCGGGAGCGGGGAGCACTGATGTCTAAGGCGTTGTTGAAAATGGGAGAGCAAAGAGAGGCAAAAAACACAGCCTAAAGAGAGAAACTCATCGCTTCCCGGTCGTCGGCCCAGAGCCTTGCGTACTCGAGACAGAGTCGGTACATGTAAGCTATCAATATCGCGACCGAGTTCGCAGACATTCAGTCGATCGGTCAACAGGAGAAGAGAGATAAGACGGCTCACCTTCCATATCCTCCTTCCTTCCGAACGTCTTCCTCCACTGTTTCCCTGCCCTCGCAATCCTCTTCAATCGCCTGTCCCCATCAACGGATCTCCTCTCCTCCTGAGGAACTTCCAAAGACGTCGAATTCGCAACCCGTAATGTTGCATCTGTAGCTCCAGAAAAGAAAGCGTGGATGTTGTAGATCTCTTGGTATGAGTTTGAGAGGGGTATGTAGTGTAACCTAACGGCCGTAACGACCGCCGCCATAAGCAAAGTGAGATAACCTGTAGATAGAGAAACAGGCGTACCACGGTTGCAGCCAATCAGAGTAAAATTCCCGATGGACAGACGATTTGATGACGGCGCTGTCCGACTCCAAAAAAGCGAAGAACCGCCCAGAGTAACTCATCCCGTCCAGATCGACGAGAAACTTGTGTCTCCAGTGATCACCGAGGAATACACCCTCGTCAAACCTATGGTCGGTGACGTACCCTTCGTACCCTCCGGGATAATTGTAAAAGTCAACCGCTTTGACGAAGGCGACGTCCATGATATCGTCGTTGAGGTCATTCATCGAGACCTCCGCAGTATGGTAGCTCGAAGACCTCGGTGGATCGGCAAAGACGATGTTCCGTTTATTTGTTGTTCTGGAACTGGCCATTTGGACGAATCTGCATAAACATAAGATTTGCGACACACAGGGTCCCCTCATGTTCACGGACCTTTGTCGATGGTACTGTGGTGCGAAGCCGGGTGGGGAACTGCCCCCACCGGTTGTAGCACCCCTCCAAAAGATCTTATCGGTCTTGCGTTCCCAGGGGGTTTCCATGTGATCGATCTCTTTGAGTTCCAGATTCACTTCGTCCCAACCATAGGTGTAACGCCTCGAAGTTCCGTAATAATAATGACTCGGGACTCGAATGTCACTGTAACCGGGGGCTTTGGAAGGAGAGAAGACAGGGAACAGAACCGGGAGAGTTCTCCAGTCCGAGAAAAAATGACCGTGGAGGTAATGCGCCCAAGGGTTGTCACAGAAAGGGTAATTTCCATCAAGTTCGGTGGTGAAGCTGAACTGATCGCCTGGGTGAGACGAGCCCGGAAGAACGCTGAGAGCGCGATTGACGGAGGGTGCTCTCAACGAGTTGAAGAGGCGACGGGCGGCCGTTGTGGGAGGGCATGTGCGACGGTATGCTTCCCACACGTCACCGTTGCCCCTCCAATCTGGAGTGTACAGAGTGCTCGGTGGCTGGACGCTTTTCTCTGTAACTGAGGTCTACAGTGTGCCTACAATGGGAGAGATTGAAACCGACGACGAACCTGCGGTGTATTGTACGGTTAGGTTCGGCTCCTTCTGGTGTTCCCAAGGGACCAAGATTCGACCTTCAGCCATAGTATTCACAGGAAAGTCTAGGTCCGGGAGCTTTTGGCCAGGATTAGGTAAAAGGTAGGTGGAGATATGGAAGCGACGCACAAGGTGTTGAAACTTCTTGATCATCCAAATAAATCCCTTTGCTCGCACACTAACATCATCCTTGTTAAACCCAGGTCGTTGGTTGACAACGGTCGGCTCTCCGCTTCGTATCTGGACGACGTTGATGTTCGGAAGAGCTCCGGCCTACGTAGCAACGTTAATCGAGAGTCCAATCGGGAGTGAGGTTTCACGTACCACATCCGCACGAGCGCGAAACTCTTCCCCCGACATATCCCAGAAGGGAGAGAGATCCTCAAAGACTGCATCATAATCGTCGATAATCTTCACGTCGTGTTTTTGCGCAAAGTCCCACCACTGATCGAAGCCTTTGGGGGGGTTTCTTCCATACCTTCGCTTATACTCTGCAACCGCCTTCTTCAAAGACTTGCTCTGGCGCGACAACATCTGCTTGAAGTGTTCTTCCGCTTCCGCCATCAACTGAGGGATTGGGTGATCCTTGAGAACGGTTTGGGACTTTGTGAAAGGGAGGGTCCATTGGCTGTCAGTGCGAGGAGCGGAATACGGTGATGCGGATCGTCGACTGGCGTAGAAACCTGCCTGCATGAACACGACGCAGATGCACAGGTAAAAGATGACCGCCCGCTTGTCCTCCTTGCTCAGCAGCATCTTGAATCAAAGGGGGCCAAAGACCAGCGAGTGACCAGATGCGAAGACACGAGTATGCCAGGAGCGCTGAGGTTGTCGCGTGGGAAGAATTTGTTGATGGCAATAACGACCGTTATGGCCGCCGCTAACGAAAAATGGCACTCACTCGAATTCATTTCCTGCTGCAAGATCAAACCTACAGTCACGCTTACATCCGAAATGGGCTCCCCCGTGAAGATTATTGGGGACGTGCAGGATCTGGATGCAGAGAAGTGATGACACCGAGCTGGACATGTACCAAGTACGCCAGTCGTTTATTCTAGCTTGTTTCTGGCTATTCGGAACGCTTCGGAGGTTGCTTTATGAAATAATGGAGCACCAGTCTTATGAACAGCCCAAACGCTGGCGTAGTCTGGATACGATCAACAAAGACCTAGGGTGGCACTCGATTCGCGCCGATACAAAAAACGTCACACGTCCGTTCAGATTAACCACCCCATTTTCGCCCAGGCCCTTCCCCGTAGTCTGGAATCCAGAGGACGCGATTCGGAAGGGCACGGTACCTAGGGGGACGACGCCGCTAAATTGCTTGCCCGCGCGTCGACGACGAAGCCAATTTCCTTGAGGAACTCGCTTTTGAGAGAAGCCTCCCGTGACTACCACAGCAACGACTTTCGCAGCCTCCGTTCCCATGTAAGGCGTCCGCTATGTGAAACAATCCTTTTGGAACCAAAAGTGTATCTTTGCGATGGAAACGAATCAGACCGGACGGGGTTGGGACGGGTAACTGTGACCGTTCCCTCCGGTGTCAACCCGACTTCTTGAAGACCTACGCTTCCAATCGTTCACTAGTACCCCTGAAGCCACTGCTTTGCTGAGTGTAACAACGATGCCTTTTTCGGGATGCAACACGCCGTCTTGCCCTTCTTTTGACAATCGCAGGCCCACACAAAACTGTCTCCGGTGGTGTATTCGGTGTACTCAGGCTCGACTGAGCAGGAAGTGTGCACTGTCTATCGCACATTTCTCAACGCTCAGATTAGATCACAAACTAAAAACAATCTTCTCGCCGCTAACTTTCCCTGCGGCCAAATGCTCAATCGCATCAGGAACCTTCTCCAGCCCTCCTTCCCACTTGGTGATCGCGTTCGGCTTGATCTTTCCCTCTCTTACGAGTCCAGGCAATTTGTCGTGGATGAAACCTGACAAGTTCTTCCGTTCCTCGTCATCGGGGACGTTGTTCCCGTCTCGAACTCCGAACGCGCTGTAAATTATCGTGACTACAAAGGGGGGGCGAATTAGAACGGAAAATTAGGACCACTTGCGGATAAGACGTACGAACGACATCGAGATCCTTCCTCATCCCCTTGATTTCATCGGTCGCACGATTGAGGACGATGATCCGGCCTTTTGTGCCCTCCGCTAATACACGTACGGTAAAGGCTTGCGTCTCATGGAGCGAAATTGCGTCGAGAGCAAGGTGAACGCCATCGCCAGTGGCTTCCTTCAACTTCCTGATCACGTCGGGGTCCTTGTACTACGTCAAAATGAAAGCGAAGAACGATCAGCGAACCTGATGTGGCTGGGACTGTGATCGATCCACCAACATCAAAAACGACATTCGCTCCAAAAGCCTTGACGAGGTCAAAGTTGTGGGGAGACGCGACGGTGGCAACCATGTAACCAGAGAATTTCGCGAGCTGAATCGCGTACTGGCCGACCGAGGACGACCCTCCGTAGACGAAGAACCATGTACCGGCGGGGGGAGCCTTTTCACCAGGTTGGGGAAGGCCCAGGGTCCTCGGTCCATACAAGGCCTGGATGGAAGTGTACAGGCTAGATTCACGGCCATAAGCCACCTCTAAATGCAGTCACGCTGACGAACGACGAACGGAATCCCAATGGTACAAGCTTCTTCTACCGACCAGGTACCCTCAGGAATGATGAACGCAAGATCAGCAAAGGCCTTTGCGTACTCCGAGAATGCGCCTCGCTCCCTGGAGACCCCTCCACAAACAGCCGAAGCAACCTTATCGCCAATCTTGACGTTAGTCTTGAGGTTCGGCCCAACTTGAACGACCTCTCCCGCAAAGTCGCAACCGATGTAAGTCCCGGCTTTCGTCATTAGTTTTGCGCCTGCGCGATGAGAGAACGAATGAACGCCCGACTTATAGGAAGAAAGAACCACAAACGTTTCCAGTCGGTCGGATTGATGGCTATCGCCCTAACCCTGACTAAGATTTCGTTCTCTCCAGGGGTCTGGATGGGCACCTCCTGAACTACGGTGGTTTTGTTCTGTACCAGATTAAGCGTCGAGTTTCCCATGCGACCACACACGAAACTGCATGCGCACCTCTTGGACGACAACAGCCTTAACGGTCTTCGGGAGCGACATGAGGATGAAGTAATGGTGAGATTTGAAGCTGGACAGGAGGCCCCTCTCGTCTCAGACTCTGCTTTATAATTGTCCACGGCGAACGCCGAAGGGGAGAACCTCGATGCCCCCACAAACATTGAACGCTCCTGACTGGTCGCAGGCGATGGTCGGTGTGGGTCAATGTTGGGAAGATTGCAAAGCACCCGACAAAAGCCGACAATCTTCCCGTGAGAGCTGAGAGAGACCATCAAGTCATCTGCGCGCCCTGGCCACCCACTCCATTGGTTCCACCCCGAGCTCCGAAGTAGCAATGGACCAACGGGGTCCCCGACGTCTCTGGTCGCTCGGTGCAACCGGAGTGGAATTACCAGAGGGGGTCCGTCCCGCTGAACAGGCTTAAGAAGACAAGAACTTATGACTGACGATCGCACTCGAAACTTGGTCTGGAGTGAAGAAGGGTAGTATTAAGTTTCTTCGTAACGTACATGCAATAAGATAATACCCCTGATTCTGCAGCATACGTCGCGGATCCGAACGGGAGTGCAGGATCGCGACGGGCACTCGCAGCGCGAGTAAATTAATGATGCGTCGGTTTTTTGCCTAGACTCGTGAAACAAGAAGTCAGCGGTGTGGAGCAGTCAGCGTGGGGGGACCGCAATCTTACCATCGACAAACATGTTCCTCGTCGCAGCCGGGAGCGTGCACACCATCCCATCCAGCTTCTTATCCAGCTTCACCTGACACCCCAGCCTACTCGTATCCGTCAACCCAAATGCCATATCCAACATATCGTTCTCATCGTCCCCCGGCTCTTCCAGCACGTCGTAATGTTCCGGCGAAAGAATGACATGGCAGGTCGAGCAGGCGATCGAGCCTTCGCAAGCGCCTTCTAGGTCAACGTCGTGTTCGTGTGCAAGGGAAAGAACGTCGTCCCCTTCGTTTCCTTCTATCGTTTTGATCAAATCTCCCTTGGCGTCCTTGAAATGGATTTTGATCCTGTGATAAAATTTTAGTTGGCGGTCGAGGCCCGGGAAACCTGGAGAAGGGCCTACCCTGTTCCAGGCTTTGGCCGGGTCACATGTCCGTGTCTAGCCACTAATTCGGGTGTCATAGTCAGAGGCTAGAGCAGTACAACCCAGAACGAAAAGAGCCTCACCGAAAGAGGTGTGAAACGTCCTTCGACACGCATGCGGTGGCTCATTTGGATGCGAAATTACCAACGGTACCCTAAGCCGCAGGTTCAGCCCCGGAGCGCATTGCAAAACGCGTAGGCCTCGTTTCGGTGCATACTGCACCGGTTTACACCGTGTCAGTGAGGAGAGAGACCGTGTAGCGAAGCGCATGGAGGTCGCGGGATGACGGAACCGGAAGTGGGAGCCGCAACCCCCAAAAAAATTCACACGAGTGATCATCCGTCCGCATAAGTTCAAATAATTGGCTCCGCAGCTCAATGGTCGCGCTCTCCGCGTGCGACTTAGATAAATCAAACGGGGATTATGAATAAAAGCCATGCCTATCATATTGTACAAGGTGTGCGGTGGCGAAAGGAAGAACACCTAACCCCTCTGCCACCATCTCCTTTGCGATGCATCTGGGTTTGGTAACAACGGTGTCCTTTCGCAAGGTTCAGTCACAGGACTCAGGAGCCTCTCGCCGACATCAGAGCCCGCGGGGGTGGAAGGATGCGATCCTCCTCCAGAGTCTGTGTTCGCTCCGGAGACGGTGACACCTCCAACCACATCATATCCAGCGTGAAGGGGATTTCCAAAGTCGTCAATGGCCAGTTTACTCTGACGTAGCTTCCAGATGATGCACATAGCGAGGAGCATGCCTTGCATAATCCCTGCAACCGCGTAGGTTACCCAACTCGTCCAGTTGGTGCTCGGTCTTTATAAACTCGTCAGATCGAATTTCGGTCTGTTTGATCGATTGACCCACCTCAAAGCGATAGAAAGCACCATGAAAACAGCTCCCGGGGTCTGAATGAGCATCATAGGGATGCTAAGAGCCCCAACGAGCTTCGATCGGTATGTGTGGACGATCTGGGGGGCATATTGAAATGCAGCAAGAGTAGCTGACGAAACACCGAGAAATGTAGCCCAAATGTCCAATCGCGTCGACGGTTCATCGGGTATAGTTGTTCCAAGAAGATAGAACGTGACGAAAATCACGAATATACTGATGTTGTTCAAGTTTCGTTCCTGACATTATTCATGCATGGCGGCAACTCACATGTGGACGAAGACGACCCAGGAAAGAATAATAGATAGACACCAGTCGTCCGTCTTGACTTTGGTGATCTTGGGTAGTGCGTCATGTTCACTGTCACGTCTGTCGTCGGCGTTGACCTCAATGTACTTGAGATGCTGTGGGTAATAAATCATATACAACACTAGACTTTGTTCGGTGCGTCAGGAGACAACCCAGTCCAAGAAGTAGAGGATGACATACATGATTGTGAAAAAGAGCCATTGAATGAAAGTCTGGATAATACCGAGGGACGACTCGAGGCAAGATCCAACGGTCTAAAAGCTGATTAATCAGATACTGGTGTCGCGCAAATGGGGCGTGCTACGTACGATGTACTTGCAGCACTTCACGACATCCCATTGTTTCACGAAAAGGTTGAGCATTCCGGATGCGCACGACGTGCTCCCGAGCAAAAGAAACCAGGGACTGAAACCCTCCGAGCTCTTTGCCAAAATGATCCGCAGGTGCTATAGGGCGAAGATGGGACGCGTTAGGTGCGAGCGCAGTCGTGCGGCAGGAGGCTGGATTCACCTGGGGCAGGTACGACACTACGAGGCCGAAGCAGATGAAAGTCGAGAGGGCGGTTGTGAACCTGTCATGATGCTAGTCAAGCCCTTGGTTAACGCAAAGACACGACAAAGTCTCAAAGCACGAGAGCTCACCGGCTCGCAGGTCGTGGTGAACATCAGGTTCTGCAGCGTTCCAGAAAAGGAAATGATCTGACAGCAGCTTTAGAGCCCATTGCAGCTTACGTCATCCGAGTCCCTCGAAGATTTCACCTGCGCATGCGTGCGTGGGGAGTACGTGTTGGCGACTTGTGGGCGAGTCGCTGGCCGGCTGGAACTTGAAACGGTTACCTGAGTCTCCTGTCTGCTTGATCTGCCTGCTTGCATTCGCGTGTTCTCCATTTTTTAAGTCGAAAACCAGCGCTCACCAGCGCCCATCTTTCCCTTCTACACTACTCTTATTTGTCGCGCTTAGTGCCTCCCCCAGATGGCCGGTAGGCTCCTCCTTGCCACCACCGTCGCCTTCGCCGTCGGCTGTGTTGCCGTCAGTCTCTACGACGTAAGTCCCATCCCGCCCATCCCAGGTTTACTGGTCCCAGCTTGGTTTGCCGTCATAGGTTCTAGTAGGGGTCTACGAATACAACAGCAGGCAGGAGCCCGAAAAACGCCCTTACGAACACAGTAACCACTCTGACGAAACGCTGGTCGATTCAATCCACGAACTCATCAAACCCCACGAGGCAAGAGACGTTTACCACGCACCCATCAGGCGCCCGCTGACCCACCTTACAGGTTCCCGACTCTGAGGGACCACCCTCCCCTCAACGCACACCTTCGACCTCAGATTCTAGCCCCAACAACTCCCCCCGTTTTAACCAAACTCCGACACCTCCCCCAACGCCTCCTAGTACCGGTCCCTGGCCGGTGAAGGAACGCAAACCTCCCAAGGGCCGAGTGATCATCATCCAAGATACTATGCCGTCTGACGAGGAATCGTCTACTCCACTCTCTGTTCTGCCTCCAGATGTTCTAGGTGCCTCCTTCAGCAAGTTCGAGGTCCAGGAAACAATCGAGCAGGTTCTCGAACGTATGCAATCCCGTTAAACGCCATATAACTTATCTATTCTTGTCACCTGTAACCTTCATTGCTGAGAGTGGAGGCGCAGTAATGTCGTATTTTCTCATGTTGTAATCGGATGATTTCTGCGCGCGGGCTTGCACTCAAACAGGATCCAGAACATTTTGGCACCTGCGTCGATGAATCTCGGGGGGAAAGAATCCAAGGCCTTGAGCGATCGTCAAATAATCATTCTCGAGAGAGGAACAATAAGAATCCAGAGTTGAACACGTTTAAACCCGAACGACCGAGCAAAAAAAAGGTCCATCTGTAGAAGGAAGATCAAAGCATAAATGCGTGAGGATGACGTAACAGGCATAGAGAGCTCGTAGGCAGCGGGGTGAGAGACTGGCGGTTTACAAGAAGTGAAAATAAGTGCCTTCGAAAAGCAACGTAGGCCTTTTCGAAGCTAAATCAGTATCGACGCCGATGAACGAGAACGGGCAAAAAGGAAGAGCAGAGGCTCAGCCCGAAACCACCGTTCTCTCAGTGTTTGGAATCGCGGTCGTAGGGGTCAGAGTACGATTTTCCGGTATCATAACCGGTAAATTCGACCTTGTGCGCAAGCGCGCCCTTGGTACCAACCTGCTTGTACCCTCGCGCTCGCCTCCCGGTGACGCAAGAAACGATGAGGGAAACGAGCAAGATCCCGCAAGCCGCAGCCAAAGCGATAACCGCGATGAACAAATTGTTCTTTTGAGCCTTGAGGTTGGCAAGGTCCTGGGAATCTGATCCCGAGCTGCTATCGCTGTTACTCGAAATCGCGTTCCTGATGTCCGAAGCCCCGACGCCCTTGCTGGGGAAGAGCGGTGGACCGTCCGAGTCAATAGGACATACGGTGTCGTCGCCCTTCGGGTGAACGCCGTTGATGAAGAAGTTCGAGATGATGTTCTGCGTGCAAGTGGACTTTTGGGCCAGACTTAGATGCCCGAAGCCGTCTTGCTCGACGAGGGTGGCGCTGTTACCCAAGTAGCCAGCGACAACGGAGGCGTCCGCGAAGGGAGTAGCGGGATCTGCCTTGTTTCCGATGATGATGATGGGATTTTTCAGTGTGTGGTTCCATGGTCCAGTGAACCTCTCAACGGCACGGGAGGCCCATCGGTGGCAATAATGGGCGGGTTGAGGGAATTGGCCGCCGACTGGATTAGGGCCATGAGTACGTCGCTGGGGGTAGCAATCTCAATATAGTCACTCACACATTGGGGAAACGTCCTTGACTACGCGGACGAGCTCATCAAAGACGGACTGAGTGGTAACGTTGTCCTGATCGATTGAATCACCACAAGTGATGGCGTGGAAAGTGTAATCTGGGAAATCCTGGTTCGACTGTCGTTTCAACTCAGGTGGGGCCCACATCGAACGAGTTGCGAGAGTGAGGTTGGAGCCGCTTGCTTGAACGAGCCCCTGATAAAAGTCGAGGAAATCACCGGCGGCAAAAGTGGCCCACTGGTCCGGAGTGTACAGGTCCTGGTGAATGGCGGATACGAGGTTTCTGGACTTGAAGTTGTCATCTCCGCTCGCTTTGGCGTAGTCATGGGCGAGCTGTTTATGGTATGAGTGAGGTTTCGAACGATGATTAACAATGACCGTACCTCGACCAAGGTCTTGGTCCAGTCGATGATTCCAGACCCCGTAGAAGTCTTGGTGGCGAGAGGGCACCCGGAGGGGCCGGCGAGGGCGCATCCCTGAGCGAAGCCCTGGTAGGTCTCGTCGACGGACTCGACACGATGACCCCAGTAGAGATTGGAAGGTTGATCGGCATGAGTGATAGGATCTTCGACACCGTCCAAGATGACCCTGCCAACACGATCGGGGAACACTGATGGGAGTGAGAATCCGCGTTGGAAACCGGGGTAGACGACTCACTGTTGATGAGGTAGTTTCCGATGGTGGTGCCATAACTCAAGCCGTAGTAATTGAAGTCGCAACCCGGACCATCAAAGTATTCAGAGATGGCGACCAGATCGCGAGCGGTTGCGGTCGTGCCAACGTAAGGGAGCCACTGTGCGCTCGGTCCTTTGAGGCAAACCTGTTTAAAGGCTTGCCACCTTTGCTCCATGACAGGGACTTGGGATTCGAAGTACTGATAGTCCGTTTGATCCGTGAAGCCATATCTAATGTCGATCTCGGGGTTGACCAGTGTTCCGTTCCAAAACTTGGCCCACTCATCGAGAGAGTTGAAACAATTGATTAAACCGGGGCTAAATCGAGTGAGCAAAGGGGGGAATGGCGAGTGAAGAGGTGTAAAACTCACGTCGTGGCACCAACACCCCTCGGATCCCATGAGACGATATCGTAGTATCCACCAGTCAAATTGCTCAATATTTGACCATAGCCAAGGATGAGACTGACACCGGATCCACCAGGGCCACCTTTTTGAAAAGTTAGTGGAGATGTCCTCCTTGTTAACCACAAGGGTGGTGCGGACCTGGATTGGAAAGTAGAGCGCCCTTTCTTTGTGGGTTTGTGGCAGGATATACAGCTACTGCGAGCTTCGCTTTCCCGGAGGAGTTTTTTGCCCAATCGAGGGGGACCTCAAAATAACCGCATTTGATATGGTCGTCGGACGAGCCTGAACAAGGGCCCCAGGTGATCCCGTCCGCTCGTGAATCCTATGGTTTCAGATTGAGTTTTTTACGAGAGGGTCGGAAGGTGGTCAGAGGGGCCGGGACGATACTCACAAATCGTTCATAGGGTGTCAAGGTGGCCGCGACGAGGGGGAGCAGGATGGAGGCGACGAGACCCCACTTCATGGCGGTAGAAATAGACGAGAGGGGGAAATTGAGACACGATCTGTTATTCGCACCTTTCCTTTTATCAGAGTCCTAGGCCTCATCGATGTGCGCGGGTCAGAGGGGACCGCCCATGCCATGACATTTGATCGCCAAGAGGTTTTTTAGGCGCCAACCCCACTCCGAATTCGAAATGATTGACTGCTGTCCTGCTGTGTGAGGTGTAACCATCAACTTGAGCACAGCAGATTTCAAGGGCACTACGGTCTCCTAGAGAGGTTAATTCAAGTGGTGATCTCGGCGTTGAGTATCCCCTTGTCTGCGAAACAAAATCTCAAGGCGAGGGATGTATTCTCGTTGCGAAGGCGCATATACTGTTCCTGAGCCTCGGTGCATCACTCCCACTCTGAGTTGCGCGCATTGGCGAAGGAAGAAACCACTCCAGCGCCCTCGGTCGATGTGATGTCCCTTGCACAGGAACTTAGACCCGCCGAGATCGCCGCCGTTCTAGAACCGGAATGTGTGATCGACACCAGCGCTAAGTACGACTTATGTCTTCCACAGCCAGCACCGCGTCAGACCTCGACACTTCCTTTATCATCATAGATCCCGACAACAAACCTAAACAGCCTGGGCATGGTATTTCGCAAGTAAGGGCTATTCTATGCGGCCTGCGAGCGACCGATTAACTCCAAATCCAGTCTCATCCCTCACTAAATGAAGGTTATCGGCCTGGCTCCTCCGCCTCATATGCACACTGCTGGAACAGTGACATCAAAACACATGGGCGATATTTCGTAGACGGGTTCGGAAGGGTCTGTATCCCCCGCGGAGTCAATCTTTCAGGGAATTGCAAAACGTAAGGCCTACATCCCCACTGGTGGACGCGCCCACCTGATGCGGAACCCCGCTGCTGCTCCACAGACCCATTAACCACGACCACGACACTTTTCCTCACGGCCACGAGCAAGTCACCTTCGTCGGAAGGCCTTTCCCTCTCGAAGACGCCGACGCGCACTTCGCTCGGCTGCGGAGGTGGGGATTGACATTCGGTATGCGGTCCGTTTCACCACCTTCATCTTGCGCCCAACCTTCATCGCGCCCCTTTTACAGTCAGATTTTTGATCACATGGGAAGCAGTCGAACACGCTGGGCCGTAAGTTCACCCCTCACATCGCCACTCGGCATTCCTTCCTCATCACATGCAGGGGGGATTACGACCTAGAGTATTTAGATTACGTCAAGAAACTCCTTTCCTTTCTCCCAAAGTACGGAATGGTGGCATTCATCGATGTTCATCAGGACGTCTGGTCCCGCTATTCTGGCGGATCGGGTGCTCCAGCCTGGACTCTCGAAGCCATTGGCTTCGATCTGCACACCTTGGAAGATTCTGGCTCTGCCTGGTTGCAGGGTGTCCGAGGAGGTGGCCATGTGGAGGCAGAACGAGGCGTGTGGCCCTGTGGGTATCAAAAGCTCGCAGCCGCCACTCTAGCGTAGGCTCCCTTCGGTTTCCTAGACGTCATGGCACTCAATTTGATCCGCAGAACTTGTTTCTGGGGTGGGGATGCCTTTGCTCCGCAACTCAAGGTCAAGATCAAGAACGGCACAGAAGTTCCTGTGCAACAATTCCTCCAAGACGCTTACCTCAACATGTGGGAGTTGGTCGTAAAGACCCTCGCTGATCTAGACTGTGTTATCGGCTTTGATGTGGGTCTCCTTACGAATTCCGTAGACTCTCGTCATCTCATTCCGGTCCTGGCATAGATGATGAATGAACCGCATAGAGGTTACATCGATCTTCCATCCCTTCACAAGTTTGACTACAATACAGACCTCCACCTTTCTTCCGTTCGTGCGTATTAGTTCCGTCATTCCGCCTTCTCTGTACTTATCTGTTCACAGCGTCCGCTTTCCAGTCTTTTATGCTCGCGTCTGGCTATCCAACCTCGGTTGGACACTGGACACGCTCGTTCCCCGTACCAAGTCGTCGCACCGCATATAATGTCTTGAACCCGATGGGCAGGAAAGCATGGCGGCAGGACGGACCGACAGGTGGGAAGTGCGTCTGGGAGATGCATGGCGTTTGGGGATACGATATTCTCAAGAAGGAGGGTGTCGTTCTCAGGGAGAACTATTTCGTCAAGCACCCCATGACCGGTAAAAAGGTGACTTCCCTCCGCTATACCTCTCCACGGCTCGCTCACATCAATCAGGTTGATTGGTATATTGATTTCTACTTCCCTTTCGTTCGTAAGTGGGCGGAGAGGGTATCAAAACATACCCACAACGGGAAACAAAAGTTGTTGTTTCTGGAACCGATCCCAAACGAGGTAACACCGAACAATCATTTTATTATTATTATCTCTGTTGACATCTTTTCCCAGTTCTGTCCTTCTTCGTGGACACCGGAACATCAGCCCCACAATATGGTGTTCTCCCCGCATTGGTACGACCTCCAGGCGTTATTCTATAAAGCGTTCGGGGAGTTCACAGTCAATGTTCAAGGCCTTAGTCGGGTATGCTCACCCAGAAAATCGTTCAATTTGGAACTATCTTAACTAACTGTATCTATCTACGCAGGGAATGCTCCCATGGAAAGCAATGCACTGGGGTCAAAGCGGAGCCCGGGAGAACTACTCGCTGCAGATCAAAAATATTGTCGAAGCTGGGTATCGATCATTGAAGAACGAACGACCCGTGTTCCTGGGGGAGTGCGGTGTTCCGATGGATATGAAGTAAGAGGTGTATTGCCACATTTTTGCCTTCGCGCTAACCACAACTTTTGGAATCGATCATCAGCAACGGCGCTGCCTTCGAGAGCGACAACTGGTTCTGGCAACTCAGGATGATGGACTCAATGCTCACCGGATTGGAGCAGGCCCTGATCGGTTTTGCGTGAGTCCCCTCATCCACATCTCGGTGAACTTTCTCACCGCATTTTCACCCTGTAGCTTATGGAATTACAACCCGGGTAATGATGATACGCATGGCGATCACTGGAACGGCGAGAATTTCTCTTGGTTCGCCCAGCGTCGCAGCCTTCCCCCCTCTTTCTCGAATCTAGCTCAAACCTCCGCAACTTTGGATAACGGAGGCAGAATCCTGGATGCTGTCGTCAGACCGTTCCCCGCCAAGATCGCCGGAATACCGCTCAAGTTCGGGTACGAAATGAACACGGGAGAGTTCACGTTCGAGTGGTGTAACGCAGACCCCAAGTCCACCTCCGGCTCACATGAGGTTTCAAATCCTCCGCTCAACAGGATGGCGCCTCTGCTCGCGAAGGAGACGGAGATATTTGTCCCGTCGTTAATCATGAACGAGCGAGAGGTCGTCGTCGAAGGTCTCGAAGCTTCGGATTCGCATCACTACGACCATACCCGCCAGACGCTTTACATCGTCACGGCGGATTGTGAGACCCCTGGAAAGAGGCATCAAGTGAAGGTGAGGGTACGACCGGGATTGAGGGCCAAGTTTGAGGTGAATGATTTCTGGACGGACCATGGGTTTAGGGTGATGTCTGTGGGTGTGGTGATACTCGCGGCGTTGATCGTTTGGCTCTTCCCCTTAACGATCGTTACCCCTTGATGTGGCATAATTTACATGTATGTTGGCTACTGAGAGCTTCAACGAATAATTGAGATCCCCTAGGCTTTGACTTTACAAGAGCACGGGACTTGGCATCAATTACTAGTGATCGGACTCAGACCCTCATCTCCGCGTCGCGTCATTCATGGCCAAGGTTAAAGTTGGTGGAGTTAAACGTCTCGTTTCGAGAAGGGTAACGAGGGTTCCACTCAGCCTTCCGACGCACGTCCCACAGAAGGCTAGCGACGCTCAGTGAGTCCGGAGAGGTCTCCGTTCCTCAATATCTCCGCGTTAGGAATAGCACATTGATATCATTTTTGGTGTAGAGCACCCGCGAGGGAACGATCCACAAAATTGGATGGGGACAACAAGTCGGAAGATGAAAACAGGGTGGATGGTATGTTACTCGACACCGAGCAGGAACCTTCCCTCTCGCACGATTCTGGAGAGCAAATGACCGGACCCGGCGATGTAGAATCGAAATCTGACGACGGTGATTCCAATTCTAACAACGAAACCCCCGTTCTCGACAATGGGGACTCTTCACAGTCACGGACGGAGAAACCTGGGAGCGAGGTTACTGGCGCACCTTCGTCTTCACCCCTGAAGGGGCGCCAAAGTGGCTCCTCGAAGAATCGCCCCTCGAAGACCCCAAAGCTGCCGCTACCTAGTGAGGAACCCGCTGCCAAAACTCGGAGGTCTGGTACCGACAGCAAACGCGCTTCTACATCCTCTCGATCGAGGACCTCCGGCCCCACTCCTATATCTCCTATCCTTGTCACAATCGAAAAAGCTAAGCCTCTGTCGAAGGCGACGCGCTCGGTCCCTTCACCATTCAAAGGGCAAAATCCTGTTGTCTCCCTTCCGGGACCTGCTCTGCCTAATGACACCCCAGTACCTCATGCGTCGTCTTCCTCCGTAGACCCAAGCAGCCCCCGCGGCCCAACCGGCACCCCAGGGAAGGTCGTTCAGGGCGGACCTCTAGACCCGCTTGACGTGCCAAGAAGTAATCCGGACCACGATGGTATGGCCACAGCAGAAGTCCACAGTACGTCCCAGGTCGCTGAACCAGAACTTGCCGAACTAGAACCTAACCAAGGCGATGCTCACACTGAATCTGGGGATTCGACGGAGGGTCCCCCAGCCAGAAGCCCAGCTGCTCCACCATACAAATCTGACATTGAGTCTCTCTACGCATCGTCCTCCCCAGAGAAGGGACCCGCGGAGATGGAAATCGAACCTATAGAGCTTGATTCGGACCCGGACTTCGAGAAGATGGAACAAATGTTGTTCTCTCACCGTGGCCCTTCGTCCCAGTCACAATCGATCAGGAAAGAGTCGATTATCCAGCCCCCGGCACTAAGGTCACTCAAGAGGCAAAGGAGTCACCCTTCACCTTTTCGGTCCTCACAGGCAGCGACGCAAGAGCCCCGCGCTGACTCTCAGCCATCTAAGCGACCCCGGATCAACGGATCCCATCCTTCTGATTTGGTAGTACCGATGAACGATCGGAAGAAGCACCCAGAATTTTGGGATCTGGATGGCACTGTGGTTCTCCAAGTCGATGACATCCTATTTCGTGTCATGCGGTCAACCTTGAGCAAGGCATCTCCCTGGTTTCAGAGGCTCTTCAGTGAAGAATTTGACCATCTCGAGGTCATGGCTGGCTGCCCAGTCTACCTGGTTGAGGAGGATCTCAGCCATCTTGACTTTGCGAATCTCCTCCGTGGTTTGGAGAATGGGCTGTAAGTTGCACGGACGTATATTACCGGCCAGTATGCTTACTCCTCATTCTCCAGGGAATATGCACTTAGCCCGCCTCACTATCTCCGCATACTGTCAATATTTCGAGCCGCCTCACTCCTTGAATTTGATACCCTACGAAGGTGGTCTCTAGGGTGCCTCGAGAGACAGTGGCCGGCCGACCTACCCCCACCATCCAAACCCTCGAAGTTTGGCATTATGATTCCTTGGCCAGAGGAAACCTTGGCAATCGCAAACCTGCTTGATGTCCCACAAGTGGTTAAGCGAGCATATTGGGAGATGTGCACGAGACCGGAGTTTGGAAGAATCGACGCTGAGGTATATGATGAAGAGGTGGAGGAAATCATGCCGACCCGACCGCGGCTTCCGCGGTCAGTCATGATGAATTTGACGCGGCTAAGGGAGAGATTATTCCCAGAGTGGACGAGGATCACGAGGTCTCCACCCGTTGATGTTTCCTGTGCTCGCGCTGCGGAGGTCCCTTCTACACCCACAACCCGACCATCGGCCTGTTCTCTCGACTACGCGAGTTGGTACAAGGTCATCTCGGCGGTGGAGATCAACGACATGACGATAGATGACAGGCGAATGGACCCGATCTCGGCGTTGGAAGTTATGATCGTCGAGGTCGATTGGGAGAAGGAGGGTGGATTTTGCGCGGACTGTGTCAAGGCGTGGAAGACCATTTGGACAAAGGATAGAGAAAAGATATGGAAGAATTTGGGGGATTGGCTTGAGTTGGACGTCGATTAGAGTTGACCACAGGATTTTCTTCATCGTATACATACAGAATTTCTCCACCTATCTCTTGTACAAATGCGTTTTCATCTATCGGTTGCGTCTGAGACTGACGGAATTATTCGATGGGCGTCGCTGTGATGATCGCGTGATCGGCGAATTCAAGTCGGGTCTCCCGCCGATCACTTTTTTCTCCAATCCCATCCCAGACAATTTCGTTATGGCCTCAACCTCAAACGATGATTCATCTTTAATGCAACCCGTCGTATTTACGACGCAAACTACGTACCTGCTCCCGGCCCAAAAGTTCATGATCCCGACAACATGGAAACGGTATCAGCTCTCGCAGCTGGTGAATAAGGCTTTGTCCTTGGCGACACCCGTTCCGTTTGATTTCCTCGTGAGGGGCGAGATCTTGAGAGGGACGCTGGCGGAATGGTGTCGCGAGAAGGGTGTCGGTGAGGTATGTTTTACCGGGGAAGGTTCCCAACACCGGTATGGGTTTTGGTTGATGATTGTTTTGCGTGCAGGAGGAAACGTTGGAAGTCGAGTATATTGAATCTGTGATGCCGCCTCAAAAGATGTCATCGATACCACAAGACGACTGGGTTTCGGATGTTTCTTGCGCGCTGCCAGGGTGAGACCTATTGCCGGACTCGTTTGCAGTCCATCAACAGACCCTCCCCTTTAGACACTTTGTCACCGCGTCGTATGACGGGTATATCCGAATTTTCGACTACTCGCAGACAACAGTCTTTGCGGGTAGCGTACACGATGGACCAGTGACTTCACTATCTCTTAACCCAACCTCGGTCTCTAGAGACGAGGACCTGATGATTGCGACTGCTTCCCATGACCTAACCGGCCGCCTAGTGAGGATATCTCTTGATGCAGATACTGGGGAGCGTGCCTCATCTACCCTGGCGTCGCTCCATCTCCACACGTCACCCCTCTCGTCTATCGCTTACAGTCGTTCCGGGGAGCACCTGCTTACTGCATCCTGGGATACTCTCATCGGGTTATGGGAGAGTAGCATACCAGAAGAAGACGAGGTTGATGTTGTCGAAGTGCAAGCTGACAGAAGGAAACGCAGAAAAGTCGGTGGGCGTGACAGCGAACCGCGACCGAAGCGAAAAGGACCCACATCTGTGCTGAAGTCTCACACAGCGAGGGTTTCACGAGCCGTTTTCTCGAGCACCGGGAAAACAGCGTTCAGCTGTGGCTTCGATTCTACTGTCAGATCTTGGGACGTCGAAAACGGGGTGTGCACCGATACCATTGTGGGTCCCATGTTTTTGTTTTTCTCGGCACCCAAAACGATTTCTCTCGCCCCCCCGCCCTTCTCACAAAAAAAATTCTGATCATTGTTATCCTTTCTTTGTGTCTCGTCCAGACTGCATCCGAGAAACCAATGCTCAGTGTTGTGGTTTTACCGAACGATAATTCAGTGGTGTCTTGCTCGGTAGATCGAAGCGTTTCTGTCTTCGACTTCCGAGCCGATTCGACCGCTGTATCTTCGACCACGCTCTTGTTTATGCACCAGTCTACGCCCTCGTCAGTGGCGCTCTCCCCGACGTCGGATTCGCAGATAATCACAGGATCGTATGATGGGACAGTAAGACTCTGGGATCTCAGGAGCGCGAAGAGCGCTGTCGCCAGCTTCAAGGTGTGGGATGGAGAAAAGAAGATTCTGGCCGTGGATGCGACAGCTAGCTCAGGGTCAGGTATCGTTGGCGTTGGTGGTGAAGGCGGGCTGGAGGTTTGGAGGGTGGGCAAGACCACGACCACGACGGCTGCCTAGTCAATTTGGTGTATTGTTGGCGTAGCTTCGTGGCAAAACTTAAGTTTTGAGACCGTTGACAAGGTTTAGTGGTTGGGTCATAGCGGGTATATATGACTACTCGCTGATTCAGCCCCTACGACTACTTCAAGCCACTTCCATTCGATCTGTCACTCACGGAGCCACAGGTTAACGCTTTAGCCCCGCGAAATCTACTCTCCTCGTTAACGCTCAACATGAATGAGGTTTCCATGCCTGACCGTGGACGGTCAACGAAGCGAGTGATCTTCTGTCGGAAACCTTATTGTCGTATCAAAGCCGCCGATCGTTATCGCTTCCCGGCGGGATAGCCCAGATAGGATCATGATAAAGAATACAATGAGCTTAGCCCTATCAACCGAGGGTTCGACAGTACTTAACAATACCGCTATGACACGCGACCCTGTTAGACCGTTGGGGGTTGGCCCAAGTGTCACTGCCTGCCAAATCCTAAGAAATAGTGGACTTTCCCCCTTGAATACGTAAGGAGATGGTCAGAGAGTACGTGTAGACGAGCACCTATGCTCCACAACGCCCATCGGAACAAGAAATGTAAGGCGATTCGGAAACTTTAGAAGATTTTTGCCTGGACCTTCGAACGTGGCCTACGGACAAACCTTTTTGAGATGATCGTTCTCCCGTGCATACTGGGTGTTAGTGTAGCAAACCTCCCACAGGCTGCAGATGTTAGGTGTACGTGCGTAGGAGAATCGACAAAGGTTTCACAGAGTAGGCTTTAACGAGGGCGTAGGTTCGAGGATCTGGGTAGCGCCGATCAGCGTTGATCAGCGCGCAACATGACCGAAGGTAGTAAGCGCAGCATTGACGAGCTGTGTATCCACGAATGTACAAAGAGGTTGTCGGGTGACGCCACAACCTGGCCAGACGCGAACTTTATCTTTCGAGTCAAGCTAGCGGAGATGCCTCGTATCTGGGTATCTGGCCACGCAGGGAAGAATTGGAGCCTCAGCGACGGCCCTAGCTTCTCGGCTAGTCGATCACTCGTGAGCATCCGTCATGTGCGATCTGGCGAACAATGGAGCGCGGGAGGGGCAATGGGCAAGTGGAGCTGTAGCGGAAAGGTTTCACTCGCGGTTGCGGCTATCGTGGTAGCGACTGTTACTGGTTGGTATCGGGCGGTGCGTGTACTTCAGGGTGTAAGAGAAGTCAATGGGATTTGGTCGCGTTGATGATGCAGAGTTAGGGGGGACGACCTCGTTGCGAATGGGAAATCAAAGTGTGCGATGAATTGCGGCTTTGCGGCGAGGGACTGTAACTGAAACAAGCGGGTGGTCGTGAGCACCAATTGACTTTGGATCGCGCATCAGTGGATCAAGGTAGCTCCGAAGCAACCCACTGAACCCAGGCATTCGGCAAGGGTGTCGGGGAGCCCGACTACAAATCTGGGCGAGGAATATTTGTATTTCGAAAAGCCGCATGTAGCCGACGTTCAAGGTGGTGTTAGACAAAGCGAGAGTGATACAAGAAAGAACTCATGGCCGTCGTCAGAGTCACGGTTCTGTATGGGGTCCTGGTTGGTTTCAGTTCCTCCGAGTTTACCGCGTGCCGCGTCTAGAAACCGAGAAAGAAGCGAGCACAGGCACCGTCGGGATTGTAGGGAAAGTCGGGAGCAAGCCGCATGCCCAAATCAAAAAGTCCCCTATACTCAAGTGCTCGCCATTGGATGGGCGGAAGTGATCAATGTGTTTGTTTGGAATCGAGGGTGTTGCCAAACAAACATCTGCGAACCGGTTTTTTTTTCGCACGCCACTGGGTGCCCGAATGGAGTTCAGGCAAAGGTCCCGACCAGGTGTTTCGCCTCGTGTAAGTGAATTGGGCAGCGTGACTTCCAGTAATGCCTACGCATGAATTGTCGTGCATCATCCTAACATCCGTTGAAGGGGTCCTCTAGGCAAGGGGCCGCGTAGGGGCACAGCTTGCTTTACGTCGTTGCTTGAAGGTAGCACTGGCCGCTTGAGGTGCGATTGCCCCGCACTGGGTACGCAGACAACAGTTTCGCTGTCTCAGTTCGCCGATAGACCCTTTGGCAGTTGCGATCGAGAGCCTGAAATGATTCTTCAGGATAGTGCGGATGAGCACAATTGAATAGGACCAAGCACGTATTTGACGTTCGGAGCTCGCGAAGGTAGATGAATGTCGCCCGCCGGCCGGGTTGTCTTATTGACCAGTTCCCCTTTACTTCGGAATACGCTCTCGGTTAAACGGCGTCCATCTCCGTCTTGCCCGGGACGCGAACCGAGTCGGGACTACGGAGGAACAGACAATGAAGCGATACCGCCGGCAGAGAGGCCGTCGGTTTACTTGTCGTGGGTTTCTTCTTAGCAATGTTTCACCGTGCAGAATGTAGAATTTGCCTTTCCCTCACGAATCGCGGTCGGCCTCGGCAACGCCCTCGTTCCAGTTTACTCACATTCAAACGTTCCGCAGGCTGATCGGACTTTGCGAGCTGTTTCCCGATTTGGCCACTCGGCCGGATCCGTTCCACGGCTACTCCCGTCGTTCCTTGTTTCCGGCTACCATGACCAAGTATCATCTGCGCTCCATGAGCGGTCTCGAGAAAATCGGGGGCGGAGAACCGTGAGTTGTTTTATTGGTGAACTTTCTTTATGTACCCTTGAAATAATTGCTAACACCCGTGAAGGTTTGGAAAATGACAGAACCCGAGGCACCACCTATTGTCATGCCATGCGCACCTTTGAAACAATAGACCACGTCCCCCTCCCGGATGATCGATTTCCTGCCGCATTTGCTCATATGCGTAACGCTTTCCTAAGCGAAAACACCGGTCGGCAACCTTCCTGCGGCCGTTGTGTCTATGCATCGCTCGCACGACTTCTCAGAGCTTAGCGGTCAGCTACTTTCCTATGCGTCATCATAGGACTTCTCCCCGATTGTTCTTCGCCGTTCTGTACGTTAAGGTTCGTGTGTTTTACATCGCATCTTTTGGGTGCTTAATCTCGGATCGACACCACCTGCAGAACAATAAGGGGCTACCTCCCAGCGAAACATCAATTGGTCTTTTGCCGCCTTCTCGGTGTGGGAGAGCGGGAACACAGCAGTTCCGCTTTCAATTCTTTTTGTTGTCCTTGATCCTATCAGGCATACTGAGGGGATATCGGCATGTACTCATATAAAGCTCTCCTCTGATCGATGTCTTCCTCCACAACCCACTTCTCCAATTCATACCTCTTCGACTTTCGACGCGATGGACTACTTGCTACGCCCTCTCTGGAATTTCTTGATCTCCCTCAAGAACCTCATCTTCCAAACTTCTTTCGCCATCGAGGCGACACCAAATCTCAACTTCTCCCACCTAGTCTCTCTTGACTCGCCTCTTGCTACCAAACAAGCTGGCGAAAACGAGAAAGCACCGACTTTTTTCATCATGCCAGACCTCGTCGGAGATTGCCCCTTCCCTCTCGGGAGGCATCCCAACGCCGATGAGTTGACGGCTGCATCTACCAAGTGGCTCGTGGACGGATGCCCCGAGCTAAGTCCAAAACGCAAGCAAGCACTCTGGGGTCTCCAAGTACGTAAATTTTGTTCGAATCTTAGACGGTAGACTTAACATGATTTCAGGCTGGATTGCTGACCGCTCGGTGCTACCCCTACTGCCCACCCGAACGCATGCGCATCGTCGCTGATTTTCTTGGCTACCTCTTCCACCTCGACAACATCTCCGACGGCATGTTGACCAATGAGACCAGCGTTCTCGCCGACTCTGTTATGAACGCTCACTGGTTCACCGAGAAGTACATGCCGACCAACGGTCAACCACAACAGGAAATCAGCGCCGGCAAGCTTGCCAGGGAGTGAGTTTATTTGCATTACGGCCAATCATTCTTCCGCGTCACATACTAATGATTTCGCTTGTTCTCCCACAGTTACTGGGCTCGTTGCATGAAAAACTGCAAACCAGGACCGGCCCATCGTTTCAAGGAAACCCTCGAGCAGTTCTTTGAGTCTGTTAATCTCCAGGCTCAGGACCGTGACGCCAACCAGATTCCCGATCTCGAGTCTTTCATTGACATCCGCCGCGACACTAGCGGTTGCAAGTCAACCTTCGACTTGATTGAATACGCCTACGATCTCGACGTTCCCCAAGAGGTTCTCGAGCATCCCGTCATCGAAGCCTTGAAACAAGGCTCAAACGATTTGGTCGCTTGGTCCAACGTAAGCTTTATGCTTCGCTTCTCCAATCGCTGCGCATACTCAACGTCCCGTTTAGGACATCTTCTCCTACAACGTCGAACAAGCCCGTGGTGATGACACTCATAACCTCATCCCAATTTTCATGGAGCATCACAACATGAACCTCCAAGAAGCGGTTGACAAGGTTGGAAAGCTTTGCAAGGACACCATCGACGCCTTCGTCTCCAACATCGAGCGTATCCCCGACTTCGGGGACGAACGGGTCAACCGGGAGGTCAAGATTTACGTGCAAGGATTGCAGGACTGGATCGTCGGCTCCTTGCACTGGAGTTTCGAAACCGAGCGTTACTTCGGCAAGGACGGTCAAAAGGTCAAGGAAACCCGCATCGTCCCCCTTTTGCCGAAGAGGGCTGAGGAGACTTAAATCCGCATTCCCACGCACCCATTTCATCTTTACATCATTCGACCTTCACGTCACTCCCTGTTGTTCACTTTACCTTCCGGATATTCTTTATTGTCTTCATGTATTGCTCCCAGCTTCTACGCTCCTTCCCCCCTATTGTGCCTTCTGGTCGCTCAGGTAACTGACCTTTTCGTGATTCTCATAAAGGCATCTTGTTGATTCGTCTCTGTACTATCACCCCCTCCTGTGGCCTAGACTACCTCTCTTTTGTTTAGTTTTCTCCCGGATCATTGTGCTTCACCCTGCAATAAAGATTATTGTGACCACCAGTGATCAGTGATCTGCTGCTCCCTTCCCTCCTTGAGAGTTACCGAGACTTTGGAGGCAAAAGGTTGATCGGGAATGGCCGATCGTCTTCACGAACTCCACAGCTCGAACTTCAACACCTCATCTCGAGTGACGATCATACGTCTGGTCCCTCCGTCTTCGAAAACATCCCTCTCGCTCATCGATCATGCCGGCCTCACGACGTGGAAGCGGCACTATCACTCTGCCAACCGGAATGACTCTCAATTACCACACCAGAACCAATGAGGAAGAGGATCTGCCCCATGCCACCAAAAAGTGAGATCTCTGGTCAACGGAATGCCCGTGTAGGATGGATTGCTAACCGCGTCCCAAACAAACCCCAGAACGATGGCTGATCATCTGAGGAAGTTCGAGACTTTGTACGGCCGTCGCGCTTCTCTTATCAGGCTAACGATTCACGATATCGACCGGGTGTAAAGGTTCACTCTGACTCCTCAGAGGATGAGGATGATCGTCGATGCGTTCACTGAGTCGTTGGAGATTGGTTTGGAAAGTCCTGGTCAGGTCGTGGTCAGTATCACCCCGCTTATCCCATCGTGCATCGTTGTCTGGAACCGATCGCTTACCCCTGCGGGGTTCTGTCGTACAGCCTATGATCCCCACTTTCGTATTCGGGTGGCCGAGTGGTCATGAGACTGGCGAATATCTTGCACTCGACCTCGGTACGCCCGCTCCGTCTCAGTGACTTTGATCAAGGATCTCACCGATAGCCAGGCGGAACCAACCTCCGCGTGTGTCTCGTGACTTTAAACGGAGGTGGAAAATTTGAGATCACGCAATCCAAATACCGGTTGAGCGAAGAGCAAAAGCACGATGACGGCCAGAAGCTCTTCAATTTTTGCGCAGATTGCGTCAAGACCTTTATCGATTCGAATATCGGTAACTCGGAGGAAATGATCAAGTCCGGAGTTAAACTTCCGTTGGGCTTTACGGTGCGTTCCAAGGGACCGTCGATCAAGCCGTGAAGCGCCGCTGATTGCAATAAATCAACGCATAGTTTTCATATCCATGCTCGTCCGTATCCCCCACTTAAATCCGTGGGTCGGTGCTCCGAGTGCTAACCGGGTTTATCCAGACAAGACAGGATTGATCACGGAGTCCTCCTTCGATGGACCAAGGGTTTCAGCGCGCCAAACACTGAAGGGCAAGACGTGACGGCGCTGTTTCGGAAAGCCTTGGAAGACCACGTGAGTCCCAGTAGTGTTCCGTTGCAACCCCACTCAAAATGATACCAGAAAGTTCCTGTGGACCTCGTTGCTCTCACATGCGATACCACAGGAACGTTGATCGCGTCTGCCTACGTCAATCCCAAGACCAAGATTGCGGTTATTTTCGGTACTGGATGCAATGCAGCCTATATGGAGACCGTGAAGGAAATACCCAAGCTGAAGGATCACGGGTTTGCGAGTGATGCCGAGATTGCTATCAACTGCGAATGGGTATGGATCTCTCCGGTAATTTCCAACCTCCATGGTTGACGTCCAGGCCTTAGGGAGCGTTTGATTCTTACAAGCACGAACATCTTCCACGCACGAAATACGATGTTGTCGTCGATGAATCCTCCAACAAACCTGGGGAGCAGGCCTTTGAGGTATACTCGTCCTCATATGTTGTTTACTCTTTACCGACAGGAAGCGTCAGAAACTGATCTCTGGGAGATACTTGGGGGAGATCCTGCGACTGGTCATCTGCGATTTGATTGACGAGGGTGTCCTCTTCTTGGGTCAGAACACGTACAAGATCGAGATACCTTATTCGCTCGACACTGCTTTCTTGTCCCTAATGGAAAGGTATGGTGGCTCCAGTGTCGGTGTCTGTTACGCACAGATTGAATTCCCCACTATACAGTGACCCAACGGACGAACTCTTGATGATCATTGGGATTTTCACGCACTTCTTCGCCCTCGAAACGACCCTTGCCGAGCGCCAGTTTTTCCGGGCGTTGGCTAAACTGATTGGGAAACGGTCAGCGAGGCTGAGCGCTTGCGGAATTGCCGCAATCGTGAAGCGGAAGGATCTTTTGGACGAGGGATGTTCCGTTGGCGCGGATGGTTCTTTGTACAACGTGCGCACTGCGGCCCTGAAAGACTATGTGGACAGTTGACTGATATCGAGGGCAGAAATACCCAGGATTTGCGGATAGGGTACATGAAGGACTCCAGGACATCTTTGGAGACAAGGGACTGTGAGTAGAAAAGATGAAATCTGTCACTTTATCCGACTCAATACTTCTGTTCCTTCAGTAACATTGTAACCCATCATGCAGAGGACGGCAGTGGAATCGGAAGTGCGATTATTGCGGGTGAGTACCCACCTCCTCGCTGTACGGATTTAGTCTGACCCCCGATCTTAGCGATGACGAAGCAGAGAAAGGAGGCCGGACTGTATCCAAACTACTAATGAACTGAGACTACTTTTCCCTCGAGTTAACAAGACGTCCGCTCTTGTAGCAGCGACTGCACCTAGAAGGTATGCGCACATATCTGTGTAGAATGTCGGAACCTAGATTGTGCGTATCACATGTACATATATATATGTTTGTTCTTTATCTTCCCGTTTGGAGGTGATTTCCCGGATACCGCGTCATGTTAGCTAGCAGTTCCCTCAAACTTTGCAAATTGGATGTATTGAGAATCGAGTGTCGAAAAGTGTGGGGTCTTTATGTACACCATATACCTACCATAAGGCCTCGAGGCCTCGACATCAAGCTTCGGGTATCGCGCCCAACCATGCTGTATGCGTTCTGGTACCGCCAAGATGGGCTCCACCCGCAAATCCTACTAGCATCATCGTCGGCAACAGACCACGAGCAAAGGCGTGTACGAAAAGTCGGCATCGATCAGCCAGTGATTCTGAAACGCAAAGTGCATCGCCTCACGGAAATTTAACTCTGACCAACAATCCTTGAAGGAATAGAAGGCAACCGAGGCCTTACGCGTCAAACTCGACCCAGGGTCCCCCCACGGTTTTGTAGGGCCATAGGGGGCTGGTGCTCTGCGAGGACCTCGTGTTGTGACGCGTCCCCTCTGCTCCGTCACGCCCCCGGAATGTTCTTTGACACCATATGCGTGTAGAAAACGTGCGGTTGCTCGGTGAAAGATCTTTGGAGGGTTATCTCGTCACTCTCCAACTCCAGTTGTGCGCCCATATCTTCCGGCGGTCGAGGTATGTATCAGTCATATCTCGCGGGCCGAAGTGGCTAGTAGCCAAGAGAATCGTGATCTTCTCCCGCCTACCACCGTCAAGCTTCCCATCTTCTCTAGGGTATAAAACCCAGGGCAATATCAAAGGTAACGCCTCGTCTTTCCCCCCACAATCCACTTGTACCATGTCCTTCCGTCTCTGGGCTTTGGCTTTTGCCTCAACGTACTTAACTTACGTTGCAGCCCTCGGTTCCGAATGTTCTGCGCCCGCAGGAGGAGGGTGCGCGCGCGACGGCGAGCCTTACTGGCTTGAAAAGATAAACCATCAAGGTATCACAGCCTACAACCCGGACCCTACCGGTTACAAGGTCTTTCGGAACGTCAAGGATTACGGCGCCGTTGGCGATGGCGTCACAGACGACACTCAGGCCATCATGTGAGAATCTTCTTACTATGCCTCGTGCGGCTGACGAACCTTTGTGACGTAGCCGTGCCATCTCTACCGGTTCTCGTTGCGGACAAGGCTGCGGAAGTTCTTCGACTTCCCCCGCTACTGTATACTTCCCTCAAGGGTGTGTCTAACCTTCTTCCGTGCAAGTTCACATCAATGACGCTGCTTCCCTCCTAGAACATACCTCGTTACCGATTCCATTCCCCTTTATTACTTTACAGAAGTGATTGGAGATGCTCGCAATCCGCCTACGATCCTCGCCGCAGAAAACTTCAATCATAGTGCCCTCGCTATCTTCGGTGGGTTGTTTCCTTGGGAACGGAATAAAGAATGTTTGACCCAGCATCACCAATAGATGCAGACCCATATATTCCTGGCGGAAGCCAGTGGTACGTCAACCAGAACAATTTGTGAGTAACAGTCGCCATCCAATCGCCCTTCCTCGTTCATCAAATGCAAAGCTACCGTTCCGTCAAGAATTTGCAGTTTGATACCACCCTAGTTCCACCCGAAGTCAAGTACGCATGTTGCCATATCGATCCTCGGACTCGACTAAACCCAAATTGCAGTGCTACGTGCATTCACTGGCAAGTCTCCCAGGCGACCTCTCTATACAACATCGTCTTTGAATTATCGACCGCGAACGGCACTCGGCATCGTGCCATCTTTATGGAAGATGGAAGGTAAAGTATTTTCACACTTCTTCCATTTTCCCGAGTTGAGCGCTGAGTCTGAATTCTCAGTGGCGGTTTCATGGGCGACCTCGTTATTAACGGTGGAAACGTCGGTCTCGATGTCGGAAATCAGCAATTCACCGTCCGAAACCTCACCGTCAACTGTGCGAACACCGCTGTGAAAATGGCTTGGAACTGGGGATGGAACTTCCAAGGAATTAATATCAACAGCGTGCAGGTTGGGTTCGACGTCGCTGTAGAAAGCGTCGCTGCGATCGCGATAATCGACGCTTTCGTGAGGGATACTCCCATCTTCTATCGAAGCTCCAATGCCACCACCGGGCTTCAATCCTCCATCGTCCTAAATAACATTCAAGCTGTTAACGTTTCGACTATTGTTGGCATCGTCGGTGGTGAAACGGTCCTTCCTGGCTGCGCAGGCTATACCTACGTCGACACTTGGGTCCAAGGAAACGTTTATGCCGGCCACGATTCTAGAGGTTACACTCAGGATTATATCGCACCCATCTCCAAGGACTGGAGTCTTCTCGAAGATGGCCGCGTGTTTGGCAAGGGGAGGCCCACGTACGCAGATTACGATATCTCCCAGATCGTCAGTGTTAGGGACTATGGGGCAAAAGGTGATGGTTATACAGATGATACTGCAGCTTTGCGGGAAGTTTTCGATAAGGTACGTTTCAATGTTTCACTGCTCCATTCTTGAAATCTTACACGACTTCTGTAGTTCGCCGGATGCAAGATTATATTCTTCGACGCCGGCACCTACCTGGTGACTGATACCCTCAGGGTTCCAGCTGGAGTTCAAATTTTCGGTGAAGCCTGGGCTGTCATTGCTGGGACTGGAGAAGAGTTCAATGATGTCGACAATCCAACGCCTGTCGTCCAGGTTGGGGAGCATAACTCTAAGGGCACTGCTGAGATTGGAGGCATCATTTTCTCCGTACGCGGCCCAAGTACGTTTCTTCTGTCTTTCCCGCGTCATGCCTCAATTAACATGGTCCCGAACCGAAGCTGCTGGTGCTATCGTCCTTCAATGGAATGTCCATTCGGAAGTCAAGGGCTGCGCCGGGATGTGGGATTCCTACGTCCGTCTCGGAGGTACTGCTGGATCCGAACTACAATTGTCCCAGTGCCCGACCACCGATGTCGGAAACCCCAACTGCTTCGCTGCATTCTTAGCCGTTCACCTGACCCGCCATTCCACCGCTTACTTCGAAGGGACGTGGATATGGCTCGCTGATCACGACGTCGAGACGTTGGGTGGCAATCAGACGACCATCTACTCTGGGCGCGGCCTCTTGTCCGAATCTAACGGCCCCGTTTGGCTTATTGGAACGGGGTCCGAGCACCACGTTATTGTCAATTACAACCTTGCCGGCGCGTCGAACCACTACATCGGCCTTCCCCAAACCGAATCTCCCTACTTCCAACCGACCCCACCTCCCCCTAGCCCCTTCACCAATCGTCCCGATTGGAATGATCCATCTTTCAATGCCAACCAAACCTCTGCATGGGGTTTACACGTGACTAACTCTCACGACATACTCGTCTTCGGCGCCGGGTTGTACAGTTTCTTCGTCAACTACAATTCCACCGTGTGCCCAAATCAACTTAACTGCCAGTCCCAGATCCTCGACGTCGACTCCGAATCCACAATCGGCATCTACAGTTTGGCAACTGTGGGGGCGACCTACCAACTAAGCATCGACTCTTCTCCTGTGATTCCAGCAGCTGAAAACGGGAACGGTTTCTCTCGGACGGTCACTGCTTGGACTCCATCATGGTGGTAACCTGTCAACATCTCCTAAGGACGCGGACTTTGCATATACATTATATATAGAACTGTGCGGTTCCGACGCTCGTTACACCCTTATGTCTTTTCTAGCAACTATTCCGCCCTTTGTGACCAGTAATCCCAACTCCGAGCCGCATGGTCAATTGGCGGGTGGTCGATTAATGGCAATAATACTTATTTGTATCTTGGACTCGGTTATTTAAACACACGTCGCAGGACACTTGTCGAAATCTCTCGATTGGAAACTTTTGGTTCACGAATAAGTACAGTTACAATTTTCCTATCGCGCGTGGTTAGAGCTTCAAATCTTGGACAAGCTAACGTCAACTCCAGCGTCGGTGCCGTTGGACAAGCCCTCGGTGTAGCGCTTTTCAGCCTCCTGCCAGTTGATGACGTTCCAGATAGCCTCGAGGTACTGAAGCAAGCGCGTTCAAAGTCTGACTCTCGAACGGAAAACGGGGTCAAACTCACATCAGCCTTAACGTTGAGGTACTGGAGGTAGAAGGCGTGCTCCCACATGTCGACACCAATGATCGGGATCAAATTCAAGAGAGGATCCTGATTAGCGGTGGTGGTGATCTCCAAGCGTTTGGTGATGGGGTTCAACCCCTAAACACAGAGAATTCGTGTCAAAGCTACCCGATGTTGGGCTGAATCAGATGCAAACTCACGAGCCAGCACCAACCAGACCCCTGAATGGCCAAAGCAGCAGCCTTGAACTCTGCCTTCAAATTCTGGAAACTGTCCGAGATAGCCTTGCTGAGAGGCCCATCGTGCAGTTCACCACCGCGGCCACCCTTGACCGAAGCTGGGGCCAGGTTCTTCCAAAACAATGAATGGTTAATGTGGCCTAAAGTGCAATAACGAAAAGGTGATCAGTGACACGATCAACGCGAGAATGAGCCTTCGGGGAAGCGTATTTATTGATCAAAGGCTAGATATGCGAAATACTAACCACCGCCGTTGAATTTCAAAGCAGCCTGGAGGGCGATTCGCTTTTTTGCTGAGGTAGCGCTGGAGTAAGCATTGGTCGCGTCGTTAAGGGCGTTGACATAGGTCTGATGGTGCTTCTTGTGGTGAAGCTCCATGATCTGCTTCGAGATGTAAGGCTCGAGAGAATCATAGTCATACGGCAAAGGTGGCAAAGTGTAGGACATCTTGACAGTCGTTGTTGATGATGGATAAAAGAGAACAGGGTTCAGGGTCACGATTGGGTTTATAAGTGATGCACACCACAACTCCTTATCTAATCGATCACGTGGTTATCTCCCACTCCGTCATAGCGGTTCTGACTAATACTTCCCGGTATCACCGCCAGTGGTAAGATTAAGGGGATAGAGTACTGCGAAGAGTGGCAACCGTCTCCCTCTGGATCCGCGAAAAGTAATCCAGCAGCTCCCGATCAGGTAGCATAGAGTGTTCTGCTGCCTGAGTGAGTTGTGTCCGAAGCTGTTCAGGAAGCGAGAGGCAACATCGAAGTGAGCAACCAGGGCAGAAGACTAGAGGGTCAACGGAAGGTGATCGTTACTCGAAGGAAAAGCTTTCTCCGTTGCGCGATCCTCCCTGCCTCACTAGAGGCTTTGTTGACCGAGTGTTGCTCTTCCAGGAGTTCCGTGACCCGCGCCGCTTCGCTTAGAACATCATTAGGGAGATCTGCGAGTTTCGCCAGCTGGAGACCTAGAAAGAGCTGTTTGTTGGTCCATGTTTAAACTCGGTGAAAAGTCTTTGACACCATAGTGTCCGACGTTTCCCATCTCCCCATCCATGATTCTACACGTGTGTTCAACGAATCCGTTCTCAGAATGACCGCTGACGTACCTGTGATTGAATACCAGGCCTAATTTGCTCCCAGATGGCCGCGCACTCTGGGAAGAATCTGGGCAAGTAGATCCCGCAGGGGGGGGGACTACTTCACGTACTTGTACTGATAGATGCATACTGGGACGAGCAATGATAAACCCAGGGAAAACTAATGCAACAAGAGAGAGAGCATACTTGACCACCGTCGGCTGCCGCGAAAGTGAAAGTGACAGCTCATGAAAATGCCTTCGGGTGTAGAAGCGTCATCGAGGGTCGCATCTCCGATCGGAGGACGCACGTTGTAAAAAGAACGAAACACTAGAGGGCAGTGATCAGACTTTCGATATCACGAGGAAAACGGACCGCCAACCCTTGACTTGATCAGCGTTTCAGCCACAGCATGCGCGATCCCGACTCCTTCCTCCGGAGATGTTCCTCTCCCGACCTCATCCATCAGCACTAAGGACCTAGGGGTCGCAAGACCTACGAGAGAATATAGAGGCACAACCGAAGCGAAGAGTTTTTCACGTACCGAGTATCATTGCACAACTTGCCATTTCATTGGCGAACGTGCTCAAACTCTTCTCCATGTCGTCATCGTTCGAAAGGCGCGTGAGTAGTGAATCGTGCGCTCTGCACGTACATCAACGTATGCATTCGACGGACTGGGGGATGCTCGTCACTCACCTGAAGCTTGCATACTCGGCGGGAACAAAGCACCCGCACATCCCCATGATCGTCAGCAACCCAACCTGCCGAAGGTACGTGCTCTTCCCTGAACACGTTGACGTCCATTAGCGCAGTGAGAAAGCTGATCTTTTCCTCAGAGCAACGATGTCGCACGAAACACGAACCTGACATACTGAACCAAAAATCGAGGCCCCAGGTAACAAGGTTAGAGGACATGAATGTAATGGCAGAGGTGACGCAAAGGTAGTACTCAACTTGGGACCTCGAACCAGCTGGAACGATGAGGAATCACAGCAATACGTGTCATTAGGTACCAAGGCCCCGGCGGTCTTTATGATACTGAGGATTGGATGACGTCCGGCTTTGACCGCCAAGGTTCCAGTGAACTCGGGCCGCACTGTTTGCATCCGAAAGATCGTCATTTACGCGGTTCGACCCAAGTCTAATCCCGGGCGAGGAGTTGGATGATCCTAGGGGGAAAACGAACGAACCGCAATTTTGTACTAGATGCATCGATTTCAGAAGGAGGGACGGAAGGACGTGGAGCGTGCCATGTCGTGATCGTTATCAGTCAATCGTAATCGTTTGAGGGCCGAGTTTCGGGCCATCGGAGGAGCGATCCAGAGCGTAACGATAAGTAAGAGAGGGGACGATCCCTCGGAACGAGGCGGGAGATACACGTGGGTGGCTTACCAATGGAGGCGTGTGCAAACGACACCAGCATATCGAGCAACGCAACCTTGGCTCGCGATTGATCAAATTTCCCACAAGCGTAAAGGAGCAAGCTTACGGCTTCAGACGCCTTGTACAACGCGCCTATGTGACTGACTATGCTACCAATGAGGTCCCTGATGATCCTGCAAAGGTGCGTCAGAGTATTCCGGGACAAAAGGCAAGGCGGAGGGAACAACTTGTCACTTAGGGACATCACTTCATCCAATGCATCTTTCATTCTTGCGTTCCGTTTTTTCTGTATAGCCGAGGAACAGAAATGAGCACTCGGATCGGAAAATCATAATCCAAAACGACGGACGCACCAAGTCCAAAGTTGAAAACACAATCCTACCCTTTTTCTCTGTGACGTTGATAAATTCTGCAGGTAGCCCACCCCCCACTTCCAACTTCTTTAATTGGAAGACGAAACCACTGTCCTGGTAAACCAAAGCCAGCGGCAGTCCGTGTGTTCCCGATAGCTCTCTCCCAAGCTCGTAGATGTCAGCAACGTTTTCCTTGAACGTCTCTCGTGCGACGTCAAGTAATCGGTTGAAATTCGCCTAGTCATTTCACGTTTCAGCTTGTGGTGCACTGTACCTCGGGCTTTCGGAGTTCTCACCTTGACTGCGAAAACTCTGACCGTAACAGCCCCGATACCGGTCTGTGGACGCTATTTCACGGGCTCGGAGTATGAGCCGAAGGCCTTCACTCACCCTAGGTGGGCTCTGCACGTTTTCTTCGTTGAGACCGCTGACAATCAACGAATCTATGGCCTCGATCCTTTTATCGCTGATCATCTTCCAGACCGTCTGGATTGAGCTGTACGGTTGTCAGGGGCGAGACTCACGACAGAAATTATTTGCAATAGCATCGACGATGCACAACTCAAGGAATCCTGCAGATCCGGAAGATTTCTGACGATATTACGGAGCTGTAACATCTGAGTTATTCGTGTGATAATTGGGGTTGATGATTTCGCCTGGGTTTGGGGGTCGCTAGCAATGAACTGTGGGAACCTGAGCCGCAGATCGGAAAGGAAAGGGGATATAACACTCACTGAGGCGATTAGTTTGTCCAGGTCGTGTTTTGCAAGCATCTTGAGCGCTGATCGGACCTCGTTGAACATGTCCTCGGAACGTATCAGTTCTAGACAGTGTCAGTTAAATTAAACACGCGGATGACCACAAACTGGACCTTCCACTGCGTCGAGCCTGTCGTTTATGGATTTTTCTGTTGTGATTGGCGAGATTATATTAGCTTTTAGAAGTCTGGCCGCCATGGGGGTGAACGTGTGGTTCATAACGCTGAAACGTTGTGTTTAACTTTGCCCATAGCCCTGCTCTCTACGCCATCACGCACCCAAATAAAGAGTGGTTTGATTTGCGGTTGCCCATGTTTCCCACAAGCTCGAGATTCCGGATTGTCTCGGGGTCGATCAACATGGTTCCCTCTACGGGAGTGTACCGGATGCTAAGAGATCCGGCAGAGTACCGGATGTTGAGTTTCATCTCCGAGTACTTGAAAATTGCGCACAGGGCCGAGAGGGCATAATATCTGCGGTTTTCGTTTTGAGCACAAGCGCATACATGCAGGTCACAGATAACCAAACTTGGTAGAAGCCGACAGGAGGGTGCTGGCCCTCTCTTCATCATCCAAAGCCAGCTGAGTGATAAATTGAAGGCCTGAATGAACTCTATAAGCGAACGATGACCGTCCCGTCTCGGACCTGGAGACTCACCGACAGTCTCATTCCAGTATTTCCTCTTGACGGGCTCGATGGGAACATCCTCAAATTCACCCTCAATAGAGTTGATCAGTAAGGACGCCTTGGCATCAGACGAAAAGTGCGGAGAGAGGAAAGTGTCGGGGACGAGGACGAGAGATGGGTAGTGTATATGCATCTGATGGAGCGTCTTGACGTAGGTGGGCAAGTCTGAGAGCTGAGTTCCGAGAACAGGACGAGCGGTCATTGTTCCGGCTTCTTCGAAAGGAGCTCGGTTAGCTGCACACCTGAACCATCGTTGCCCTGCCCGTCTCGGGGTTCAGGGTCGCCATCCCAATTTCACGCGTTACACCCCGGCCTTCGAGGAGTGCGACTATAGAATGACCCTCGGGACGCGATGATGCGGCTGTCTGTGGTCTTGCCGAGGCTGGACGCAGAACAGGAGTTGTTGCGGGAACGGTCGTGGGTCTTCTTGACATCTTGAGTGATTGACGAAGCGTGAGGAAAGTGTGGGGTCAAAGCCGATCGAGCCATCGATGTGCGGGGTGATTTCGCCAATGACCGCGCCGTCGGCCTCTTCAACCCTCCTCACTCAGTTTGGCCGACAGACATGACATCGGTGCAAAAATTAAAGAGGTGAATAACTTTCTCAAGGGTGTCGATGAGCGGGCAAGTTCCTATCATTAACCTCGTCCTGATCTTCAGAGGGGCTGCTACATCGCCTCCCCCGCATCCCCGGACTTCACCCCAGGGTAAGCTTGGGTTTTGGGAGGGAATAGCATCCAACTGATCCCCACCTTTGTCTCTTCTTCCTTTGCGAAGGCCCATCACAATGATGTCCTCATTGCTCGTCTAGGCCTTCTGTCACATCCGCATATAGGAAATACTATCTCGCAATACTTCTTTCACCCTCCTACCAATTGCTGGCAGAGATTTTGATATCACCCGTAGGCCTTGCAGGGTTGCGCGGACCGACCGGTAAGTTTTGTCTCTCGGCATATTTATGCAGCATAGTCACTCACGAAACCGGCCGAACTTGTATCCCTAATCAAGAGTCACCCTCCCCCCCCCTGAATCCGAGGCTGTATTCTAGCCTGGTGTCACCAGACCACTTTTTCATTGCCCATTAGCCGCCTCCGCGATGGAATTTCTCGATCGCTGATCAATTCATCACTCTTTGAATGCCACGAAAGGTCGTGCGCCGATGGGTACTACAAGACAGGCCTAGACATCAACAGGTCGTCTGGTCTTGGGGAAATTCATACCCCCAAGGCACGTGTTCCTGTTTCCTGCCATTGTATAGCTCACTCATGGAATTTTAGACGGTCGCCAGAAATTATCTCGAGTCCAACTCCCCAATCGTGGTGACACTCAACCAATTTACGACTGTGTATTGTGGGTGTGATAATATAACTTGATTATCCACGGCACCTTTTTCCACGAAAACCATCTTCTCACACTACCCAGGCTGCCAAAGGGTCTTGTCGCCATGCTTGTGGGCACAAATCCAGACTTTCTGATGGACTGAATTTTTTTCCAGCCATGCACGACTGGTTGGGGTCTGCGTCTTTCGTGGGGCAGCCGGGGCTGGCCCATTCCCAGGCGAAGTTTGCTTGTAGTTCCGACCTCAGGCTATGTTACCCGAGGGTTTGGCCGACCTGATTTGTTTCGATGTTTGACGCCCCGGAATCCACGTCATTAATTCCTGTACTGCGTTGGCCTGTTCTTTGGCGCGGCATTGGTGTCAGGTGGTCCATTTGTCGCCAGATATTTCCGATCTAATCTGTGTCCATCAGGTGCATTCTCTGGCTTCCTAACTTACGGCATTTCCTTCATCGGCGGTGCTAGAGGGCATTTGGGGTCGCCCTAGATTTTCTCCTGTGTGCCCACCCACTCGTGATTCTCTTGTTTCAGCTCGCCGTCGCCGCTTGTTACAGATTCTCGAGAGGTGCGCAACTACTGGGGTTGGAACCCTCGCATCTCTAGCTGCAGTCGTGTGCCCCCTCAGTTGATCCAACAGCAGGCTCATCTCCGGATCAATTCGCTCTCCTCCCTCCGAGTGTTAAGTTTACCTTCGGCTAGGTTTTCCACCCAGAAAAAAGCTCTGGAATGTGGACCTTCTCTGTCTAGAATGTGACCAAAATCCGGTTCCGACCTTTCCTACGAAGATATCAATAATTCCTCGTGGAGGAACGCTTTGAATTCCGTGATCTCGGGCTGTCTCTCATAGACTTACCCGTGACGCACAGCGTGTGCACCACATGGATGCGACGGTGTTACCGAACGAACATCTCCTTGGGTTTGGCTGCGCACCTCACTGTGCTGCCCTATTGCTGGGCCTCTTGAGTGGCGCCACAGCCCAGTGGCCCCTAGAGCAATTGATCAAGTTCACTTTCCCACAGTTTATGGCGTATAGCTTCCGAGTCATGGATCGTTTAGGGGGTCAGCATCGCATTTTCTACTCAGTGAATCGTTGTTATTCACCTCGAGTTTCTCATAGATTCTGTTACTCGATCGTCATTTTGAGCCTACCAACGGCTCCGCCTTACGTATCTACTAGCGGGCCCCTTTCGAGCCTGGTGAGCAACGTAAGACTCACGACATTGTCCTGTGCTCCGCCTGTCATGGATGTAGCAATCGTGCTGTTATTCTGTTGCGATTTTTCCGAAAACCCGAGGGTCTATCGGCAACTCACCCTTTCATGTTCCTCCCGTCCAGATTCCCATCAACAGCCTGGACGCGTTTAATGATACAAAATTTCATGGGACCTTTGTGCCGCTGCCGCTGGGTCAAACGCCACTTTCCCGGGCATTGTTGCCTGGTATGGGTTAACCAGGCGCACTATTTGATTTTTCACTGAGGTTGATGGGTTCTTGGGGGGCGTCTCCGGCGTGAAACCGACAAGCACGTTTCAGCTGGGTTGGGCAATAACCTCGCCAGACAGCACAAGAGAGGACTAGGCATGGTCCTGCGCATCTGAATCTGGGGAAATGTCTAGAGGACGCAAGACATTCCCGAAACATCATTAGACGTAAGTATGATGGACCGCTCGGTTGTCATCGTGGTCGTGGGGTTCCCGTCCAGACCTGAAGCCTCTGATGTCATGCTCTTCTTTGCGATCTAGATGCTAGAATTGATGTATGGGGATTGGCCGATTGTTCCCATTACGTACAATCGAATGAATGCACCAAGGGATGCTGTCATGAGAGAGGCAGGCGAGAATGTGGTCTGCAAGTATTTTGATCACGAGCTGCGACGGATGGGTGATTGGGGACCGGATTTCCGCTATACGCCCTAACGTCAAGGGTCCCTTTCAGTTTTGGATCGGTCTCGAAGACTCAGTCCAGCACTTTGGCTTGCCATTCATCGTTCCATCGGGAGAGCGCTGTGTTAGATGCTGCATCCGCGTGCCGGCTTAGGATTACAACCGTTTATTAACCCCCAGTCCCATTAGCTATTTTCCCTTGCTCTTCCCCCCCATCCGCGCTTGACCACTTGTCCCTTTCTACAAAGAAAAGACTTGTATCGTCTACCCTTCCACACACACAAAATGGCCCCATACGCACCCGCTCAGGTCCAACTGCTTCCCTCCTGGGATAACGGCTCCTACTCTCCTGTGCTCGACGTCGACGACCGCTACCCAACAATTGAGCCATCTGAAGATCAATACGGCGGGGCGTACCTCTCGAACGTCCTCCCGCCATTGAGCGCAGCCACAAGCCTCCGATCAATTTCGCCTCGGCATTCCTGGTCTTGCAACTCTTCCGACGAGCACCAGCAGTGTTGTGATTCAGGGACTACGGTTGATTCCCCACAATACCGCCAGATCCAATACACAGATGGCGATTACGTTTATCCCCCTGATGAATATCAGCACACACCAAACGACCAAGTTAGTCTCCCGCGTCCTCGTTTCGGCCAGTGAGGTTGATGTTCGTGGCTATCTCTCTTCTCTTTAGTTCTTTTTCTCCGATGGTATCTCACTGTCCGGCCAAAACTCTGCGGCGTTCCAACTGGACGAGAAGGACCCATCCATCACACTGCTCTACTCAGGCAGAGGAAGGCCGGTAGGAAGTCGGGAGGACAGCTTCGGGCCTTCCTCTAGGTCTTCGAGCTCCATGTCTCACTCGCCCTCACCGCTTGATTCCGACGAAACTCACTCACAACCCTCTCCGCCACCGCCGACTGCGAAGACACCACCAAACCAACGGCGGGGTTCGTTGTCCAAAGTTCAATGCACCTTCTCATACTACGAGCCATCGAGGCATGCGGATGCCAAATCTCTCTTGATGAAGCGCAAACCAGCTATGGCTTGTCTGTTCTGTCGGATGCGGAAGATCGCTTGTGCTCCTCCTGTTCCACCCGAGACTCGATGCAAGTACGTGTTGATTTCCTTCCGAGATCATTTTCCCCCGCTCCAGTATCACGTTGTACTAATCAATCTCACTATGACGCTCTCTTTTCGGCCGCACACTTCCTGTGACGTTCTGCCTTTCGGTCTCTCTCTCTCTCTAATCCGCGTCGGTCGTGTGACGCAGCCAATGTGCCAGGCGTGAAATCAATTGTGAATATCCCAAGGAATCGAAGCGAGGACAATATAGACGACAGCAATACCTAGAACGCGTCGGAAAGGAGGTAGCAGAGAAGATCGCCGAAGTCGAGAGGCTAGCCGCGGACGTTGAGCGCAACGGTGGCGACGTCACCGAGGTGCGGGGACACATCGGAACCGGCCGTCCAGTTGGCGGGCGCAACCGCAGGCTCTCCTCCGCCTCACAGCCCTATTGATACACCGGCGATGCCCCATGCATCCCACGCCGTAATTCCAACAGAAAAAAAAAATGCAGTGAGCAGTGGTCTCGATGACTTTCGCCTCCCTTGTATTTGATAGTAGGTAGCTGAAAGGACAATTTTTATTATTCTCCGCTTCCTTCACACAACCCATGTCCTTTCCCCCACCCTTTCTGTCACTACGTAGGGATATTTCATTTGTTTCGTGGGCTATTTTGTGTGTGTACAACAGGGTGGATAACGCACGTACAGCACCCCCACATCCGATATTGTATCAATATTAGAATTTTCTCCTCGTGAGCGCTCTCTGTCCCTGCAAGAGTCCTTTGTTCCTGTCAACCTAAGCAGCCAGTGGCGACATCGGAAGGAACTCTAAATGTATTAACTCCCCATCATTCACACTTGTGAAGATTCAACGTACGACAGGATGAGGGACCCCCTAATTCGGTACTAGGCCATTCACTGGAACAAAGATGTACACCCTCTAGCGCCGTGCCCCCCACGGGTTGCCACCGTTCAAAGGAAACGGTCCTTTTATGTAGCTCTTCGATCTCGTCACACTCATCTAACGAATGGAGATACCGTACTCTGGACGGGTCCTTCTTCAGATATTGGGGCGACGACGAACAGGGAACAGGTCGCATTCGCCAAGCGCACACGGTGTGCGTCCAACTTTTCATCCAGCGCGTATGACGTATGCGTTTTCCCCGCAATCGTTCCTTAAGCACAATTATAAAAAGCTAAGCGTGCCTGCATTAAACGCCACGGAGGAATTTGCAATCGGCCTCATGGACTGTGGATACGGAGGCTGTTTTAGTCGTAAACGCCCTTTGAGATCCGCTTTTATTCAGCAACCGAACTGAAGCGACCCCAACCAGTCAAATGAGGGCACACAAGGAGGAATAGGCGTGTTGCAATGATGACGGCCATCGCGCATCATTGATCACGAGGTCCGTTTGTAAGGGCTATAGAAACCGTAATCAGTTCCCATCTGTTCGAAGGACAGGGATTGTACCCACACACTCGTTCACCTTGCAGTGGAGGGAGGGCTCTAGACTCCTCGTACGTCCGACAAAAACCACCACACTAATCACATCTGCCCAAGTGGAAACCCATCGTTTGGCTCATGGAAGTTTTGGCATCGTGCTTCTTCAAACCGAACTATGTCCAAACTTGAAATACCATGCGTACCCTCGGGGAGGCTGGAAATCAGGGGCAAGTTTCAGGTTGGCTGGGGGGGTTCTCGAACCTCAGGCCACCCGTTCAAATTAGGGCCGACCAGGACGAGACTCCATATCCCCAACTATCTCCGCAGCCTCCATTTGGTAAAGAGAAACGGAAGAAAAGAAAGATCCGAGGGATGAGAGATCAGCACAGGTCTGCGAAAGTCAATGCATTGGTGAGCAACCCATTCTGTAGCTCTTTGGGGATCAATGGAGCCTGAGGACCCGGGGGATTGCCTCAAGTAAATTCGGAAATTAAAGCCTAGCCTGATTGCGTCTCGGTTTCCAATGAACAACGGAACATGCTCCAGGTTCCAGTCCGATGCGCTAAGAAGGCGAGATCTCTGATAGAAGCCTGCGAGGGTGGCTCGCAATAGAGATGAGCCACAGCCGTACAAGACCTAAGTCGGTTGGTCCCGTTCAAGTCTCGTACATGCCAACGGCACCACATGGGTGGTGGGACACCTGAATTAATTTTCGAGGAACTTCTGGGTAGAAATGACTGGTCAACGGCGAAAAGGAATGTACAGGGTTGACCTGGGAAAATGGCCGTCGCGCGGGGGTCCACATTCCTGAGATGAACGGGTTTGGGGGAATTCGGAATTCTCCAAAGCGGCGTGCCTCCAGGCTGCAACGTTGCTTGGGGCAGGGAACGGACTGACCGGCTTGCAGGGGTCCAGAACCAGACCAAATACTTCTCAGAACATCACTGGGCGCATCGGGAGAGCGTCAGAGGCACGAGTCAGTTGGGCACCTTCACAGACGTCAGAATGGTCATGCGGCCACCTTGAAGCCCGTGGACTTAGCGACCGAAGCACTGAAGACCGTGAGGGTTTTAGTGCCACGAGAGCTGTCTTGCAGTTCCATGAGGAACCCTGAATCCAGATCCTAGGTGACGAGAGGGATATGCAAACGGGAGAAAAGGGTGGTGTACCGGATCGGTTGTGTGCATTATCCGCCCAGCGCCGCTGGCTCTGAGACTCGACAGCGACGATCAAACGTGCTGAACTTAGCGTGTCCTGGTAGCGCTCCTTCAATCAGCTCGATCCAATACTCGGTTTGTAACACACCAAACATCGCTTTCTCGACCCACACCGGCCTCGAAACAGATGGGGCGAATGAAGTGTGCATCTGAATACTCAAAGAGGATGAGAGTCAACGCACGAGATTGCGCAGCAGGGCTACCCCAAGTGGAATGTCCGTGCCGTCTCTGGCGGGGATATAGCACCCCCCCTCGATTTCAGACTAGGGCCCAGTAAGTAAGGGCCTGAATCGCGCACGGAGATGAAGGGAATAGCCCGTAGGCTCATGCTCATGCTCTGTTCCCAGCCTCTCATTGGATTCTGCCTGCCCAGTGTGAATATCTTCCGACCCCATATATCGCGCATCACGACGCAGGTGAAGCACTCGGCTTCCATGACATCGAATGAAGATCTGGGGTAGTTTTGTATTGGATGTGGGGTGAAGCGGGTGAACTAACCCGTTTCTGTCAGCTCGACTCTCGGATGTTATAAGCGAGGTGGCGGGGAGCAACTGGGCTTCATCCAAACGTCGCGAGAGCGTTCAGTCTGGTGTCCTTCTAGATGTTTGAGTATTGCTGGGCTACGGAAACAAGAGTACCCAATTGTCCACCAAATAGGGAAATAATAGACAGGGAGGAGAGGCTGCCTACCGAACTAGAATAGACGAACGAAGTAATTGTAGAGGTAGTATCCGTTGAACGACAATCAATGAATAAGGAGAAAAAAAGTTCGCAATGAGAATAGATACAGGTCCAAAGTGATGACAATAATTGAAGCTGTAAGTAGTAGTGTGGGGGATATACGTCGAGAAACAATGAACATGGTCAGATTATGGCAAAGCGCGTCCAAACAGGGGACAGTCCCCGCCTGGGTGGAAAACAAACGCGAAAGCAGATGAAGGAAGGGTACCAATGCCACAATACGAAGAGCGCCTTTGTGGTTATAAGGGCCGTATTAAGATATCCTGGCGTGGTCATACGACTCACACGCAAGGCGAGGCTAGTCGGGAAGCGGGTCGTGAGTGTGGCTGTGGCGTCGCCGTCGTCGCCGTAGGTTTTGGCGGTGACCGTGGTCGTCGAGGTGGATTAGCCTGGAGGGAGCATCGGCGGGTGAAATGACAGGAGAGATCAGTCACAAAACTTCGAAATATCAAATGGGATGTGAAGAGCGCACATGTCGTGACATTATTAACTTTGCCATAGAGATCGGTGGTCTCGGCTCTCGTGGTTGGTAACATGGCGTAGAGTTCTTGTATCCCCGAGCTTCAGGGTCATTTTGTACAGGCCAAACGAGCCGGTTATGGTTCTGGAAGACCATTGAACGAGCGGCGTTGGCAGCGGCCTCATCCTCTTCAACGTCCCTGCCTAACAACGCATCCACCCACCACCATCCTCTTCCGGGCGCACTTGCGGACAGTGAGTGAGGCGCTGACTTTTCTGAGGGCTGGCCCTCTTCTTGAGGCTCGCAGAACTCCTTATCTCCGACGGTCAACGAAGATGAGGTGGAACTCGTCTTCGCCCTCGAGAAACACAAGGACCTCACCACGTGCAGCAACACGCAGAACACGAGTGCCGCGCATAACAGTGAGAGCTGGACGTAAGTTGGGCGAAATCCTGCGGGTATCCAAGGGCCTGAACTGCGCTCGAAGTCGACTGATCCATGTATGTGTGCTTCGACCGGTCGAGGGATCATTTCGAGGAGTCCTTTGTGCCTTTCGAACCGAGACCTGGTGAGAAACCCGAGGGGGACAGGGCTGCTAGACGTCTCTGGTGCCACGAGTCGATAAGGGGGGACGACAAGCGGGTGGGGGGACGGGAAGGAAGTGACGGCGGTGGCAGTACGAAAATCAGTTCGTCGCCCGGCAGAACTCGAAGCGTGATTGTATTGCCTTTTTAGGAGGTGCCATCATCGGAGGGATCCGTAACCTGCTTCTCTCGACCAGGACGATGCTTTGCAGGAAGAGAAGGAACGAAATGCTGATACGAAAGAAACGTCGGTCGCTCAAACCAAGTCACGACGGTCAAGGTGGGCAGCGCGACGACCGCGGTCCAAGCCTTTTACTTCACCCGTCAACCTCTCAGGATCCCGATCTGATTTCCAACAGTACAACGGCAAATCAAACGATATTCAGTGCATGCAGATGGAGATAAGCACCCGGCAAGGTCAGGATGTCATTGAGCCAACACGCGAGGGGAACAGGGAACTCTGATCGCAGGAAACACAACTCCGATGTGATCCATCTGTACGTACGCAGACGTCTCAGCTAAGCACTCGACCGCTCCAAGGTGCTCCAAGTCCCTCCCACGACCATATACGTGAGCAGTGATCGTCCCCTTGCTGAATAGGTACAATCACCCCAAGGAAGAATCTCGTTCCGTCGCTAACCCTGGAACGATACACCGGTCTTGCTAGTCTCCGCCAATCCACCGGCAGCAAAACCCGTTCCTATAGAAGATGAGGTGAGCCACCGGGTATGGATTGGTTCAAGGTGAGCACTACTTCGTACCTTCTCTTTTCAACTCTAGGATGTCGACATCAGCCTTAACCTCTTGGTCACACATTACGCACTGCTTCGAAGGGTGAACCAATTCATCCACACACGTCTTGCAAATGACGTGGAAGCATGGCTTCATCACTGACATCGTGATCAGTATGAGGCGATAATCTTATCATTTGCTGAATGCACTCACGGAATATCCTACTACTGTTGGTCAATTGTTTACGGCACGAGGGACAGATGGGGTTCTCGCTCTCCTCAGCTTTTCGTGGGTTTAGCGGCTCTTCGGTGGGAGCGGTCGGTCTTGGCTGCTTGTGCCACTGTAGGTCAACCGTGGATGGGTAAGAAAACCTCACGCTAATGAGATCTTTCTTCCTACAAGACGATGAGACGCTGTGAATGGTTTTATGGGTCAGGGGCGTACGAGAGTTTGTGAGATGGATCGCCACCACGACAAGTCGTCTGCAATTTGATTTCCGTCAACGACCTCGGAGGTCCCTTGGACGTGTACGTCGGAGTGAGAGACGGCAACCAAAAATCAGGGAGTTTAGCCCGTAGAGCCTCTGCCTGTTCCTTCTCGAGCTGCAAGAGGGCATCCTCCTCAGCTTCACGAGTGAGGCGTTCGACCTCGATGGTGTCAAATTCGAATTTTCGTTTCTTTCCACGAGCTGCGTAGCACGATTAATCCCCCATGATGAGAAGCTCCGCAAAGGGTGACCTACCAGAGTCTGTCGCAGAGGGTGTAGCGGAACTTGATGTCGGCGCGGAACTCGTCGCAGTGGCTGATAATCCCAGATGGGTTTTCTCAAAGTCTCTCAAGACGCGTTCTCTAGCAGCTTCAATAGCGCGTTTCTTCTCTTCTTCAGCCTCCGCTTTCAAAGCAGCCAGCTTGGTCTTCTGCTTCTTGATATCACGGCTCTGCGTGACTTCAAAGTATCAGCATTGGGAAATTCGAAGCGTATGTGGCACCCTCGAGCAATCACAATGGGCGCGCAAAGACGACCGACGCACCCAGATCCGTGAAAACGCATTCAGTGCAGAATAGGTGCCCTTCGCTGCATGCTAATGGGGTGCGCGCTCGCTCGAGGCAGAGGGAGCATGCGTTGAACAGCCGCATCGATTCGTTTCCAAGCCTTTGTCGTTTCGTTCCATAGTCAAGTTTCTTGTACTCCGCATAGGAAAAGACTGAAGATGCGGTGTTGTTTTTTGAGTGTTTTGTCATGGCGGTTGTGACACTATGAGGGGACGGCGGCCGAGGAGCAAATCCCACGGGTACTCACACTTCCGAGCCGATCGGTTGCCTCCATTCAAAACCACCGTCGGCCTTAGGGTAAATAAAAGAAAAGGAAAACGCATTCGTTATAAGCCAATTATGGCGAGCCCACAATTTCTTTTGCCTCAATAGAGAAACCGAATTAGATCACTCTCAGCTATGCAAGAATCTTTGAGTCGGTCGTAATTACGCGCAAAGCGCTACATCCGGGCGGCCATTGATCCCTTTACAAATAGCAGCAAAATAATCTTGCTTCGACGGGTTTAGGTATCTTAAGGTAACGTTTGAAATGACGGAGATAACGGCGCTATTCCATGGTAAAGAACGAACGAGCCGGTCGGTCTTTACAAAGTTCACCGCTAGTCTGTTTGATACCACACGAGGGGGGAGTGGTCTCGACGCCTGCAATAAACAAAACAAGGTTGTCGAAAAATCTATCGCTCGTGGGGAACCGGGAATGCCTGGTGGTCACCAGTCAAGGCCAAGGCCGCGCTCCCGGAATTCTCGCAGAGCTCACGATCCCTCTGGCAGGTTGAGTGACCCCCCCTTTGGTTGTACCGCCCGCTCTCAGAAAAGACGACAAGGGGGCCTCCAGGAGGGGCACGTCGTCACCTTTGATGAGCGTCAGGTGTCCGCAAACCATAAATGTATCTCGTATCCTATGCCAGCCATGGGATCGAATGGCAAATATAACGAAAAGGAGCTGTCGCACACCAACGGCTAAAACCGTATCAAGATTTTCGCATCAGTACAGTCAAACAAAGCACGAGGCTTCGGTGAAGTAGTGAAAGGCCGGAGAACAGAATGAACGTCGAATTGACTGATTGTGTGGTGGTAAGTGATTCCGCACGATATCGAGTAGGAATGGGGTCCTGCCCAGGCGTAGCCCAGAGTCTGGCACAAGCAACGGCAACCAAACCGTGTAAGAGGAGGTTTTGGCGATGAGTCTCCGGGAACCGTAGGTGACCATCGGAAGAACGGAGGGATTTGTGTGGAAGGAGGTGAATGACAAGGTTGTAAGTACTCCGCTAGTTTCTCCATCTCCCCATGACCGTTTTCTCCTCACCCACCCTCTGCTTGTTCCACGTCTCCAACCCACCACAAATGCCACTTCCAGGATCTACTCATTTCGTGTGCAGTGGTATGCATCGCGGTTCACATTAATCTCGCGATCTGTATCTCTCCAGATTGAGAGCCAAATTTCCCTTGACCCTCGATATGAGTCTTGGTAGCCCCAGTGAACGCAGGCCCTCGTCAGTTTCTGAAGTCGATGAACGATTATTTTCTCTGAACGAGACTCGTCGGATTCTCAAAGGCTCTCCAGCCGCCCATGTAGTTTAGAGGTTGCGTAGTAATCGAGAGCACAGGAGATGTCAACTTGAATCCCACACCACTCTCAGTTTGTATTCCCGTTACACACCCTCGATATCCCGATGGCTGACTTTGCTACAGGGGGTAGTACCTGTAGGTTCTCAAGAGATCGAAGCCCTGTCCGACTGCTTCCATCATCGGTGGGGATCACGACAGCCATTGCTTATTTGATCACTCTTCGGTAGAACGCATTGAACTTCTTTAAATAGGGTCACTGGATGATTCATGTTATGACTTCCGGGAACGTGCCACCGGGGGGATTCCTTCGCTTGAACCTACCCTAGATCTAGCCCTGCTCGCCGACCTCGCCATCCGCCACGATATCAATGGATGGCTCCAGAGCGCCCACGTTTTTTCTGTTCTCGCGAACTGAATCAGAAGCACACAAGGCTGATCTCCCACCGCCTTGTAAATGGGTGGATGTAGAGCAAAGTCATTCGAACTCCCCGAATATCTCCTGGCCTATACCCTTCCAAAAGAGATGAACTGGAAAGAAAATCGTGCGCGAGACATTTGGCCATATGGTCCAGGTACCGCACTGAGTTCACTTCCTCGCGCCCCTCACCAATCTTCGTCCGATATCAATCAGCTTTTGTGCTGCTTCGCTGCCATCTAGCCATGTTTTGGTATCGCATTCACATTCACAACCGAAATCCCATGCCGGACTTTTACAGCGTCGATGTGTTCTCTTTGCGCGCTTCCGCATTTTTCCCACCAGAGCGTCCAAGCAGCCGAGCACGGTGACCGCGTGGATCAACACGTTTGTGTTCGAGGCTCGATTGGAAGCGATGCTAGCAGCTGAAACTTAGACCTGCGGTTTGGCATGAACCCCATTTAAGGTTAAGTCGCACGTTGGCTTTTCACGCACATGTCGCACCACCCCCCATGGGCGCTTTCTTCCATTCCAGGAGATCTGCGCAGCGTAGGCACATTCGGCTTCCAGTCGCAAGGTCCAAGAGTAAACCTAATCTACACAAACCCCGCCAATCGATTGGGAGGGCACCATTCCTTTAGGAGGTCGATGGGCGACCAAATCGTGCGCTCGTGACACGGACCCGAGGGTAATTATGATTCAAGGGGTGCAGAATGTGCGCTGGGCAGTAAGAGGACCGCCTCAGAGGGTTGGCGAAGGAGGGCCTTCGGGCTCAAGCTTGTTACGGTCGCCTGTTTGATGGCCTGAGAGTAAGATAACCTTTATGCAAAGGGATCTGTACGCTATCGCTCGTGATGAGAGGCCCGGCGTGAGAGCAAGGAATAATGTGGGGTCACAGACTAGTACTACGGGAACAACGAACTCGTCTGAAGCGGACGGGACGACCCTTTAGTATCATCGGCGGCATTTGGGAACGCGCGAAAGCTCCTATACAAGAGTAGTGGGGTCAGTCATAGTGGATCAACGAGGGAATTTGATCAGAAAGGATACAAGGTAGGGAGAAGAACGCACAATCGCAGTGTTCGGAGTGCTTCCAACGCGTTTTAAAGTCCTTTCAGGTTCATTTGTTCTCGCACCAAGATGCGTAACCGCATTCCTTCCTGACCGAGTAAATCCGTCTGCGTGTTCAGCAGGTAATTATCTAGGCCGCCGTACTTGCAAGGCGAGCCCCGTCAGGTACCACGGTGTAAGAAAACAAACATTGATATTCACCTTCTTGATTGTCTTCAGAGCTCGCGTCGTCAGTTTCAATTTCATGTTCTCTCCCAGTACGTCTGAACGGAGCCGTTTCTGTTGGACGTTCGGTAGCCACGTCCGCTTCGTCTTGTGCTTCGAAAATGGTACGTTGTTTCCGGATTGGCGCATTTTTCCGTGAAATAGACCAAGTTGAGAGCGCTTGAAAGGAGTGCTGAGCGACGCGAGTAATGCCCGCGTACCAAACATGTTTGTGGAGGAATGAGCAGAACGCGGGTTTCGGACGCTTTACAACTCCTCCGTTCCGGGATTGTTTGTCTTGACCAAACAAACCTCCATACCACACATCATGCATTATGAATCAATACATCCAGGCATTAGGAGTGCGATAGCAGTCTCACATACAAGACTAGAGACTATGTAGTGAAGATAAAAAGTCCGTTACCAAGAACGTCGTACGGCTCGTCCGGGGTACATTACAAAAAACGCGTGAATGATGTCAAGCTTGACGAGCTGTAGATGATGGCTAGAAGGATGGGACACTGTCCATTCGTGAAAGAACAAGAAAGAGTTCGTGACATGTATGCGGGATATAATATGATAAAGGGGAAAGTCTACATAACTCGATATGGTGACGCGTGTGCAAAAGCGGCACACATGCCCGATTACAACATACGACAGATGCCGCAGTCAAAATGTGTGACCTGGTGCAAGATCAATGGTGCAGCGAGCAAAGCAGCAAACACTATCGCGGTGAGCACGAAGATGATGCTATACTTGATCACCTGCAGTCATAATTCATATCAATGGTACTCAAAGGGAATGCAGGGAGGTGCTTACGATCCAGCGTCGTTGTCTCTTTTGCTTTACGGAGAAGAGCGGAGCATGGATTTGGTTAGAGGGCCGCAACCAGACTGAGCAAAGAATCAGCTTCAAGAAAGTGGGAGAGTTGGCATGGGTGACTCACAAAGCAACGTCGAATGCAGCTTGTCGGCGTAGGGAATCAGGATGGGTGGCGCCAGCATGAATAGCAGAACATGTCCAATCAAGAAGTCCGAGCTCCACAACGAGAGTTCAATGATCTTGACGAGGAATTCTCGAGCTGGCTGGGACATGACGTGTGCGCCGAGGTTCCTTCCATACCACCTTCCGGTCCACCAAGCTTTGTTGGTCTCGTCGTGTTTGAACTCGCGGGTCAAAAGCACCGAGATTAAGATCTTGAAGATGGCGCGCTGAATGAAGATCACGACAACCAGACCGAGGACAGCATGAGAGACGTCCCAGAGTTCCAAAAACCACTGGATACAAAAAGATTCTGGTGAGAACGTGTTACTGGAGAAGAGGTGTCGGACGGCGTACCAGGAATTCGAAGAACGCGATCATCCCAAGCAATCCAAGAGCGTGAGCAATGAAGGCCATGGTAGAACCAAACTTGGGGAATGTGGGGTCAAGCATAGGTCCCAAGAACAATGAGACGAGGAATTGAGCAACAAGCACGCCCGCGTTCCAGACGATTGGTCCAACCGAAATGACGGCAATGCGGAGGAGGGGGCTAGGTGGTTGATTGCCGTCAGGATCGGGGAACGATTTCACGAACATGTAGGCGATCGTGAAAATCACAGCCATCACGATAGGCCAGATGATCTCCGAAAAGAAAACTGCCCTCCAAGTTGCTCGAGGGACATCACCGGAGAGCTTCTCAGACGGATGCCCCAACCTCTTTTTCTTGTACCCAGTAATCATCGTCCTCGACAGGCGACAGTATCCGATCCAAGAGCTGTTATGCGATCGAGAGTTGCCCCGTGACATCCATCTCAAGAACTCCCTGGAAGGATGATAAGCCAGTCAGTCGGTGGGGTGAGCACGAGAGTCTCACCGGTAATCAATGAAGAAATCAGAAAATGCGAATTGGTGGGGATTGAACAGGAACGGAGCAACGCAAAGGGCCAGGATCGATACCCAGAAATATATGATCCATGTGATCCATAAGGTCATGGTCACATAGAGGAGCATGATTAGGGTCCTCATACCAAGGTAGATGCTTGGGCCAGCGAACCGAGAGAAGAGGATGCTGAACGAAATCCTGGTTGTCGCGAATCCTCGGCCTGTAGCGATATAACGGGCTCCACCGAAGATCAAGTTGCTTGTGATGGAGTGCGACGATATACGAGTGGCGAAAACCTCGAATGCAGGGGAAATCGACATGAATTGTTTTCCTAACCGCAGCAGTGCCTTCCCGGCACCTCTTTCCGTGAGCTCTGAGAAGGGATTAGGCCATAAGAGGTGAAGTCAACACTGGCTTTGGCTTACCTTGAAGGAATAGTGGAAGGAATGCGATCATGAATACCAAAAAAATGCTGATGATGCAGCGTGTGATCCAGTCGAATACGGGAGTGAGAAAGTAGCAACCATTGGCCCCGTTCAACAATTGACCATTGTTATCGTATTCACAGACGACGAGAGACGAGTTCAATGTTCCCATAAAGACCACTGCGATTGTGTGAGGTCAACGAAGGATAGTATCAAATTGATAAATACTCACGGGTCACAACGAACACCTGGACCGACAGGATGATCAAGATGTTGTTGATCTGGAATCCAGGGTGGGCGTAGTAGAAGGTCAGGAAACGGTCAATGGGTAGTTGCGTGCCAAGGTAGTAGTACTCTCTGCTCAACATCTGTTCACCCATGCCGGTCCCAATCTTGGTCATGAAGTTGAGAATCGTGCCAAAACCGAGGTCTCGACCTTTGCCGCATTGGTAGTATTCCGTGTGCTTGATACGTCCCCCACGTCCAAAGGCGTTCATACCAGCGTAGATATCCTCATTGAGATGGAGTCCTTTCTGCGCCTTGGAGACGCCGCCTCGTGTGGTCATGTAGATTGCATTGAGGAAATCAGGGTGGCCGTAGTGAAGCTTCCCGCCGAGCCACGAGAGAGAACGGGCGGTGAGGGTGCCGAATGTCTGTTCCTTCCCAGCAGCCAAGTCTCCCAAAATTCCGATATTCTCAGAGAAGATGTACTCGCGGGCTCCAACGATAGCAACGGGCGACTGCTTGAATTCCTTGTTACCCCAGTGTGCGTAGGGACTTTCACCGGAGACGTAGTATTCCTCGAATTCGCCGAGGACGTTGCGAATCTTGAGACATTCCTCCAGGTAATTGTCTTGGTTCGCATCGATCAACTGGAGGTATTCTCCACGGTAAAAAATGATGGCGTGGTTCTGATTGTCTGACTTTCCGTCCCCGAGGATGGGATTACCAGGAAGTTCAATCCGGAACTTTGGCCGCCTCTTTCCAGTGTGCTGGTCGAACTCGGAGTGACCATCGATGAGCGAAGAAAATAGTCGAGGATCTCCCCCCTCCTTCCTGGCTGGTTCCTCCTCAAGGTATGCGATCTGGAGCTCGGGGTACGCACGGAGCAGGAATTCCGCGTTCTCGTGTTCCTCCTTATTGAACTTCGAATACCGTTGCATGGAAACGATGAACTTGAACTTTCGCCGCGCCATTGATTCCAACTCGCGTTCAAGTTTGTCAGTGTTTCCACCAAAGGTTTGAACGACTTCGGGGTTTTCGACGCGGTATAGAAGTTTTATGGCTTTCCCATAATTCATCATACCGGAAACAGTTCGATAGAGGGTCTGGGCACGAAGCGAGGACCAGATCCTGGTACGAAGCGTGAACTCCGGAGAGGAACTCTTGAACCCGATGCAGTAAAAGGGAAGGTCATCTGTCTTGGAGACCTTTTCGTCGCCGAGTGGAGTGGGTCCGTTGTACATTGCCGATTCCTCTGCAAGAATCATTGTGTCTTTGACGAAGTTGTCCCACTCAACGGAGTGCAGCTGCTTCAGATATTCGAGAAGCGTGACCCTGGTGTTTTGATCCTCCTCGCGAATGATTTCCCTCAAAGACAACAGAATCTGGGAAAACGTCAGTAGGAGCTGTGACCAAAGAAACTGAGGTCGACCTTTTCGCTATAGTGAGGTGTTAGGACAGTAAACGTCGGCATGGCGTCGACGGGAACTGATCGGGGCATGGCGGTGGTGAGAGATTGAGCAAAGAAAGAGATTCGACGTTCAGCTTCTCCGTCCTTTGGCAAGAACTCGCCCTTGAACCCAGGATCCGACTGAGAAATGAAGAAAGGTGGCGCCCTCAAACTGCGTCGGCCGTCAGCGGTGTCAACTTGATGGTAGAGGAGCTTTTGGACATGGTCGATGGAGAGGAGGTGTTCGCGATACATCGAAATGATGATGGCATTCCAGATCTGTGACACGAGAACCTGGAGACCAAGTGATAAGTGGCTAAAGTAATCCTGAGGTACTCAATAGACGCAAACCTTAGGTTTATACTTGGTCTCTAGCTCCGGGGTTGAAAGAAGCTTAGAGTAAATCCTCTTGGGTAACCGAGTGTAAATCTCGCGCCATGGTGTCCAGATGGAAAGGCCTAGGAAAAAAGAGCGCGTGATGGAGAAGATAACGTTCCAGATGATCCACCACAGGAAGGTGTCCAAGAAAAAGAGCACGAGGTCCATGGCATACATGATAGTCAAGGTGAAAGCGACTTGGTTTCTGCAAAGAGCGGCACCGAAGTACTTATCGTTGCAGGCCTCAACTTTCATGCCCACCATGACTTCGATTGATTGTCGGAAGGAGAGCGTCAAGAACCAATAGGATTCTGTGAATTTGCAACCAAAAACAAGGGACCAAAGAAGAATGGAGCATATCCGTTGTTGGGTTGTCATGGAGGGATAGCTTGCGGTGAAGGTTTGGCTAGCGAGATACTTTCTCGACTTGCCGGCAACACGATCCCCGAACATCCGGCCAGATGGCATGATGGCGAAAATAAGCGTCGCGACCACGGAGATAAAGAACTGGACGATTCCAAGGATGAGGGGTACAGTTTGGTTCGGAGTCTGGCTTTCTGCTATTGCAATGTAGATGGTCGGACCGGCTGTGAGGGCGAATGTGACTAGGAGGAAGAGGAGTCGGCGAGTGAGATGGGAGGTGTTGTTCCAGGTGGTGGGGATGTAGGAAAATTCGGCAATGGTGGCGGCGATCATGATTGCAGTAGCCACTGCACCGCCAAGAGCAGTTGCTGACCACCTCGTGGGCGAAGAACGAGCACCGTTGTAGACCTTGGGGGAGTTGTAGGCGGTGTAGAACCAGTAGACACTGATGTGGATGACCCATATGCGGTTGAAGTTGACTAGCCAATGCCCAAACGACCGTTTCTCGAAGTATGTCTTGAAGAATGCCCGTTCCCACTGGATTTTGTTGAACTTCATAAACCTCTGGGATGGGGGAAGATCCACAAGTCGACTCTGTGAAGGGACCAAGTCAGTGTACGCCTGGCACGACAGTGGAGGGAACTTGCATTGTCGTTCAAGACGATCCGTGCGATACCCTCGGGATACCAGAACAGTTGGTTGACGTCATCGTACCCAATGATGTCGGCGTGATCCTTCTCTCTGCGAACGAACCTTCCATCGACGACTTCGTATCCCTGATCCCGGATGAATCGATACAGCGGTTTAATGACACTCTGGAGGTAGAGGCCTTCATCAACCGGTCGGACACGGCTCTGGCACTCCGGGGATCGATAATAATCATCTGCGCACTTGAAGATGAAACACAGGCATTCGGGTACAAAGCGAACCTGGGCGGCCTCCCCCCAGCAGAGTAGGTATAGCGCAATCTGTCGCATCCTATCATACTGGGACATGTTGTTCATAGCCTGTCTCCACCGCTCGGTAGCACTATGGAGGGACTTAACAGAAGCGCCCTTCTTGAGGCCCCTGTTGGATTTTGTAGAGCCGAGGCGACGGAGACCAGGATTCTGAGTTTGACCAACGGCATCGTCGAGGTCAAGTTGGGCGGCAAAATACCATTTACGGTAATTGGCGTTCTGACCGCCAATGTAGTCCGCATGGAGCGTGGAGAGTGCTTGATCTGGAGACATTCGGGACGCTCGAGAGTCGAGTAGTTGCATAGTGAAATCAAACTAATGGACAGATAGGGGATGAAAGGGGATGAACGCCCATAGCTTGGGTCAATGTGACTGGTACCCACCATATTCCTCATCGAATCCTTCTGAAATCCAAACTTCTGGGTGAGATCTAGGAAGATGTCTTCGATTTCTTCCTTGGATAGCGGGGCATGACGCTCGGTGGACCAGGAGGGATACGCATCCCCAGTGCCACCACCAAAATCGAGGACCGTTGGGGTTGAAGACTCGGAAATTCCCAAGCGGGGAACGTTAAACGACTCAGTTGAAGGTTCGTAGCGTCTACCGTAGGGATCGTTCTCTGAATCGGACTCTATTTGAGCTTTAAGGAGTGTTAATAGGGCGTCGTCGGGCAGCGGAATGCTCCAATAAATGACACACGGTAATAATCATAATCACGTTCTCCATCCTGGTAGTCGTGACCGCCATTGTCCGAGGCGTAAGTATCACGGTGGGCATAAGGGTCCTCGGAGCTGTCGTCGTAGAATCTTTGGTGGTTCTGTTGGGAGCCAAAAGGGTCGTGTGGGTCGGAGGAGGGAGGGGAAGGGGTGTAGTCATCATGACTACGATGTCCTGAGGAGGCCATCGTCGTCGTTGGGATAGGAGGGAGACGATTCAATCCGCCTCGCTGTGGGCTGCAAGGTCGCTGGAGCAGAACCAGAGAGGCGAACTGCAGCTTCAACCGCCGCAAATTGCCGATTACAACTCCCACGATTTTTTATGATTGCAATTATGTATTTGACCTATGTAAGTATTGCCCTTGGCAAGTATTCAGTCTAACTTAAGTTAGAATTTCCAAAGCCTCCGGTCCCTCGTTATCCACGCAAATAGGCAGACACCAATTGAATAAATACTCAGAATAACCATCGCAGACACGTCATTCGTGTACATCGTGGGAAACACGAGGTTAACCAGGCCCGTTGATACGTTTGCCTGTGGTCTCAATCAGTTCCAGCCCACCCAAGACTGTAAATCGCACTCACGAGCAAGAACACAGAGAGTCCGTTCTGATTGATCGCATGCAATAACACTGGTGCGTCCTTCACGGGTTGAGTCTGGGATTCGGTGGAGGCTTTCCGTCTATCCTTCGGCACCTTCAGCTTAGATGTTGGGGAATAAATAGACTTGGACAGGGGTGAAGGGAAAAAGAAAAGATCTAACAAAATATACGCGAGGATAAAGGAGGTGTTGAATGCCGCCACCCACAGGATATAAGGCAGGTTGACCTATCCGAAGTAAGCATAGTGAGGAAGAGCGGACGATGAAAGTTACCAGACGACGCGAGACGCCAGCGACGCTAGCGAAGAAAGAGCTCAGGCCTAGGAAAGACCACCAAAGGATCGCGTATGCGGCAAGCTCAGTTGCAGTCTTATCGTCTTCGCGCTGAGAGCCCATACTAGACGGTGCCGTCAGCCTGGCGTTACTGTCTCTCCGGGATCGAGCATCGAGCCTCTCGAGTTGTTGTCTGCGGAAATATGAAGGTGAGGGTGGGAGAATCATGGTCCCAGTCGAGAGACCCAAGAGGTGAATGGCGAGGTATCCAAAAAGGGAAACGATCCCTTCCTTATTGGCACGGAGGAGGTTTGACCTAGGAGCAAAGAGGACGAACTCCCTCCATCCTGCCACAGATAATGCTACCTGATGAACTAGATACCGAGATTGAGCGTTACGAGACCTTGGACAAGTATGAAGACCCACACAAGGCTATCGCAATCGCAATCATTGAAACAGGAGCGAATGGGATGATGGGGTGCAAAAGGACTTCGATAACGGGGATTGTACCCATTGTGAAGAAAAAATTCCAGTGGGTGCCGTATTCGGATTCGTGTTCCTAGAGCTCTCTGAGATTTTTGGAGAACGTTCCTTATTGTTTACTCACAGGATAGCCGGACAGTTTTACTGCGATTAAACGCAAGAAGCCTAGAATCCATATTGGTAGGGATCTCCGTAGTGCCTTGGCGATCTTTGGCCTTAGTGGAGAAGATAAATGATCCGGGGACTTTGTAATCGGTGCCGCGGAAACTATTCCTTGTGAAAACACGAACGAACCCACACCCAGATCCATCTATGAAGTCCCAAGCGATTAGGCGAATTGTTGAGTAAAATTGCTGGGCTGTACTCACAAGGGAAACTCCGTATGTCTCGCACTTGGCCAACGAACGAGGAAACACAGGAAAATCAACGGCGAGTATCGAGAGGACGGTCATCAACATCATGTGGGCTCTATACGTCGTCAGAGCTGGAAGTTGGACTATTGGTGACTGTTGATCATGAGGCGAAGTTGGTGCGTATTGTGCGCGATTGGGGGAAGGTGTCCTCAAATTAGACGGTAAGGGTGTGCCCGATTCACGGCGAGGCACTATCAGCAAAAGAGCGGTGGGAAAAATTAAGACCAGAGAAAGCATCCCGGGAGAATTTGCAAAGAGCGTCATCGAAAGAAGGAGCGGTGCCACCAGTAACAGCCATTCCGCAGGGAACACCAATGACTTTGAGGGGGGTAAACGGGATCTGAGGGCTGAGTACAAGGCGATAGAAGACTAAGGGTGCGCTCTGGTCAGACTACAATGAAAGATGTGCACCAGCAAAGGCGGAAAACATACCAGTGCAACGGCGGATATCATGTTTATGTGGGTTATGGATGAGCCAGTCGCTCCGGAGACGAAAGCCTCTTTCGAGGCCTTGTAGTCCGACATTATCGGTCCGAGGTCGTCTTCGTTGTCGTTGTCGGGAAGCGGTGGCCACGGGCGCCGGCGTCGTCTTGGCAGGCGGGCCTCGACTGGGGCCGATCGTAGCTCGGATCGCACTCTCAAACCCGAAACCAGTCGCGCCGATTGGGGAATGCCCTGTTGCCCCAGAGCGCCTTGTTAGGCCTCTCTTCTCCCTGTTTCCTGACGCGATGCCCTCTCGTTCCAGGGTATCATCCAGGCCATCTACGCCATCTGAATACTCGTCATCTACCTCCCAAACACACTCGGCGGGTCCTTCGTTCCGCTCTCACCTCTTTAACATCCTTCCCAAGCACGCGCTCTTCAAAGTAAAGCTACATATCCGACAGATAAGCAACGTGCCCTTTCTTGGTGGCGATTTCGCAGTCAGGTGGCGATTCAGAAACGTTCAATCCCCAGGTGGAAATCACAGCGGACTACTATCCAAGATGAAGGCCAACTCGTCTTCCGCCACCATGACCCTCAAGGGCAAGTCCAAGGACTACTTCCTTGATGGTGAAGATTCCCCTATCACTCAGTCTGCTTACCCTTGGTCTACAAACGGTGCCGCTGGTCGGGATACTCCAGACCCTGGCAACTCTCATGATCACCCATCCACTGCTGGTACCAAATCATCGTCATCCTCGTTCTTATTCGCATCTCCGAGTGGAACGCCATCTTTGACGCCTGCAACACATGGAATGCATTCCGATGGTCGCGGGATGACTCCTTGGACCGAGCTTTCCGACCACACGGCTACCTGGGATCACCACGTTGCGCTCATTATTCGCATGGATGTTGACCGTGAAACACTCGACCTACACTCGAGCGAACTGAAGTTGACCGTACTACAGGTATCGTGCCCTCATGAACCCAGCATCCAACGCAAAAGTTGAGTGTATTTCTAGAAAACCGACCCTGGCGAACAATATCAACCTCAGCGCCCACGTTTTGGTGTTGTCTATCTCAATCTAGCCGAGTATGTTGACGTTGGTCCTATCACCCGCCGGCATCTGTTACGAGAGAGTAAGACAAACGCCACGCTGCAGGTGAGTTCCACATTTCTGATGTGCAGAACTGCTTTGAACCGTTTCCTCCTAGCTCACGATCGATTTGGAACATGTGGGGGGAGAGGTTAACTACAAGGCTCCTCCTCTTCAGAAGGGAGAAATTCTTGCCCAAGTAACTGGTCTTCTTGCCAACCCTGGTTTTCATCGCGCTCGGTTCCTTCGTGAATTGGAGTTCATAGAAGACCCAGATAACGACCCAGAGGAAAGGTACAACCTCAAACAGCATTTTCCTTCCTTTGATGGCCTCGCATCTTCCGGTGGCATTCGAGAAACAGAGTTCCTGATTGAGACATTGTTCAACCCCATCCCTTCCCATACGATAACCCCTTTCACCAGGGACGTCCCCTCCACTCCAACTGAGCAGCCTTCAATCGAGAGTGATCGAACTTCTGTTGAGCCCGCCCCTTCACTTATCTCGAGTGAATGCTCCGCGAGCTCCAGCACTCGTGCATCAGACAAATCGCGCCCTTGGTGGAGAGGGGGACGGGTGCCAAGTAACAAATCCGTTGCTTCCAGTACAAGCTAGCTCCCGAGCCTCTGGATTTTTTATTATTTTGGATATCGTTCGACATTCTTCTCTACCTTAGTCCCTTTAGTATTCGTAGTAAACACGCTTATATACGCAACTGTAACGACATCATGACGATGTTTCGGGGTTTGTACTTTCTAATCGTCGTGTTGCGGCATAGCTATGCCTCCCACATAGTGTTCGTGCTCCCGCCTTTCAACCTGGATCCACCACATACTTCTCATACCAACAGGGCCAGCCTATAGCGTGCACGACCAAAAGGCCCACGGGTCACTAACCCGCTGGGCTTTCGTCATACCCGTGCTCTCTTCTTCGGTCTCACTGTTTGTTGTCCTCCGCTCAGACTCGCGAAACTTGCGCCACTGGCCGGCAGAACTGAATGAGAGAGGGCATGCATTGGTGGAGGAGCGGCAGGATGGGCCTGAGTTTGCACTATCGACTGCGTGTCCTCCTGGGTGATCCGGCGGTGCGGAGGGATGTGATGGCCTTGTAGACTGGAGAAAGCGCTTGATAGAAAAGAACAGAACGGGTTCAGCAAATCGCGAAGCATGAAAATGGATGATTGGTCTCGCCTACTTTCTGGTTGGTTTTGGGTCTTCTTCAAACCATTTGTGCATGAGAGCCTCGCGACAGCGTAGGCGCTTGTCTGGGTCGTAGGTAAATAGCTGCTGGAGCAGGTCATAACCCAACTGGGCTCGTAGTTTTGAGTTGCACCATTGGGACAGGCGGTTCTCGATTCTGGGGGGGTGGAACTGTCGGTAAGGTCGTAGCCATAGGGCAGTTTGCCCACCTGTCCAATTTCTTGACGCTCTGATACTCGGGCATATCAACAAACCCGGGCCAATCTTTCTCTGTCATGAAAATGAGGTTAGTGAGTGGAGTGATGGGGTAGGACGCACCGTCAGGGGTCCCGACTACCTCAAATACCTTAATCAACTGATCCCTCTGGAAAGGCACGTTCTTTTTCCCATCCATCTTTACCTCTTCACCCTTGAATATTGGTCTCAAACTAGCCAGTTCCGCTACCACACAGCCGACTGCCCATGTGTCCACCGCCCAATGGTAGTGACGGGCACCCATGAGCAATTCGGGTGCCCGATACCAGATCGTGACGACGACCTTGTCACCAGCGAACAGAGGCTGCAGAGGTTGATACGTGATCCGAGCGAGGCCAAGGTCCCCGATTTTTACAGTGCCAGAGGAGTTGATTAAGATGTTTGCAGGTTTTAAATCGCGATGGATGATATGGGCCTCGTGTAAATACAAGAGGCCGTTAAGCAGCTGGTATGTCAGGGATTTGAGAACAGGCATTGAAATTGGTGTCCTTAACGTCTGAGCGTGATGATGAATGACTTGCTAGATGAAGTTTGAGTCAGCAACCACTTCAATCTCCCTTAAAAGTAACGGCTCGAACTAGAAAGTCGTGCTCGGCGTACTCAAAGACCATATAGATGGATTTTTCCTCGAGAATGACCTCTCTCATGGCCACTACGTTCTCGTGGCTTATCTCTCTGTTCAACTGGGTTCCCAGTCAGGGCTCCGTTACGCTGTAATACGAGAAGGACGTACCGCAATCTCTCGGATGGCACTCTGACTGATTCCGGTATAAGTGACAACGTCCCCCTCCTTGTCGGGTTTGAACTTTTTGATTGCGTGTACACTTTCGGTTCCATCCTTGCTGATAGCTTTGTACACGCGTCCATAAGTTCCTGAAGAGATAAAGCCGACAATCTTGTATTTTGAAGCGACTTTCTGGTGTGCGGCATCACGTTTGGACCTGTAATAGCGCATAGGGTCTGGCTGCCAGCCATTTGTGTCACCTTCTATCGTTGTCATTGACCGTGCCCGAGGTCATTGGCGAGTGACACAGAAGGGACTGCGGGCGTCGGTCGGAAGTTCGAGTGATCGATTACTCGAAATAACGCCGTTCGGTCTTAGACTTGTACGAAGATGGCGCCGCCCCCTTCCCAAGAGAGCTTCACCTTTACCGTCGGAAAGCTCGGTGAGGTTGCCTCTCGGCGGGATCACAGACTTTCACTGATTCAGTTCACCAGATGCTGGAATGGCTGTAGGTCTTATAGTGTTCAATGAATGGGTCGAACTGAGCCACGCTCTCTGCGCTAGATCCTCCTGGGAGAGCGAGCTCACCTCATCGAGTTCCCGTCGCTATTGCTGCCCCCTGGTGTGACCGCTGGGTCAATAGTCAATATTGCCGTTCAACAAAACCATGCCGAGGAGAAGAAGCGAGATGACGAATTTTGGTCGTTGCAGGATGAAATATTGGAAATGTTTGGCAAACGCTCCCCAGAACCTCCGAAGCTCAATGTATGTGAGGTTTCTTTCGGCTCGTACCCTTCGGACCACTGATTCCGGGTTCGCACAGCTGCGAAACGTGACTCAAACATCCATCACGCTCGAATGGTCTCCTCTGCAACTATCCACTTCCAAACTACGTTCTCTGGACATCTATAAGAACCGGCAGCGCCTCGCTTCGATCCCATCCCCACTACAGAACACTTCGACAAAGTTATCCGGCCTCGAATTGGACATGGAATACTCGATTCAACTCGTTTTGCGAACAACTGGGGGTACATTTCCCTCGAATATCGTCCGCGTCAAAACGCACACCACAATGAACACGTCTGGGATTCGGGTCTGCTTCGGTACCATACAAGATCCAGAACTTCTGAAGCAAGCAGAGGCCGCTCTGCAAGAGATGGATGCAAGCTGGAGCAACAAAATACAGATCGATACGACTCATTTCGTGTGCACCACACCAACTGCGACTCCCACGGCTGTTCAGGCTAGTGGGGGAACTGTTGGTGTCTCGAGCCCAGGAGTTGAGTACCAGAGGGCATTACAGTTGAGCATACCCATCGTACAACCGCAGTGGATACTTGCGTGCCTCACGGAGAAAAGGCGAGTGTGTGTAACGGGAGTTTTGGTGTTTTTTCTGACACCCTTGCAGAATGGTACCGATCCAGCAGTTTTATCTCGGGAACCCTCAGACACCTTCGTCATCATCGTATCCGCGGCCACAATCTATGTCTCAGGCTAGCCTCACCAGCACAAACGCAAGCGCGCAACCTAAAACCCATCCGAATCATCAATCTTTACCTGCAGCGCACACTTCGCCGCCAAGCTCGGGTGTGAACCAGCATACTCCGCCATCCCATGCGACGTTGGAGTCCATGTCTGAGGAGACAGAAGAAAAACTAGACGAGGAGGAGGGAGAGACATCCAAACAACCAACGCGTACTAGCCGGAGAAGGGAAGGTACAATGAACAAGTCGTTCAAATTCCCCCCTGATCCTACAAACTCTGAGCCCGCCCCACCCGTTCCAGGTATCAAGGACCTGCCCGCAACCACCCAGGAATCGGGGCCAATGGCCGAAGGTAAACGAGCGAGGAAGAGCAAGGATAGTAATGAGGTAGTTATGGTAGTGTCGCCGAGCGTGGAGGTCCTACCACCCCCTCCCATCGAGAAGGAAGGGACGATTGCAAGTGTCTCGGATTTTGATGAAGTTGGTGAGACGGAAGAAATTTCTCTCAATTAGCTTTGTTGGACGTGTGCCTATGTATATCATGTCCACCTCGCGCCCCTTTTAAGTGCGCAAGTTGTCGATTTCCCTACGTGCATCTCGTCAATAGGGTACTTCGCGCACTTCGTGGACCTACAAAGGCTAAGCGCTAGTACGTTGTGATTTGCGTGCCTGCCATGCCAAGTCCCTGATCCGACACCCATAGACTTCGGGATGTTCCCACTGTCATCTACACAAATCCTCCTTCCGGATCTCCAGAAAAGACGGTGAATTCGTGCTCTGGGGCATCCCGCAAACAGGTCCCACCTAGGAAAAGGTGCACGGGTGAGTGCGATCCGAATGGGGTCCGTTCCGCTTCGACCACCCTTAACATACAGTTGTAGGCTCTGGTTTGGATTTTCGACCACAGCGGATGGTCTCAACTTGCCATCTTGTCCAACAGCACCATTATCGCGTCCAATGAGAGGGTCTTACGAAGTGGAGACCGTCAATGAATCGTCGGCCTGCGAATTGAGTACCGAGCAAGAACGTTTGTGCGTCGATGTTGGAATTTAACGTATAAGGAGAGGCCGAGGGGGTTCAATAGACTAGGGGAGTGTCCTCGCTGGTATGTCGTCGATTTGTGCAGTAGTTGTCGGTAGGGCCTGACGATTTTGAGCTATAACTGGAAAAGTGCTAGTAATGTGCCTTGCCTCCGCTTCGGTCCGCTGAGCTTGCACTCAAGACTTACTCCAAACTTCTAGGCTTTTAAGCACACTTGGACTAGCGAATGTGTTTACCATCAGCATTCTGGAAAACGTTGCAACTGCCGAACGTTGAATGGGCCTTCTGCACTTTCGCAGAAAATCGGGGGACACGGGGGCGAGTATCATCTCTCAAGATCTCTCACCCCGGCGTTGGGTCGCGTCTCTTATTCTGTCACAATTGCAACTGGGAAGATCCTACTCAGGTAAGACTTATGCTTTGTCTTCACTATGGTGCACGAATGCCCCGAATGGCAGACGCAGCGGCGGTAAGCGTATAATCCTTGACCTCGAAACTTTCTAACAGCGGCCGGGTCCGTGGCCTCTACTAGGGAGCTGGTGTGGTTTCCCCGGGGAACGCAGCGCTGTGGGAGGATCACGCGTCGCGATGGATGGATCTCGCCGCGCTTGTCTTTCACAATCAGTTTTCCTATCATATCACACTCTATCCCTGTCCCTTTGAAGAGAGTTGACAACATCCAAGATACCCGACGAATTCAATCCCGTCATCCTTGACATTAGCTGGGACAAATAACTACAAACAAGGGATGGTGCCGCGAACCGCCCCGATATGTGCCTGTGTGCCAGCCACACTTTTTGGCATCTATCTCGGACTCCACAATCATGGGTATGTGCTCGTCGCATTATGGGCACCCCTCGCTGATACAGCATTTCCTCGCATAGGAATTCCCAAGGTACGAGTAAATCGAACAAGTTTCTTTGAGGACGGCCCTTGAACTGAACCGGGGTGACTAGTTCTTCAGATACATCTCGTGAGTTTCATTAGTTGGTTCCCTATTGTTAAACCTCATGGCACGCGCAGAGAAAGATACCCTCTGACCTCACAGCTGATCGAAGAAAATAAGATTCCGGAGTTTGGTTCGTCCGCCTGGCCTCCGCAGATTTATAGGCCATAACCCACATCATCAGATAACCTCTACGTCGACTTCAACGGAATCATTCATCAATGTGCGCTTCTGCCTCTAGTTTCTTTCAGGCTAAAGACAACTTTGCTCAGGCTCACATCCCGACGATGGAGACGTGTACTCCAGATTATCAGAGGAGCAGATTTTTGCCTCGATATTTTCCTATGTGGATCATTTGTTTGGGAAGATCAAACCAAAGAAGTTGTTTTTCATAGCCGTCGACGGAGTCGCACCGCGTGCGAAGATGAATCAACAACGAAGTCGGCGGTTCAGAGCAGCCAAGGAAGCGAGAGGGGCCAGGGAAAGGGCTGGGAGAAAGGGGGCGAAACTTCCAGAGGGGAAGGTGTTCGATAGCAATTGCATTACCCCTGGTATTTGCGCACTCTTGCATCTCGTGTCGTCGAGTCTGATTTCAATAGGCACCGTGTTCATGGCTGGACTCTCTGAGCAGCTCAAATATTTCGTAAACAAGAAGATCAGCGAGGACTCCCACTGGCGGGAATGCCAAGTGATCTTATCCGGTCAAGAAGTTCCTGGGGAGGGGGAGCATAAAATTATGGAGTACATCCGGAAGTCTCGGGCCCAACCAAACCACAATCCTAATATTCGGCACTGTTTGTATGGTCTGGACGCTGACCTCATCATGCTGGGACTACTGAGCCACGATCCCCACTTTTGCTTGTTACGTGAAGAAGTCAAGTTCGGTCCGACGAGAAAGAAACACAACACTCGGTAAACCTCACTTTTCCGGCTATCTCTAATCATTAATGACATTTTTAGCCCGGAATCCACTAATTTCCACTTGTTACACCTGACGCTGATGAGAGAATATCTCGATCTCGAGTTTTCTGAAATCAAGACTCTCCTACCATTCAACTATAGCTTAGAACGAATCATCGACGACTTTGTCCTCCTTGCGGTCTTCATTGGCAACGACTTCCTCCCCCACCTTCCAGATGTCCATATACGCGGGGACGGACTTGAGCGCCTTTTTGAGATTTACAAGCAGGTTCTTCCGTTACTGGGTGCGTTAATCTGTAATCTGTGGGTTCTTCCTGACTGTTTTCCAGATGGGTATCTCAATGAGAGTGGTACCATCAACACTGCTCGACTGCAGTTACTCCTCGATCGGATGTGGAAGTGGGATCGGGAATCTTTCCACTACCAGTATGAGTATGATATGAACTGGATCAAAGAGAAACAATCGGGGTACTCCCAACCTTTTCAAAACGGCGACTCGACGATCGGTTTGCCACCTTGTTGTCTCCACCCTGTCCCTATTAACGCCTATCTCCCAGTGATGACGCGATCACAGAACGAAATCTTCAGCCAGGTCAAGGCGTTGGTGCTTGAAAGACGCTCGATACCCTCAACGGAGCAAAGGGAGGTGAAGTTATCTTTCCCCAACACGTTTGGGGCTGGGGAGCGAGCGTTCATCACCAAGCTCGCTGACGATCTCCACCTTGAGCTCTCCTGGGACGAGTACGACGAAGAGGATCAAAATCTCGCGGTCCTGCTGTTTCCAGGTGCTTTCGAACCACCCTCTGATGAAAAAGTCAGCGAGAGCGGCTCTCAAGGTGGGGTGGACACAACGGCCGCGGTTGACTGTGCCTTGAGGAAATACGATGAGGCGAAAATACTCATGGAAACTCCCGATGATAGTTTTGACTCACGAGAAGGAGACAAACTAAAAAAGAAGATGGACGATTGGAAGCGAGCGTATTATGCGGTCCGAGGTCTTGCTCATTCTCTAGACGTGCTCCCTAATTATCCTTCCAGAAAAAACTCAGGATATCATATGATGATTCTGATGAGATGCAACAATTGGTCTTCTGTTATATTGAGGGCCTGCAGTGGGTGATGAATTATTACTATAGCGGAGTGTGCTCGTGGGGGTGGTTCTATCGTTATCATTATGCCCCACGGATGTCAGGTATGTGACAGTCCGTGTACCACACCTTTTTCATGCGTTCTTACTTGAAAGCAGACTTCGTAGAGGTGGACAAGATGGAGTTCCGCTTTGAGTTAGGAGAGCCATTTCGACCGTTCGAACAATTGATGGGCGTCTTACCAGAGGCGAGCAAGGAGCTCGTTCCGCTCCCCTACCGTGTAAGTGTGGAAACTTCTCTCGCGGGGCTATTTCTTATTCTTCGCTTCAGCCTCTCATGGATGACGTCTCCCCGATCATCGACTTCTATCCCAGAGAGTTTGAGTTAGATATGAACGGAAAAAAACAAGAGTGGGAGGCTGTTGTTAAGATTCCCTTCATCGATGAGAATCGGTTATTGCAAGCCATGAAACGTTTGTTCCTGATTTTTTCTAATCTTCACTCGTCGCTGATTCTTGTCGCTGATTGTTTTTGAAGCCAAGGAACAGAAACTCACCGAGGAGGAACGTAGAAGAAACAGCTTTGGAACAGCTCTATCTTTCTCCTTTCGGCCCGAGCCTCCAACCGAGTATCCCTCCTCTCTCCCTGGAACCTTTCCCACGCTGCACCGGTGCCTCTGCAGTATGGAACCCTACGATCTCCCATCTTTGGATGGTCTACAATTGGTCCAAGGTCTATGTGACGGCGTCCTTCTTGGCGCTCAATCTTTGGCGGGGTTCCCTACCCTGAAGACAGTTCAATGTCATGCCAAAATTGAGAACCATGGGGTAAATATTCATGGATCAGAGAGCCGGAACAAGTCAGTGGTCGTCTACGTCGAGAACCCCTACAAAAATCAAGAGACTCAAAAAGTTGCCACGGAAATGATCGGACAACGGGTTTTCATCGGATGGCCGTGCTTGCAAGAGGGAATGGTTACTGCGGTTTCAGACTCGTCGTTCAAGTACAGGAAGACCCATGGTGCATCTGAAAAGGTTGTGTCGAGCCCCCACCCTCCCCAAGAAGTTGGTCTGTGGAAGTCAAAATTAGAAAGGATCGAAATGTTTTACTCCAAACGTTGTGGTGTCGTCACGGGTGCCATCGATGTTCTGGTACACGTTCTACCCTTCAAAGGTTTGCCAAATTAGCCTCAGCCTGATGTTGGAATATTGAAAATTAGCCAGGGATGAAGAGCCTGGAGAGCGGTGCCTTCGTGAAGGAGTACGAGACTCCGGACAGGGAGACAGAACAGGCGGTGCAAATGACAATCACAAACGTCGCATCCGAAGACCCACGTTACGTTGAAAGGGCATCGCTTCCCCTCAGCGAAGAATTCCCCATTGGTAAAAACGTGTTCTTCCTGGGGAGGCAAGCCTATGGGGCATTCGCACAGGTTTCTGGGGCTACAGAGACGTCATTATCAGTCACCCTCACGGTAAGTGGCTTCCTCGAATGTTTCCGAGTTGTGTCGATAAGGTTCTAGTGTTTTGCGCAAGGGGAGGACGAGAACGAACGGTTCAAAGCGCTCGTCAGGTCTCAACCCAGCGAAAGGTATTACCCTTTCTTCGCGGTTGCGAAGATCGTCGGACTATCGCAAAAAGTGGTCTCGAGACTCACTTCTAGGGTCATGGCAATTGACGGCGATCATGTGGGAAAGATTAACCTTGGGTTGAGCGTCAAATTCGAGGCGAAGGCTCAGAAGGTCATTGGCTATTCACGCAAAGTAAGCCAACACTGGGAGTTTAGTGAGAAAACAGTGGATCTTATCAAGGAATACAAGGTAACTGATGCCAAGATGCTCATACCGGCTTCCTTACCCCTCATCTGTTGTATAGGAAAATTTTCCTGAGGTTGTGAAGCACCTTGAAAAGTACGGGAACGGTTGGTTGCAATTTGTCCACCGAGTTTCAAGGACGCTGATATCATTTGGCCTTAGATTTCCTACAGCTTTCCGAGGTGTTTCCCGGTCCAGGCTCCGATGACAGAATCAAGCAACTGAAGGCTTGGCTTGGGGCAAAAGGTGTCCGAGATTTTGAGGCTGTACCTCTAAACTGCGACAGCGTGGGGAAGGTGGGAATAAAAAACCCTTGTTCTGGTTTGTGAGGTTGACATCTGATGGCAGGAGACCGTCAGGAGAATGGAGCAACTCGCAGATCAGCTGTCAAAGGGACGCGCGCAGGGGAGTAAAGCAAGGATAGATGGTATCCCTCGTCAGGCTGTCCTCAAACCTGAACATGCAGTCTATCGCTTACAAGATCAGCGGTTCGCCATTGGGGACAGGGTCGTGATGGCCAAGGATTCCGGGTTGGTCCCTCTGTCGATTAAGGGAGTAATCGTTGGAATCAATGCGAAGGCGCTCGATGTGGTTTGGGACATCTCATTCATGTCAGGGTCAACTCTAGTGGATAAGTTTGTGGCTCGCGAATCAGTTGTCAGAGAGGACCGTCGACTAACGTCGAATTCTTAGGTGTTCCCAGCGTCGGGGGGCCACGGTTGAATTCCACGCTTGTCTGAACCTCAGTAACCCTCAAGTTGTCACTTCAAACTCATCGGAACTCCAGCAATTACATCTAGGTGGTGACCTTCAACGCGGGACTGTTCAGCGGCCACCGCCACCGTCGGTGTGGAAGCAACCCACAAACAGAAGGTCGGGGTTTGTCTTATGTAGGTTGTGTTTAACAACATTCTTGACCGTGTTGTACAGCCCTGTTTCAGCCGCAAGTCCTCACCGTGGCCGCGGTGGCTTTGTGAATAGCCGTGGAAGTGGGATGCCCATCCGGAGCCAAGCGATGGAATCTTCCTCCGACTGCTGGAGAAACAGGCCTGATGAAACTCAAGCATCCAGTGACAACCTTTGGAGCGATCACAGTCAGGGAGGTACACGTGGTCCTGGTCTCAGAGGGGGTCCTAACCAGGGTGGCAGTGTTCGTGGGAGGGGTAGATTTACAGGAAGTATCCCACCAACAAGGGGTGGAGGGCCCCGTGGTCGCGGTAGAGGGCAGAGTAACCTATGGGCAACCTAGCCTATGTCCTCCACCCACCGTGTAAATTCTTTACTACTTGGTCAATTCTATCAGTGAATGTCTATTTTACTTATTTGATCGGAAAAAGAGAGAACAGGTGATGTCACTAATACACTCTGGTGGATGGGTGAAATTTATATTTGATCAACAATCTTGGAATTGACAGTGCCAATTCCAAGATTGTTGCATCAGGAAAATGACTAGTTACTGTTCCAGTGGTTTAATTGGGTTTAATCAACATGTTTTGGAAAAGAATGTGAAAAACAGAAAAGTACACACTTTTAGAAGTGATGTCCCCAACTTGTAGAAGTTATGTTCCACTTTTATTATTTGTATATCATGTGATATTATTGAGTCTGAAACAGAAGCAAAGACTGTGCTAAGAAGACTTCAATATTAGTGACAATAGGTGAGTGAAGAGGCAAGGTCATTGAAATCAATGATGACAATATATGATACAGATCAGATTCTGGGGAAACAGCAAACAAACAGACCAAACAGATTATTCAAATTATTCAAAGAATAAAAATGATTTGTTCATTGATGAATAAGATAAGATAAGATAAGAAATTAAACAAGCTTGGAAGTTCACGGAAAGTTGTAGAATCCTTTGAAACATGCTGGAATGCACTAGAATATGCTAAAGTTTCTACCAGCAACCCAGTAATGGATATTGTAAAGAGGGATGAAGGGTTTGAGAGCCTTGAGTGAGTCTGATCTAGGGAGACTCCATTGGCCTACCCTGGCTTGGGAACAGGGTCATCAACAAGATTCACTCTTGCATAACCCAGGAAAGCCTTGGGGACAAGCCCACTCTTTTGCTCATCTGAGCAGAGAGAGTGTTGTTGGCAGTGATTGAGGACTAGAGGTAACCCATCAGTGATGAAATTACATTCATTGAGACATATTACTCACACCCACATTTCTATGTATCTCAAGCACAATGGCATCCCCCTCTGGAGGCGCAGGCTTTTTATTTATGGCTTTTTGTTTTGTAGGAGCTGACATCTGGATAGGTTTTGGCCAATGATAAGTGCAAGCACTATTTCAACAGGGGAGAAAGATGCTACTTTTCAAAGGGTGGTTGCTCTGGTGCATAGATGGTGGTGGTTCAGAGTCAAGAGGCGTGGGTAAATTGATCTGGCTGCTTGGTCTGTATATCAGTTACCAAATGGGGTTGAATAGGCCGGCAAAATTTGGAAAGAAGTAGCTCCAGAGAACCTTCATATCTAGTGTACCATGTGGCATGTAATATGCAGTGGAATATAGATTGCCTTACTATGTGCCCAACCCTAGTGGGGATATAGTGCAGTTGCCCTACTCTGTGCCCAGCCCTAGTGGGAACATAATGCAGTTCCCCACTATGTGTCTAACTATAGTGGGGATATAATTCTCTGTGTTCTATATTTATATCCCCCTTTTCAACTTCATATATTCCGAGCCGATAGTGTACCACTATCTGGCGCCCGTCGCACCGATCGCTCCTTCCACAACAGGAAATATGTTCCCACGTTTCGCAGCGCGTCTGCCCCGGCAATGCCGGCAGATCATGCCTCCGGTGCCATTCTGCAACCAGAAATATTTTCCCACGGTTTCTACATTGCCTGTAGCACGTCTGGGTGCGTGCTGTTCTGGAACGGGAAATATTTTCCCACGGTTTGCAGTGCGGTCGTGCCTTTCTGCCCGTTCTGGAAGAGGAAATACATTTCCACGGTTCCCATGTTCCCCGCGTGCGTCTGCCTGGCAAGTGCCGTTATGATACGGAAAACATCTTCCCACGGTTCCCACGTCCCGTGCGCGTTTGCCCGGGAATCGTGCCTTTCCGATTGTTCTGGAACAGGAAATACTTTTCCACGGTTCCCACGTTCCCCGCAACATGTCTGCCTGATGGAATGGGAAACATTTTCCCACGGTTCCCATGTCTGGTGCAGCGCGTCTGCCCGGGAATCGTGCCTTTCCAATTGTTCTGGAACAGGAAATACTTTTCCACAGTTCCCACGTTCCCCGCAGCATGTCTGCCTGATGGAACGGGAAACATTTTCCCACGGTTCCTGCCTTTCTGCCCGTTTTGTAAGAGGAAATACATTTCCACGGTTCCCATGTTCCCCGCGTGCGTCTGCCTGGCACCATTATGGAATGGGAAACATCTTCCCACGGTTCCCACGTCCCGTGCGCGTTTGCCCGGGCATGGAACCTTTCTGATTGTTCTGGAACAGGAAATACTTTTCCACAGTTCCCATGTTCCCTGCCCACAGCGCGTCTTCCTGATGGAATGGGAAACATGTTCCCACAGTTCCCTGTCTGGTGCAGCGCGTCTGCCAGGGAATCGTGCCTTTCTGATTGTGCCTTTCTGATTGTTCTGGACAGGAAATACTTTTCCACGGTTCCCACATTCCCCGCAGCATGTCTGCCTGATGGAACGGGAAACATTTTCCCACGGTTCCCATGTCTGGTGCAGCGCGTCTGCCCGGGAATCGTGCCTTTCTGATTGTTCTGGTCAGGAAATACTTTTCCACGGTTCCCATGTTCCCTGTAGCGCATCTGTCTGATGGAACGGGAAACATTTTCCCACGTTCCCATGTCTGGTCCCCGACGACCGAAGGAGGAGGGTTTGGTCTGTGACGAAACGTGCCCACCTCCCAGCCAATGAACGGCTCCACTCCGACCCGACCGACCCGATTTCATATCACTTCCGGAAAAGGTCGATCCGTAGATATACACAAACGTTCGGGACCCCGACCATCGCCTTTTCCCTCTCCCTCTTGCTGCTTAGAGGCCCGGTATACACGGTCATTGGGTCATAATATCAAAAAAAAATCAGATCCAATAAACTCAAAGATATGTCAGAGTTTGATGTCCTCAACCATCACTATCCGATAACCTTCGTCTCGAACGACAATAAAATACCCACGCGGCGGCTCCAGGTGCTGTCGAATGATGCACTCCTTGGAAGTGTTCAGAGATTCCGTGTGGGTGTTCCCAGCGGACAGCGAACAAAGGCCGGGCTCACGAAACTTCTGACAACATACAAATGAACCAGTGCAACTGTCGACTGAAGATCTTTGTAGACTGACAACCCCTCCTCCTCATTGCCCAAGATATCATTGCTGGCGTGCCAATCTGTGCACTACCGGTACAGGCCTGTGATTGCTCCCCAGTTGCTGTGCCATCCGACTCGTTGGGATCCTCCCAAAGCAACAGTAAATGATTCTGTGGTCTCCTCGGTAAGTCGGCTACAAGTTCCGTCCAGCCAGCTTAAGTCTTGTCTTCCAAAGGTGGAACCTAGCGCGATAAAATTCCGTTGCGATCTCTATCCTGGAAACAGGAGTCGAGGGATCAATGTTGCCAATGTGGCAGCAGGTAAGCCTTTCGAGAGTCGGAGAGAGGTGGAGGGAACAGTCACGAGACCAATCGACGTTGCATCAGTGCATTTGGACTCTTGGAGTGTCGTCCTGTTTTTCCAGCTAACAAAAAATATGGATTGTCTGATTTTTGTGTAGATGGACAGCTAAGGGCTTCGTTCGGTACTAAACTAAATAGCTGGAAGAAAAATCCTAAATAACAGAGGGAGTCGGGGATTGGCGCCCCTGGCGCCGGTAACGTTGCAGTGCGTATGCCCGGGAATTGTGCCTTTCTGACCGTTCGTTCCCACATTCCCACGTTCCCAGCAGCGCTCTGCCCGGGAAGTCCGGCAGAATGTCACTTTGAGTGCATGAGGCTCTGAAACGGGAAATATGTTCCCATGGTTCCCGCGTTCTGTGCAGTGCCTGGGAAGTCTGACTGCAGCGAGTTGCAAGTCGGTAGGCGTGTTTTTGGAAAAACAGGACTGTTTTTTTTTGTTTACACTGTGACATATAAACAAAGATATTTGAATCCAAAATTTGAGGAGATCAAAATCGGGTGTCGATGGATGGTGCCGTGGGACGGCAAACCACGGAGAGCGCTCAGTTCGGTGGGCCTGGGGGTCATAAACCTTTGTTTACATGTCACAGCTGTAAAAAAAAAAAACTATCCTGTCTTTTCAAAAACACGTCTATCGATTTGCAACTCGCTGTAATACTAATAGATGGTTGACTCAAATTGATTTGGCCCCGTGACTATCTCCCGGCAATGGCAACTGCCGAAATCTATGACAAGCGCCCGTGGGGCACCGTCAGGATGACCAACCACTGCCTGGGTTGGCCGGCAGGTTCGGCGGTGACAACTGCTGGCTCTGCCAACAGGGTTACAGTCAGGCCAGCGGCAGTGGGGCAAACAGCAAGAGTCAATGCCACATAAGTATCGCTATTTCCAGAGAGGGTTTGGAGGTGTGAAAATGCCATTCTGTTGAGTTATTTTGACAAGCTGCATATATTTTACGTGCAAGAAACTGAACTCCAAAGGGACAATGGTCTAGTGGTTAACGCTCAGAACCAATCCCGGAAGTGATCAGTTCGAGTCTTGTTGTGCACACTTTCTGAAAACTCTTTAATCTCCTTTGAGGATCTCACACGATCCCCTGGCTCCCCTATATTTATTGTGCAGATATTCCCCACGACCGAAAGGGAGGGGGTCTTATTCTTTTGTAAGATCGAACTTTGGCCCTACAGCCTAACTCCCATCGACATTTGAAATGGTTTTTACCCACAGTCTGTTTACGGTTAGATTGTCTTTCTCTTCCGCCTCAGCAGCTCCCCTTGAAGTTGCACTTGCCCCGCGTCTTTTCCCCAAAACAGACTGTTCACCCTAAATGTCTCCGTACGTTGGGCTCCTAATGCCATGACAGTTCCTCTTGAAGTTGCACTTGCCCCGCATGTTTTCTTCAGAACAGACTGTTCGTTTCAAACATCTCCACACGTTGGGCACCCAACGCCGTGATAGAGCCCAACGCCTAATTCCCCCTTGTTTCGTCTACCCAACGTGACAATCCCCGTGAACATTCTCCGATCGCACGTCTACCCTGCTCTCAACTACAAACACCTTTCCCTCACTCCTCCGTTTCCACAACACCCCCTCTCCCCTCTCCCGTCTTCAACTTCACTTTCTTGCATTGCACGCTATCTCTCACAGGACTCCCCTGTTATCATACCATCCCCCGCGTATCGTTCCTTCCATTCGCCTTAGTTAGTAATGAGGATTCACCAGGGGGTCAGGGAAACTCCTTTCGACGCCGCAGCGAGAGTATACACATATCTGGTCTGTGTTATGCTTGTGGAGTGACAATACACGTACTGCTCCTCTCAAACATTAGAATCGTTGACTCGGGCAACTTCAACCCCCCTCGTAAGTACACGTGCTTGGGAAGGCAAAGGGGGTCGTGGGCAATGCCGTTTGTTGGCGCTACGGTTATTTTTCATTCTGATAAGGGGACACCGAAAATCTCACCCTTGAGCAAAAAAATGTGTTAGGCACTCACATCTGGTTCTGACCGCATTCAGGCAGCCAACGACATGTATTGGGTGCAACTCCAGGGATGGCGGATGACACCGGTGACGGCACGGCGGCGGCAGACCAGGGGATGTCGGATGAATTGATGACTGCCTGGTTGGTCGTGTCAGCACAGTATGGCCTATCCTCAACAATGCGACAAATCCAAACCGCTAACTCACCTCATCATTCGCCTTATAAGTATACAGGTCCTCACCATCATCACGTGTCCATTTTTTTATATTATCGTATCCCTAAGAACGAGATTTACGTGAGGATCAATAAGAGTAATCCCCATGACCGAAAGGGAGGGGGCCTTATTTTTCGTTTGATCAAACTTTGGCTGTAGAGCCCATATTCCCGTCGACAGCCCACGGTTAGATTGCTTTTGCGAAATCCTGAAGTTCATTTATACAGCACTACTGGAAGCAGGCAATTGAAGAACTTCTGGTGCGGTTGTACACCAGTTAGACCACAACAGATGGAGGTGAAATTGCCGTTGTTCAATCAATCAGGGATAAGTTTTGTCCAGCCAATCAGCGATACAAGTGCCCTCTTCTCCCCATCGCTGATGGCTTTGTTACCAAGGTACTCTATCACATCCTTATAGTGAAGGTAGTACTTCTTCCACGAGTTCATCGTGTGGTTTGATATCTAAAGCAAAGGTAGGCAAAACCCCCAAGTTGGCATTGCACAATTTTCAACTGAGAACGAGGCACCTCAGAACCTAAGGATGGCTGAGATTATAGATCTCAGATACTGACTGATCATCCAGACGAGGAGAAACACTGAATGAAAGAACTCGGACACGGCTTCCCGGTACATCATCAAGTCTATATGCCTATCATCCTCAGGGATCCTCTGTACCCTCCAACGATGGGATCATATTTTGGGTAAGGTACCCAATCTGCCACATCTGCTGAGCAAAGTTGAAGACAACCTGCAGCAGAGGAATCCCTATGTGTCGGCACAGATCCCAATGACGGGTCTAGAGGCGCGCGACACCAGTCCCTCTATCCGACACTTTCGCGACAATGGTCCTCACCAGCCAAGCAGACGTGTGGGCATGCCAAAGCTCCAACATCTTCGCATCCTCCTCCAGCCTTGTCGTCGACGTTTGCAACCTCCAGATCGAGACGACCGAGTACCAAAGCGCAGGGATCACCTCGGGATGATCATTGGTCGTGGGCCATGCGACTCGTCGGCGCTACGGTTACCAGATGATTGCGTGTGCAGAAAAATAGACTCAGGCTTTGTAGATGGATAGAAAAACGGAGGCGAGGCGAGGTCTCCTAGATGTCCGGAAACAGCAGTCCCGACAACATGAGTCCCGTGTACATTGCAATGTTTGCTCAGAGTTCCGTCACCTTCGAAGGAGTGTTAAAACTAGATGATTGAGATTTCCCCGGACAACTCACAAGACGGCTCAAAAACACGGCGGGTCCTTGGAATCTTGAATGCTCAGCGCAAATTCCAGTATTTGCACCCGCCGATGGTTGCGCTGCGTAGCCAGCTGCAGAAGTCCCGTCGAACGCGTAGCTGAGTGACCCATCATCCCGACAGGCTTGGGTCGTTTGGGAAGAAATTCAACTTGAACTCCTCGGTGCATTGGTCCTAGTTGAGCTCCGCTATCAGTATGTCACCGGGGTCGAGATAACATCGAAGGAAAACGAACTGGGCAACGGAATCATACCAACCTACTCATAGCCTTGACGGGCGGATCAGCCTCAATGTTTCCGAGTCATTGACCGACAACCCTCCTGCGGACTTGCCCGTGGGGTTTCCAACAGATGGGTGACAATCGACGCATGCGGCATAGTGCTCGATAGAGACTTCGATGCTGGTGGTGTCCGAACCTCCCTGTCCTTGTTTGCGGGTAAGGTGTATCTCTTGACAGAAGCGCTTGTGCTTTGTTGATTTGCAGATGAGAAAGGCCGGTGCCGGCAGGGATGGTGTAAAGGGCGAGGGCGGTGAGCTTGGGGAAGAACGGTGTCAAAAAGCCGGCGACTGAGGACCACGAGAAAGGGGAAGGACACACCGGGGAGCTGGAGGTCAAAAGGAATCCGCGTAGAAAATGGCTGCGAAAATCCGGCTCTGATACTTCCCTGGAGCTGTGCGCGGGACTCCCTGATGAACGCCTCATGGTCATAGTCTACCGAGGTTTTGCAGTAGCTTCCACTTCCAGAGCCAGGATGCTAGCTTTCAAGTTCATCTCCGTGAGCGGTACAATAATCGTGATTTCAGGCCCCTCAAATTCCGACGATGGTGAAAGAAAAGGTGAATGTATGCTGTGGAGTAATGGCGCAGGATGGCGTGTTGAGAAAACGAGCAGCTCATCCCGTTTTGGAAGTAGCACGCGGCGTTCACTCAGTTCTCTTTATCACGACCCCTCCAAGCCCCTCCACTAGAAGTTGACAAGTGCCATTCCATCTCTAAACCGTTTTCGTCTACACAAAACGCCCAAGAGAGCTCACCGCATCTATCCCAAAGTTAACCTGCCCCGTTGCACTCACCTCTACTTCGCGACCTGTTGCCTCTCCATTCTGACGAGGAATCTTTTCGCGTCTGCGGTTCGGCTGATGGCTCTGTGTTTCCTATCTAGCTCGAATCATGCTTTGAATAATCCCATCCTCCTCTCGATCCGTTTGGTTCCCCAACCCATTCACTGTCTTTTCCTCATTCTGAATGCAGCGATCCACTCCCTGACATCGATGACAACCCCTTTCAACCTCAAAGACACCGACGCCGTCAAATTCACTGTTTCAGGTCATTAGCCAAGCAGCAAAAGATTTCACTTGGAATGGGCTTTTCGGAACGATACCAGATCGGGTTCGCTGTCGATGTTTGCTGACGACCAGCAATCACCTTTTTGGACCCTGGAGCAACATCTATCCAGGGGGAGTCTTTTTCGGGACGACACAGTACTTGGCAAGGAGGGGAGGCGGTGCACGAATCGACGCTCCTCGTCAAGTGATTGGACTACTACGAGAAGCACAACCGTATTAAGGGTCACCCCTGTCTCGTCACCACCCAACCCACATCCTTTCTCTCCCAAGGCCTCCCGACGATAGGCACTTCGAACGACCCATGGCGCAGAGTTCGCCGCGGGCTCTTTAAGCATTTTACAGCAAGAAACAACTTGGAACATTGGCTACCTTGGTCGGCATCTGGACATGAATCAAGGGTCACAGAAAGGTGCAGTTCCGCGAGTTCTTAAGCCCGATGCCGCATTGTTAACAAGACCGACCATTCCAGATACTCCCGAGTCTGTTCACCCCGACGACGCTATGATCCAGGGTAGGATTCTTGTTATGCGCGGAAGGCTTTCGTGCTCTGCGCTTCTCTTATCCTCAGCCCTCCGGCCTAGTACTGCAATCGGTGTATGTTAGGAATCCTCAGGCATACAGTCACCTTTTGCGAAGCCTCTCCCCTCTCTCCGGACAATAGGACCTCCCGAGTACATTTCACGAAACATATACGACAGACCACCTTAAAGAAGCAAAAAGAACCTTCACGATCTCCCCCGTTCCGCCCCTAGCCCATTCTTGTCACCCAGTGCATCTTCTAGACCGCCTCCCTGTTGTTCATACGCGCACTGCACCCGTCGTTATTTAGGCATCCATTAGTAGCTAGAGAGGAAACGATAGCGGTGTAACACAAACCCATCTCTCGTGATCCGAGCACGTCCATGTGAATTTCAGGCCCTATCGAATATCGAGAAGATTCTACACAACTTGGGCAGGCCTCCGGGAAAACCTAAAAAACTATTCTTGCGGTTTCGTGCGATTCATGCGCTTCCCGAACTGTTATGTGATCGAATGATAATTTCAAAGCAAGCATCAGGTTTACAGTTCTGCATCAGCCACAAAGAGTACAGCTGGGGCGAAGCGAGGGAGAGATTGTTGAAAAGGGAAAAATACAGTCGGAATCATATAATCCGATTTATCGTCGCCAGTCGATATCGTATGCCACCACTGCAGGAGGGATCTGGTTCCAAGGGACGTTGAGCGGCATAGCTGCTACGTCTTATTGTGCGGCGACGACGGGTGATGGATTTGTAGGATCTTCATGTGCGACGTTGGATGGGATCTCTGACGAGTCGTCTTGTTGTGGCGACAGGTGACGAATTCGTGGGAACTTTGTGTGTAACGCTGGGCGGGATATCTGGCGAGTCGTCTTGCATGGCGACGAACGACAAATCCGTAGGACCTTCCAGAGCAGCAATAGGCGAGATCTCCGGGGGGGCATTTTGTGTGGCAGCAACAGGGATAGTCATAAGATTCCCCCGTTGGCGGCCAAAGAGAGCGAGGACTCCTATCACGAATCAGTGCGATCAGCCAGAGTGGATGAAGAAGCAGGGGTATGGTGTGTAGTATTCTTCGCGATTTCTGGCAGTCTTCTGATCCATTTCCTCCTTCGGGGAGCTTTGCGGTCTGGAGTCGTACGAGTGATTACACGCCTGGCACATTGGCTGCGTCACACGACCGACGCTGACGAGAGGGAGACACCAAAAGTCAGAACGTCACAGGAGGAGACGGGAGCGGTTGTTCGGAAGCCGTTTTCGGGTCGAAGTGCGTGCGTCGCCACGCGCGGCTCAGTGCCAGGTGAAGGAGGAGGGAGAGCACTTGAGGACTGGCGTTGGCTGTGAGACCTCAGGGAGTACCTCCGTGACTTGCAAGGTTTCTGACTTGAGGGAAGCAAATGACTCTGGAGCAGGGAGACCCTCTGGGCTCGGCGGGTGTTATAACTGAGAACTCGTTAAGTATCGTGACCGCTTTTTGGCAATCTGATTGGCGCTTGCAGCAGCGGGTCGTTGGCTAGGTTGCCGAGCCCCCCTGAATCACCGGAAAGGAAACTCTTGTTAAGCGATGTGTTGTACATGCCGTCGGAAGTGGCGCGATGGCGTTTGCGAAAGGCTGGGGATGGCCCGTGTGATAGAGATGATGGGATGCGGGTGAGACGATGCGGGCGACATGATGCAGACGACGTGATGCAGGCTCTCGAGAATAGGAGCGATTGGTGTGGGTGTGGGGGTTGTTGGCTGTCGGGGTGTCAGAAAGACATGTAATACGTACTTTGAAAGAGGGTACCACGATGATTCTGAGGATTCATAGGGTTGAAACAGAACTCCTTTCAGCTCAGACGCAGGGAGCACGAAGGCAAAGTGAAATACTGGAACGCTCTGGCATGACCAGAGGAAGCAGAGAGAAAAAGAGGGGCGTCTCCCTTTGGCCTGGCCAGGTGGTGAGAGAGAGAAATGGGTGGTGGGAATTGCGGAGGAGAGGCTGCTATTCCTCACGTCTCCGCCTCAGATCCATCATTGATTCATTCAGAAGGCCCAATCGCGCCTGTATCAGTTCTGCATTTCGCTCTCCTGACCATTGGACTCTCTTTTTCATCGATGGCATGTCACCGGACGACTGAGATGAATGGGGGATGGAGCGGTAAGGCCTTCTCTCCCCCCTCTCAGGTCTCAGATTTCGCCCCCTTCCACCACCCATCGCCGCCATGGACTAAATCATTTTCGAGAAGGTTTACGAGCGTTGCCACAGCGGTAGAGCAAAAGGTGTACCGAACGTAGTCTCCCGCACCTATTCCCATGCTCCTCCTCTTGCACCCGAGAAAAAGCTTGCTATAAATCGGGCTCCTCTGTGAGCAGTCAGTCCAATCTTCGTGACGTACGTTGACCAAATGGTCTCCCATAGTGGTTTGTTCGCCTCTGCTGTCACCATCTTCGTCTTCTCGCTGTTTAACCTCCACGATCGTGCTATCACCATCGAGAATGCCGGCGTCGGTATCATGGTCCTCTTCTTCAGCGGAATATGTCAGATAATTGCGGGGTTGTTCGGCATGTGACCTGCAACCAGACATTATCGGGCTGATCGCTGCTCCAACCACCATTCGCTGTGGTCACTGCATTCTCCGTGAATGGTGCGTCTTGTCTCCATCAGTCACCTTTCCTGCTCAATTTTGTTTGAACTGTGGAGGCTCCAATGAGCAGGCAGAACCTTGCATCTTCCCCGACCCTCATTGAACTCTTGCCTCGATCGGATAGCAATCGCATTCGATTTTACTGATTCTACCTGTTTCCACACTCCCCTTATGTTTAGCTCTACAGCGAGACCTCCCAACTCGTTCTCGCGCTTGCGATCTTTTTTTGATTTAGCAGATTTTCAGTAATAGCTCCTAGGTTTCGGGCGCCAGACTTTGAGATCTTGAAAGGTCGGTCAGGGGTGATTCTGTTTCTCTCTGGAACACCCTGGGCGTTCCTGGGTCCAAGGATCTGTTGTTATAAAACATAAGCAATTGCCAGGACAGAATCGGATGAAAGCAGACGTTGGGCGGTAGATATCTACAAAATTAGCAAGGGCTTCAGCGCCTTCGTGTCCCCCAATTTCTTTTGCCTTCTTGTACTCCATGGCAGTCTCAGTGGGAACGGGCTCGGGGCTGGGGAGACTAGAAACTGCCCATAATAGTTCCTTCAAGGTTTTGACAGCGACGGTTTCTGGGCTACTTAGACGTGCAAGCGGGTGGTTCTTGAGCTCCTTTGCGAACTTGCCCCATGGTATATCTGTGAGGTCGGTTCGCTCAGCAGTGAGGTTGAGACAGAAATTTCTTTTGGTGAGTTTCTGAACGTAGGAAAGGTAGAGGAAATTCGTGCTCTTGAAAGCAGCGGACAATGTCGAGGTAAATGTAGCCACGGCCTTTGAGGTAATCATGGACATTCCAGGCCGGGGAGAGAAACCGAGCCATAGGCAGACAGCCGACTCGATGTGGTGGTTGACTTTTCGACTCAAGGAATATGTCGACTTGTAACCAGAAGCCTCGAGTCCTTCAATAAAATCTGAGGCCGTGAGCGTTACCTCACCCCTGGCTAAATTGAGCGCTTGGACTCTGCGGAAAAGGGGGAGTATCCATTTGTTGGGCATCCTTTTCTCCAATTCGCCGGTTTGTGACAGTCGTGCTTTGAGGGGGATCCCCATGAGATACTCCACAGGTTTGGCGACGTGTTGGGAGAACCATTCCCACATTCTTGCATGGGTTTCGAGGCTGAGAGCTGTAAAAACGCGAGCGGCCGCAGGACAGATTTCAATACAGCTGTCGATCGTAGCAAGCTTCTTCCAAGTGGATGAGATCGCTAAGACCTCTTGCTCATTGGGGTGAGGCATGGACTGGATCGTGTGCAAGATGGTTTGGTCCGAGGGAGATCCATTTCGGATGGACTCGCTGATTGAACGTCCGAGTCGGAAGACTTCGCTGGCGATTACAGAATAATCTAATTCTGTCAAAAGCTTGAAGGCTAGGTTAAGCTGAGCACATAATTCAAGCCCGCTCTCAGCACGGGCTCACTTATCTGAGGCTCCTTATTCCTGACTCCACCACCTTGCATCGGCAGCGAGGGTCCGCTACCCACTGCGGCGGATGCTGTTGTCCATTTATTTCGCCGGAACCTTGGTAAAACTGTGCTTACGGGAGCATGGTCGCTTTCTTGGTGCCCGTGATCCATTTTCCCCAGTCTCATCATCGCCCACAGCAACAGCCCCTGGTACGAGGAATAAGTCGGTGTACATGTAGATGATAAATCACAGCTGCAACACAAACGTTCATCGGACACTTCAGGAGCCTTCCGCTTCTTTCCCTGAGGTTTCCCACCAGCCCTAGCCGCCGTTGTTGGATTTTTGGCAGCTCCTATGTTCTTGTGGGTCGTTGCCCTACGACTGGAGTTGGAGTTTGAATGATCATCGCCTGAATCTTCGGCAGGATCGGTATTCTTCTTGCGTGCCACATTGATGAAGTATTGTGGAGTGTGCATGGCAAAACGGTCCATAAATGCGTGGCATTCTTCGAGGCGTCTCACAAACTCTGTTGTGCTGCCGTCAGCCATAGGAGAATTGACCCACGGAAGTGGATGGATCCCCGCTGTATCTCCACCGTCTTCTCCAGTTGGGTTTTTGGGTTTCATTGAAATGGCCTTGAAAATCATATCGTAGTCAACATTAGTTTCGTAGTCCGTGTACTGGCCTCCAAGCGTAGCAAAGATGTGATCGAGAACCAGTACAGTCTCACGTGTAACGGCGGTGAGCAATGCCTGGGGACCCTGCAATGAAGGCCCATCGTGAGCAAGGTTTGCCTTGTTGCTGCTCGGTCTATGTTGACGTTCAGGTTGAACCTCGCTTACAAGTGGGAAGTAAGGTCCGTACCGTGTTCGGAAACGTATCTCTCGCGGCACCTTCAGTACGTCTTCACCATTGTGGTCCTTGGTGGTGGGGTTTTTCTTCACAACGTCGAAGCCACAGAATGGAACAAGTGGATTCCTCGACTCCCCCTCCATCGTCGGGCCATTGGGATAGCATATGACCGTGAGGCGGTAGGCCCAGGGCATGAGCTGTTGTTGTGAAGGTGCAGAGGGGGCAGTTCCTCCGTGGCGGTGGAGGCCAGTAAAAAATACTATGGAGGGTTTGGTGGGTTTGATGAAAATTTTGTAATCATGGTACGCAAAGATGCCAGGATCATAATCTTCTGGAATGCTCAGCAGGAGTGCCATGGCCGTCAGTGCGGCACCGGCGTCATTTGCATCGATATGAGGCGCTGCGAACTTCCCGAGGGAAGAGTCAAAGATATTTGCTTGATCAAGAAGTCAGCAAACCGCATGGACTTCAGCAAGAATGGAAGGGACTTACAATCGCCAGCCACAGATGCCGGCGATATGTTCACTTGTACGTTTGAGAAGAAATGTTGAAGGGTTTCGCCCACACTCGGAGTGTTTAGCATATCCCCATATCGTTGAACAACATCGCAGAACTCCTGAGGTGCCATCTTCTGGCAATATTCGGCTGCGATGGTTGGGACGGTCTATGGGAAAATTGGTGGACGATTGGAAGCACGACAGGAAATAACGCACCAAATTCACGTTTGTGCGCAGAGCTAGGTTTTCCATATCTTCCCCGGTTCTCTTTGAGCCCGTGGTAACAGAAGCGATCTTCGTGGGCTTCTGGTAGGAATAAGCGGTGGTGTAGCAACGTGCTGCTTCTTTAAATTGTCTTGCGCGGTGGGAGCGTTCGAAGGCTGTACCACCAGTGTAGCCACCACTCGGGTGGGTTATAGGCTCTTCGGATGACTGAAGGTTGTTTGGGCCTAGAACTTTTTCTGCCAAATTTTCGAGGGCTGTCCGGTCTTGGTCGTTGATGATACCCCTGCGTGATCATTTAGTGGACGTTCCATTGGGTGGTTGGCGACGGACGCACGAGCTAATGTAATAAAACCGAATCGCGTCGTGTGTGGGGTTCTTTGTACCATCAAGGTCCCGAACCCAAACCATGTCGCCCTCGTTGAATTGAATCCAGCCTGAGTAGACGTTAAACTGGGCGGATCGGAAATGTCGGCGAGGCGATTACCATTTTCTAGGTTCGAAGCAACATCGTTGGAGGGGGTCGCAGTCTCCTCACCCAACGCTTGCCAGTCTTTCATAAAAGAGAATTCCTTGTGGATTGCTACGACATAGTCTTTGAATCCGCTCTGAGCGCACAGGGGATAGCGATCATGAGTGAACTGCGACGGCCTAAGTGGATGCTGTCCGTAGAGGCGGTAGATTTTCGGGAATTCCTTTCGGGCGGGGTGGCTAAACAAAAGGGCTTGCTGGGGCGCATCGTGCGTCTCGACCGACAAAGAAATCCAACCCCTGCACATCTGATTGGGCGCTTTGTCCGATGGCATGCTTGCTTGTGCGTTTTTTCAGCACGGAAAAGAAGGGCAAGTATCGCTGTGCCAGAGGTGCGGAAAGGGCGAGTATCGCTGTGCCAGACGGGCAGAAAGGGCGAGTATCGCTGTGCCAGACGGGCGGAAAGGGCGAGTACCGCTGTGCCAGAGGGGCGGATGCGGATGGCGGAACTATGACTCAGATCGTCCCGCCGTGACAATGCCCAGCTCGAAATTTTACCAATCGTCAAATGGGTGCAGTGTTACCATCCTCCTTCCTAGTGAGTCGCTTATACCATCGCGCTCGTTATGAGGCCGAGCTATTTGGTTGTGTGTGGCAACAACCCCATCACAATCTAAATAGGTCGACAGCTCAAACAGACGTCATCATAATGTAGAATTTTTGCGGCGTAGAAAACACATTTCACTATCGAGCGTACACTTTCGAGGCTGATTACAACTTTCTAAATCTTACCGTTTGTCAAGCTCAGCCACAAGCTGGTTTGAGAAGATGAAGCCGCACGAAGGACAAGAATCATGTGTGTCAACAATGTCCTCTACACTCCAAGCTCAAACTCGTGCATAAAATCAGCGCCGAGCATCCGTGACACGTTTACTTCATCACCAAGTCGTTCGCAAAACGCGTTCTGATTAATTTGGATATTCTGTAAGTGATTTCTGTTTTTGAGCATGCTAGGTGACGCTCACCAAGGTTGGCACAAGCAACATTGACTTGAGCGTGTCTTCGCTGCGCCTGTAATTGGAATACCCTTGTGGCAGATGAAGGAGCGAGCCCTCAAGACCAGGCTGCGCATGTATGTCCTCGATGTTTCCAAAACCCAGCGTCGCTGTGCTGTCCTATAAATCGAGTTTCGTCTTCGGTGTCAGGCACCTTGACCTTGAACGAGGGTCCAATCCCTTGTCCCAATCGTTGTCAATAGGGCTCTGGTAAATGAGTTCAGCATCAATAGAACGTCATTAGTCAAACACGTATCTCTCAGGGTAATCGGCAGAGTAGGTAAAGAACCGTGGATAGGCGCGGCGCTCAACTCCACCAGCGCACTTGACAAAAATACCATACTTGAACGCATACAAAAACGCGTCATCAAGGAGAAGGTTCCACACGGCATGGATCAGTTCTTGGCGACGATGAGTCAAAACATCCTTCTGCTGCGCGTCTCACTTCCTATGAACTGCCGCTGCAAAGTCGCTGAAGCAATCAGGAAGCGTGGTACATGATCTGTGAGCGTCGATTGTTTGCGAAATTCGAGCTACATACAGATGGAATGTGTGCCACATGGTGACAATCCCCGGAATCCATTTTCGTACGGAAATACTCCAATAAGTTACCGAGCATGAGATAGATGGGCCACAGCCTCATGGTGCCAAACTGAGTGAGGAGCGTCGCATCGGACCAGAATATCAATGCAGCGACAACTTTCTCCCGTTTGCGGTGTGGATCGTCTGGTGGGAGATCGCCGTTTCGCTGAAAATGATCGGGTCCTTCGATGGATGCGTACGAGTAGTAGACTTCGCTGTAGACTCGCTCGCTCTCGGCGGTGTCGGGACGTTTATGAAAAAGTTTGAAAGGGGAGAAGTGATAGTGGTTGGCAAGAGGATGTTGAAAAGCGCTCCGGATAACTGAGGTCAGTGTTCCATAACGGAAACCTGGGATTGTGCACTTGGTGGCCTTGATTTTTTAGCAATTTGAGAGACTCCTTTGACAGGTCGAGGAGCCGGTTTTCGCGCCGAACTGAGTTCCGTGCAGGTCTGAGGCGTTGAAATCCCTGGCCCGCAGAACCTCGTCAACTAGCCTCTACGCCTCACTCTCGGACTTTGACTCACTTCCGGCGTTCAAACAATCATAAACAAATGTTTTGACATGTTTTGATATGGCCATGGTGGTCCAGGATGAGCGGGTCTTGGAGGTCGGAGGTGTGGTTGAGAACTGGCTTGGCAAGGACGTCATCCGGAACACCCCAGTCTGGATCGTACGAGGGACAATGTGCATATTCTCCCCAAAGCCCAAACGAGAGTAGCACCATCTTCAGCCCGTCTCGCACGATCAGAAAGACCCCAGGAAGCCGTGACGTGGGCTCGAGTGCAGGCTCTGGAGTGGAAACGATTACTGGCGGAGCTGGTTGGGGAATCTCGTCGCGATAATGAACAGGAAGCCGCCGGTTTCGTTTCGGCGTCCTATTACTGTCGAGGAAGCTGGTGAAGTCGGGGGCGGGGGCGTTTGATCAACAACTATTGGCTCATCGATAATTGAGACGATTGGGCGATTGACGTCAGCTCCCATGGGTTCGGCATGCCCCGTGGTCTGTGTCGCCGTGTATGGGTGTCAACTGTGAAGTCAATTGTCAGGAGAGGTGATCGCTGTGAAGTCAACGTGCTCATACCTTCCAGGTCTGAATTGGGTGTTAGAAGGCAGGGAGTGGTCTTTTAACATTCGATATTCGACCGCGCCAGACTTTGCAGGAGCGTTTGTGCCTGCTGAGCGACCCTTGGTTCCTTCAGTAACATATATATATGTATGTGAACATCACAGTGACAGATGTGGGAGCAAACACTCACCGGTTCTGGACGCTTTTATTTGAGAGAAGTTGAGAGAAAAAATTTCCGTCTCTAATGGTCACTGCGCAGTTGCTCAGAAATTTGTTCGAAGAAAAAAGAACATACTTTATGAATCACACTGACTCGAGGCTACCAGAAATCTTATGAATGCTCACCAGCAAAACGTGAGGCTCCCTCGATATTCATTTCCAAGCCGTTCACTCATCATGTCAACTCCCAGCCCTGCGGTCAACCCGCCTCCTGAGGACAGCGGCCCGGCAACTCGAGAATTGTTTGATGCGCTGGAGCGGAAGTGCGATCAACTTGTCCGCAAGTCCAGGTAGAAGCCAACCAAAAGACTCCACCATTGAACAGTGAACAAGCGGGATACGGAAAGTGGTCCGCTTGTGCACAAACATTTCGACCCTTGTGGCCACAGCTCTGGTCCCAGAGGGAGGCGGTGATGATATCAACACCGACGAAACGATGTGAGAGGAGGAACGGAGAAGGCACACTAATACCAATCCAATCACATGCGAGTGAGCCAATTGAATACCTTTTCCAACCAGCACGACCTTGGATCACAGAAAGCACCGGCAATACAGACAATATCTTGCCCCTTGTTGACTCATTCCGGAACTCAAGAACAAGACCATTCAGCTCAACGGCGATGAGCCCCTTGACTATTACCACCAGGTAGGGTGACATGAACTATCTCTCGATGCTCAGTCTCGACAAATCTTTGCAGCTCAACACCGCTGCTCGCAATGCGAAAGGTGATGATGTCTATCACCCAAAAGGGGTCATTGTCGACTGGATAGGTATCTCCGAGACCTAACGACTCTCATTGAGGAAGCAAGACCGGAGTGGCCGATGGTTGCGGCACGGCGAGGTCACTGCTCGTTTGTTGTGCCCTATCAACCGTGATTAGGATGATTCAAAGTGTGTTTCATCTTTCGCGTCTCAACCAAGGCTAGACACGGATGAGACCCTGACCCTAGTGTTCGCCAGAGGTTCAAAGCTGGTGATTCTGTTAGACCGATGTCTTTATGACAACGAGATCGGAGACACAAACGAGCCGAACACGGGTTCTTGAAAGGCCACCTACTCCTGAAGGTGGGCTTTCGTCACAAATCAGCGACAGGCGCATCAATTTTGTTTAACAGGCATCCATATATGTTTCTACTTCGCCATCTTCTGCAGGGGACGTGACAGAAGATGCAGAACTGGCACAAAAGCACCGTCGCACTCATCCATCACAAAGAACGGTTGAAAATTTACTCTATATAGGCAATCAGGTCACACCAAGAGCAATCGCATACGCTGTGGTGCAAGTCGGTTTTCTTCCTTATGGAACCCGAGCACAGGGATTGGCTGACAGCTGATCTTCGCTTTATCCGAAGCGCCGAACTGGACCCAAGAGTACGAAGGGTATAGATTCTCTTCTCTACGACTTCATGATCGACTTCTTGGAATCACCTGATATCGGCTTAAAGGCCAGGGAGCGGACGAAGGCCTTGCCCGTGTGGCGGAACAGGTGGGTCCTACTGTAGTTTGATGTTTTGCAAATCTGACGGGCAATCGCAATTAGAAAAATTTCCCCGTTTCCTCGAACCCGGACAATGAGTCGATGCTATGTAGGCGATAACCTCTCGCGCGACCTGCTCACTCAACAAAGAGCTCGATCGGAGGTCGACTCGTAGCCACCGTAGACAAGATACACAGAGTCTGCTAACCTTGTGGTGCTACTAGAAAATGCTCAGGGCTTCGGCCAAAACCTTGCTTGCCGGATCGAGTAAGCAGCATTACGTGAAAACTTCGAACACCCCTAAGGAATTTTGATGGATGGTGTAAAAGTGATTACACCATCACACCTGGGTGGTGATGTGATTGCTCAACAATGGAGTCCGCACAGCTGATCGTTGCACTGACTCAGGTAAATGTTGATTGTAAACAATCTTTTCGCAACGGGAATACAGGGAAAGGACAGTGAATTTAGGTATCATGTCTGTACTCTACATACTCACACGCTGCATCTTTTGGTGTCGGTGCCGACATTGGCGATTTTTGATGCTTGCTCTCAAGTTCTAATGGTATATGTTTTTTCACCCCTCTTGTAAAACCACCTGTGTATTGCCCCCATCCAGTGGTGTTGCGTCGTACCTTGATACCCACTCCGTAGCCCTTGCAAATCCGTTCGCTATTACCGTCGCCGAAAATGCCGGTTCTACTTCTCCAGAAGGACAGCTCAGTTGCGAAGAACCCTCACGCGGCCTATAAAGCTTCCAATTCAGGTTGGCTTGCTGGGAGCCCTGAAAAGGCTTTCTCGTCACGCGGTGAAACCGTTAGCATTTCATCATTAGCTATACAGGAACGGCTGAGTAAAGACAGGTGTGGTGACCATAAGTGGTAGACTTAAGAAGAACTAGGGACGGAACGAGGGAGACTGCAAGAGTTTTTTTAGCTTGTTCAAGATGGCAAGTCGGACAAGACTCTCAAAACACAATTGGGAGATTTTATTGTCTGGAGAGAGGAGGGTTCTCGAAAGTCGAATGTGCGTCCGAGGGGTTCGAACGCGGATCATAACAAGCCAGGAGGATGGTCGCGAGGGAGAACGGGGGACGGGAGGAGCGCAAAGCGTAGAAACCTCCAAAGATCTCAGGCTGCTCGATCAAGAGTGCCGTCCAGGCTTGCGAAAGTCTGGAACGGTTGGTCTTATCAGCGATGCGCATCGAGAAGGAGCTCAGAAACTGGCCTTTCTGAGTCCCTACGTTGATGTTTGGGTGCGAACCAAGGATGCCACTGCACCGGGCTGTTTCTCGCTGTGCAATGCGTGAATAGCCCGCAGCGAACTGAGCCACGAGTCGTTTGGGGCGCCTGTCTTCAAGGGAGTTTTGGAGAGAGAGTGTGGGTTGGATGGTGACGCCAAGTAAGCGACCCTCGATATAGTCCTGCTTCTCCAGTTAAGTCGGACAAGCCACATAGACTGTCACATAGCGTCGAAGTCGAGTCATGAACACGGGATCCTGGGAAACTTTCGCATGACTGCATGGTTTTTCCAGGACTTATTTTCCCGGGAACTCCCGCTTCGTGCTGAACCCTCCATCTCTCAACCCTATCACACATGTCAGAAACTGAACTCGTCGGTCAGGTTGTACGCCGAGCGGGCAGATCCCATGGCTTAGCCCTGGCACGAACAAAACAACTCTGACGCCGTGAGCACACCCCGCCAGCAGAAAACATCCCTGAGATTTCCTCTGACGAGGATGAGCTCCAACCATCGCCGGAGAGCGCCTCCAAGAGGAGCAGGGATCTGCCATCTGATGAGTCGAACGACGGGGCCCAGTCATCAAAGGACCAGGAGATTAATAACTCTGGGAAAGTACGTGGCTGACGACTGGCCTATCGTTCTGGGGTCTGATCTTGCGTTCTCTCTCACGCACTCACAGACAGTTGACGAGACCAAAGAAGAACCCAAGGAGGATGGCAACTGAGGGCCGTGCCGCAGAGTTGAAGAGGCTGTTGTCCGATAATCACACCTCGACTGGAAACGAAGCTACCAAGACCCTCAGGGAGGTTGTTACCGCTGTCATGTCCGGAGCCCTTGGAGAGGGTATTTTCGTTGTCCAGGCCAGATTTACTGTTTTATTTCCTTCGCTTTTACACGTCTCTTATCTCGGACCACGCCTTTTGTTGGACTCGTGGGCAGCCTGATCATTCTTACGGATTTTGTGTACTGTTTTTAGCTTATCTCCTGCAATGAATACCTGCAAGGTGCGCTTGAGAAGCCTGGCGATATGAGTGTTTAGTAGCGGGGTGACTCGAGAATGGTACTATCCTGGGCGTTGAGCCCCTCGAGGAAACCCAGCTGACGCAAAGCGATGAGCGATGCATAGCAACCACTTATAACCCAATGGTGAGACAAGGGAGAGAAACATGGTACAACATTCAACAAATGTTATGTATATACGTCACAAATGTCTTGCCTGTCTAAAACATCATGACATTGTGGGGTTCACAAGTACGGTGAGAATCCAACACAATCTCTCGTCAAGGGTGTGTGAATGGCACATAACACCGTGCCAAGGCGGGCGCTGTGGGTGGTGGAGGGGGGAGCGCCACGGGAATCGACAGCTTTAATTTATTGCCCTCATGTCTTGGCGGTGATATCGACACGGATGATTCATTCTGTAAAGTCAATCGCCTGGTCATTGTTTTCCTCGACAAGAGTTGGAGCGACGAGACTTACTCGTCAGCGGGACCGTTCCACTTAGCAGTCTCAGGGAAGGAAATAACTGGAAACGAAAAAAAACCATTAGCAACCCGCACAGGGTACAGGGGCAGGGAGGGGAACTTACCAAGAAGATAGCAAGGCACTGTCCCCCAGAACCCACTGCTGCAGGGACAACCGCAATGACCGACAGTGGTTAGAGTGGAAGGAGGTTGCACTTGACGAGAGACCTTTGTTGGAGTCCTCTCGTCTCGCAACCATCTGCAAAGACCGACAGCGGCAATGTAGACGGAAGTGTTCCTCCGATGTGAGAGCGACATCGTTAGTGAGGCGAAATTTGAAGTCCAGATTCGCCTCTCGGGCAAGATGAGAAGTAACTTTGTCCAGAAAACCTCTTCATAATTATGGGCCATCGTGAGGGCGCCGTAAATCCGGATAATCTCTTAGCTATAATTTGCGGACGGTTTGCAGATGAGTCTAAGTTGCGTGATAACCCACATTACACCATCCACAAAAAACATCGCAATGCCATTTGTGAGCAATCGGCGATTGCCCAAACCCAGGGCGTGATGCTGTAAGCAATTTTACATCATCCATCAAAATCGCCATGGGGCCTTCAAAGTTTTCACGCAATCCTGCTTACGCAATTCACATCGATAGCATCTTAGTGCTGTCCACCTCCTCCCCACTCTCGACGCAAATCCTTTACCGCGAACATCAAATCACACATCAACCGTTGATTCCTTCAAGCGTTTTATGGAGGTGACAATGACCTAACCCAAAAAATGAGCACTCAAAAATGTAACATAAGTAAATCCAAAACCGATGCGCAAGGCAGCCGCACTACCGCGAACACGCGAGAAAACCGCCATAAGCCCGATGAACAACGATACTGACCCAACCCAGTCGAAGTGGACGTTGCCCTCCTCAAATAAATTGCCTGTCAACGCTCAGAAAAAACTCATGCACACTAGCCCAAAAACAGAGAAGAGAGAGAAGGAATAATAGTCGTAACGATAACCGCGAATGGAACACACGGAAGGAAATAGAGGCGATAGAGGCGTAGAGCGAACCCGGGGAGTAGAATTCTCAAACAGTGAAAAGAAGAAAATAACCCATAACATAAGGACCGGAAAAGGAACAAAACTAAGCCGAACGCGACCGGAGCTGAGACCAGAAACTGAAGCGTCAACCTTCCATATGACCGAAATGGGGCGCGCGCAAAGACTAAGGAGGAAGGGCAGATACTTGTCGGCAAGACGACGGAACAGACACCAGAACCACCTGACAAATCAATGTCCGAGAAACTTGAAAACAGATAAAGGTACAAACTAAGGCCCTAGAAAGAACTGCGGTAGTAGTGATTGCAGAGCCAGGAAAACACGCGCAGGAGTCCAATATCCTCCTTGGGTGACTGCTGCTCCATCAGCCATTTTGCAAAGCTACTGGGTGCATCTGGTCCGGGAGTAAACCCCAACTCTTTTTGGAGCAGTTGAAATAGTTCAGGGGTGTGTAAGACGTGCCATGCTGCGACAACTGCGGTGTCACTGAACAGGCATTTTCCAGGAAACTTGTGCACATTCTTCTCTCTGTGGTAGGGACCAGTCACGATAGAAGGAAGCCCGCAGAAATAGCATCTGTGAACACTCCTGTCCCACCTGAAGTGAGATGCTTTCCAATCGATCCATCCGTACTTGTGGGGGAAGTCCGTGCAAGAGAAGGCCAGGTGTCTATCGACCGAGCAGCCGGACGCCCCGCTGCTACCGCATTGGACGTGGCAAGGGCCATGGGTGTCGGACTTGATTCGGCAAGCGAAGCATCCGCCGAAACGCTCCATCAGCTGTCTGATTTGCTGCGCGTGTTCTTTTTGGTTGTCGGCGTTCGACTGAGCCGTATATCCGCTGAGCTGCGTGGCCAGGGAGGGTGTGGGGGGAGGTAAGGAAAGGGGGGTAGCAGGGGGACTGATTGGTTGCACGGAGGCCAAAGGTGGAGTGTTCGTTGGAACCTGGAGGATGGACGTTGGCTGAGTTGTCAAGGGGGTGTTCATGGGTCTATCCAAACAGGTAGTCCCTTGAGGCGGGGATTGGGAGGGTTGGTTTATTGCCTTTGCAATGAGCGGGTGGACACTTCCCTCACAGAAGTCACACAGAAGTGAGTTCGGGAGTTCGGAACAAGGCACCCCTATACCGTCCATAACTTCGGAGATACCAAGGCGTCGACATCTCGCGGCGGTGATGATTCGCTTCATCACTGGCCGACAATCGTACACGTTCTCGGTTGGCATGGTGGGGGAAGTGCCGTTGTGGAGAATGGCCACCAGAGAATCTTGGCCGGATCTACCAGCCCGGCCTGCTCCTTGGACAAAGTCGTACAAGCCGAAGGGACACTGCAGGAACACGACGGCGTCAACGCGAGGATAGTCGACACCGTGGAGGAGTGCCGTAGTTGACACCATCCACTTTGCTGGGTGTTTGTTGGAGAGCCAGGAGGTGAACTGATTTTCCTTGTTTTCCTCGGACATGCGGCCGTGGAATGTGCAAACAGGGAAGGTGCAGGACTCGCTAAATTCCTCCAGCTTTGCAATGGACCGAACGAATATTATCCCTCGCACTGCTGGATCCTCGCCCCAAGAGTCAAGTAGGATGGAAGCCAGTTGAGTACCCACGTCGAAGACCGACTTGGGAGCTTGTATGAGAGGCATTTGCAGCCGATGATTGGAACGCGCGGTTGGAGAACACAATACCAGTGTTCGTGCAGAGGCAGGTATCCCGACGTGTTCCTTGAGAACCGGTTCATGCTCTGGGATGAGGGTTGCAGTGAGTAAAACCCTTTGGACTGTGGCTTTCTTGAGGTTGACGAGGGACTGCATAACTGGCCGATATTGGGATAAGAAGGCTGAATGCGCTTCGTCCAAGACGATTCGAACAACGGAATTGCTCTCAATAAACCTAGAGTAAAATGAGCATGGCTGATGTGTGTTGAATGAAACCTGCTTGCCTTTTCGCTTCATCGGAAACCATGTCGTCAGCTATCATTATGACCAGTCGTACAGATGCACAGTTGGGGCTGCCATCAAGGTTCCTGTCACTCCAGACGAGATGACTGATCCCAAGGAAGCGCGCCTGCTCGGCAAGCTGGCGACAAAGGGCTGCATAGCAGGTGATGACCACGGAAGTCCCAGAACTTTCAGCAAGTACGGGACCAAAGATCGCGATTGACTTTCCAGAGCCTGTGGGTAAAATTCCCATGACAGCGTCATATCCCCCTTCAAGGACTGCTTGGAGAAGGAGCCGCTGATTTTGACTGGTGAAGGTGGACCCCGCTTGTCTTGTATAGAGCGACAGGGTTCGGAGCAGGTGATCTTCTGTGATGGTGGGTGCCTGTTGCTCACAGACAAGGTCAATATCCAACTATAGAGAGCCGGTCAACCACAGGCAGAAAGTTTTTGATTGCAAACTCACTGCTGTTGGTGGGGCTGGAGGGTAGTCTTGCGCAAATGAGGAGGGTCCAGCGGTTGCAGACCCAGAGGAACCAATTGAAGCAAGGGCAGGCCCAACTACCTGCAAAATCGACTCCTTCAGGACCTTTTCGCAATGCTTTGCAAGCTCCTGGGTGGCAAAAGAGAATCCAGAGTTCAGTGCATGGTGTACCTGCCTCATGATGTCGTCGGAAGAAGGGGAATGAGGTGCTGCATGACCAGATGGAGACACCTGCTGGAAGGGCGCAAATAGGTGTGGTAGAGGGCGGATTGGTGGGTCCTCCTGGCCAAGACCAAGAAGAGAGTGTACTCTCTGACACCAGTGGTAAGTCAATGTAAACATGGCAGCCTCCTCACCAGGCAGGTGGTCAATTCGCTGTCCATAAACACGGTTAGCAATGTTGGACCCATGGCCCGCCTGAGAATCACCCAATTTCTGAACGGAGGGGTCGATGATTGGGGGAAGGAAGACAGACTGGATGTTGATGAGCACATGACGAAGTTGCGATCCAGTAAGTCTGCATTTGAAGTAGCGATCAGTATGGCGTGCGACAATGTCAGTCAACCCTTGTGGTTTCAACTTCTGTCCCTTCACAACCCATAGAAACTGGGCGTATGCGGCATGTTGATCCGCCCATCCCAAGCTTGCAGCGAGAAAAACCTCGACCGGGCGGAACACCACAAGGTAATAGACTAGCAGCTCCACAACCTTTCTGGGGGGAAAGTGTATCACCGACGACCTGTGTCCTCGTAGAGTAGAGGACTTCAGGTTCCTCCGAAGGAGGAACACAAGTCCGTGTGATATAAGGAGGTTCTGTTGGTTAGAACCATTGCGATACCGGTCTTCAACGACTTCCGAAAGCCGGAGAGGCCCAGAGCTGGTGGTATGTACCAGGAAGGCGATAGCCTCGACAATAGGCTTGATCCTGTGGAAGAACTCCTCCGATGCACTTGGGTCCACCTCGAACATCTCCCCGTCACCAACTTGGGCCTTGGGTCTGAGGAGCGGCAATCCAGAACATTCAGACATTGCGAATAGAAGTGGGAGGGTGGGTGGGTTGGTTGTAATCTCGTCTATGAACGATTTGCCAACAGCGGTTGAACGAACGTCCTCGGACATCAAGGGAGGAAGCACAACTTCGATCTTGTTTTTGGTGAACGCCAGAAGTCGAGTCCAGGTGTCTTGTATCAGCTGGTTCAGCCCCAGTTGAAGGTTGGAGAAAGACAAGTTCTGTCCCCGAAATGCGAGTGCGGTGTAGTCCGGGTTATATAGGATGCTGGGATTGCCAGGTTCCCTGAGGGCCAAGGAAGACGCATATTTCCTCAAGGAGATAAGCTCGTCGGAAATTTTACCCTCTCCCATCCCAAGATGCTTTTCACACAACACCTTGACGGTCCTGCAGGGGGAGATGATCAGCGGGTTAGATCTGAACACCCAATGGGTGGCTTGCCTTGTGATCCCTTCGGCGTTGTCATGTTCACGAAGGGCGGCTTGAAGGATCGCACCCCTCGAAAGGTACATCAACCTTGATATTGGTTGGGTGACGAGACCAGGCTTGACAAAGTCACCAATGGTTCGAAGTGAAACCAGAGCAAGGTAGGACTGAACGGGGCAGGATAGACGGCCGGCTGGAGCGATATTGAGCCCAGGCTTTCGGAACAAGACAGAAAAAAGAGCCGTTTGAAACCTCTCAACATCTGCAGCTGATGAATCGACAACTGATGTCAGGTACTCCTTGTAGTCCTTGAGCGTTTCAAGCTGCTCATCGGTGAACCGAGTCGGGGTGGCAGTCGTCGGTAGAAAACAGGCTCTGAGGCAGAAAGCGAGAAGGGATATCGCTGTTCCACAATAACGTCGAGCGCTGTCAGGCTCGCGGAGCACCTTCCAAGCACCCATGTACCTGAACGGCAACATTTAGTGGTTTTTTTGAGGGATAAAAGGGGGTAGCTTACTGTTCGTGGGACTTCAACATGATTGAGACGTTCCAAGAGCAGCTGACGTGTGCAGCCTCTGCGTCTTTCCACCAACGGGACCCGTGGTCATGAAGTTGTGTGAGCCACTGCGGATCAGAGCTGGGGTCAGGAAAGGAGACCAATGACCTGAGGAAACCGACACTCTCCCTGTTGGTGGTATATGGTTTGAGAAGTTCTGGCCACCTGGTGAGCCAATGGATTGAAGCGCGGTCTTTGTCGTTGTCTGAGATGGGAATGTTGGGTTTTGGAATGGTTTGGAGCATCCTAACAGCATGGGCATAGGCAGAAGCGGACGAGGGATCTGCATTGGAAAGAGAGGGATCAATGGCAAAGTAACTCTGTAGCCCTCCTTGGTGGAATAGGGTCTGGACATAGGAGGTGCATGAAGGCGGGTCCAGTTTGCTTCCACGAGTCCCGGCGTGATCAGACAGGTGGCGAGTGAATGTTGACTGTGCAACAAAAGCCATGTCACACGGCGAGCCATTGTCTAGGACTGGGCACAGGAAGCCTTTGAGGATCTCCAACCCATCCACAGGCCTTTGTCGGGCAGGCTGGTGGTATTTTTTGGCCTTGGAGCTACGGTAACCACCGCTGGAGAGTGGTTCAACCACTGTTGCCTGCTGTCCAGAAGGCAGAACAGATCTTCCGGGATGGTGAACCTTCGAGTGTGAGTGGAGCATGTCCAGAGGAACGCCACGGCGACAAACAATGCAAATGATTGCCTTAACCTCTTCATTAAGGGCGTAGCCGAAATTGCAGAGTGGCTGATCGTAGCACAGTTCTGAGCAGACTGGATTAGCAGTGGTCTATGCAGAGGCGTTTAGATGAAAGACTCACTATCCGACCCACACGCCCAACCCGAGCCAGAGGTGGCCTTGTCATCTGGTTTTGGGGCAAGTTCTGCTGAGTTCTCGTTGAATTCGGGTTCCTCGTCGTTGGGGGGAGAGGGAATGTGAACAGAGAAATGGAAGGAGGGGGGAACGACGTCGTCCCAATCTTCTCCCACAAATGCTTCGGTAGATGCATCTGAGTAAGAGGAACCTAGTTCCCACCCGTCCTCTTCATCTGTCCCTGGCTCGGAAGGTTCTATGGTTTCATCGAAAGAATGGGAGGGAACATCGATCGACATGGATTCATCGTCATCTTCCATATCAAAATCTTCGGTGGTTGACTGGGCTGGCCGGGACGCCAGTGACCTCGGGAGGGGACGCTGCTTGTGGAGTACCGAAGAGACGGTGACAGACAGCTTGTGGCCATCCTCATAGTGTCGTTTGATTAGTGGGTACGCGGTAGCACAAGGTATTTTGCACAGGTGACACAAGACACCCCCCTTACCCTCTGGCCTGGTGAGAAGGTAGGTGCCAGCTAGCAACAAGGTGAGCTACTTGTCGTGAGGAGGTGGGCTGAGCTAACGAAACTCACCAGAGTCGGTGACGTAAAGAGGGGCATGTTGGGATCGAAAATGGTTTTGGAGGCTCTTGTAGTTGCTGAAATCCTTCTTGCACACGATGCAAAAGGTGTTTTTGGGGGCTGCAGAGATAGATTAGCACATCGGATGAAATGAACGACTTGAGGCCTTCGCTTACTGGTTGTCGACATTGTGCACAGGATAGGCCAGGCAGGAGCGGTGGGCTAGGCAGTAAGGGTAGACAAGACAGGTAGGGGAGACGAGGCAAAAAGGATAGGTAAGGCAGTAAGCCAGAGGTCTGCACTTTTAAGGCATACACAGGGCAGAATGGCCATCTGATAACAGAAGAGTTCCTACATGGCAGGCCGGCTGGACAAAGGAACGCGAACTTCAAAAGGGGAACTGAACCTGTAACGCGGACTATTTCGTGACCGACAGGCAGATGGAAGGCAGCATTTAGCGATAAAGCCCCGCTGGGTCCAAAGTCCGTTGAGAAATGGCGCCTTGCCCAGTTGATTGGCCTTTACTCCAGGGTCTAGCGGTTTGCCAATCGGTAAACCTTTTGGCAAACCAAAGGTTCGGGCCCCTGTCTGCTAGAGGTCTCCACAGAAATTCCGTTGGAAAACGGTGCCTTGGCCAGTAGATTGGCCTCTGCTCCAGGGTCTATCGGTTGCCAATCGGTAAACCTTTTGGCAAACCAAAGGTTCGGGCCCCTGTCTGCTAGAAGGTTCCCACAGAAGTAGAGCGGTCGGGAAAAAAGCCTCAGAAGAACTCCACGGATCTCGGAGACTCCGTGTGCCTTCCCCGCAGTTACGGAGGCGGATGCAATTGAATGTGTGGTAATTAAGCGCTGTGGGGCAGGATCATGATCGGGACTTCTCCGTTCGCCAAAAGTATACTTTTTGGGAAAGCGCCCAACAACCTCACTGCGGAGTCCAATTTACTAGTGGAGTTGCTAGTTTGGTTTTTTGGCGTGGCAGCCGATGGAAACGCCAGGCACCTGTGTCAGCTCGCCGTTCGGCGGCGTCGCCATTGGTTTGCATGGGCTGACCACGTTGCACGGGACCACGGAACACATCAGTGTTTCAGAGACACTGCTGATTCTTGTGAGTGCACACGGAATAAACCAGGGCTATGATTCTTTCTCTCACGGGGTCGAAGTTCAATCGGGGATGAATCACAGCAGACAACAGGTGACACGCTCTTCCCCATTACCGGCAGGCACTCTTGCTCTCCCCTGCATCCGTAACCAGCCTAGCTTGAGGGTGTTTCGACACGCCCACAATGCCGCAATCCAACAATTCCGGGCCCTCGTCCTTGAAGAAGCGAAAGCTACAAGCTGGTGGTTCCGACAGGCCAATGAAGAAAATCACCAGTTACTTCCAACCACTGCACCGTGTTACTTTGGGGCTAAAGGAGAAAGAAAGCCAAGCGGCCCCACTTAACAGCGAGCAGAAGAAGGTATTGGAGATGGTGGTGGACGAGGGGAGGAATCTATTTTTCACCGGAGCTGCAGGTGCGTGATCCATCCACAGTCATACCATCTGTCGTTTGTTGATTTGGTGTGTTTGGCCATTCAGGGAGCGGAAAATCCCTACTACTCAGAGCCATTATTTCAGCTTTGAGAAAGAAACACGCCAAGGATCCTGCTGTGATTTCCGTCACCGCTAGCACCGGGATGGCTGCTTCAAACATCGGCGGTGTGCTCTGGAGCTGTTTCTCACACCTTGTGGATTTGTCCCCTGACCTGGTCACACGATGTTTTACAGGATTGACTATTCATTCCTGGGGAGCAGTCACACCAGGACAAACCGATCTCGCGAAACAAATCAAGTGCATACGAAGGTGTAAACCAGCGCTACATCGGTGGAAAACCACCAAAGTGTTGATAATTGACGAGGGTGAGCGGCAAGGATCTGATCTCTCCTGACAATGCAGGAATAAATTGGAGGTCTAGTTTCCATGGTCGACGGACACCTATTCGATATCTTGTCCCAGAAGCTACGGAAAAGTGCAGAAAGGCCTTTTGGTGGCATACAGGCACGTTCCACTCTTTACAACCACCCTCACCTCTGCAACGTAACGTTAACACGTGAACCTCACAGTTGGTGGTTACTGGCGACTTTTTTCAATTGCCCCCGGTTACCAAAGGCAATGCCGAACCATTCTTTGCTTTCGAAAGCGCAGAGTGGAAGAAATGTGTCGAGCACACAGTCACCCTTACCCAGGTATTTCGGCAAAAAGACAGCAGTTCGTCGTAGGTCCCCCCTCAAACCTGCCGTGTTCTTAACATTTCCCCCCAGATTTTGTCCATCTCCTAAACACCCTAAGGATGGGTGTGGCTTCACAGGCTGCAGCTGCCATGTTTAAGAGTCTTGGGCGTCCGCTTCCAGCGATTGATGGAATTGTCCCAACGGAGTTGTTTCCGCTGAGAAACCAAGTTGAAAACGCAAACAAGACAAGGTTGGACGCGCTCGGGACCGGGTCAACAATTTACACGTCACGGGACAGTGGTTCAGAGAACCAAGAGCACAGGGCAACAATCCTGAAGAACATGGTTGCCCCCCATGTCCTCGAGATCAAGGTTGACGCTCAGGTAATGCTCATCAAGAACGTGGACGAGAACCTGGTCAACGGGTCCATTGGCAAGGTGCTGGGGTTCTATTCTTCCTCTGAGGTCTGCGGTTCAGAGGGAGATATATCTCCCATATGTGGCAACGGGTTCATCAGGAGAGTGCTGCTCCAGAACGATGGGAAGACGCCGGCAGAATGGGAGGACATGGAGAGGGAGTACGAGAAGAACAACTCGAGACCCAAGTCGAAGATTAGCCGGTCAGTTTCCGCCGAGAAGTTTCCTCTGGTAGAATTTCGGACGAACTCCGGGAAGGAGGCTGTGCTGGTGGGGAGAGATGAGTTCAAGGTCGAGGATAGCGACGGGACTGTTGTTGCTAGGCGTGTTCAGGTGAGCGACCGCTTTGTGGTTGGGTCTACTTGTTGACATCGAATCGCAGATCCCATTGATCCTTGCTTGGGCAATGTCAATACACAAGAGCCAAGGTCAAACCCTTCAGTACGTGAAGATAGACCTTGCAAATGTTTTTGAAAATGGTCAGATCCCTTTCGTGTGCCTCCTTTTGTAGAAATGGCTAAAACTCAGATCACCAGGCCAGAGCTATGTGGCTTTGTCACGGGCATCAGCGTTAGACGGTTTGCAAGTCATCCATTTTGACCCAATGAAGGTAAGGGCTTTGTGATCATTGCTCGGGAGGCTAAAGGTTGTGCTTATTTCTCGAACCCCGCTAGGTAAAAGCACACCCAAAAGTCATTGACTGGTATCGGACGCTGCAATTGCAAGCTGAAGAAGATGCAAAAGCTGTTGGGTGTAGTAAATAATATAATCGTAGCGCGGACGATTGATTTTGTTACCCTAAGCCCCTCTGGCTATGGACGGGGGAGATGTGATGCTCCAATGACATAACTCTATCGGCCCAACCGGCACCTTATACATCATTGGGCGGGAGGTCGATACGATAAGTCCGTTTCATCACGGACAAACCCTCCTTCGGAGTCGGGAAGAACCCAAACGCATACAAACCGTGGGGAAAACACGATTTCAAAAGACGCCGGGAATTACAGCGTACGGCCAAAGTTTGATAGAACAAAAGCCAAGAACCGCTCCCTTACTGTCGTGGGGATAAACTATACAATGCTTTCCAAGGCGGCCGCACCGTGGGCAACCGATCACTGATACGAAAGGTTCAGCGGCACCAACAGTTTGGGCTGTCAACGTGTCAGTAATACCAGGGGTTTGAGAGCGGCCAAAAAGGAATGGACTGATTCTTCAACACTTACCTTCCCACAGTGCCAGGTTACGGAGAAGCTCGGTGGCCATATGTTCCCGGTGAACGGTGCCATTTAGTTCAAAGCCCCTCTGACAAAGGCTGGAAAGATCAGCTGGGGTAGAAGCCTACTGGCGCTCCGGGCTGTGGTTCAGGTACAGATCTCAAGAGTGGATTTGAAAAGAATATAATAATGAGATCATGCGGGGTACGGAGTTAAAGGATGCCGCGTGTGGGGTAAACTCCGCCCGGATCTTACAGAAGATGCCCAGCCGTAAAGGGCGGCAGCATTACGGACAAGCGCGCACAGCAGGGGGTAGATCGTGCGTGATAAATATGATCGGAACTTCCCGGTTTGACTTCCCAAGCAGCCACTACAACCTCGCTCAGGGGTATACCTCCGGGAAGAGCGCTTGATGACAGGTCCAACTGACTGGTTAGCTTACTACGCCGTTTACAAGCGCCACTCTTTAGACGAGCCTAGTGCCGTTGTTTCCACAGAAACATACCCCCGGACTTCCGATTCAAGATTCCAATTTTTCATCACGAGATTCCGTGCCTCCCTTGTCAAGTTCAAGCGTCCCGCTTCCAGTGCAGGGTTCACGCGAAGAGTCAACTCCGTACGGTCCTATTTGACTGCAGCCGCCTCCTTGTGACCTAACCCTAAACTACCAGGACCAAGAAGTTTCTGGCTTGCCACGCCAGCTGATTTATTGATATAGTCCAGCTTGTCATTGATGCCGTTCTTTGAAAAGTATCTCCGCTGCGTTGGTTTCAATTCAACCCCCGTTTGTTGGACAGTCACCCCCCAACATTCTAGCGTTATCAGCGCCATGGAAACGCCAGGCTGTTCACCAATCATGCGTTCGCCGAAGAAGTTTATCAGTCGGCAGAAAGGTTGACAGCCTCATCATGGAGTAGGCTCCACCGATGGCAGCACTGCTTGTATCAGATCGGATCCCTTTGCGCGGGCTTCCGTTATTTAGGCCGTTTCACTGGTTTCAGATTACTTTACGTTGGCATTTTGCCCAAGTTAGGGCTGCGGACGAGTTTGGTTCTGGGCTAATGGCCACTCAGCCTGTCTGGCTTGCCTGGAAAAACGGTGTTGTGCTTCCACTTGGGGTCTCGAAATAGTTGGATTTCATGGCCAATCAAAACAATCGATGTTCCGAACCGCGGTTCTGCAACTGTCGCATCAACACATTGCAGCTTTGGCGGGCAACACCGTCAGTTCTGATCAAAATTCCAATGGAAGTAAAGGCAAGGTACCTGGCGCTGTAATGGGTGACTGGACACTCAAATCCAGAAGAACATTCATGGACTTCTTAGGAAGGTGGAGGAACCGCCGCCGCCCCGTTGGGTCAGGAACCTTAAATGACTGGGCAAGTGGCATGCTTCTACAACAGATATCACAATATCTAGTGCCTCCGATAATCACCCAACGTTCCAATTTTCTGAAGACAATTTCCATCAGTGACCAATTGTGACAGGCACAGTGCTTCTCCCTGTGGGAGGGATCGAACTGGTTCGATGCCCTGGTTCTATACACCTTTTCCCGCCTTTCAAGAGAATTGGATGCGTGTCATTCGCTTGGTATGAGCAGCGGATTTTGGGAGTATAAGTGGATTCTTTCGCTTCCCACATAGTCGCCCTTACCCCTCCCATAACACCAGAAGTTCGAGGATAGGTTTACTTCTCCTTTGAATCTTCATCCCCCCTTCTCTCTGTCGCCGATCCCTCACAGTCCACCATGCGACTCGACCTGGTTCCCCGCGGGCCCTGTTTTTCCAACGAAGACGTCGACCGTTATTGGCCCCCTGGTTCTGGGTCCAAACCTTTGCCTGTCACCGAGGACACAATTGGCGTGGACATGAGCCCCCTTTTCTCTAGAATTGACAAGCATCTCCCCCACTTGAGGGATTCGTTCATCTGTTCTGACGCTTGGTGGAAAGCCAGGTGGGGTCTGCCACAGACTCATGTGAGGCTTTCCAACCAGATGCTTGACTGCCCAGCTTCATACTCACTCCCATGCAGATGTTTAAATACCTTCTCTTCAGGGGTGTCAGCGACATCATGTTGATATTCAACAAAGCTCAGACGGACTCACTGCCGGAGTTCGAATCCAAGCTTGCCCAAGCCAATCATGAAGCAAGACCTGTTTGGCTCAACACCGAGAAGCCGTATGGAGTTCGACAGACTGAATGCGAAGCTATTTGGGGCCCCATACTGGATCAAGTCCTATTGGCTGACAGGAAACTGCGCAGTTCTATGCCATCTGGAGCTGAGGAGCACATCGATCGCCTGTTCACCAAGCATTTTCCGGCTGAAAAATACTTGTTGATTGGGCGCGCAGATGAAGCGGCATATGAAGTCCAAGGCCAGTACGCCGGTGATCTCAGCAGACTGCTGGGTTCAATTCGAAGCGAATATGGTGTTCGGGCTCTTGCATGCCTAGGTCCAGTGTGGGGATGTTCCTCCATGCCCCTGTTGACGAAAAGTTCCGTTAAGGCGTTGTGGAAGCTATGCAATTCTGATTATTACAGAATACAGCTGTCAATGGTGGGCTCGTCCTACTTAAATCTCATCTGGCTTGCTAATTTTTTCGTTCAGATTTACCGGTGGATCCAGCCATTTGCAGGCTCTTTTGGGCACGTTCTTGGGTGTGACTATGTCTCTTCACTTGGGGCATTCTTGAAGCCAGTCAAGAAGAAAGGAATGACTCTCTTCACAAGCGTATGCTTTCCCTCAACCTCTGGCTCTAAGCAAGATTTAACCAAATTTCTAGTTCTATGGCTCATTGATGATGTGGTCCGTGGACCTGCATGTGGTTGCCCTGTTGGACCTGTACCTTGGCCCAATGTCCGAAGTGACCGAGCTTGTGCGTGGGCAGCTCCTGCAAGAACAAGAGGCAGAGAGTATTCGGCAGGCGATAGAAGACTTTGCCAAGGGAACCAGCACCCCTGAGACCCTCTATGGTCATTACCTGTCTTATTCTGGCCTTGACTTCTCAGCCAGAGAGGAAGCCTTGGTGTCAATCGTTGCCAGCGGCCAGCTACATCGTGCACTCTTCGATCTTACCCTGGGCCAGCGGGTGAGGTCTCTCCAAATGAGCCTGTATACCGAGGTACACAACGCCAGGGAGATGGTTGAGCATTTCTTTGCCGAATTCGAGGATGATACAGTCCGGGGAGCTGGCGAGAAACTTTGGTGGGATGAGATCCATAATGACGGGACAGCACAGGAACCCTGGTTGGCTCAGGGCCTTCGAAACGATGTCAATTTTTTGCCCATCCTGCACAGCTGGCTCGATGACAGTGGCCGCCTACAACTTTGGTTGGATTCCCAATTGGAGGAGTCTATAGTTGTGAACAACCCAAATAGCGAACGTCCAGTTGTCTCCTACAGCAGTGCAGTAGCAATCATCGAGTTTGCAAAGGTGCGGTGCTTGTGCGTTTTTACCCACGCCACGCAAACACTTACACCAGCGTTTTCCATAGCACCAAGGGAACCTTTTTGACCTGAAGAGGGACCTCAAGTTCCAAGATGTGCAAGGCTTAGTCAGGATCCAGTACGAAAAACTTGGGCTATTCAAAACAAGGCTTCCACGGTTTCCCCAGTTATTTTTCCACAACTTCAACGAATCAGAGCTTACCCTTGGCCTTGGCCAAGCATCCCAATGCACTAGCTCCTTCCGGGCCGCCAAAATCTACCTCAGGGAAAGGGTTCGACTGGAATCCAAGTGTGGGATTTCTGACATTTGGTATCACTATGTGGAAAGAAATCAGGACATTCTCACTAGCAAAAAACAAGTGCTTCCTCCGCTGCCAACTCCTCCTCCACACCTTCATCTTCACCTAACCAGTGCGCCTCCTATGTGCTATGCTGTCCAGTGGCACCAGCAGCACAAAATATTACTGGAGAAGAGAAAGCAAACCTTTACCACAGCAGCAGTTATGTTGGTGGACGATGACATCTCTAAAGGTGGCTCCCAGTTCAGCATTGGTAACCATGGGAGTGACGAGGAAGATCCTTTGGAGCATGCGGATACCCCTGACAACAACAACAAGGAAGATACTTTGGAGTATGCAGATACCCCTGAAAACGACGAGGAAGATCCCCTGGAGGATGTGGATACCCCTGACAACAACACGAGTGCAGATGCGGTCAAGGAGGAGGAAATACAAGACTTTACTGGAAATGCTTCCCACGCCAGCAACACCGGAGGCGCCCAGAAATTCAGGGGAGAATCAGAAGCTGACGAATTCCAGTTCGATTCCTTCCCGGCTACTCCCTCCTTCCACACCAGTCTGGCCGAAGTCCTGGACGGTTTTGGGATTCCGAACGCTCCATGCTCTGCGATCAAAGCTCCGGCCCAGTCTTCAGCTCCAGAGGAGCGGTTTTCGCGCGCCGATACCAAGGTAGCACTGGAGGAGACCGGCAGGGATACCCCAATGGAGGGAGTTGAGGCGAGCCAACCCACCACCAGCGGAGATGCCAGGACTTTTGGTTGTCAGAGTGGGGAGGATATGGACAAGGATAGCCGATACGTGCCTGATGGTAAGTGAAAGCAGGGAACGTCTCTGCATCAATACTAACTTACCTTGAAGTTTATCCTTGGGCTGCCGGAAAGGCCGAAAAACATGCAAGAAACTCAGCTCTGAGCCGACTGAAGAAGAGTCGTCAGCGCAAATAAATGCAAGTGTGTCAGCAGCCACTAAGGCCTTGGGCTTCCCTGTCAAGATGTCTGTTGACCATGGGAGTGTGGCTTTGGGAGCTTGCAGCTTTAGCAGCGGAAAGTCGCTTTACGCAATACTTCTATACCAAACTACTTGGAATTTACTCATGTATCAACAACAACCATGCGAAGAGAAATGGGGTTATAATGAGCGGTGTGAAGTCAGAGACTCTTACCATACATCCTGCAGACCTCCCTGTCCTTGATCGCGAGTTATAAACCAACACCATCAATAAATGATGTGGAAGAGAAGGATCACTGGGATGCATTCGGACTTCTTGAAGTCTCCCTCTTGCTACAGGCGAGGACTGGTAAACCCTTTTGGGCAACACGTCCTCCCAATTTCCTTTGCTTTCTAAGGTGATTTGGTGGGATCGGCGCCGGCTGGGGTGACGAACACAAGCTCCGGACAACTTGTGTCATTTCAGTAATTAGGCTCTGAATTTGTTCTTGTTGCCATTGTTGACGATGTTTCCGAGATCGCCTTGGTTCGGGGGTGTCAGTTTATCGCTTGCGCTTTTTTTTGTAGAGTCTTGGCCTCCTCATACTCGCCTGGCTACACCAAAGTCTGTGGTGATTGAATGTGCTCCTTGCACTTGGTCGACAAATCCCTGGGTGCGACTGGTCGGGACAGCTTCGGTGCGGGTTGTGCTCCCAAGTGAATGGTAGAAGTTAATAACGAACTGTAGCGAACAAAATGGAGATGCAGGGAATGACAGGGAAGCGTAGCGAACGGTCTTGAGCCGAAGAATAACAGAACAGACTAGGAAACTACGTGAGAGACCGTAGGAACCGAAAAGGGACACTGGAGACTACTGGAACACAGGTATCATCACAAGAACGCGCCAAAGGGCATCCCCAGATTGAGATCGCGTTCGGCATTAATACGGACGGTATAGTTCACGTTACTGCGAAGGATAGAGTTGCCCAGCAACTTGCTCTTCCTCCCCAGCTCATTTTCGCCCTGGAAGATCTTGACCTGAATGACGGTCTAACGTCTAACCCTCGGCAGCAGTCGAGAATGATTGGGGCTTCTTCGTAGGAATTGTCGTGTTCTGGGAAACCAGTTTAGCTGTGATATCGCCGAGGTGCTCAGCACCGAGGGAGAGGGGAGTAACAACCTGCAAGAGAACATCATCACTTTGGAGCTCGAGGGCAGCGGTATCAAAGTACCAACCAAATCGTAGACGGCCACAAAATTTTCGCCGGACTTGTCCATATTGTGGGCAAGGACAGTGGCGGTGGGTTGGTTGACAACACGCAGAACGTCCAATCCAGCAACATTTCTGGCATTCTGAGTTGGCTCTCGCTGAGTGTGGTTGAAGTAGGTCCGAACAATACATAGAAAAGTTTGAAGAACTCATTCCCAGGGGTTGAGGAATGGCAGATGGTCTTCTGCACGAGATGTTGGAGAGGGTTGAGACTGACCCTCCGCTGCAGGACGAGATAGTCCCAGTCCTCGTATAAGCTGAAAGGTTATCAATAATCTTGCCAGTTCTCATAGAGTTAGCTGGTGACGCGAGGAACATACAAAGACGTGGTTTTGTCGGTAACACGGAAATGTGAAACGGCACGTATAAGGAATTCTTACCGATGAATGATGTGGCCTGACGGAGTTTGCATCAGCAAACTCCAGACGTGAGGAGGGTATGGCGAATTTTCGGATGCGTCGGACGCGAACAGGGCGGAGACGTCGAGGCCACGCACATGGAGGTATTGAGGTAGGGAGCTACAGATCTCGAGGTCGAAGCGGTCGTATTGAAGATCGAAGTTGGAGATCGAAGCGCTATTCGGTTTTATCCGAGTCCAACTTGAGCTTGAAGCTTGATGGCCTGGTGTGTGAGGAACAAAGGCAATGGCGATTGCTTGAATCTAAGGTGAACGATCATACAGTAAGATTATCGCACGTCCACAATCAGCCGAATCCTGTGCGGGGCGCAGCGAACAATCTCATCGTCTTAGGTTCTATTTCCGCTGCCATCCCAGATAAATAGGTTACCTTGCTTGCAAGATTTCTTCGCCCCCCCCCCCCCCCCAAATGATATAACCTAACCTGCTCTTCATTGCAGCGATCACAATCACAATTCTGACAATACGTTATCGGAGACGGCAGCTCATAAAGTTGAAACCATCTGATTTCACCTATGCCCCATGTCCGACTCCGTCGGCCTTTGCACCATCCATGGCATATGACATCTGAAGGGTACGTCCTTCGTCCAATATGCAACTTCCCCGGAACTAAACAGATCCCAACTTATAGCCTAGTTCCACGTACCAACCTCAAGATAAACAACTTAGGGAGGGGTTTGATCGATGGGGATGGTGGTTTGGCGGCTCAAGGCGTGATAGGAGCGCGATGAAAGGAGAAAACATGAAGCAGCAGAAGCATGATAATGTGGGCGTGAGCAGCCACGAGAACGTAGTAGGCATGCACATAGACCCACTGCGCGAGCCACAGGCGAAATTGGGACTAAACCTCAACGGAACCATGGGTAAATTTCAGAAGGCTCTGAAATTGAGATTTCCCAGCCAACTTGTGATCGAACTGCGAGCAAGACCCCCTCCTCTTGGGTCGTGGGGATTACTCCTTGCGGCTCCCGAAAACCTATGTAATCTTGCGGGATTACACAAGAGGTCAGTATCCCCGGAAGACTCAAACTCAGGGAGCTGTCTATCCCAGTCTCGAACTGACCGTTCAGGATGTCCCCCAGGGGTCAGACATCCACCTTTGAAAAGCCAGAACCTAGGCTTGTTTACGTTCCTCACCTTGTTTTTTCACTTGCTTTCTCTAATCACCTCGATACGGACGAAATGGATCGAGGAAGCCGCTTCTAAAATCAGAGCGGCTCAGCCAACCGCGTAATCGCGGCTGGCTCGAGGTGGTGCTCTGAGGGGTCACCGGTTCTGTGATCAGAATGGCTCAGCCAACCGCGTAATCGCGGCTGGCTCGAGGTGGTGCTCTGAGGGGTCGCCGGTTCCGTGATCAGAATGGCTCAGCCAACCACGTAATCGCGGCTGGCTCGAGGTGGTGCTCTGAGGGGTCGCCGGTTCTGTGATCAGAATGGCTCAGCCAACCGCGTAATCGCGGCTGGCTCGAGGTGGTGCTCTGAGGGGTCGCCGGTTCCGTGATCAGAATGGCTCAGCCAACCGCGTAATCGCGGCTGGCTCGAGGTGGTGTGGTTGAGAGGGTCGATCGTCACACCGTGACGCTTAAATAACCACGCGCTGCTTGGCCGTGTTTGCTCCGGCGCTTATTCCGATCGCCAGTGGCCATGGTCTACGCATCACGGACTGTGCCATGCGGTGATCCGCTGAGCACTGAGTCTTCAAACGGCGTGGGAGATGACTAAAATTAAATTAGTGTTGCCGTGAGTCGAGATTCAACACCTATCACGGTGATTGATGAATCGTTTTCTGACCGAATTTTGGACTAAGAAACACCAGAGTTTTTGTTCATACCTTGTATCCATCGGAAGAACGAACGCACATTTTGCTGGGTGACTACCCATAGCACTAGACATTATCACATCGATCATAGAAGGGTGCCGGTTGGCGAGTTCTGGGGTGTGCCTGGCACTACAGAGCGGCCGGGTCCCTATCGCCTTCCTTGTAAGTCCATAAACATTGGTCTGGATCCGAGCACACCGTGTACACCTTACCGACAGTCACCCATACTTGAGAATTAAACGGGCCATGTGAGTATTGATATTTTGGAGATCGGACTCGGATCGACTCAACTCACCGTCAACACTAATTATATCAACGCCCTCGTTTACAAACTAGAAAAATGCCGACTTCGCGTCGGCAGAAACCTTGCTTGCCCGAAGCCTCGAAATCAAGATTTGTACCCTATTTTTACATCTCCAGGGGTCACGCATCCCCGACATGTCTGGCCCAATCAAAACCGCGTCCTGTCGACGATATTTTCTTTCTGCGAGGCCGCTGCCGGGTCAAGCACGTCTCGCGTAGCAGGCGAAGCGAGGCAGGGTTTCTTCGTAGACATCACATGTACATGAATCCTGTTTTTACTGCTTCTCTGTTGAGAATGATCGAGTCCTCAATCCGGTGGCCATTTGGCGTCGAGCGAGCGTGGTCAGGCGTGTTTTCTCCTGCGGCTGATATATTTTCCAAGTCGGACCGGTCAACGATTGACCGTGAGTAAATTTTAACATCTCAACGGCAAATTTGTTCAGTAATACGGACGCGGCGCTTATATTTTAGGGGGGTCGAAGAAACCTTGCAGGCAAGGTAATAATCATATACGGTCGAAATTGTTATAATGCATGTGGCAAAAATGCATGCATAAGGTTTGGGTGGGGACGGTGCTCGTCCGGTGATTTTTCATTGAAATTGCATAACGCATAATGCGTAACCACCGGGGCTGATTTTTATTTTGGGGCAATTTTCACCACTCAGGTGTTGGTATTTATGGGAAAGGATCTACGGCAGCCGCAAGTTTGGAGCAGCGCAACATACGGCCCTTGAAAACTGCAAGGACAAGTAGCCCTTTCACACTTTGCGCGTATGGTCACACGGAGTTACAATATGTCACAAACCTGGTCATGCATAAACCCGAAAATGCATTGGAATTTCGAGGGAACGGACGGTTCGCTTTATTACAATTCCGACTGTACTTACGGGTAAGGGGCGTGTGACAAATTCAAACTGATGGAGTTGACAAACATAAAAAGTTCAATTGGACCTAGTCGCGCTTCGCTCTCTTCCTGAGGGTCATGGTGCCAGTCTCTCCAGCTGGGGATCTTTTGCGAAGATCGGACGTACTCGACGAGGGTTCGTTTGGGGACAGCGGGGGTGGGGTAGGTGTGGGACTGTTTGAAGATGTGACTCGGGGCCTGGCTGGGACCTTGATGATCAGCCGAGGGGAAGGCATGGACGTCGAGGCGGATAGGACGGGTCTGGAGGTAGGCAGCGGAGTGAGCGTCCTTGTGGGTGGTTGAAACGTAGGGGTGGGTAGAATGGAGATGGAAGGGATGGGCAAAGACCGTGACCGAGCTATCTCAGGTGCTCGCCCGTCGGTCCCTTCGTTAGGTGTGCCGAGTTTCCACTCCGTCGGGAACTGCTTGGGTGGGAACGGTGCCTTGACGATATCCCTTCGTCCCAGGCAGGTGGCCCGGTCTGATGTAATCTTGGGAGTAGTTGTGCTGGACCCGCACCCAGGACAAGAGAATCGAACCTTTGAACCTTTGGGCCTGTACTTGAGCAGTTGGCCGCAGTTTCTGTGGCACAAAACCACCTGACCTCCAGGTCTTTCAAGGCTGAACATGTCGTAGGCGATGTGTCCATCCACTTTCCGGGAGATCACCGGTCTGTGATCATTGCACCAACGGCCGTCGAACGCTCTTGAAATGAGGAAGTCGTAACCTGAGGGTGTTTGCACCCAGAGAGCAACAAACCTAGTGAGATCGGCGGCGACTTCGCCTACGAGAGTTACTATGTTTGCCAACGAAAACACAGCGTCTGCGCAGTGACTAATATATGCGAACAAGCGTATTAGTGACGGTCAGAAACACTTTTGAACACGAAACTGACCCTTTGAGTATCTGTGCGCGAGAAGAAGGTTGGGAGATCGTAGCTCCACAAGAAAGATTCATGATGAGAGATTTGTGAGTATGAGGTGGAGTTCCCTCTTTGTCCGAGATGAACTGAAATACACCCGACGGGATGCAGTCTGATAGGATCTGTAAACGTGTCAGGACGGCCACTCAGCTAACTCTTCACACTTACCTCATAAAGCGTGCAAGCTAACATGTCCGAACCTGTGCCGCGCCAGACGAAGAACCCGTTCTCGAGGCAGTGCGTGTCAATGACGACCACTATCTTCGCTGTGGGGTGTTCCGCCAAGAACTCCTCAGCTGCTTCGGGGGTTTGGGTCTTTACTGTGTTCCCGTCGTCGTCGTTGTCGTCGGCAGCCTGCTTTGCGCTTGAATCCAGCGCAACTTCCATCAGCATGACCTTTTGGCAACCGATAAGCGGCTGCAATTCATCAAGATTACAATGTGCACCTACCGACTCTTCTTCGCCAACGTACATCCTGAGGAGTGCGTCGCGCAGCATCCTCCCGTAGGGGATCTTCGTTTCGTGCCATGTGGTGGCCACAATCAAGACAGGCGGGTCATAGCGTAGAAACACATCCCGCTTGTCTGACATGGTTCTTCGCAGCTTAAGCTGTGAAGGGATGATTAGATGTAAATCCACAGAAGCCATGATTTGGAGCTCACCTCACAGGCCTTATGAGAGGCTTTTGCGCAATATGGACAATAAAACACAAAGTCTGATCGTTCAATCTTCGGGTCCCATGAAAAACAGCCAGTGTGGGTTTCGGCGGTGGTCGTGCAGACCCCCATCTTACATCCAGCGCACAGCACCAAGTTGTGCCCAAAGTCGCCGCAAACTGAGCACCACTACATGGTGTTGAGGTCATGTATCACGATAGAGGATAGTTGCACTCACCTTGGAATAAAGATCCGGATCTGTGGATGGGGCCATGAATGGCGGCTCGAGCGCACTTTCCCTGTCACTGAACACCCCCGCTTGAATTGATTGACGGATTGCGATTTTTGCGCCGTCGGATAAGATCTTTGTGCCCTCATCCCTGCAACGCACAGCTGTAGGTTGAGTTAGCAGTGTCGGGACAAGAATCAGCCTCGGGACTTACATCTTTCTGCCCATCCCTTGTTCACCTTCCTCTGCTCTCCATCAAAGTCAAGTGGCTCATAGCCCTGTCCGCCACGATGTGACTTGGCTGCCCCTCTGCGCGCGGCGCGGAACGTCTTTACATTTGTCTTGGGCTTCTTTCTTAGCATTTCCTTTGAGTAACTTCTCTGTCTAGTGGTAGCCTGTTCGAGAAGGATGGCAACTCATGTGGCAGTCGTGCCACGTCGATGTTCTGTGTATCTGTGTAGATCAGCTGCGGAAATTTGCGGGATGGTTTTACACTTTACATAAATTGATTGTTTTTTATCACCAACCATCACTCCTGGCTTCATAACCATGCCTCGCACCCGTCGTAGACCTAAAACCTCACCGAACGAAGTTGATCCCTCGAAAGTCACCAAACCTGTCGTCACTCAGATTCATCAAAATCTCATCAATGCTTGGAAGATTTCCAAGGGCAACCAAATGTGCTATCTATTCGATTTGGTTGTCCCAGTCAGGCAGTGGAAGCGGGGCACTGTCTATACGGAAGAGGAACCATGGGCTGAATATGGTCCTGCTCCGTGGGGCGATCTTACAGAGACCGACGAAGAGAACAAACTTCAGCCATATTACCCAATAGAACACGAGTGAGTCACTATCTCATTCACATAGTATCCTCACACTGAAGATTACAGACGGCGTTACCACTTCGATTGCGAGGTTCCTCTCGAGAAATTCCTGAACTGGAATGATGGAGAGCTGAGTACCATTCGGGTCGGAAAAACGGTCACGGCACACAACAATCGTACCAACTCCACGGACTGGAAGGGGATCAGCATACCGGACCTTTATGTCCAGCTCATTAACCAACTTCTTGCCGAAGATGCGCACGGTGACACCAACGAGAGTCATGAAGCGCTCCGCCGCCAAAGCTACACGCGGCGGGTGCTTGACAAGGTCGGGAAAGAGCTTTATCAAGCTTCAGCACTTGGTAAAGATTTCCGCTCTGCGGTCCTCAACCCAATTCTCCAACGATACCTTAGAGGTGTACCTGACTGCTACGCCCCCAGCATCCGGTCAGCTATATCGCGCGGCGAACCTTCAATTTCAGAAGTAACCCAATTCTACCTTGGTGAGGATCCAGTGGACCCTGCTAATATACCGCACTACCGCAAAAGCCTTCTTTATATCCCTGAAATGAGGTGGTTCCTCGGCATCGTCATGGGGGTGATTGATTTGGGGAGTATGGAAGGTTTTCAAAGGGTCAGGGACAATCACGACAAGGTCATGCAAGCTCTTGCAGACGAAGACGACGATGAAGACGACGAAGACGACGAAGACGACGCTGTGATCCCAGCCCTCAGCCAGGTTGAGGTGGAGGTCGTCATTGACGAGGGTCTCAAGGAGTTCTTCAAAGAGGAGCTGGCGCAGGCGGGAGCCAATGAGGATCAGGGTAATGAGGAGACAGAGGAATCCCACAGAAAAGAGGGCGAGCACTCTGAACCAGGAGACAAGGGATCCCCTGAAGGAGAGGAAGAACCAGCAACGGAGGTAAATGCCCCCATCTCTCTCACCCCACGTGCCTGACCTCACCGAGCTCTAGCGCAATCATGATGCTGCTGGAACTCAGAGGACAAAGAAACGCCCCTTCCCGGAAGGTTCTCTCATTCGGGGACAACGCCCACATACTTCCAGTCCACCATCTTCCAGGAGGGTCAGGCGACGAGCAGCCTCAGAAGGGGGGAATCTCTAGGTCTTTGTGATGCTTCATTACAGGCCGCTTTCGTATCGTTACCCCCACAACGCCGGCACTGTAGCAGGGCCCTTTGCACCAATCCCTAACTCCTCCTTCCTAAATTTCAAATCCGGGTTCTTTTTCGCACATAACCATTTACATGTTGACAATGACATCATTCTACGCTGCTGCCACTGTTGTGGCCAAAAAATTGGTGTCAGCCGAAACCTTGCTTCAAAATGAATGCTTGCCAGATTGATACGGCCAGCGATCGCACTCGCATCAGTTCCGTTAGTAAGCAGAATTGCATGAAAACTTGGAAAGCCCCTCAGGGATTTTGATGGATGGTGTAAAAGTGATTACGGCATCACACCCTGGGCGATTCCGTATCCATGCAACCCACAGGCTATTGCAATTCCCCCTGTAGGGGCCGAGTCCGGCAAGATGGGCTTTCCAGGTGTTCCTCGGCGCCGCGCCGTGGGTTCACGATCGACACCAACGTCCAACGGAGGAGAGGGGACATCAACGGTCAATGTGTTGAGTCAACGGCTTCGACGCTGTTGTGGGAAAAGTGCCAAGGGAACGTTGCTCAGCCAATCAGGGATGACACTTGTCCGGCCAATCAGAGATAAGGGTTGTCCACCGTGAGAAAGTAGTACTTCCCTTCTGTTTTTAGATTTAGATGTTTTTAGATATTTAGATATGTTTTTAGATTAGATTCGGTTTGGCAGGAGAAATGACCGATGACCGCCAGGTTGGTCGCGCGCGCGCCAGTACAGTATATGGATTCGATCGCCCTGTCCAGAACTGATCCGACAAATCCACCATTCTTCGTAGTGGAGTCGAACCTGGTATGTCAGATACTGAGGCCTTCATTCTCAAGGGATTGGGACTGATCAGGGAGTAGATAAGGCCAAGCAATACTTAGACACGGCGGAAGGCCATCTGGTATGGACTAAGACACGTGGCGGATTCCAAGTGATAACGTTGCTAGCTTCCCACGGTCGCCTGTGTCAAACTAAATACAAGCGGCGTCTGTTACATACTGCGTGAGAGGTAAAACAAAGCGAAATCTTGGCTGTCCAGCATATGCACCATGCTGGCCATGGCGTGGATACAATTAAACACCTGCGTGCACATGAGAGGTGATTACGGATGGTATGGGACGGTGGTTGGGGATTCCGCGTCCGGAGAGCGGTTGGCGAGGAAGTGGGTGTTTTGTACGGGCGTATCAGCGACGCGATCCTCATAATCCGGATAAAAATAACCGCCGCCAGGATTTCCTGTGGGGGGAGCGTCTAAACCGTGCGACGTTAGGGGGAAAGAAGAAGTCGCGGAGGTTTGTTCCGACCAATGCGCCAATCGTGCAGTCAAGACACCGCCAGGGTGTGACTCCAGGGTACGGGGATACACTGATAATTCGATCCGTCCCTGTTGCCTGCTATAATCGCTCCAGCACGAACGATTGGAACCGTAGATGTCACCGGACTGCGGCGCCAAATGCGATCCGTCAACGGGGATTGCCTGAGACACAGAGTGGTGTGCTCTTAACTCGCTGGGAAGCTCGCGACTGTAGTTCTGGAACTCATAATAGCCAGGTGACATTGAAGAAAAATAATCCGGAGCAGATTGCGAAGCTAGAGCCATGTGCTGGAAGCAATCGAAGGTGGGTGTCGGGATCGGTAAAGACGCTCGCAAAGAACTGATGCTCCTTGGCTCCGGAGATGATGAAGATTTTCCAGCGCCGGGATAGTATGGCGATGAAGGTGAAGAACTGCGGGAGGGAGAAGTGACCGAGGAGTATGGCGATCTGTGTTCGTCCAATGACTTTGGGGGTGGGAAGGCGCCAAAATAGGATGGTGATCTTTCTGCTTTTGAGACACGCGACGTGTCTTTGCGCCCGGAGGGGGGACGACTAGAGGGATCTGGAGATGTCGGCCGGGTCGTCGAAGAGGTGGTTCGAGTATGCAGGTTGCTCTTTTGGTATGGTTGACCGGGCCTATCCGCGGAGGGCTGGTCTCTCCGAGTCCTCGAGCGTCGCTTCTTTTCCATACCATTCATCTTTTGGAGTTAATAGACCAAACTAGGTTTGTCAATGGAAGACGCTGAGGTTGTCGATTGAGATCCCGAATTGGGAACGCGTCCGGTATCCACGAGCGATGCCTTGCCCTTTCCTGTGAATTTTGATCCAAATATGTCAGCGGGAGGCATGATGGCGACGGAGCAAAATTGGAAAACCTGTTGCATCGTGGAAATCGTACAGGTAAAACGCGAATCTATTGTCATCGGTGAAGGACTGGTACGCTTGACCTTTCCCAATCTATGGTCACGCTCAATTAGAGTTGTTCGAGAAATCGGAATCAGCAAATTTACCAGGTCCCAATACAAAGGGGTCAGACCATCCATCTCAGTCTGAGATCGAACGATCAGGTGCAACTGGATTTCTTCCTGGATGACGCGGGCGATGAGAAAAGCTCAAAGTCGCTTGAAGTTTACGCACTCGATGCAACTGTTCCACCACGGCAGACCACGCGAGATTTTTGTGTGTGCCCAGCACGTCTGCGGAGGGGTTCACGGTCGCTACAACGACAAGATGGCATGTCGCAGGTCCACGGCCGAAAGTCGCCGACAATGCCTAAACATGGGAGTCATGTCAACGCACAAGCGGTGGAAACCAGTCCAGCGTACCTCAACCGCGGAGGTAACGTTGATAGGAGAAATTGTGGTTTCAGCGTGAGGGCTGAAGCTAACGAATGGTATATCGCTCCAATGCGGTGGCCGGCGACCAGAGCGATCAGATGAGGGATTACATGGAGCATGTTGGGACGTAGTCATCCACAACGCCTCGGCCTGGGGGCCGCGGTCAGTGGGTGAGAGGAGGCACGAGCAGAGTAACTCACGGCGCCGTCGGGGTTCGCAGCTTGGACGGCATTAAGGAGAGTCGGGAGGTAAGCATCCCTCACATGCTGCCAAAGGGATGCCAAACAGCTCGAATCCTCAATCAAGAATAGGAGTGCCGCGGCGTCTCTGGGACGGTTGAAGATAGCGCCGATAGCAGCAGAAGGCGAAGTCATTCGTACTAGCTGCAGGGGGGAATAGTAGTGGACTGGTGGGGTTCATAAAAGGAGAAACGAGACCGTGATCATTCCGACAGGGCAAGAAAAGATCTGTCGTGACTGTTGATGCGGGACCCCGTGACCCTGTGCATGCATGCGTCGATAAGCACCTTGCCACACGCATCCCTTTCGTGATTGTCGACCTGATGACCATAACCTCTTGCCGTGTCGGACGCTTTAGCGTGCCACGAGTATGTCGCGTGTTCCTCAACCCCAAGCCCCGTGCAGCCCGTGCTTCGTCATCCGAAGCTATCGGTCAGGCCCATCTGGAGGTACATCCTTACCTCACTAGCAAATCCGGATGCAAAGGAATCCGCGGGATTTGCGGCGCAACCGTGGGAACAACTTTCTCAATCCGCTCACCAACACGACCGTCAGCCTTACCGGTCCACTGTCTTCCACTGTCCATACCGTTGACGGCCAGCTCTAGCACACAATGGCGCATATGCAGGGTTCAGGATCTCCAAATAACGCAGGTGTATCAGACACCTATTGCGCCTATGAGCCTTCAGCCTCAGCTCTTAACCTGCGTTTAGCTCGACCTTCGAGGAAAGCGGTTCACAGTTGACAGGGAAACAATCATGAACCTCCCAGAGTAGATTATGCTCTGTCTCTTCACAAATGGTCTCACGCTTAGCAGGCAGAGCGCCACGCTTTCCGACGGCGGAGAAAATAATGAGTTTGAGGAGCTATATGGAGTTGATGTACGTTGTCCAGTATTCCTATATTATCGGATGGCCTCCCGGGTCCCCCTGGCGCCTGGACCCATTTCCGTGGCATCAAAAAATTCCCCAGGTGCAGCAAGCGTGGGAATCACCTTTCCCTGGCTTCCCAAGCTCGTTGCGCACGATCAAAAAATGCCCCGGGCGTTGCAACTGTGGGAACCGCCTTTTTCTTTTCCGCCCTTGGTTAAGTATTCCCCCCCCCTCCCCGAAAAAAAACCGGCACTGCGCGTATATATATATATATATATCCAATTGACACCCTTTAGCAAAAAAAAATCAAAAAAAATGGCTATCCCGGGACTTCCAGACGAACCCATCCGCCAAAAAAACCGTCCAGAAAAAGCTCGATTTGCGGTCAGGAAGCTGGGTTTTTGCAGGGGGGATACCACCCGGCCGAACCGGACTTTGCCGGTGGAGCCCTGGAAACGAAACGATGTGCAGCGCGCACGCTATTCCCTTTTTATTGATTGAAATACATGGAGTGGGTAGTAAATATGTATCTGATTTACTTCCGCGCTGTCCCAGGGCCTTGTTCTCTCGTGTTGAACCCACACGACAGCACACGACCCACGTTTTGGCTCACGCACGCGACGCGGCGGCGTACCTAAAAACAGTCACACGTTACGGGCCCTGTGCTCCAGCTTTTCCTTTCTATAAGGACTAGGGCCGCATGCGGCAGAACCCAGGACTGTAGAACAGGAAAATAGTACATAACAAGGGACGAGGACACAGTCCCAGGATATATTGACAGTGGTGAGTAAGGATCAGAGACAATATATTACCAAATGCGTTGGATCTTCTAGCCCAAGTCCGTCGTCACAAAACATGACCAGACAAAGTACACTGCACAGCACCCGCAGGAAACTTGGAGACATTGAATCATGATCACAAGCGCACGTTAGCACGTGATCCTGGGAAAGTTTCACGTGACTGCATGGTTTTTCGATTTTTTGCAGGACGGAGGTAAATGAAAAAACTACAAGACCCAGGACTTATAGTCCCGGGAATATACATGTGCGAGAGGTACTAGATACTCATTGAAACGATTTCCGCTTTGTCCGGGACTGTGATGCCGTTTACACGCGCAATTATCTGGTGCCCGTCCAATGTCGCGCCCTTCGAGCGCCTAAAATCGACCTGAGGCAGTGGTCAGTATCTCGGCAAATACTCCGTTCTACGGTACATAAACTAGCTTTTACATATTGGGGCACTTGCTACTATGTATCCCGCTTTGTCCGAACGTGTGAAATCGAGTTCTTCGCCCTGTGGAACCCATTCTTTAATCGCCTCCTAAGGTCCAGAATTTCCTTTTTGGGAATCCGCGCGCGAGACGTTCGATTCTCACTGACTTATTCACCCTCTTCAATCCAAGAAAGTTGGTTCCATTCAGATCACGTAGATAAAAAACATAGTTGGAACTTGAAGGTATGAAAGGGGGCGTATTTAGTCATCTGTGAGCTCATAGAGGTTATCGCAAAAAGTCCTTGCACCGCCATCTTCAACACATGGGTCCCATTCAAGTTCGGCGTCGTCGGGGCATGGAGATGAAGAGTGATGAAGTCGGACATTTGAGACGAGGCGACGTCGTTTGGCCTCGGGTGGGGTGGGGTACTTCTTGAGCCAAGAGGAGCCAAGGAATCGCTGCCTGAGGCATTCTTGCCAGTCGCTGACGAAGACCTTCGCCAACTTGCGGTAAAGTGCGGCTTGCTTGTGAGCATATGCTGAGATCCCGCCCGCCGAAACGTCGTCGACACCACTTGACAGGAAGGTGGCCTTCTCCTCCCGTTCACAAACAAGGCGGAGGAGTTCGGTTAGAAATTGTCGACAGTGCGGCAGCCATTCCGCAGGCTTGGTCTGCGGGGTGTAAGCAAAGGATGACATGGCAAGGAAATAATGCACTTGCCGATACTGCGCGCCTTATAGGATCTCCTTCAAGTCCCGTGGATGGATCTCCTTCCGGTTCTGCAGGACCATCTATGTCGACCAGGAGGGGGTCCAGGTTGGCTGCGGGGAATAGACGGTCGATATCGAACATGGCGCGTGTGTCGGACTTGGACTTCTCACCGATGCGCTTCTTGCTGATACGGCCATCCTCCCTTTGCGTGACAGAGATGAACTCTGCAGACATGTGCGAAGGGTAGACGTCTGGGGGGAGGCCCCGTTTGGGGGCATGACGACCTGAAGGTCGAGGCACGCTGAGAGACGAAGCGCCGATCAGTCACGATGCCCCCAAAACTTCTACTCGTGCTTCTGCTCACAAATTCCGGCTCGAGTGATTTCTGTCTGACTTTAACGCACCCTTCGCAGGTGTGCTGAACTTTAGCATGACTTTTCTTGTGTAACTTTCTGGTGCACAAGCGGCGCCGGGTTGTCAGCGCAATTCAGTACAGAAAAAAAATTGTGCTATCTAGATACGAAAATAAGAGAACTAACTAACAAGGTCTGTGGCGTAGGGGACGAGCGACGAACAGACGAAGTGTGAGTAAACGTAGCATAAGACGAAGAAGCGATCTATAGTCAATATTCAATATTTGATGATCCAGCGGTATACAGCATTGTCATTCGGGATCCGAGGTACTACTACTAGGGTAATGTAAGGGGAGCTGATCGCCCGAGAACGAGGAGAGACGATTGGGAATCAATGGGATAAGATGGATGGCGGCGGAACCAGTCGCGGCGATAAGTGAGTTTCGGTGCGGTTTGGGTTGTTGCGTTGTAAGAAGTGTAAGTTGAATGAACGACCGGTTCCATCGTAGGTCAGGTCAGGGCCAAACGCTGAAACAATATGTAACAACTTTAACGTACCGTCGTCGTCGAGCGTCATCTCATCCAAGTCGTAGGCTGGGGAACGAGGTAGCATAGGCGGTGGTGACAGGTTCTTGTTGGGTGTCTACCTGTAACCTCGAGTCGGTTCCCTGCCCGACTGATCGCGAGATCAGCAAAACTCGTGGGTGTGATATGAGTGGTCGCACGTGGAAGGATCAAAACTCAGATAAAACACAACTAAAATTATTCTCGGACTAGAGACATGCGTGTACTAATCAGATGGAGGAAAAGAAAAAAAAAAACAGAGTTTGGTTGAGCGGCTTTGGGCGGTCGAATGACGAAGTTGTAAAGCTTTATCAGCACATTGGCCAAAAGATGGTCGATCTCGAGCTCGATGTCTTAGGTGCTCTACAAACGTAGATGAGTAGGCATCAGTAACTGAAACAGATCAGCAAAAATGTAAGGAGACATTCATCCTGAATCTCGGGAACGCCTTCGCGAATGATCCGGATGACCCTCTCTAGATTCTGACCATCGAGAGTTTGTATAGCCTCTGATAGGTCCTTCTTCTGCGCAAAGGTCAAGATGTCGTCGTCCCCGGGGAAGGCAGCGCTCTTCTTGCCAGACTTCCTCGCGGTGGGTTTCTTTGACTGTAAGCAGCGGGAGTAGGTTGCTGGCGAGAGGGCTTCTTCGGCGGCTTTCCCTTCTTCTACTGCTTCAGAGCGGAAATCGTGCCGTTCATGGCTTCGATTTGTTTCTCCATCTCGGCGATACCTGAAATTAAGCCTGTAGGCGTCCGAGGGAGCGAAATAACGTGATAATCGACCTACGGTGTTGGTTGTCATCCTCGCTATCGTCGTCCATTTCATCGTCATGTGATGGCTGGGGTTTGAGGTGGGGGGGATTCTTCCACGTTTGTTGAATAGCCGTTGCAATTCGATACCCGCAAGGTTGACGATGTGCCAGGGGGGTTGTAGCAGTTGCGGTTCATAAGCTTGAAGTCGGCGAAAAACGCTTGCGCGCTCAAGTACTCGTGGGCGTCCAACCGCTTCCGCATCGTTGAGAGAGCTCGCTCAACAACTTACTACAGAACCTCAACCGCACCGCGTTCAGATAGTCCTTCGCCGCTCTCGCCTTTCTCGACTTCTTGGATACATCGTATGTGAGATCCTTCGACGGCGGTGGATGACTTCCCGCTTGGGTTGGTTTACGCCAACAGAGACTGAGTGGTTAATCCTGATGACTGGGATTGGCGTGGAGGGGTGTCGAGGCCCGCGATGCTTGGCAGGGGGTGGGGCTGGAGCGGGAGGCGGAGGGGAGGGAGGAGCCTCCTTGACAGGAAGGGGTTTGGCCTCTTCTGGCGGCGGAAGGTACTTGTCAAAAATCGGTGAAATATCGTATGCTCGGGACCGTTGAACTTGACGCAATTCGAAGAGACAAGCCGCACGTCCGCGATAAACTGGTCCGCAGACGTATGTCATGGCTAATTGGGCTTTGAAAAATTCCTGGGTGCGGAATCGTCGGTTTCTCTTCGATCGTCTTGAGATGGGTCACGATTTCCGGATAGTGTGGGACGTCCATGGCCGCGACGTCGACGGGGAACGAGGTTTCGTGCGTCTTTCGACTTTTTCAAGTTCTTTGTTGAGGCGCAGAACTTGTGCCGATAGAGTGACAGCGAAGAGGCGGGGGACAAGCTGGAAATTGAGGGTTATGAGTAAATTTGGGTTGGGCCGGATCAGGAGGAGAACGCTGAGCCGTTGTGCCTGGGGTCCAACGTCGATGCGAGGTCCGGTCTAAAGGACACGAGTAGCGCCGAGTGAGATGAAAAGGTTGGGTGGAACCGAACCTGAGTTCGGTAGGACGCGGAGCCGGAAGAAACAAAATGCGATGAACGACGTGGAGAATGGGTGAAATGGCTGAGAAGACTATGTGCTGAAGCGACAGAGGAAGAGGTGAAGGGACAGAGGAAGAGGTGAAGGGACAAGAGGGGGGTGGTCTACAACGAGCCTCCCCTCTCCACTATTGGACGTTGGCGTCGATCGTGAACTCACGGCACCGTGCCGATCAGCCAGAAGCTCTCGACGTCAACCAGCAACCAGATGACACGTGACAAAGGAGTTCCTTCCTTTGCTTCCTTCTAACTCCAAGTCCAAATTCGTCACCCTTCTTCGTGGCAAACCTCCCTCGTCGATGAAGCCAAGCTAAGCGCTGGACAACCCCTGACTAACTTGCATGGCTCAACGAGAAGTACCTTCCATGGCCCAAGCGGAATGATAATCAGGTGGAGACTGCCTCACAATGACTACAATCGAATTCTTAGTCGAGTTTGCATCCCGGCTGTCTCTTGGTCACAATAAAGTGAACGACGTGAGTAACTATTTTCCTCAACATGTCGCTTCACTAAGAACAAGGTGTAGAAGATTGGATGGTGGTTTTACAGTCGCGACAAATCCACCGCCGCGGCTGCTCCCAAGGCCCGCACGGGCCGCACCGTCGACATCGCCCGAAAGCCACCGCGAAGAGCCGTCCGCCCCACCCTTCCTCAGGCTTGCTCTTGCGTCTTTTTTGGGGAAGGCAGTGCCCTCCATGAAGAACTCCATACAAGTTCCTCCACTTCGAGCAGGCTATCTCCAAGGAATTGATGCCTACTATTCCAGAAAACGAACGGAGCGAAGTTGACAAGTACATTGAGGAACGTCACAAGGAGGACATCAAGGTTTTTCAAAAGCCGTGGAAAGTGTTGAAGGTTGACGAAGCACAGGGCGGACGTTGATCTAAAAAAGCAATGGACGGCTAGGTAACGCCCTTCTGCTCTGCGCCGTTGTTTGGTCTCCACTTGCACCCTTCCGGATGGACTCCCCGACCACTTCCACAAGGTCCTTGATCAAGTTAAATAAGCTTCCAACTTCAATACATGCCTCATGGCCGGAGGACCGTGCGCACTCGGGACCGGCAGCCTTAGAATCTCTCGTACGTATTCCTTCGATGTCAACACATTCTATGCCCAGCGCTGACTCCTTTGGCAGATCTTCAAACGGTCGTTCGGTCCACACTGGGCACACTTTTGGAGAGTTCTTAGGCCTGTTGTTCAAGGCCCTCAAAGACAAGTATTGGGAGTGGCCCTTGACTGCGTACAGTAAGCGCAATCTAATTCGGGCTGGGACCTTTCTAACCCTGTCCACCAGCTCCTCAAGAGCTCCTCCGACAGCCAGACGCTCAAGAGACCGACCCCGATCCTGCATCCACACCCTCTTCTCCAACGCCGAGGTCTTCTCCCAACAGATCTTCAACCCCCGTATTCTCCCCACCTCCATCCCGACCACAATCGCCAGCCGTCAACTCGCTGCTGACTTTGCATCAATTTCCCTTGCCAGCGCCGACCCCTTTAGCAGATGTGCTGCTATCGACCTTACCCATACTCATCGTCAGGCCGCCGTCTGCCTCTCTGCCTTTGCCAACAATCGCGCCTTCTCCGACACTCTCACCATCTCCCGCGCAGGACACAACAATCTCAGCAAACCTCAGTACCGTCACCTCACCCTTGAGTAATGCTCCCCACCCCCAAGGTGATGATGAATGGCCTCCCCAGAACAGGCTCACCTGGAAGCTGGAGCCTCAACAACCTAGCTACGTTTGCGCCGCTGAATCTTTCCTGATTGGGTTCCTGGCGGACCTGAGTGGGTTAAGTTATTGGAGCGCTGGGTTGTCTTCGAGAGCCTCTCCTCTGCCCAAGCTGTAAGTACAACGGGCTCAAACGTTCCACCCTTCTCACTATATTTCGTAGGTTTCAGAGGAGCTACCATATACCGAAGGTCACATCTACTGAGAAGTTTGAAGGCCTACGGATACAGTGGTGGACTGCTGCCCAGCCTGAGTGGAGCGATACCGGGAGCTGGCGATTCCCACAGGGAGATGTCAACGGTGACTGGGGAGCGAAACTATCCTCGGGTGGTAAGGATGGCCTATTCCTCGCAGTGATGTCGCTTGGGTGGTGGGCCCACGTTCAAGACCTGGCGGTGAAAAGCAGCCTTGACGCTGCAATCAACGATGTATCTTGGGTGATGAAGCAACTTATCACTTCTATCTCTGCACGTACTATTGCTTTCTCCCCTTTGCCAGATCCTCTTGCCGCCTCTTCCCAACGACGAAAGCGGCAGACCGCTTCTGGAAGGGCCGACCCTCCCAGAAAACGCTTGCGTGCTTGACAGAAACAGTCCAATCCGGTCCTCATGTTCACCCACATCGTCTGCCCAGGTTTTTGTAGAGTAGTTCAACGCGTGCGACTACTCAATACAATAAAATTTCTTGGATTGAAGCGGTGAATAAGCTGGTGAGAACCGTGTAGGACTTGGAAGACTTTTGCCTCGGCCGGCTTACGTGCAGATTCCCATAAAGGAAATTCTGGACCTTAGGAGGGGATTAAAGAATGGGTTCCACAGGGCGAAGAACTCGATTTCACGTGTTCGGACAAAGCGGGATACATAGTAGCAAGTGTCTCAATATGTAAAAGCTAATCCTTGTACTGTAGGATTAATTGAGTATCGGCCGAGATATGACCAAGAAAGTGTCGCGTCAGCCGCACCGGCGATCCCGCACCAGCCAAAACATATGCTACGGAATTGTAAACAATTTCAAAACATAGATACTACAGTAATGACGCCATGTGTAAGCAATCGACGTCGCGCAACCTCAGAGTGATGGTGTAATCACCTTTACACCATCCATCAAAATCGCCGTTGGGCCTTCGAAGTTTTCACGCAATCCTGCTTACTAACGGAATTGGTCACGGCGTGATCCCATGGGCCCCAAGTCTCAAGATCTACACCACCCGTGACAGACGTGACCGAGCCTTTATGTGGCAAAATGGACTCGTTGCCTGAGTGAATGTGTTGCGAGCGTCGGACGTTCCCTTGAATCATGTAAATAAACACACGTGAGCCAGCTGCTGGATCTCTCATGTGCGGGGTCTCATACGGAGATACAATTGCACGGGCGAACTGTCTACAAACAAGTGATAATGCTTCATTCTATCTCATCTGATAGTATGTATGCAGACAGTGAATAAGAAAACGATACCCAGCAATAAAACGGGGAAATAGCGAAAATGAAGGCGGCGGGATAATTCGTGCAAATGTTGCACTGTGGAGGTCTAGCAGGCACGTTTCAGGCCCGACAGAAGAGCCAGGGATTTTGGAAGGTCCCAGCTGATGATAGCTGCAGCGAGTCTACGTCAGAGCGATAAGATAAGGAAGCGGCACACAGGTTGAATCCGAGATGGACTGATATGGATGGTCACGTACATGAGCTGAGGCTGGGCGGAGTCAGGAGTAAGTGTGAACTTGGAATGTTGGAGAGGTCAAGGGCTCGCTACAGAGAGAAGTTGCAGCGGAGATGGAGTCGCGTCTACTGTGGCACGAGGATCGACCCTCTGCCAGGCTGCAGCGAAGGTGGACAAAGGGAGTGTAACTTTGGAACAGTGGAGAGGTTGAGGGAGAAGCCACAGCGGAGGTCGTACTGGACACGAACTGAAGAATAGGGAGTCGTGTTCGCTGTGGCACGATGATCGGCCCGCTACCAGGCCGCAGCGAAGGCGGGCAAAGGGCGAAAGACCTCTTCCGCTCTATGCCCACACTGAAGGCAAGTCGTTTTCCTATGGCTTTGAGTGACAAACGTCCCTGGGTTGAAGAGTGAGAAGCGTGCGAGGCGCATGATGAAAATAGGAGGCATCCCGATTAGGATGATCAGCACCGGCAGAAAGGTATAGGGTCGACTAGCGGCAAAGCCCGGGACGGTCTGCTCTCGAATCAGGAGGGTCATATACATCTAGTTAAATGGTTTGCGACCAGGTCTAGTTGTTTGTGTTTATATAGAGGGGGCAATGAGGTACAGATGTCGTATGAGAGGTGCATTGTCGATGCAAGGCGGCGGGATACGGGATGGTCAAAACATGAGACAATAAAATTGGTCATGTGCTGATCTGATGCGCCATCAAACTCTTACCGTAAAATCGTGGTTTTGAGAATAAAGGTCGATAAGACCCAGTACTATCGTCCCGGGAATAAGAAGATTTTTCTCCGCCATAAAATCGCTCTTCCATCTCTATTCACCATGGATTTATCCTCCTCCTGGGATCCTACCAAAGGCACCAACGGACTTGCTCCATTCCCGGCCTTTGCCCAGATTCAGACATACGATGAATCACCGTCATCCCAAGTGCTATCGGATGCCGGTTGGACGAAGAGGGAGCTTATGCCTTATTTGACGGGATCCGGAGATGGTTCGGAAGCAATCTGGGAGTCTGTTTTGGCGATCTGGCGGTTGAGGGCGCTGGAGAAAGACTTAGAAGATGGAGGCAAGCCATTCTGCGCTTTATGGCAGGTATATTTGACAGCGTGGCTGGTGAGTCGCTGATAGCGGTGGATTGGGGATGCTGGAGCTAACTCAGATTGCAGCAACGCCATTATGACCTCTGCCAGCACTACAATATCCCACCTCTGGACATCATCACCCAATACGGTGAAGCCGCTGTGGCCACGAACAACCTACCGCGAGAAATGTTGCCGCCTTCCAGGAGGACCGAGAACGAACCTACCCCCGCAGCTAGCAACCGACCACCAAAAAGAGCGGCCTCACAGCCACAAATTCAAGACAACGATGTTAAAATGGACAACCAGCCGGCTGCAACGAACCAACGACCAGCGAAGAGGTCGCAGACCCTAGTCGCTGATGCTGTCATCCCGTCGAAGTCTCCGCGTCCACAGCCTAGACGACGCGAACCTCATGGTACTGTTCCCACCCCGGAAGCAAAGCATGACCTGCCGGAGTTGCCGCACAAAGAGGAGGGGATCTCAAAACGTTCCCACTCATCCACCAAGACCATCATTATCAGCGACGACGAAGTGGACTCTGCAGCATGTAACAGCGAAAACGGCGAAGCAGTTCGTGATATCGCAACACTCGAAAAGGACAGCGGCAACGACAGCGACGCTGGTGTGGAGCCGACTCCTGCCGACCTAAGTGGGGAGACCCATTTGGAGGGTGCCAGGCTGAACCGTAACCGCTTTCCTGAGGCACGAGACAAGGTATGTGGTCCCACTTCAATGTGCTGTGTAGCGGCTGATGTCTTCCAGAAATGCTCCTACTGCGAAAAAAATAAATATCAGGATAGGTGCTTCCCCGCGTGGTATTCATCGCGAAGCGTGGTACAGTTTCGCTGCCGGGTCTGCGTTAGTCAGCAAGAGCGCTGCTCTTTCAAGGATATGAACTTTGGGATCGTGAAGATGCCGAAGGTGACGAAGTCGAAAGCTGGGACAAAGCGTTGCAAACGGGACTTGAAACCACACAAGGTAAACACCTCGGCTGGGGTAACTGGCAAAGCAGCGCCGAAGAAGATCACCCAAACTAGGGCTAAGAAACCGGTCCCCCCTGGACCAGTCCCCAAGGATCCGGTTCCCTCAATTTCGGCGTTGACTCGCTCTCACTCTGCTACTGCGACAAGAGCAACAACAATTCAGGCAGCTCCTCCTACCGCCCCTCCTACCACGGTCCAGTCGGTGAACCTCACACCGCCAACTCATCCTATCCACACAACAGCACTGCCAGGAGTGGGACCGATGCCGGCGCCGGCGGAGCTTCCCATGGCTCTCATTGATCTATGTAGATTTGAGACGACCGCCCAAGGCAAAGGTCGGTCGCGGGTATTCCTAGAGCAGGAACGCATTCGGCTGCGCTCCACAATGAACAATGAAAAGTTGGCCGCCTACGAATTCCTCAGCCTTATCGAGGCACGCCGCGTGGTTGCGAAGCACCTTCTTAAGATCTTCAACCAGCGTATCGTGGTGCTGGGTGGTCAGGGAGTCTGGGTCCCCGACTCAGAAGAAGAGTCAGAAAGTGTCCCCGGCTCCGGTATGGAGGAGGACAGGACCAGCGACACCGGCTTTGTGGAGGGAGGAATGTAATCATGTAATCATGATTACAACATCATGTTGACTTCTATACTATATATTCCTCGATACCATGTACTTCTCGATAGCGATCCCTCTTCTCCCCGACAATCATCACGCTCTTGTCCTCTCTGTCCCGTTTCTGAGTGTTGCCACCTCACGGCGGCTTCCAAGGAAGTGGGTTAAGGCATGAAGAGAAGGAAGGTTCGGGGTCGGAAAAGGCAAATAGGGCAGTGTAATGAAGGGCCATAAGACACGTACATATACATGTACACCAATATCATCCACAAAGAACTTGATCTGAGAACACACATATCATATGAAGGTAAAAATCTCGCTAGCGCAGCGAAGGTGTAAAATAGCGATCGGAGTGTAGCGAAAGTAACCCGTCTGTGTAAAGCAGTCGTGATCGTGTGGAAATGGTGGGGTACATGTCTCGCCAATGTTTCACGATACATAGGTTGCGATGCTGGGTCAACTCGGTATAGAGATGAGTCGCAAACCAGCGGAACAAGTTGTAGTGGGTGTCCACTAAAGGTACAGTTTGTAGCGAATGATCTCGAAGACGTATTGTGCGCACTGAAAACGCTGAACCTTGCAGTGGGGAGAATATCGAGTAGCCCTGTAGATAGGACCTTCATAGGCCCAGAACACCAGGTTCAGGATTCCCCGCCATTTGGATTCTTTACCTATGCAGGATTTGAATCACAGCCCCGCAGATATTGGAGCGCGTGGAGCTGATTACTATACTGTTCACTGACTGGCTTTAAGCCAGAGATCTGAATGTGGCGGATGCCATAGCGAGCAGCAATCAGATCCAGAGCAGCAATATAGGCAGGGCAGTCAACGGTTCAGCAAGAGCCTACCAGCTGTACCATGCTTTCTTATGTCTTATTTCCCCCCCCTTCTCCACCTCCCCCCCGCCGTATCAGTCCTTCCACACCAAGTAGTAGCGATCGCACCAGGCGCCTTTTCTCGTACGTCCAATATTCGCAGACCACGCCTGGCGCCCGGACTTCTCCGTGGGAATGCCACGTCAAAGTCACCGTCACACAAAACCAGCGAGACTCGGAACTCCGTTACTTATTTACGAACTGCCACCTCACGCTGCTTCTGTGCAATCTGAGGCCTGAGGGTTTACCATCAGGCCCAGCGATTCTTTGCTTTCTGTCTGCCCCCTTGTTCCCTCAGTGCTTTCCTAGAGTCGATCCTACAGGTTGAGCAGGGCGCTCGTATCAGAGTCTCAGACCCTCTTCAGATTAAGAGCTTCTTTCTATTGGACCCCCCACTCTCAAGACCTTTTCAACCTCTCAGTAGGAAGTGGCTGCCATAAAATCCCCTTTGTACGATTCGATCGATAATCATTGAAACATCAAGGTTTTACTAATAATGCTGATTCTGCAAGGCAAGCCCTACTTCACTGTACTCCATGGGCCTTCCGGCAGAGATCCTTGAGAAGATTATCCACTTGTTCTATTTGAGTGGTAACCGGACCCCTCCCTCTCTCAACTCCGTTGCCCTTTGTTCCCATACCTTCAACTCTATTGCAAGAAAGTTCCAGTTCCAGACAGTCTCTGTCTGCACCTACCACGATCTCAGTGTCTGCCAAGAGATTGTGAATAAGGCAGATCACCTGCTCCTTTATACTAAAACTTTGAGGGTCATCCGGCCAATGTCGAATGACAAAACCTGTGCTGACCTGCTGTTTATCAATAGTTGGGTGTGTCTTTTGTCCCGCTTGAACCCACTGACCTAAACCTCCCTTGCAGATATTGGAGTTATTCTCCCACAGTTCACTGGAGTAACATCCTTGGTGGTGGGAGGATTTCCCATTGACCTCTCAGCCTTCGACCGTTGCAAAAGGATCAGGTTTGCCGGTTTTGTTCAAATGGACCTCAATCATCACCCTACCAAACTCTCGATAGCCAAGTTTCTGGTCAAGCACAAACCCAGAGCTACCCATTTTGAAGGGTGCAAAGGCCCACACAGTTTTGATGAGCACCCGGGGATCGAGCTTCACCAGGGAGGCCTTTGCCCCCAAGTGGCCACCTTGTCAATAGTAACTGATGACCAGGCCTGGATAAAGGAAGTTTCTCAAACATTTCCAAACATAACATCTCTTTGCGTCAATCCCCTCGTGATGCGCGCTGTGCAACAGTATCCTTCCCTTCAAAGTTTGACAATCACTGGACCAGCCAAATTTTTCAACTGTAAGTTGATTCTGCCTTGCTGTGCATGGCTTGTTGGGCTGATATGCTGGTTAGATACAGCCCTAACCACCTGCACTGGGCTGAGGACAGTCAGGATTGTGTTCCCAGAGGAGACCCAATACGACATCTTATCTCCCCACCTGACCTTCCCCAAGATCCACGGTTGCCTTCCACCCTCTGTTACCTCTGTCATTACTGTTGCAAGCACCTCACCAAGCATCTTCTCCCTCCTCAAAGATTTAGTCACCATGCCTCTGATGCAGCCAGACCGGCAGTATACATTCGTCTTGTCACCCTGTGGATATCATGATCACCTCTGTCAGCGTGAATTCAGAATGTGGGAGACTGATGATAACCAGCGATACCACACGTTTCTCTCCTGCAATTTGAAAGGAACCCCCCTCAATTGAAAGAGGGTCCTAGAATAAAGTACCCTGGGTGTAGGTGGTCCCTTTATCGCTAGAGCGTCTTTCCTGATAGTCCATTTTTCAGTTGGATCACTCGAGCCGTCGGATTTGGAGGTGATTTACTCTGGATGATAGCCCACCCTTTCTCTGATCGGATTCGTCCAGATCCTTGACAGCATGCAAGGGATGGGGAATGTCCTCATGAAATTTATCCCCACACCCTATCATGAATATCGAGAAGACCTATGGCTAGAAGGGTCTCTTGAATGACTGGAGTGGACTAGCCAATTTAGAGTAGCTTAGGAGGAAATTTTAGTGGGCACCAGGAAAATTATGATTTCCTTGTCAGTTGATTAATTTGGTGAAATCACTGGCAATCCACCGCTGTGCAAATCATTGATGTTGACTTGGTCAACAAGTTTAACTAACGAAGTCATGGTAACTCCCATTGGATTACTTGACTTTGACCTTGAACCCTCTGGTTGTTGACCATACCGTATATAAGAATTTCACCTCCGAGGATCCCACAAGGTTTGACGTCTTTCTGGAAGTAACTTTCACATGGTACGCTGTTGTGACACTATTTCGGGCAGAACCCCAACATTCTACCTTATCCCAGGTGTTGACAGCCACTGGGCGAGATTTACAGGTGGTCCTGCAGGACTCTTGAACGTTCAGACTAGGATTCGCCTGTCTCTTCACTTCGCTGCGCCCAATTATCCTTTCTTTGCCTTTCGCTGCCCTTCGCTACGTTTTTCTTTGGACTGCATCCCCGATTTTATAGTTCCGACATCCCCCTGCGACCTGCAACCTTTCTAGATCTTCACCTTCCTTTTCGACTCTTGAGGCCTAGCGGCGCCGCTACAATTTTCCCTCGGTTCTCTTGTTTTTTGTCCCTCCTGATCGTCTTCGCTATCCTCTTGGTGTTCCGTTGTCTCGTTGTTATCCCGCCGCTGTTACCTATGTTCCCGATGACTTCAGATGCTTCTCTTGGCACACCGTTGGTTGTTTCGTATTCGCTGTTCATCACGATTCCCACTCCGACTTTCACTTGTCCCGAACTTTCACTACATCCCTTTCGCCTACCGCTGAATAGGGTTCAACATAATACTTTCGCTGCTTACTCTCTCGCTGTGCTATTTAGAAGTGACTTTACCCATTTCACTTTTGTTCCTTCTCCAAAACTGTCCACAGCACTCTCTTCTATCTTTTCACACTG